>OY720347.1:31936100-32603441 GCA_963082975.1 Labia minor
TCGTAGAATCATTTTTGTTTTTAAATAATTATTTATTTAATAATAATTATAATGTTGACTAAAGCTATTTATAATTATGCGATAAAATTTTTTAATGGGTGAATTTGGAAATATTTTCATTAAAATTTTTTCGCTGGCAAAAAAATTGCAATTTTTATTTTGTGTATCCTTTGTATGTAATAGGTTGATAGTTTAGATGAGAGTTAGGTGGATCATTGTATTTCTCCTATCCTACAGAATTGTCATTTCGATTTTATTTATTTATTTATTATCTAATATTTTTAGAACAATACTCATATATAAATTTTAAATCTACTGTTTATGTGATTAATATTCTTTGACTCTTCAAAACCTATTTGTTTAAATAAAACAATACAAATCAAATTTCTTCCAATGAGTTTCAGATAAAGAACAAAAATAAATGAGCAAAAATAAACAATCATACGTTTTGATTATGACGGATTGCCATAGTTAACTTTTTGCGAAACGGCATCAACTTAATGGACACTTCACCCTTCACTGATTCACTATCTCATCTTTATATATAGAATCGTGAACGTGAAATTTCCTTCATCGTGTTGAAAAGAATTCTTTGACTTTTTGAGTATCTGAATAAGAAAACTGGTTTGAGTTGAGTTTTATTGATGTGAATATATATATATATATATGCGTGTGATGTGACTATGTGTGAGAAGCCAGGGATGGTGAATACATCAATTCAGAAATTGCCTTACCGACCATCGCATTTTTCTATTGACACCTTTGAATGTTTTTTTTTTTTAATTTCAAATAAAGAAATTTTTTATTATAAAGAGAGAAACTTTATCTACATTTCAATGAATATCTAAATAAATTCTTGACTAAATTAGAAAAATTAGTTACTTTGCTAAAAATTATAGATACATTTACTTTTTGACAATGTCTTTAAATACTTAAATATTCATATTTAAATAAAATGATAGTTTTCATATTGTATTTAGAAAAAAAATAAATCTGAAATACTTTATATAATTAGATGAAATCAATATAAGTATATTTTAAACAAATTTTAAGATTTCTGGGTAATAAATATTGTTTTAATAACAACATTTTGTATTTTAAAAAAATTATCTATTCTAAACTAGATTGTTTTGAATTAAATTTTGTATTTTTTCAAACATCCTAATTCTACACCAGCTTCATTTTTGATTCTTTTGAATCTCTTTACATCTCACTTAATTATATGTTAATAATTTCTAAACACATTCATTCCCAATGTCATATTATCAATAATCATTACTACATTAAAAGTGAGATTAGAAATCAAGAAAATTTCGTCTCAAGCTTCTTTGAACTTTATAGTATATTTATATAGACAACATCGATGTTCTTTTCCAATTCGAAATTGATTGTATGGTATACTAAACTCCCAGATATAAAAAGTATAAGTAATTATTATTGTTAATAATCCTAATACATAAATTTATTATTCACCAACTAAAAATTATTCACATTTAGTTTCGTTATAAACATAACACCTGATTACCCTTTTCTCAACGATAGAAAAGTATAATAAAATTCCGCTCTCATTAATAAGAATCTATTTTCATACTTTTCTATAGAAATAAACTCTATAAAAATTAATAATATTATTGATTTTTATTAAAATAGAATAATTTTATTGGAATATTATTATGTGGGTACTTAAAAATCAAAATAAGTGTTATGGACATAAAAAGTCCAGCTGATAATTGAAATTTTCTTCTTGCCCATCACCAGGTGTAAATTTTCATGATTATAGAATATCAACTTATACCTTTTTGAAATCATATCATAACTATAACTATAATTAGATAATAATATTAATTTTATATGCTCATTGGCTTTGCGTTATTCAACCATTTTAGAAGTCTGGAAAGGGTCGGTGGAATTCTTCTACTAATTAATCCATAAATTAACAGAGCTATTATTAGATTGGAGGCGAAGAATATATTCAAATAAAATTCTATCCTAATAATTAGCGTAGGTCGCTATGCTACCATTTCGAGTGCTAATTATACATAATCATCGTCGTTAGAACCTTTTTTTGAAACTAGAACTGGTTTCATTGAGGAGCTCTTTATTTAGATAATCATTCACTCAGAATTCTATTTTAGAGTAAAGGATTCACTCATCTACTTGTTCTATCTAATCAATAATCTTGTTTTTTTTTATTTTAATTTAGGCATTATATTTTTATAATCTTATTATAGTTGCCATAACAAGAACCGGAAGAAGCACTCACCCAGGAACAAGATCCACCCCCATTTTATCCAGTTAGATCAACAAATCCAATTCATTACTTTCAATTGTATATTTTATAGATATGAATCAAGCGCGTAACTCAATACTAAAATATTTGAACTAATAAATTTAAGAAGTAGAGTTCAAACCCCACCGGGTTTACAAAAATTTAATATTTAATAAATTCTGAAATAGAATTAAATCCTGAGAAGTATAATAAAAAATAATTTGAGCTGTGTGAGTGTGTGTGTGTGTGTGTGACCAGGCACAGAACCGACCGACGATTTGAAATAAATTAATTTCAAAACAACATTATTTATAAATATAAAGTATAAAACAAAATATTTTTAAAACTTGAATTAAAATGACTAAATTATATTATCTTAGTTTTCATTTTTAGTATAACCAGCTGGTCAGAGCGCCGAAGGCGCTCTTCACAGCTGGACGGGTGATTCGCCCCCGAGTGGTACATCGTATTTGGTTAAAAGTAGTAAAAGGTTTTCATCCATTTTGTTTCAATCAGTATATTACATAAAACATTCATTTCTTTTTGTGTTCTTATTTAAAATATATTTTAATTTAATCAGTAAATTAATTATATATATATATTATTATTGTATATGTTATATCTATCTATTTATATGGCTCAAAGATACTCGAAAGTTCTTGGCCACATTTCTCCAAATGTCCCTATCCTGAGCCCTTGTCCCATCTCACTTACGTCCCTTCCTATGCGTCCATGGTCTTGATTGCCTTTGATAATAATTTTGATGTGAGATAAGCCTCTTTACTGCATGATAACAGGCGTTTCCCGATTGATACCTCGATTTAAATTCTTCTCAAATATTATTATCCTTCGTGATTACATTCAATTTTTCTACATATTCAAATTTTACATTTTGAATATTAAGATTTTGTATGTTAATACTGTTCCTCTTTGTCACTAAATATTTTTTCTTATCACTATTAATTTCAAACCTCCATTAATTTTTCCTCGCTATCTGTAATTGCAATTGCCGAATCTCTTATAATATTTAAGACGTCTGCTTAGCCTAACTTTTCAATTTTTTTGTTTAATTGCATTTCGAGTGATTTTTTCCCAATTTGTGTACTCACATACTCACAACATGCAACATATAATTGGCCGTGGGAAAAACATCTCACAATATATTAAGATCATATAAATTGGATTTATTTATTAATTATTATTAATTATTTATGTCAACTTATTTAAAATTTGATATGTACATTCATTTCATTCAAAGAATATGTATATAATATTTATAATTTTTATGTTTTATTTATATTTATAATTTAATTTTGTTTTTGTTTTCTTTTAATATATAATTCTAATATTAAAAATGCGTAGAGGACGTCTAAAAAATCATATTTTAATTTTTATATAACCAAGAAATCATTTTTTCACTCATTTTCAATTGGCGTTTTGATATACAAAATTATTAAAGATTATATGAATAAGTAATTTTAATTTTGATCTCATAATTGGATTTCCTTTTTCAAGTAAGTATATAAGATATTATATTAAGAGTGGAATTACAATATAATCAATAGCTAATATATAATATTAAAAATATATTTACGGATTCGTTCTATAATAAATTGATAACATCATTTAATTCTCCTACTATATATCGAATCGAATATAAAGATAAATCTTCTTTTAAACGTTGTGTGAAACAATTTCAAATAATTTAAATGTAAAACTATTAATGAAATAAAAAAAAATCAATATATGAATATAATATAAATATTTTTAATTTTATTTTAAGAATAGATATGTATATGTTACGGTAAAAGTAGATATTGTGGCAAATGTACACATTTTCCGGTAAATGTGCACATTAGCCTCCTCATTTGGGTAATGTGCATTCAACTAACATTTACAATTTCAAATAAGGGAAATGTACATTGAATTCACAATGACCATGTCGTTTTGGTAAATGTGAGCATAGATTACTAATTAATGCCATAGTATACTGATATAATTTAAGATATTTAGAGAAATAAGACTCAGGTAAGTTAAAATTTTAATTTTTCTACAAAAAATTATTTTTTAGTTAGAATTTTTGAAAAACAATGGAACAAAAAGAAAAATTTAAAAACCAACTAGAACAGATTGTATCACAAAAAACAAAAATATTGTATATGTACATATACATTATATTCAGTTCACATATACCTAACTTTTATATATATGTTACGATAAATGTACACTCTTGGGAAATGTACACATTTACCGGAAAATGTGTACATTTCCCAAGAGTGTACATTTACCGTAATATATATATCTCACAGGCGGTGGTTGTGACGTCACATATATACATTTAAATTTAGAAGAAAAAATACTAATAAAGATGTAGTTTTCCTGAGATGTGATCAATAAAACTCAATTTTTCTTTATAAATACTATCTCTGTTGTGAATTTCAAAAAAATCGTTAGAGCGGTTTTTGAGAACAAAGAAACAAACAAACAAACAATTTTTACTCGTATAAGAAGATAAGATAAATCAATTATTAATTACTACTATATTTTAAGTGAAATATTTTGGGACAATGAATATAAAATTAATACTTTGTAAACTACCACTTCCTGCACCCTTACTATCGTCGGACGGTAAAAAATACTAAATAATTTATATCAAGCAAATACTAGTAGATAACAAATTAAATAAAGATTTTTAATTGATTTAGTAAATGTGAATAGAATACAATAAATAAATAAATTGAAAAAGATTAATAATTAATAATTTTTCTTTTATTCATTTAAAAAAATATTTATTTTATATTTTTTTTTTATTTATTTCAAATAATGTCCTAATAAATAAATAATTAGTAATGATCTAAAATATTTAGTCAGTTTACTAACAAGGACTTCATTATTAAAAAATAATAACCAAAGTTGAATATATAGTGATTAGTGATTTCCTCTGTTCCATTGTTTCTGCATTCCTATATAAAAACCTGACCAGCAAGATTGTATTCCAAAGAAAAAAAAGCCCTTGATGTTTATAAACTAATTATAGATAATTCTAAAGATAATGATTAAAAATATCAAGTACATTTACATTAATATTTATCTATTACTTTATTATATAAATTAGGAATATGAATTTATTAAAAAATAAAGAAATTAATAATGAATTATTATAAAATTTAACATATATACAAGATATATGTTTAGGTATATAATATTAACTAAAATCAAAATAATTAAAAATAATTTTAATTAATTAATTTTATTGATATATTTGCTCTATGCGCATTTTGGTTGTTACACCATTAGAAAATAAGTATAAGAAATATTCTGTTGATTGTTTAACAACCGAAATTATTACGAAATTTAATATAATTTAGGTTTAGTTACTGATTATTATATTATGCTTTATTAAAGCAAATATATCAATAAACTTGAAATTTCACTGAGAAATTCATTAATATCATATAAGTAATTAAACATAATAATTAAAAAAAAAATTATTAAATTACAACAATTATTCATATTTAATTGTATACCCTAATGATTTAGTACAGTGTAAAATATTATTTAAATGATATATTATCAGAAAATATCTTATCTTTTAATCATCTTAATGAATTGCATTTAAATTTGGAAATATTTTATCGAATCAATCTGGTTTTAAGAAAGAAAAAAGAAAAAAATCTACCAACATCAGTGCTAGTGGCCGATTTGTTTCTCTAGATTATTTCTAATATAACAATTTATCTCCGCCATATTTTATTAATTGAGGTGAAATTTAACCGGATATCATCTACTCTATCTAATTATGCTCTTTAGCTTTTAAAACACCGGGTAACATTTTTATAAATTAGTCCTGTTACATTTTCGACGGTGCTCATTTTATATAAATAATATAAATGATAATGGCTTGAACCAGCCAGTCTTATCCGACAAGATTGGGTGCTGACACCATCAACCAAAGAAATTTATAGAAATCCTATCACCATCAAGTAATATAAATAGAAAATAACGCCAAACGCTATTTGAATCATTTTTAATTATATTATTATATGTTTATTATATTATTTGAAAATTCAAATATTATCAAGATAAAAGGGAAATTTATTAGCATTTAATATTAAAGCTAAAATATATATAGATAAGATTATAAATTAAGTATGCGTAAATGTTTAAATGTCATGTTAATTTAATTTATGAGATATACATACACTTACATATATATATACCTATATATACATAGTGTCAGAATTGTTTATAAGAAAGTTTGAATTTTCAAATGATTGTCGAATAAAATAACAGATTTTACTATATTAAATTGGATTAAATTCTTTACAGAATCATAGAAATAGAAGGTGCTAAATAGATCCAAACATGGATAAAAAATACAGGTTTTTATAAAAATGAATGAGAAAGTGAAACTAAGAAGTAAAAAATCAATTAACTTTTTTTTCCTAACAAATGACAATGCATCGGTCCTTTATCAAGACCCTCTTCAGGATTTGGTGATTTTATTGATTTTTATGGAGATTTTTATGTTAATCTTGAATAAAAAATACCGAATGGGCCAAAAAAAGAACTACTAATGTTAAATATAAACGGTCTGATGCTTCAATCGTAATTAAAAATTATTACAATAAGACAAGAAATTAATAATCATCGGTCTTCATAGCGAATAATAACAATCTAATCTTGAAGAAGGCCCAAATTAAGGACAGAAACGTTATTTTTATTTCTTACTTCCACTTTATACTGGCTGCTAACCAATATTCAGTAGTGTCATCAACCAATAATATTACAAAATGAATTTTAAAATTAACAAATATAACAATCCTTATTTTACTCTTAACGCAATCAATATTATTTCATTTTTCTATATTTATAAAAATTTAAAAATATTAGCCAAATCTCAATAGAAGATTAATAGGACTATTATTAGTCATAAAAGAAAAAATATATAAATATACGTTAAATTAAAAATTATTAATTAAATTAAAATCATTTAATTGAATTTATTTATTTTTAACTTTTTCAAACATTTTTAAAAAAAAGAATATATCTTTTATTTTATTAATTAATTAATTGTTAGGTATAATTAGTAATTAGCTGATTACCTGTCTGTTTTATGGATGTTAATATTCTCATACGAGTGTTACTGCCTCGGCTTTTAGAAGGATACTAAAACTTAATTTAAGAAAATAAAATACCGTTATAATCGTTTATTTTTAATATCAATTTTTTAGAAAAGGAAATATATTTATTTATTTATTTAAAATATTATATATTATATTATATTTTAAATATTTATAATATCAAAACTTTATTTAATATTAGCTGATATCAGGTGATTTTCTGCACCCTTGCACCTTCCAAGAAATAATAAAAATAAACTCTTTAATAGATAAAGGTATAAAAAAAATAAACTATATATAAAAAATATATTTTATATAAAATTCTTTTAGTTTTAAGTAATATATATATTTTTTTAAATTATTCATTATTATCTTTACAACAATTATACCATTAGGTAGATGAATAGAATTTGAAATTAAAATAAAAAAAATATTAGTAATAAAATATAATATATATATATATAATAAGTATAGAAAGAAATTTTGTAATCATTTAAATCATTGAATTTTTCAAAATATACCAGTAAAAATATAAAATAAAATTGATAATATAGAATTAAAATAATTATTTGCAAAATTTTCGACTAATTCAAATTTTTATAGGTATTAGGAAAAGTATATTTGAAAATTTTATATATTTAGAATTTTGTTTGTTTTAATAATGAATGTTAACAAATTAGATATGAACTCTTTATATTCGAAATTACTGGGCTTTTTTTGTTTGTTATTTATTTTATTGGAAAATAAAATTCATAAGGCATAATTAGTAATTGATTTTATGTAATTTTTTTTAAATGGGTTGATATAATATTTATTATTATTACCACTCATCCATCCATTCATTGTAAATAATAAAAAATATGCTAGATTTTATAATATTGTTAATAAATATATATATATATATAAAATTTATTTTTTAAATAATTTTAATTTACCATTACCATGTATATTAGTAAATTCGCGAGTTTTTAGTTTTTATCGAGTGATTAACAAATAAATATCAAATGGTTTATTTTTCACTGTTATCGACATTTCTTTCGTTCTACAGCTATTCCATATATAAAGCAACTTACATACCTAGGAAATAAATATTAAACTCAATTCTTGTGCCATTAATTAAATTCCATTTTAATGGTGGTTGTTGTGTTAATTATACTGACTCAGGAGGAAAAAATTAAACATGATATTTACAAAATTTAAACAAAAATATTTTGATAATATCTGATGTCGTATTTTATATGCCATATGCTCTCATATCCAAGTCATATGTTAATCGTTCAGCTGTTTTTTTTATAGCTGGGAAGGGACTCTCTCCCTTAATATCCACTCACTAACTAACGTAATTAATTATCAGATAATGTTTATTTATACGAACGACCTTTCTAAAATATATTGAACACTTGTTATTATCAAAAACATTAATTCATATTTTAGCCTCAGGATGGTACCTATATATCTATGTAAATATTAGAATATGTACTTAATAGATGTGACATCTGAAAAATATTCTAACTTGATTTAATCAAAAGTATAGGCTATATTATATTATGTATCACATGGAAATTTTTATAACACTTTTAATTGGAATTCATCACTGAATTGTTTCTTGCTCACTTTGTTCGTTATTTTTATTAGGTATTTTATATACATTTTAAACATAGATTCTCAATTTGCTTTTTAAATACCATTCTTAATGGTTAATATAAATTTTATTAATATGATTTTTTTGAAAATTCTCTGTTTATATTTTATATAACTTAGTTTCTTTGATTAATTATATAATTGAATATGTAAACTAAAATTAGAAAGAACCTTTTAAATTAGTGATTCTCAACCTGGACGATCGACATCTTAAAGTGGGCGATTATTTGACTAGATACGCTTTTGGGGGCGATAGTTAGGGCCAAATCATTTTCAACTCTAAAATAAAGGTAAGATGATTTTGCGATCAGGCGATTTTAAACATTTTTCCGCTTTTTTTCAATTTTTACTATCTCGCCAGAGATTTGATTGATTTTGATGTTTTTAAAGGTTTTGAAGATTCCTGAATCATTTTCTCTAAGGTTGAGAAAAATGTCTGTGTGTGTGTGTATGTATGTAGACAAGATTACGCAAAAACGGTTTGAGCTAGAATCATGAAATTTGGTATACTGGCATTATTCAAAATTCGTAGTTTTCTATCAACTTTTGTACCTCAACCAGAAGAGGGTCATTACATACCACGTTTTGATTTTTTTCCTCTAAAGTGACCGTAAAAATAAAGATATATGTTTGATAGTTTCTCACATATTTAATTGTATAAAACTGCTATTTATAGAATTTCAGCTTGATTGAATCGCTGAAAGTACATTATATCATTATCATGTAATTTTTATTACGCCTTATGCCTTACGAAGAGGGCATTTGGTCCAAAAAGGTTGAGAAACGCTATTCTAAATAAACTTTTCTATTATGATTAAAATATAAAATAAAAATATGGTGGTAGTGAAAAGTTTATTTATAGTCCAATTGTGATATGATATATAGAACAATAAAAAGAAATTTGATGATGATAAGAATTGAATGAAGAGGTGTGTCAAAACAAATCTGATTTCTGATTTTCGAGTACATTTGTTAAATAAACGGTCTATTATTTTAATTTTTTCAAATTAATATTGTTAAAAGTTTTATAATATACAAAGACCGCAAAATAATAAATAAAGAAACAAAATACCTTATAAAAACAATAAAATTATGGATTTTGTAAGAAATGTCAAAGACTAGATATTATTATCATATCAAATGTAGGAATATTTGGAGGAATAAGCTTTCTGCGATCAGAACTTTCGTGAGGTTTCAAATGCCATAGATTGATGATCGTATACTACTGGTAGACCAGTTTAATTATTCATTTCCAGTTGAAGATCGTATCTTTTCTTTGTTTCTAACATAAAAATAATTAACTATCATGATTTAATTAATTAATAATAATATAATATATATAAATTACTTATAATAGTAGGGAAGTGAAGATACATGTTTTGTTATCATTAAAGAATAGGATAGATAAATTTCTATGGAATAAATTCTGACGATTATAGAAACAAAAGCAGAAGCAAATTGATTCCGCATGAACTACTCCCTTTCGAGGTGTGAAACTGGTCGTTAGAAGAATTTATCCAGGTGGGAAGTGGAGAGGGGACGATTTCTTCAAGCCTAATGATTGAGGCAGGTGTTGGCGACAGTGTCCTGGACAGAGAATGCAGATGAGGAGAGGTAGATAGAGACAGAGCCAGTTCGAAGCTAGATTCAAAGCACACGCACACTTGGCCCATTCATTCATATTACGTGTTTCGAGATGGTCTCATACTACAACATTTTTATTCCATAAGAAATATAGTGACATCGAAAACGAAAACATCTACCAAGAACACATGGAAAAAAAAATAAAAATTAAGATTAGCTTATTCTTTCTCATTTTAAAAGATAAAGATATCTATTTATATGGTGTCGAGGTGGGTTTATCAACATTCAAGTCTCTTCCGTGTTTCCTGCCAATAGATTTTAATATACCTTACAATCTACAATCCTTTCTTCCAGAAGTTAAGAAAACTCCCTTGGGACACGATACCACTTTTAGTCGTTGGAAGAATCTAGCTATCTCATTCATTTACAAATGATAATATCATGAATTTTTATTTATTTTTTTTATTTTGAAATAATGACTTGTTGGAACGATTTAAAATATTCTTTGTAATTATTACACTACAGGTCTCTGTTCGTTTTACAAGATTTGCAACTTTTTAGCCGTTTACACCACACCTCTAAAATTATTATATTATTTTATTCTATTTTTATTGGTATTTTTATTAGAAAATTTTATTTTAAATTGTCAATTTATGCTAAATTTATTTTTATATAGACTAGAGCTGAGTTTTGGTTATTTCGGAGATAATTACAAAATATAATCATTCAATAATTTCAGAATTTATTCATTTTTACTATCTCATGAATTCACACCTCATCTGGCCTAATTTTATCGTACCATCGTACCAGCTACATTTTGTTTTCGATTTACGTTTTGTTAAGCATCCCTAACCCACTTATTGTTAACTCTTTGATTAAAAAATTTAATTATATTCAGATATAAAATCATATTATTGCGTATTATGTAATCTTCCTCATTGCCAAGTTCTCTCTCTTCATAAAAGAAATTACTTTTTCACTATAGATATGTTGGTCATTTAACAACATTTTCATTTATTTAATTATTATTGTAATAAAATATATAATTATTAATTAGCATTTGAATTAGAAATTCTATGTAGAAAATAAGATTTAACGTAGAACATTAATATGATAATAGAAAGAATAATAAACACATTAAAGGTTAAAATAATTATAATTCGATGTAAAAAAAACATTAAATAACTCTATTAATTATAATTATTATCAATGGAAACAAAATTATATTCTTTACGGGTATAATAAATTTTATATACTAACTATCTTTAGAAATAGGTACGTGTATATTATTTAGATATTTTACACATCAATTAAAGTACTATATTCAATAAATATTTGTAATATATATTTTAATAATATATTGAAGTCACACGATATATATATTTATAATACAATTTAAAACAAATATCTGTAAATTTTTTTAGAATTATTAGTAAATAATTTAAAAACTCAAACAAAAAAGAATATTTAAATAATATTATAAATATTTATATATTATACCTTATATTATTTAATAATTAATATGATAATTTCTTATATCAGACAATGGACTGTTTATATTTTTATTTTTATTAATAAAATACATTATAAACACTTAAATGATTTTTTTCAGTTATGTATCATATAAAAAAAAACAAAAACAAATAAATGTTCAATTTTTCAAGAAAATATCTTGAAATTCATTAAAGTTCTTAATCATTATTAATTGTTAACATTCAATCGGCTTTAAACATGAATAGTTCCCCTTAGAGATAGGCAATCATATTTTATCATATGAGAATTATTAAAAATAAAGAAATTTTGATCTTTTCATATAAACACTTACTTAGGTTTCACTGTTATCCAATGATATAATAATACAACAATATATCATTAGTTTGTTCAATGTTTACAATGGAACTAATATCAATAAAAACAAATTATAAATCAAATAAAAAATTATAATAATACGAATATTCTAAAATAGAAGATTTTGTATTATAGTTTATTGGATGTTGATTAAAAAACCTTTTATAAGTTGTCTTTTGATCTCGCTTGGGGTATAAAAAAAATACTAATTAGGATTAAAGGTTTTTGTTTATAAAAATAATAATGGGAAACCAAAGCGAAGTTTGAAGAGAATTTGTAAAAATCCATTAAAATCCATTTGTAAGCAAGAGAGAGTGAGAGTGGTACTTGTCTGCGCATTAATAAGCAAGGCCACGTTTTCTAAAGCCATCTTCTATTTAAAATTCCCTTTGGCAGCAAGTTGTTGGTTTCTAGCGCCGGACAATAGAAACAGAACGCTATAACTCAATTAATAACCCAAACGGGAGAGGCCGACGTCTTGTCTCATCGTCAGAACGTGCAGATTGAAATTAATTAATTAATATTGAAATGAGGCGTTAATAACGAGTCCGATTTGCACATAATCGGCCCGGGAGGGGCTTCACCCCTCCCCCTCACTAGGCAGGGCGGCAGCTGTGATTGATCACGCCAGTGTCACAGCCCGCGCATTTATAATGAATTAATAAAGAATTTTATTACAAATACAGATTCACATGCATTTATTCATTCATCTCGCTATTCTATTATTATAATACGACCAATTAGAATTGAAAAGTTTTATTCATTTAGCAAGTATAAAAATATGATGATTTACGTATTACATTTTCAATCGAGGGATGGTTTATCACCACTTATTAAATGCTAAATGACTTTTTTTTTATAGCTGTTATTATTTAATAATAACATAATGTTTTTTTTATAATGATGGTTAATATAATAAATATATAAATATATTTTAATATACTTTTAGTAGCTTTTGTATATATATATATATATTATTTTATATTTAATTCATATTCAACAAAAAAAAACTGAATTATTATTTATTTTAAAATAATATTCTTATATACATATAATTATATAATAAATATACTCGTACAATATAAATGAATAATATATACTCGAGCTAATATTATTGAAAATAATTATTTATTTTATAAATCAAAAGTCTTATAAATATTTGATTATTATAAAAAAAAACAACTTATAAACAATTATTTTTATGCAAAATAATTAAAAAATAATTATTTATTTATTCTTAAAAATATTTGCAATTAAAATTTTTTAAAATTTAATAAATTAATAAATGTTTATATATTAATTGGCCATTGGGATCTAAGTCCATTTTAATCAGATTACACATTTAATAATTATATGTATTATTTTTGTGAAAAGTTCAATAGTTCAGAATTCTACCACTACACACTTGAGTTTATATAGGATATGATTATTAAATTCAAGCGTGTGTAGTGGTACAGTAGTAAAATCCTGATCTATTGAACTTTTCAAAAAAATTAAATATATCATTTTATATAAATAAATATATATTTACAATGTGAATATAATTTTATAAATTAATTTTATTTATTATTATTCTTATTCATTCATTAAAAAAAATATAGATTGAAATCTTTATATTACTCTTCTGATTTTCTGAATTTTCCTTGTTTTAGAGCCATTAAAAAAAAATTAAAATTTAATTTCTTTTAGAATATTTAAATAATAATAAGAATAATAATTGTTTTTATTATTTTTTGTTTCTTAATATTAGATATATATTTTTATTATGTCTTAAAAGTCAAGCATTAAGATAAGAAAGAAAAGGATTTTCTCCTTCTCTCTTATTATCAGAAGAACATTCGTGACTCTTTTATTAATGTCCTTCAGATGTTGTTCTAAGCCTAATCATAATCAATTTGATTGATTTATATTATTATTTTATTTAATGTAAAAATAATAATATTAAAGTAATTTCTTATAAAATATGATTGTTATTTATATTTTTTCCAAATATAGTTTTATCGAAATTAAATATAAGAATTTATTCTTTTATTAGTTTTTACCCGATAAAAGTAAAAATTAATTTTAAACTCTATTAGAATTTAGCTGATTGACAATTAATTTAATTTTTTTTTTATTCTTATCTTAGATTTATGAATCTATTGAATTTAATTAAAAATAATTTCGATTGTTAAATGGCATCATCTTTTAATTTAAAATGAGGTAATTTTTTTTTTCTGTGCTATTATTATTTTATTTAACTACTAATATCATTGTAATACAAATTTGAATTTCAAAATATGCAAATATGTACCATTGTTTTGTTAATGTACACATTTCAAAAAAGTTAATTATTATTTACACAGTAATACTTTATAAATTAAATTACTAACATTTCAATTTTTCAACTTAAGTGATACAAAATGAGACAATGACCTTGAATTGACTTCAGTACTTTGCTCGATTTCTTTATATCGTATCGCAATCATATCCTATTACAGTGTTTCTCAACCTTTTAGTATTCACGGCCCAATTTTCAATCATAATTTTCACAATTCGCCATATTGAAAAATCGAAAATGTTTCAGAGCATCGTAAAATCATCTGACCTTTTATTTAGAACCATTTTGAAAAAAATTGAAAAAAAAATCGAAAATTTTCAAAAGTTTGCCCTTGAAATGCCTTCGCCCCCCTAGGGAGGCGCGTCCCAGAGGTTGAGAATCTCTGTCCTATTAAATTACTATAAAAGAAAATTAAAAAAATTAAATTAATTACAAAACTAAATATTTTACGAAATTAAATTTATTTCTAATTAAAAAAAATATTTAGATAATAATATTTATTTCTAATATATAGTATGTAGTGAATATTTATTTATTATTTTTTTTAAATTTTTAATTATATTTGAATATCATAAAAATAGATTAAAATGTTAATAATTATTATTATTATATTTTATTTACAAAAATTGCCAATATATATATATATAAAATTGTTTTTCTTTTTTACCGACCGACGATAGTAAGGGAGGTATTGTTTTCACACCAAATTTCACATGTGGAGATTTTTACATATCTCCACGAATCATGCATTTTCTAAACAGAAAAAAGTATTTTTAGCATGATGTCTGTCCGTCCGTCTGTCAGTCCGTATAGATGGGTACAGCCTGAACGGCTCAACCGATTTTGATGAAATTTGGTATATTTACTTAATGCATCAGTGGAATGAATTCATCAACTTTTGGTGCAATTCCGGAAACCGGAAGTGGTAGTATTAGCGATCGACGATAGGAAGGAAAGGGTTATTTTCACACCAAAGGAGATTTTTTTATATATCACCACGAATCATGCACTTTGTATTGGTTTTATCCTCGAGAAAAATCATATTTATTAGTTTTTTCTTGATTTAAAATTATATGACGTCATCCAGCCATTCATGACGTCACAGCCTGGTCTTGCATATATATTATAAAAAAAAAATAAAATTAAAAATGTTTATATTTATTATTTATGTATCCATATCTGTTTTTTATTACATTAATAGATATATTAAAATTATTTGAAATTGTTTCTGTAGCTGGAAATTAATTTATTTCAAACCGTCGGTCGGTTAGGACCTGGCCACAGGTCAACTTATTACATATATGTTATATATATATTCCGTATAAGAAAATTATTTAAACGACCATTGATGATCTTTGATTTCTCCTTGTCCACTTTTATTCCTTACTTTATGAAGTTTTACTTAATTTTTATCTATAGCTTGTTGCAAATAAAAAAAATAACAAACTCAAGCTGGCTCTCTAAAATTTTATTTATGGATTACTATTAAATTGAATAATTAATAATATATATTATACCTTTTAATTATTGTATTTTAAAATCAAAAACAATTTTTCTTTACATAAAAACAACATAAATAAATACATAATCTAATTAATTAATTCAAAATACATTCATTTATATTTTAAATTTATTAATTTATTTGTTTTATCTGATAATAAAACTTAGATATTTGTGAGCCGATTTCATTTGAAAAAAATCAATCCATAGGTAATAAATAATTTTATATATATACCACATCGGTGTGAAAGTTTGAATTTGAAATTCAAATTATTCATAAATTTCTATTTACAGTTTATAAAAAAATTCTTTCATTGGTAAATTTAATCATAATATCTAAAAGGGGAAGTGCGGATAAATATTTTCCTATTAAAATAGGAATAGTAAAGATTTTTCCTTTATTTTCATTGATTGAAATTAATTTTTAATAAATTACTAAATTACTACGATAACTCTCAATATTTGAAATGTAAAATAATGATTTTAAAATAATTAAAAACAATGATATTATGATTGTGAATGAAGTAATTTAAAATAACGCAGTTCAATTTGTTCACATATATTTTTTCCTTGTTAATAATATTTTAAATAACACCTGAACTTTACCTACTGTGATTTTAAGGTCGATTAATAGGTAATAAATCATGTACAATGACTTCCTTTAAAACAACCTAATCAAATAAATTGAATATCTATTCAGAGTGAAAAAGGAGTGGGGTGATATGTTATTTTACACAGAATTAATAATAGTTGACAAGCTTTTTGAGAAATGCATTTATGGTAAACAAAAGCTATAATATCAATTTGCATATTCGTTAAATGGCCATCAGGTTATTCGGATGTAAAATTATTCATTATTTATTTTGCAAAAATAATCGCCAGGCAGTCAAGAGGATAATGATAGTGGTGGTTGAGATTAGAGATGAGAGGTGGGTCGGTGGAAAGAGGAGGGGCCGGGGAAACGAGAGGGGAGAGGGCTGAAGGTCTGAATGTAGAGATGCTTCAGTCGATAGAGACAGAAGCGTGGGTGCCAAGAAGCTCATTTACGTACAATGGGCTTTCGGAGGCAACCGGCGCTTCAAGCCTTTCTCTACAAAGGACGCATGCATACACATACATACTAATATAGTGGAGATAATATATGAGAGTGTGTCTAAAAATCGAATTGAATATATAAGATAAGAAAACAATAAACTCTATAGTATCTCAAATTATCTTTTAATTTAGTTTAATAATAAAGAATATTTTTAACTTTAATCATATATATATATATATTCAATCGAATACATCTAATAATTAATTAATTGAAATTTTTGAAAGAACAGCCATAATTTTATTCAAAGAAAACAAAACGATTTATTTTCTAAATAAAACAGTAAAACGAGGGAATTAGTTTGTATTTTTTTTATTTGTTTAAAAAAAAAACACAAATCATATTTTTAATGAATTAAAATTTAAATACATAAGTATATAATTATTGTTTTGTCTATGTATTTTTTGTCTTTTCCTGAAATTTTATTAATTTCCTAGTCAATTTCGAAAAATTTTAATTATATTAGATTTTTATTTTATCTGATGGATGGATCATTTGAAATTTCTAAAGGAGAAATTTTGATTTGTTCAAAGTTTAAAAGTTATTGTTGTTCAATATCATAATCATAATAATCAAAAAAAAAATATTACAAATCAGTACTACATATTACATATATGTATATTATTTGATAATTTATTTGATAAATATTCCATCCTATTCCTTAACTAATTTTTAAAAAAAAAATTTTTTTATCAAATTTACTTGAACTTGAATTTTTTTAAATTCTAAGTAATAATAAAATATTTCAAAATAAAATAAAATTTAATATTGATTTTAATAGTGAATAATTTTCCCTTATGTATATACTATGTTCCCTTGTAAAAAAATAAGAAACAAGTACAGTAAATATAAACAAATATGAAATAGCATTTTAAATAATTTATAAAATTAGGTGAGTTTATTTATTTTTATTTTGTTAGATAATATATTGATGAAATTATTTTATCATATATATATAGTTATTAGTTTATCTCCTTACCGTTAACTATCTTATATATATAATATATGCAATCATTCATTATCGTAGTACTGTGGAAGGGGATAGCTAAAGAGATTGTGTAGCCCTCCTCTCCAAACAATCGTCATTTAATATACACTTTTATTTATTTTAGATGAATTTTATCATTTATAAATAACTTAAATAAATATTCATTAAATTAAGGTAGAATGGGCACAATATAGGTATTTTAAATTAAACTTAACTTCTCCAAAATAAGATTTATGGATTTCTAGTAACTATTAATTAAAATAGATCTTTAAAATTTTTATCATTATTTAAATTTTCAAACTGACAACTTAAATATATTTAATTTAAATATGTAATTATAAATATAATGTCTAAAAGAGTTAAATGATATTAATATTACAAAAAAAAAAAAAATATAATAAAATAAAAATAATTATAGTAGGTGAGAATAATGAAATAAATTCAATTTAAAACATAAATATATATTTATTTTAAATTTTGAATAGTTAAGGTTTAATGAATTATTAAAATTCAAAGTGATTTTATGTTTTTCCTACTCCCACTATACTTTTTCAAGACACTTTTTATATGTATGACCTTTACATTTTTATCCCCATGAGTTTAGAAATTAAACAAAATAAAATAATTAAATAAAATAATTTAAATTATATAATATATAAAATTATATTTATATATTATATTATATTATATTATATTATATTATAATAATATATATTATAAAATATTAAATTATATATACATATTGTTTTAATCGCTATAAAATAATAATTTTCAAATAAAAAATTGAATATATATATTTATATATAACACATATACATATAAATTTATTTTTATTTTGTTTTTATCATTTAAGTTCTCAAAATGACTACATTTCATACACATGCAAGTTGTGATTAAAAAGAAAAATTAAAAAAATATAACTGTAGTATGTATAAACCTATTTATGAATGATATATAAATACTTACAGATTAATACAAATTTCCAGAAGTAGAAAGCTTATAAATAATGTATAAATCTTTGGCTTCCTCATAAAGAAATAAATAAAACACATTTATTCAGGTTGCTATATAGCTGAGCTGTCTTGGTCTAAACAAGATTTAACTAATTGAATGAAAATAAAAATAAAACAAAATATTTATTGTGTATATCAATACACGTATTGAATAGAAATGCAAAGAAAATGATTATCATTTTTCTGTTGACTCGTCGTTTGTCTTTTATATCCTTTTCTATCTGAATTGGAATCGTTTTTATTTTATTTTCTATTAATATATATATATATATATATATATATGATAAGGTAAATAGGATGGTGATCATAAAACAAAAATCTTCCATTTATCTGATAGGTACGATACCGTAGATTTATAATATGGTGTATAAAATAAACTAAAAGAACATCATCGTTTTTGGATTGATTAATCTCAATTAATTAAACAAAGGTGTTGAGAGGTGAATATGCGATGAGATGGCGGATGACTTTTCTTCTAGGTGGAAAGAGAAAAAAAAACTTGTAGTGGGCGAAGGTAGTGTCTTCGAAGAAAAAAAAAACGAAGGAGACAAAAAACAAAAAAAAAAAACGTCCAGGAGATATATAGACAGGTTTCAAGTCATTCGCTCTCTTGTTTCAGGAGAATAAATAAAAAATAAAAAAAAAACAAAAAAAAAAAACAATAGTAATAAAATGAAAATCAAAATCAACTAGGAGAAAAATAAAATAAAAAAATAAATCTATTGAATATTTTTATTTAATCAAATAGACAATAATAATAATAATAATAATAATAATAATAATAATAATAATAATAATATTTCGTGATTACTCTATTCACACTTAACTATGTACAAATAAAATTTACATGGAATTATTATTAATAATAAATTTTTATTAATGATAATAATATTACATAGAAAAAAAATATTTTTTTTTATTTCTCGTTATTTTTATTCGATTCTTTAGAATTTATTTATTTATTTATTTAATTAATTATTTTTTTTATACACAACAACATAATAATAATAATAATAATAATAATATAATAATATTAATAATCATTCTTTTTTTTATAGAAAATACAACGAAATCATAACAAAGGTTTTTCTTTTTTTTTTATTTATTTATATTTATTTTTTATTTTTTATTTTATTTTATATTATTTATATATTTTTTTTTTAATTTTCTCAGAAAAGAAAAATTGAACAATCTCTGATAGGATATTTAAGAGGAAGTTGATTGAATAATCTTGAAAAATTGATCAAGAACGAATAGTTTATTTAATGTTAATCTGCTGTAAAGTATTTCATATACATATATATATCGTATTTTTAAATATATATATATATTTCGGAGAAGAATTTTGCGTCCAAATATATTAATTATTTAAAGAACCTTCTGCTTTAATATATTTTATTTTTTTCTCTCATTTTTTTTAATAATTATTTATTTATTTATTTATTTTTTGATTATCACAGACAAATAAATGCAGATTCATTAAAAACTATTCATTTGTATCTGGTATACTTAAATTCGTATCTTGAGAAAAGGGAGGGAGGATGTACCCTGTTGGGCAGAGCCAACAAATTCCCAATTCTATTAAAATCCTATAATTAGAGAAATGCATCACTAATAAAATAGAAATCTGTTTGTTTTGTTTGTTTTTTGTTTTTTTTTTTTTTGGTTTTTTTTTTAAGAAAGATCGCCAGAAAAATTAAAAGAATATAATGAGATGTAAAGAGGTCCGACTAAAATCTATTATTTTGCATGTTTTTATTTTTATTTTTATTTTTAACTCTGCTTTGTGAATGCAATAATAATATTGGTTGTTTAGTGAATTGGTGAATTTTTTATCTTTTTTTTTATTTTTCTTTGAAATATATAATAAGTATTAAGGGACAACAACAAATATATAGGTCTATGTTAATAGCGTGACATTACTGTATTTTCTGTTATATATATTAATAATTAGCAAATAGAAATTACCTACAAAGTTGCTTTCTTGTTTGGATATTTACAATAATTTAATTGAATACACACACTGAAGGACATTCTGCATAATACATAAAGGGTTTTTGTAGAAATGAAAAAGAAAAAAAGAAAAATGAATTTTGTGATGTGATATTGGTACCTGTTCGCTCTTTCCCAATTGGTATTTTTCTCCAAAACATAAAGAAAAATTAATAAAAAAAAAAAAAAAATATATTAATTCTAAAACCTTCTTGAAAATCCCGCACCATTGAACTTGTGGTTCTAATATAATCACTTATCAACACAAAAAAGAGAAAATATTTACGTATTTACATCGAATTTTGCTTTGCACATTGCCCATTGGTTCGTTACTTTCATTCCAGTGAGTCCAATTACTGTCTATGTATATAAGCTCATCGAATTTCTTGAGGAGTGAGTCATTGCTTCAGGTACGCACAACACTGTAGTCCGGTTTGGATCACTAAATCGAGAAGCGTCTGTGGAAATCCACTCGCCGGCTACCCCAGGAGCTCGAGGGCCATAGGGCCAAGAACCTGTCTGACCCCATCTAGAAAAAAAAAATAAAAATAAAAATAAATAATTTTTGAATATCAGTTCTTATACAAATAATAATCAAAAATAAATTAAAAAACTTGAATTAATTAGAATAAAATCATTTAATTTTTTTTTTATTTGATTTTATTAATGAGATATTTTAGTTTGTTTGAAATGAAAATTTATATCTAAAATATTTTAAGGCGGATTTTCCAGGTGAAACTTTAATTGATTATTCATAAATCAAATCAGTGGCCGATTTTGTGAGTCAATCGGCAAAATGGCATTAATATTTCACTTTCACAAAACATCGAAATTTCTACATGATAGACGAGACTCGAGAAGGATTTTAATGTGGCGTGAAGGTCACTTGATTTGTGAGTTTACTAAGGCTTTTAGCAACTTTTGGCTTCCACTACCATAACAGGTTATTATTCTAATACAATCACAAAGAAATGACAAAAATAAAAAAATAGAATAGAAAAAGTGGCAAGACTTTCAACATCTTTCTAATTTCGTACGTCAGTGCCGGAAGAGGGGACATTTTTTGGAAGGCCTATCTTCCAAATTTTAATGCTCAACATCCAAAGCAGAAATTGTGATATTGACAGCCCGAGGAAATAAAAAAACCCTGCCTGTATTTTCATTTAAAATTTAAATTTAGAAAACTTTTGACCCCCTTTCGATAAATTATTAATTTAAATAATTTATCGTTTTATTGAGGAATCAAGGCCCAATTCCAACTCGGATTAATCAAGATTTTGTGGCTCAAAAAAAAAAAAAAAAAAAAAAAAAAAAATAGAATACCTTTCTCTAAATGATTAAAATAATTTTCACCTATTAAATATAAGCAAGTTTATAAACTAAAAGAAGTTATATTTATATCATATAAAATGTATAACTTTAGTTTTATTATTAATTTGTAATAAATATAGTAAATATAATATATATATATATAAACACTATAAATCGATGGTAAAAAAATTATAAGAAATAGCATGTCAAAAATGTATAGATTAAAAAAAAATTATTTTCTTTTTTATAAATATTTCCAGTACGATCTAAATATGTCCGGTACGATTTAAATCATTCAATGAAATTAATAGCATTTCATTTTGTTTAATGAATTACTCTACAAGGAGTAATTAAAATTCGAAATTAAAAAAATTACTTTTTTTTTGTTAATAGTTAAAGAATTTAATTAATTTGAAAATAAAGAGCTAATAAATTTTCACGTTGAAATAAATGGGAGTCCACTTTTGATTTAGAATGTACCACTCACTCCTTTTTAAAGCAAGAGAGAGAGGAGGGGGTGTCAAGAGTAAAGTGCGCGAACAAAAAGAGAAAAGATAAGACAAGAAGAGAAATATATATATATATATATATATATAAAGTAGGAAAAAGGAAGAAACGAACGTTTTAAGGCAAGATCGAAGACGTAGCAGTTTCCCAGACAAGAACCCGAGAATATGTTCCTAAAGCAAAGCGCACGCGCTCCTTCACTGTATATACATATAAAGCAACAAAGAACGAAATCTTAAAATTATATATATATATATATATATATATATATATATATATATATATATATATATATATATAAAGAGAGAGAGAGAGAGAACGTGAGAGCGAAAGAGGGATGGGGGAGGGGGAGCAAGAAAGAGAAAAAAAAGTGACTGAGAGAAGAAAAAAGAATGTCAAGAGACTTGTTAATGGAAGGTTGTACTGTGGCGAAATCGCGCTTGCCCGGATCGCATTAGTCACGGCTGTCGACTGCGATAGGTCCGCCCTGTATATGGCTACGACCAATACACGTCCGCCATTTCCCCCAAACGACACGCTAATGCTCCAAGTAATGACCCCTGGACAAGCCTCTGATTAGCATGCCTTGAGAAATGGGGAGAAAAAAAAGGAAAAAAAAAATAAAAAAGATAGTAAAGTATATAAACAACACTCTTGGGTATTATCTAGTACACGAGTAAATTATTGAATTAACGATGTTTCTCTCTATCTGTATGAGACAAATCAAGTGATAAAATAGAAATAGAATGGAATCTTACAAGAATATTTATTTTTCAATCAGATGGTATAAATTTAAAGAAAACTAATTTAAAAAACAACAAACAATTACAATTGTATAATTCTCTGAATATTCAATTACAAAATTATAAGCGTATTTTTGTTTGTTACAATATAGTAATATAGTTACAATTTACTCATTAGTAATAATACATCTAAGTAGATTCTCATTTTAATTCATTAATTATATAATTCCTTATTTTTTTTTCAAAAAAAAAAAAACAAAAAAATATAAATAAATTCTTTACAAATTTAATAATACAAGGCACAATACAATAATTTAAGGCTTTTGAAAACAAAATTTATTTCAAATTCAATTTTATTAATTTATTATTTTCAATAAATAAAAAAAAAAACAAAAAATATTTAAATTTTTGAACTCGGTGAGATTCGAACTCACATCCTTAAGTTCTATATTTCAGGACTTTTAAGTTTCAATTAAATTAAATTAATTTTTTTTTTAATTAAACTAATTAAATAATAATCTTTTAATTATTTGATCTAAATTTTAGTTTATAAAAGAAAATAAAATACAAATACAAATATTTAGAGGGAAATGTAATCTATGTTGATAATAAACAACACGGTTTACGAATGTCATTTAATTTAATAGTCTTACATAAATGGTAGTATAAATTATTATATTTCGTTTACTTCCTAATCCAATAACAAACATTACATATATACTTTGTTACTGTAGTTATGAAAAAAAAAATGAATATGATCATTAAAAGGAAATTATGTTAAAGAAAAGAATGTCTACGTGTGAAACAAAACATGAAATAAAAATTAAGATTCAATTTTATCTTTGAAGCATCTTAAAAGAACCCTCACCAATTAACTACAACAATTAAAAGCCAACATTTGTAATTAAAATGTAATATAACTTTCTAATTCATTTTATGACTCCTTACCATTTTTATGGGTTCTTTATATGTGAAAGATTTAAGGGGAGGAATGAATTACGATTAATTATATTTTATAAATTGAACCATTATATATGTATATATTGTTTAATAGCAACGATTATATTGATTTGGTATTTATTTTATTTTATTGTATTTTATTATTTATTAATTTGAATATTTATTATTATTTATTATGATTTTGATTTTTATTTACGTATTTATTTATATATTGATAGTTTCATTTTTATATTAGTTAATAAAATAATTAACTTAACTTTCTTTTTTTACATAAATATTTTTGAAAAAAAAACAAATTAATAAAATTTTTATAAACTTTTCATAACATTTTTATTAAGATTTAATAATAATTTAATGATGTTGATTGAATATTTAAAAAAAAAATCAAAATTTAAATTAAATTAATTAGATATAATAATAATAATAATAATAATAATATAAAATTAAAAAAAAAAAATTAAAAAATTAATAAAAAAGAATTATGAAATATGTTCTAGCGATATAAATTATCGCCTAAAGCGGGACAAATTACCATAATTGAAAGCAACATATGATTAATCATTATTCGGTCATCAGTAATTATTTCGCCTATTTACAACAAACCGTAACGGGAGGCTACAAATAACCATTATTTCCTTATATAAATAATATATGAAACAAAAATTGAATGAATCCATTTTATTGAATCAGTGAATGAGCCACGTCCGATGTTTCGTCGTGTTAAGGGCGTGCATGCATGCGTGTAGATTGGAATGAAAAATTGTGGATGTATATGTTAAAAAAAGTGGGATGGGTAGAGGAGAGAGGGGAGGTGAAAGAGGGAGGGGGTAGGGTGAATAAAATAACAAAAATAAAGTAACTAGGAGGTTTTACTGCGATCTGATAGGAAGGTCGGCCAGTTCGTAGTCAAAAACCATGATTCCTGAAAGCCTCCCAGAACACGCAACGCAGACTGATGGAAAATCTAACCAAGGATACCGAGCGATACACTACGCCTACAGTTAAAATCCGTTAATTATCCTGCTTGTAAAATTATTTGATACACGGAAGAATATTTAATTATTAAGTTCTATTAAAGTGAATGAAATAAATAGCAAAAGAAAAGAAATAAATGAAAAGAATTCAAGACAAAGAAATGAAAGATCAGAAAGGATTGAATTCAATTAAAAATTAATTAAATGTCAACTTTCGAAATTTTCCGTCAATTTTTCTTGTATATTTTTATTTATTTATTTATTTTTTGTTTTATTTTAACAAAATTAAATAAATGAGTTTTCCAAGTGATAATGATTTTTTTTCTTAATATAGAAGTTTTTTTTTTTCAAATTAAACATGCGCCAAGCTTTCACCGACCAACACCATGATGGATTATCTTCTCAGGAAACTTGAGATGTCTCTAATTGAAAATGATTTTTAAATGTCATAAAAAGTGTTCCAGGTGTAAAAACTTACCTAAAGCTATGCTCGGCGACCGCGATTGGGCAACGTTCCGGCCAATTAGACGGGTGAGACGTAGCCGCCGCCCATTGGTTGGGAGCTGCAACATACAAAAGAACAATCATATATTAATCGATGGCGTCCTTGTATATGATTGGTATCTATGATTAAAATTAAAAAGCTTGGGCGGACCTCTTATAGAAGGGCTTGAACGCGGTCCCTTCACTAGACCCAGAGGTAGATGTCATCATCGGTGTACCCGCTTGGTGATGGTAGGCTGATGAATCTACACCCCCGGTTCGTTCTTTGTGCGGCGATTGTTGTAGTCTTGTGTAATTTCCCATATAATGATGTTGTGATGAACCATATTGTGGTTGTCCATTGACACTTGATGATTGAGGTTGTTGGGGTTGGGGTTGTTGGAAACCATTTTGACCCCCATTATTGCTAGTCAATAGTTGTCCCGCCACACTTGGGAGTTTCATATTAGGTGGTGTTTGAGGTGGTGTGTCTGTTTGTACATCTGGGAATCCAGCAGCCGTAGCTCCATGCCCCCCTCCATAAGGAATCATACCATAACGAGAATAAGGAGCAGCTGCAGCGGAGGGACTCATTCCTGTTGAAGGTGGAATAGCAAAAGTATTCATACCAGAACTAGGACCACCACCACCACCGGCACAATTTGGCATCACCCAGGGTTGTTGTTGTTGATGATGGTGAGAATGAGGAGGAGGGGGTGGGGGTGTTTTACACGCGGCTGTATCTGCCAGTGACCAAATCTTAGGTTTGGTGGCAGGTATAGGTACTCCACAATCGGATGGTGAAGGTTTGGAGCCGAGTTCATCCTTTAGGCCAGCTAGCATAGGATGATGATGAGGATGATGAAGACCATGGTGCGCCGACATCAGCATCCCGGGAGGCTTGCGTTCGTCCTCGTCCAGATCATCCTCGTCCTCCAGGCATTCCTTCCCCAGGCCGTGCTCGGATTTGACGTGATGCAGCGCCTCTGCACCAACAAAACACACATCATGACAATCTACATACGCTGCTCAAAAATGTTTTAGTAATAAAGTAATCTACGTGCAAAATTTTAATTGATATAATTGAATGCAGCGTCCATGATTAGCGTTTTGACTGGGAGAGACTCTGCACACACGCCCTATGCCCATCACAAGCAAATCCGAGGATTTAGTGAGAAAGTGACGATAGGATTGGTTACTTGAACATTTCGAGGGTCAGGAAATTGGGATCGCGCAAAAGGAGGGGAGCGGTAATTTCATTAAGGGTTCTGCAATTCGAGGGGTGCGTAAACCAGGGCAAAGGGGCCGTAATCACAGATCAAACGCTGATCATTGGCCCTGATTCAATTAAAAGGGTGAGTGAGCAAAAGTAATATGATCCCTCTCAAACACCCATATCAAAAGAAAATAATATATAAATCTATAAGAAATGTTTTTTATTTGCATTTTGTTTGTTTTGTTTTGTTTTCTTTAAAATAAATAATTAATTGAAAGGGTAATTGTGAGGTTTGAATCATAAAATAGTATATAAATACAATATAAAATAAAAGTTTAAGAAATACCGTGTTTAAATGATATAAAATATTTAATAGAAAAATAGAAAATACAAGGTTTTTATATTACATAATTACAAGGTACTATAAATTTATATCAACTTATCTAAATAATCATTTATATATAAATGAGTGATAAATTTTCAAAATTTAAATATTATATTTTAATTTGTTACTCATATTTTGGAATTCTTTTATTTCATACTGATTTAATAATTATTATATTGTTGAATTTTCTCATCAAGAAAGAGATCTAATATATCCATTCAAATATCAATAAATTATCTAAGAGAAAAAAAAATAAGAAAAAAAATTTAACAAAGGTCTTGAAAACCACATAAGAATAGAGTTATTTTACACAGAATGTTCTAAATTCGTTGCAGGAGGATTAACATCCTTAATTGTGAATGCGTGCGTGTGCCTAGCGTGCTACGCTACTGACCTTTGTCATCTCGTCGAATTTCTTGAGAACGTTTCGGATCTCCACTACTGCCATCAAGAAGACTCGTTGATCCAACAATTTCATCTTTCTCCTTATCTTCACCATCAGATACAATGGCGTCATCATCATCATCGGTTTTATTTTTTGGCTCCCATGTCATTTTATTTTCTTTTTTAAGTCGTCGCCTCGCGTTGGCAAACCACGTGGACACCTGAGTCAGCGTCATTTTTGTGATGATTGCAAGCATAATTTTCTCGCCTTTGGTTGGGTAGGGGTTCTTCTTGTGTTCATTGAGCCACGCTTTGAGGGTCGCCGTTGACTCTCGAGTGGCGTTTTTGCGTCTCGCTGCGAGATCATAACCAGCACCGTACCTGAAAACAAAAAAAAAACACGTGCCTCCGTTAACTACCGGATATTTTCTTCCTTGATTCTTATCTATGTCCTAAGTATGTCCTTCTACATCACTACTAGTATTACTACTACTAGTAGTACTGTAATATTACCATTATTACTTGCACCTTCACTCCTACTCTATTACTACTCTATACATATTATGTATATAACTCAAATTCATATTTTTTTTATTTCTTGATAATTTAATGAATTATTGAAAACTTATTTATATTGGTAAAGGAAATTGACTTCAACAACATTTTGTAGTTCAAACACACCTTTCATGTTAACACAGCGAGTCATTTATAATTTCTTTAATTTTTAATCTGATTAATGTTTAAAAATCCAGTTAGCTTTACAATTAATACATGTTTTATGGAGGCAATTAAATTAGAGTGAGAAAGATAACACGATAGCTGGTTAGCTCTCTCACGGAATCACGAATCAACATTTAATGAATGGTCTTTTTTAAATAATAATAATTTAACTTTTATTTTTTGTTTTTTTTTTTTTGTTTCAAGTTATTCGATTGGGATGGTGTATAAAAATGATAGTCTCTCATACCGGGAGACAACATAAAACCATAAATCTATCAGGCCTGTCGCAATTCAACTTGTTCGTTATTAACACCTGTCGGTCGTTTCACGGGGACAGATTAAAAAAAAAATTATATATCGAATATTGACATTTCATTTGCACTGGAAAATTTGTTACTTGTTGTTCAAATTATTTGTTATATATTTAGATTTAGTGACGAATGGTATTGTCAAATATAAAATTAAGTTGTTCATTCAAGTTTGAAAACCTGAATCGCACCTGGCTGAAAGATACGCAGATCTTTGCTTGAAGATTATACTTCAACGAATTCCTAATATTTTATATATCCCACGCTTGGGACAATGTTATAAATTAATAGATTCCATCGAGAAATAATTTTCATAGTAGAAATACTTTTTATTTTTTTAAGTTATTCTAACTCAACACAAAAATAAGTTTAGACTATTATTATTATTATTACTATAATTATTATTGTTATTATTATTATTATTACTTACATTAAATTTGGCAATTGACTTATTTTCGATTAGATTGGAGATAAATTTTTACGCTTGTAGTGATGAAGGCCAAAACTAATTGAATTATTGAAAAATTTAGTTATTAAATTTTATGATATTTATTAAAATTCTCTTATCACTGATTAAAAACTTCAATTAAATAAAATAATACTTGAAAAAAAAACTCACACTCATTCAGACAAAGTAAAAGAAAATTTATATAATATATATTATTATATATATATATATTATTTAATCTATTAAACAAAAAAAAATTGAATGAAAAATAGCAGGGAATTATTTAAAATAATAACAAATTTAATAAACATTATTTTTATTTAAACAATAAAAAATATAAAAAAAAACCTGTGACTTTGTACGTATTACTCAAGTCGGTTATTTCAATTAGGTGTCCTATGATCAGTAGAACGGGTCCTATCTACCTTTTACCTTGATTTTCATGATCGGAGGCGCTATCAAGTAGCTTTCCCAATTTTGATCCCGGGCTGGGTTGACTCCGACCCATAGACCCTGGTTAGAGAAATTCCTTAACCAGTCCCGGGACTTGAACCCGGGACCACGAGAATGTGAGGCAGCTTCGCTATCCTCTCACCCTGTGGCGCCTTATAATAACAAATATATTTATTATTATTTAAAAAATTCCTATATTTCACTTATAATTTATAATATTGAACTTGAATGTATTTTTTTATACTTGGAGCTATTAAATTTGAACAGTGAATTGTAGGAAAATTTAAACATAAAAAAAAGATTTAGATTGGAAAAGAGAATGTGATATATTGTATCATTCTATGAACTGAAACATTGTACATTTTCTACAATTTAATTATGTGGTAAACCACCATTACAGTATGAAAATAAAAACAAAAAAGTGCGATTTTTTACTATTAAAGACCAATAGGTGAATGAATGAAGTGGCGAGAGTCTCAATGTTTCCAAATTGCTGGCTTTATATCTATATATATATATATAGATATATTTACATATATATATATAGAAAAAAAAAATTTATCGCGTGTGAAATAAACATAGTGTCGGGCCTTCGAGCTGCCTATCGCCTCCCGCATCAGCAGCTCTTCCGACGAAAATCCATAAAACTGGCAAGGGGGAGGGGGTGAGAATATGGTTCTAATATAACGGGGAGACCTCCCATAAACGAACCACGCTCAAAAATATTCTATCACACTGATATATATATATATATAGTAACCAATCTGTATAAAATTCATTAAATAAGGTAGGGATTCGTTCAATAGGAAAGATTATCAAATTAAATCATGATCGTGATAACGTATGGTTTTATAAAACATTTCCTGTCGATATTCATTTTTGATGCTTTATCGAAGTGCATTATATTCAACTTGCGAAAAAGTACCCGGATTCAATTAATGGATTCATGTCGCATCGGTTTCAATAGATTTAGCCTCGCCAAAACGAATTCCTGAATTATGTTGAATTTCAAACACCAAGTCTCGCTCTCTCTCTCCCTTTTGAATGGGAGATTAATGCATGATGTAAATCTTTTTTTTTTTTTTGATTGTTTTGTTTTCGTTATTTTTTTTTTTTGTTATTAAATTTGTTTTCACGATTTTTAAAATACTATTATTTTTCATAAAAGTTTTAACACCCACCTATATTTTTTATGCTATTGTGATAATACACCTTGTTAGAATTAGTAATGGAAAATTTATTTTTAGACAAGACAAATGAATAACATCAACACGAAAAATGATAATAATAATTAGATATGCATCTCATAAAAGTAAAGAACCAAATAATTATTTCTTATGAATAGTAAAAAATACCCAGTGATCTACTATAAATACATATATTTATAAAAATACATACATAGATATATATATATTTATGAATTTGTTTTGTTTTTTTTTTAAATAAAAATAAAATAATTATATTATAATTAATTTTTTCCTATAAATGTATCTGAAATATTTAATTCAACTTGAAAAGGTGTTGTTTATTTTATTGTGTTTGGAAATGAAATAAAAATCTTCTGTAGAGTAGAATGCGTCCCACACATGCCCCCATTTATTATTGTCTCTGCTCGAAGAATCCAATACGGGCAGCATTCCACGTTAACGTTAAGTGCCCACGCAAAATCCCCTAACGCCAGTCTCGTTTCGGGACTGAGATATCAAAGTACCCAAGTGATTTTCCTTTTATCTTGAATCCGTTCAGGGAATGATATACATTTTAAATATAAAAAAAATCTTACAAAAAATGGAAGGAATTTGGAAATAAAATTAATTAACTAAAATTTATTGATTATTAAGAAAGTCTGAAATGAAGAATCATTATACATAAAAAAAAACAAATGCATTATTTTCATAATATTTATCAAAATATTATATATAATCTACTTTACTATATATAATACATACATACATAAAGTAATTTAAAAATAATTAACAACACATTAATACAATAGATATATTTAAAAAATATAAAATATTTTCAGTAAATTTATGTTTTTTAAAGTAAAAAATAAAAATAATTCAATAATGATGAAAAATAAAAAGAAATAATATTCTCAAAATAGTAAATATTTTTTTTTATTATTAAAAACATAATAACAATGAAAACTTTAGTATTACAGATGTTAAAATAAAAAAAACAAACAAACTTTAGTTATAAACACGATCCAAAAGATAAAAGAGCACATATTTTTTGCAATTCTCCCTTTAATAAAGAGCTTATCAAATTATAAAGATTACTTGGGTCCATTTCTTAAATAAAAATAAAAAAACTGATTTCAATCATTAAATAAATTTCATGGGATATAAAAAAAACATATAAAGTTTTTGAATTGAATTGAAATGTAAATTTAGTAAAATTAATTAAATTTTAATTAAAATCCATCTTCTAACGTTAGAAAGAGATTTTAAAACAATAATCTAAATGGAAATTAAGAAAAAGGGAATGTCTAAAGAGAAAAAAAAAACATTTATATATAAATATATAGTTAAACGAGATCATTATTTTAATTGAAATCCATTACTCGGATTTGGTTATATTTAAATATCAATTTGTTCGTTGGAGAATGGGACTAATTTTAAGTAAAGGCGAGAGGTGCTTCGCAATGAAAAGACAAACAAGATGAAGTAATAAGGTTTCATTGAGTTGTGTCTCGTGGTTAACATTTCTAATCTTACAAATAAACGGGCTCGTAAATGCGTGTCGAGTCTGCAAAAGTTCAGGGGGTTTAAAAAGAGGTTTAATCTATTCGAGACGAGGAGCCACCCCTCCAACCACCCCCCCTCCCCTCTTCCATCCATTTCTAACCCCAAAACCCTAAATCCCAGCTCCATTTAAGCACCACTCTTTGTGAGGATATATATATATATATATATATTCAAGCGATCGGCGTAAAAATGTAATCAACGCTCAACAACAAGTTTGCTTAGCAAGCTGGCAAGAGTTTTAATCAAATCAGACCCCTCCCCGGAAATGAGCTCCGCTACCCCTCCTGAAATTTCGATGCTTCTTCTTGAGAACACTTTGTCTTAATCCTGCCGTTGTGGTCGCGTCTCGGCTAGGCGGATTCTCTTTAAATTTTACGACTGCGGCAGAGATTTCGAGGTTGGGAAAGGAAAGAGAGCCAGAGAGTGAGAGAGTGTTTTGAAGTGAGAGAGTGAGAGAGAGAGAGAGAGAAAGAGAGAAGAGAGGCCATCGCCTTGCCGCGAATCGATCGCGCTTAAAGAGACCGCAGCTTCCTCGACCCTCCCGTTTCCTTCCATTCCGTGAAAGCCTCCCTTAAGATTTACTCCCCTGACACATCGCAAGAGAATGGAGTTTAAGTCGCTTTCGTAGCCAAAACAAATTTCATATGTCTACCCAGTCACTTGCGTTCGGATTATCTACAATAGTCAACCACTTTTACCAAACAATCAACAAATAATATTCTTTAATTTTCAAAAATAGAAAAATAAAAATAAATGAAAAAATGAAAATTAAATTAATAATAAAAATTCACAGTAAATAAATCAAATTTTATCATATTAAAATTTATAAAAAAAAAAAAAATTAAATTTTTAATCCATAAATATACACTCCTTATGATAATTGGGAAAATAGTTTATAAATTTAAACTCTCTTTTTTGAAGGATATATATATATATATATGTCAATGAATCACGGTTCGAATTAAAATCATCATTAAATTAAATATTAAAATATATCAAATAGAATGAACAATATAGAGCAGTGATTCTTAGCCACTGTGTCGCGGCACTTTTGTGTGAAGCTAGATTATCAAAATGTGTGCCGCCAAATTATTACAAATGTAAAATGGCTCTTAAATATTTCCGACTTTTTTCTAAATTTTTTCAATAAATATGGTCGTTTTTGGGACCACTTTTTTCAATCTGGCAAACTTTTATACTTATCTTTTTATTTGTGTGCCGCCAAATTTTTAGACTGTTAAAAGTGTGCAGCGGTAAAAAAAGGCTTAGAATCACTGATATAGTGTGTAGAATATTTAAGGTTCTTTGGAGAGGTTAAGATTCTTTCCAAAAAAAATTATATTTTCTTTATAAATAGTTAATTAAACAGAAAATAATAAGTTAATATAAAATAATAAAAATATAATAAGTGTTGAAATGTCTCATAATAAGTATAATATATTATAAACATGTTACATTATGATTTTATTTTTTTTAATTTTCTTTATTTTATAATTACCATAATTTGTTTTTTAATCTACACGTAAATATGTGATTTATGAATTATTAATAAAATAATAAATACATCGTTTGATAAATCTATATTGATTATTATTTCTAATTTTTTTTTTATAATAAATTTTTAATTTATTTAATTTTAAGTCAAGGATATTCATACTTATATGGATTCTAATTAAAAAAGACCTATAAAAATTGGAACATTTACAATTTAGAAATTTATTTTTATTCATTATGATCTCTACAAATATAATCGGTCTACATTTGGATTATAATAGGAAGGTAGAAAGGATGATTGCCAACTCCGATTGAAAAAAAAAAGAAGCTGTGCCGAATAACAAATATCTTGAACGTAAAGCGGCTTATCCATTATTCCAATCCATATCTCGATAATGATTTGTCGGCAAATTCATATGATAACTCGTGAAAATCAATTCATGGCCAAAATAAATGAACAAGCCAATGGACTGTGAATGAGCATAGAATGACCAAATAAGTTTGATTTTCCAAATCCAATTTGGAGCAATTTTCATTGATATCAATATGTCTTACGTCAAAGTGGATTTAAGCCAGAAAAGACAATGTCGTAATATTCGACGAGAGAAAAAGATAGGTATATCCAAGGGAAAAAAGCTTAAGTGACAAGTCGAGTGAAAATCTCAACTGTCGAGTGCTTTCGTCGATCGATCGATCAATCCGGGTCCGGGACGTGTTACTTTGGCGGCAATTAGCTACGGCATCGTCGAAAAGACGGATAAAGGAAACCTGTAATGAGGATCGATTCGACGGGAGCTAAGCCCTTTTTCGACCCTCGACAAACGAAACAACACCTTGAAAAATCAACAGAAAAACATCACCGATGTGATTTATAAATTTAAGATTAAAATGCAAATGGTTAGGCATTAGGCTTTGTAACAAAAATATTTTTTCAAGGAATAAGCGATTTTTTTTTTACAACTGTTAACACAATGGTTCTTTGTAATTAATTCGAGTCTAGTTGTTTTTTTTTATCATCCGTCGTATTTTTGAAAATGCCTTAAATATTTTAATTCCTGTTTGATCCTTTTCTATGGAATCTTAATTTATCCTAGGAGTGCCGGACTAATTATCGCAGTTTCAGAAAAGTCAACAGATGGACTATCCATTTAGCTAGAGAACGATGTTGCCTGAGAACTGGTTTTTGGAAACGATTTTTCTTTTTTTAAAAGTTTTTTTTTTCTTATTCTGCAGACGTATAGATTGTATGAAGAAACGAAGAAATCCACGATCTTTATAGAAAACGAATTAATCATTGATTCCGCCATTATACAAGTAGTTATTTGTCAACGGAAATCATCCCAATGGGGATAATAGGCGTATCACCTTGTAGAAACATGCGTGCAACTACGAGGTTTACATCAACAATTATGTAACAATTTTTTTTTTCCTCATCACCGGATATTTAATACATGAGCTTTAATTACATTATAAAAGAGTATGTTAAATTATTCAATGATGTTTAGTTGTTGACCGAACGATCAGTTAATACAATTGTATTGACAAGAGAATAATCGTTTTACAGAAAAGGTATGAAGATTAAATTTAACAGAGAAACTCTCTACATATTTATTTATCCATGGTTGGAGGGATTGGTTCTAAATGGAGTTTGACAGTAACTATTGAATAAATGACATCAGATGAGTCACAAATGGCAAACTGGGGTTAATAATTAACTCATATATACACTTACATGTTGCTTTTCGTATCCTTCTGTTTTCTCGATATATATCTGTTGCTGGCTGAGAAGGGAGCAGATTGGAATGAAATGACGGAAAGGAGAAGGAGGAGTTGAGTGGTTTTCACCCACTATTAAACTCCGCTTCCTTCCCCATTCCTTCGGGAACCCTTCTCTATTTCTATATGTGGAAAACACGGGAAGGGCGTGTGCCGGGGGCCAATAAAACACTCCTCCCCTAAAAGAGAATTCGGTGGTGCCAAGTCCATTGCAGCAATGACCACAGATTTCAAGAAAGAGGGAAGGTACTGTACTGTAATTTAATCTGAGTCAAAGGAGATCAATTCACACCACATGAATAGATTCAATTGCTATTATTTATCAGAGCATCAATGAAAACAAATGACATACTAGTTTATTGAATTTTTAATAATATTAATTATTTATTTTTAAAAAAAAATAATTAAAATGCAGATACAAACGTCGTTTTATTTAAATTTTCTATTAACACACTATGTAGGTATTTGTACCCGTTGCGGGGACTGCCACTTATAAGCGGGGCGGACGCTAGCCGCTCATAGTGTGATAATATATATTTTCCCTTGTGTCACTTAAAATTACTTATTTTAAACGATAACTAATATATATCCCTCATATAAGTGGCAACGGGTATAAATACCCGCCCCGCTTATAAGTGGCAGTTCAGGCAACGGGTACAAATACCCGCCCCGCTCATAGTGTGTTAATCAACATCAATGAATATTGTGGATTTTCCTCAATTCACGAGAAACTTTTCCATTCCATTACCATTAAAAAAAGTAAATTCTTTGATTGTTCATTAAACAAATAAAAAAAAATACATGAGGGAAAATACCTGAAATTCATAAATAATATTTTTAAATGTTTTGATTCTATAATATTAAGAATTTATAACTCATATTTCATTCCCAAAATATATTTTTAAATAAAAAGTACTTGATTATCTTAAATAGTCGGTAGGTGACAATTTTGTTCGTATTTACAAAAAATATGAAAAAAAGATGACAGTTAAAAATTTAATTAAATATTTTGAATGAATCTCTTCTCCAAGAAGAAAAGTCAAAAATAATTGTAAAATATTCGATATTTAAATTCGATTAAAAAGAAAATAGTATATAAATATTTACAAAAATATGTATATTATCAAATATAATTTCATTTAAATGAATCATTATTAATTGAACTCAAAGATTTTTAATTAATCTAAATTAAAAATGTTCAAAATAAGTTCAATAGTTGATTAAAATAATCTAAATATAATAAAGTATATAATGAATCATATTAGATTAGATAATTTCATAATATATATGTATACCTATATACAATATATGGTTATAATTATCATAATATATTTTATTTTATGAAACAAAAATTAATTAATAGTTAATTTTTCTCCAGGATTCAAATTAATCGCAATCCTTGGGACAACCTTGAATGGTTACCAGCCTATGACAATTGTCATTCTCTCTAATCTATAATCCGACATTGAACACGATTATCTTTTTATCATTATCATCATCATTAAAGAACGATAAATTCATTATTTTAAGCATAATATAATTAAGAAATATGATCATGTCGAAAGTATTTTATAAGTCATAATATGACATGTATATTTTAAATAGAAATAGAAATTCATTTATATTTACAAAAATTTATTAATATCTTTCCCGATCTTAGAAAAAATTCAACATTAAAATTATACGAGAATCTACAATAATAATAACAACAACAATAATAACAATTCATTTTATAGCAAGTAATTACATTTAGATATGATATATAGATAACTCATACAATTCTAGCATTTGGAGAACTGGAAGGGCGGAAGAGGGGAAGAGGGGATATGTACTGCTTGTTACTACGCCCCTCTTTAAACTGATTAGCCATCTGATATAATTATTCGTGTATATTTTAATTAAGTTATGTTTTGTTGTTGTTTTTTTTTATTTTATTTTAATGATAAACAAAAAATTTTAATTTTAAATGAGATTTGATAGACGAAAAATCATAAATTTCTTAATATAATAAATTTTAAGAAATACTTGAAGAAGATTATTACTACAAGGAAAGGGATGGAGTGAGAAGAGGGGGGTGGGAGAGACAAGCGCTTCTTTTTTCTTTTTAGGAAATCGAGTTTTATAAGCCACAGGCTACAATTCAGGGTTAATTTATTAAATTTGCACCTGTTGTCGCCTGAGGGGGACACAGCGAAAAACGAAAAGTGGGGGAAGAGAAGGGCTACGACCAGCTGCAGCGGGATTTTTATTCGTTTTTGATAAAGTCAGTAGTTGGTTAACATAGCCCTATAACCGGTCGATATATTCGATATATTTCATTGTGAAAGATGCATTGGATAAGAATATAGGTCTTTTTTTCTCTCCCTCTCTCTCTCTCTCTCTATATATATATATATATATATATATATATAGGTTTAGTTTATTTTTTTCTCTTTAGTTGCTCCTTATTTATGTGTCTATGTATTTATTTGTTCACTTGGTTCGACGTTTAGGCTCGGTTTTCAATAGGACAGCCATGTCTCCCTTCACAAGGGTTGAGGGAGGAGGGGGTAAACTCGTCGATCGAGTATTTGGCTTGACGCACCTGTTTGTCCGACTCACCCCCATCTCTACCAATCGAGAGGAACAGACTCACGACACACACACACACACACACACACCGACACGCGTACAACCCCCGTTGGATGGTATGCGTGTGAGGGTGGAAAGGAGAAAGGGAGGGGTTGGTGGTAGAAATTTGGCTGAAGCGAGGGGGCCCGCGGAGGCGTCGTCTCTCCACCAATCAATAACTCGGGCTGGAGGCGCGCGCGCACCAACACACATACAATCCGGTACGCCGTGCACAATGTTGCCACTGTAACAAGGTGCCCGCCTCCGGGCTCGATGTAACAAGGCCCTTCCGAAACCCTCTTAAAACTCCAGCACGAGAGTAAAAACATACAGAGGCAGATAATTGACTCGCGAACGGTATCTAGGTGGGGATTGGGGTGAATGAATGGAGGTAGAGAAGGAGGTGGAAGAGATAGGAGAGGGGGAGGCGAAATGGTAACTTAAAACATATACAAAGACAACAGAGCATTGACACCAAATCCATGAATGACATCGAATTTAACAGGAATTGAAAAATACTTCAACAAATTGTTAAATGAAAGAATTAATTCAATTTTTTTTTTTTGATTTTGATTTTTTGTTTATATATATGGTATATATAAGAATAGGATAATAATCAAATGAAAACAAATTAAATATAGATTCAATTTTAATTCGAATTAATTCTGATTATAATTGTTTACTTTCTTTAATAACATACTAATAATTTAAAAAAAAACGATACAAATGTTTAATATCAATGTATTAATTTATACAATCATCATCAAAATTAATTAAAATAATTCATGGTATTATTAATATTCTAAAGAAAACAATTGACTATTATATCCTTTAATTTTAGTTATATCAGTAGATATTATTTATTTAAATACTTACTACTAAGTATAACCACATTTATTAGATCTATTTTTAAATATAAAAATAATTTTGGGTTTGAAAATAGATAAGTATTGGAACAATATATCTTCAAATTTATATATATATATATATTTATATATACTAATAATAATAATAATTTTTTTTTTCTAAAATTTATGTCATTTGAAAAATATAATAATATTCCTATTTCATGTTTTAGAGTAATAAAGATGTGGATACATTAATCATTATCTTTTATACATACTATATTATATATAATAATACTATATCTCATTTATTGTTTATTTTTATAAAAGAGAATTTAGTTTACTAACAATTAGTAGATTTTTTTTAATGGAATGTTCAGGTGTATGATTTTGATTTATTCAGTAATATAAACTGGATTAACCTTCAAATTCATGGTTGAAATTCATTTAAAAAACAAAAAAAAATATTTTTTTAATGACTGACTATACAATGCGGTTTTTGAACAGTTTGTTTTATTATTGTTTGAAAATTGATTTTGTTAAAGTCATTTTCAAGACATTTTCAAGAATATGAAAACGCATTTGAAGTCAACCATTCCCAGCCTCTTTCCCCGGAACCCACCCAAATCGGCGAGCGAAAAACAAAAACAATGTTTTTAATTACCCCCAACGGTTCTCATTCCTTGCATTTCAATGAAGAGAGTCGAATAGCAAAAAGTGTCCCCGCCTCTCCCTCTCCCCCTCCTTCTCTCTCACTCATCACAAAAATTAGCGTTTTAATTTGATCTTTCTTGGAGCTGTCCGGGCGTGCGAACCGCCCAGGCTGGGTCGTTAACGCCAATTCCTAGGCGGGTCGCGTCTCTCCAGACTTACATTTGTAACGTTTGTCGCCGGGTTGTTGTGCCCGGGGGCGGTGACAGACCGGTCGCGGGATGAAACGTTGCTCTCGCGCACAACGAACAAACATCAGACACAAAAACATCGCGAGCCATGCCATTGGACGTTACACAACACTTTGCAAGTCGTTCATTGGTCAACCGCTTACAGGCTAACGAATCTCTTTGCCTATCTACCCTCTTCTGACAACCTCTTAGGAGGCTCAACTTTAATTACAACCTGAACAAACAAACCAATACTTTCTCACTCCTCCAATGAACTAGTATACTCCATCCATTAAATGAGTTTTTATTGATAATTAAAGCTCGACTATTGAACTAGTAGTAAGACCACAATAAGCACATACTACATGATCAACTACCTCGTAAACAGTGGATCAAAAACTCTCAAAGAAAATTAATACAACCAGGAGATAAAGTTTATTTTCTTTAAATTATTATTATTATTATTATTATTATCATTGCGATATTGTAGTATATTTCTTATTTTTATAACTTATTATTATTACATTACTAGTATATTTTTACAGTTCCATGATGATATCTACTTAATTAACAATATGCAGGGTTTTTAATTTTAAATTTTAAAAAAATTCCATCTTGGAAATAATTTGTTCTTAATTTTTAATTAATATTTGTTATTTTTTAATAATTTATTAATTATCTATATATATATATATATTAATACCGATATATTAAGATTTGAAGAAGATTGAATAGAAAATTGGATTTTTTATTATTAAACAATTTATTAAAGTTTCTAAATTATTTAACCAGTATAAAAAATAAATATAATATACATATTTCTTTAGAGTGTTTAATAAGTAAAATATTAAAGTATTTTTTTAAAATTTCTATAAAATTAATAAATCAATGTATTCATTAGTTGATCTTATTTGAGCCACCGGTGGTACATGCTAGCGGGAACGTGTTAAATTAAATTAAATAATAATAATAATAATAATACTAATAACGAAAATGAATATTTTATAATATTTATTTATATGTTTTATGAATCTCGGTTTTTACCCATCGATCTTTATTTATAGTGCCAAGATAATAATAATAAATAAAATTTACTTGTTAAATTCATAAAAGAAACAATTTTAAAAGAATTTAAGTAAATAGATTATTGGTTGATTAATTAAAACATTATTTGTTTATGTTCTTTGAAACCTTCGATGAGCAATCGATTGCATAGAATGTTTTAATGATTATACTGCAATTACTAATGATTCTATAGGAATTTTTCCAAGTCAACCAAAGACTATCTTTAAAGGTATACGTTTGCATCAACATCAGTTGGAATGAAGGCGTATAAGATTAAAAATGTCCTTTTATAGATCGAGCTATAATATCTATAAATGTCCAACTCTTATAATAATTCATTAAAATACTAACAAGTCATACTTGCATCACCAGAGATATGTTTTTAATCTTTATCCTGAATATTTTTAATCAGTTATTTTTCCTTATTATATTTATTAATCTCTAATATATAAGAAAAATATTTACTTATATTCACATTTAGTAATAATTCAGTTTAATAATTTATTTTTTAAATTTAAAATCGCAAGTTTAACCTAAATTTATAGAAAATTAATTATAATTTTTAATATAGTAGAAATTTTCTCTTAATAATTATATATATATATATTAATTTTAATTAATGAAATTTAATAATTTATACTTTCAAAATTATAATGAAACATATTGCAGAATTCCGCAACGGGTACGATATTATATAGATATTTCCAAAATTCATTTTTTGTTAATAAAGTATTTATTATTATATTATTATTTATCTTTATATATAATATAGTGTATGTCAAGTTTAATTAAAACAATATCAAGATTCATTTATTATATTTTAACTATCCTAAATTCCTTCGTTGTATTTTAATTAATTGGATGTAAAAGTGTCCTATTATTGTCAATGTACTAAAATATATGATACCAATCAACATGAATAATAGTAATTAAGAAAACCCAGCTCCAAATAATTGCTTAGTAAAATATTTGATGCGGTACTAATACTCCTTTAATCGCCTTTCCAACTTGCATATTCTTAGGACAAATGACAAATAACGATTATTTTCTTCCTCATCTTGTTTTCATTTCATGTAATTTTGTTAATTCTGTTATTATTTTATTATAACGACCAACGAAAAATAATAACAATAAGGCCTGAAGGTATTAAAAAAAAAATTAATGTTTAAATGGAGAACAAAGAAGGTGCGCACAATATAAATGTTATTTTTTACGTAGAATAAAAATGTTCCAGAGTATAAAAGAACATGTTTTGTTGTGAGAGATTTCATCAATACTCTATTGTTATTGTAGTATAAAATTTGGTCTGATTTGAGGTAATATCGCTTTTGTATTTGAGGTTGGCCATAATAACGAGGTCTTGACCATCGAAATGGAGAGTGGGGAAGTGAATGATCCCAATGAATGGAAAGAGGAAAAAGCGTGCACAAAACACAAGTAACATTAGACGAGGGAAAATGTTTCCATTTGCATAGGTTTTAATAGTCTCTTTCGGTATTGATTGCGGGGGCGTTCTGTTGTAAAACCATGTGACAACATGGCTTCTTCAAGTCACGCGAACTTAGCCGCGCACTCGCTGCGTGTCTTGTGTCTACCTTCACGCACGCTATTCACCCCCCCAGAACCCCCACCGACCCAACACCCCGCACAACCCTTCGATAGATTCAGGAGTGTCGCGATAAAGACTTCCAGTCTGTTTTAAGAATAATCTATTGCTCGCATGGTAAATGCATCAATGTCTGAAAAGAGTAGAATGAAATAGAAAGAAGGGGACGAAGGGGGGCAGAACAAATGTTCATGACATTTATTCTCCACTAACAGAGAGAATGAGAAGAGCAAATAAGGGACAGACGATAGAAATAAAAATAATTAGTCAAGGGACATAAATGATAAAAAAGTTTGTTTTTTTTCTTTTTGCCATTTACTCTTTTTATCAATGGCATTATCTTTTTTTATTCTTTTTGTAATAATATCCACATAAATTTCTTTAAATATGAAATGTTTGCAAACAAGTTTAAAATCAACATATTAAGTTGAATTTAGTTGGTTCATAATTTAAAATGAAGAATTTTAAAGATGGTGTTGAATTTTTTTTTTAAGACATTTATAGAAAATATTTTCATTTATTAAAAACAAAAATATATCTATATATAAAATAATGTTTATATTTATTATAAAATAATTTATATATAATAAATGATATATATATATATATATATATATATACGTATCTTTAAAGTATAATATTTTTTCATTTAAATATAAAATTAATAAATTAGTTAAAGGAAAGATAAATATTAATAAAACCTGATTTTGTTTGTTTGCTATTAGCATTTAAATGTATTTTATCTAATTTATTTATTTTGATTAATCATGTTTTAATTATATTATTTATTTTTTTTTTTTAAATTTAATTTCTTAATTTTATTTATTTTTTAATATTAGAATATTTTTTTGTGATTATATAATCTTTTATAATAGATATCATGATTTTCATTTAATGGAAAAAAAAGTAATAGAATGAGTGAGGAAATAGGGCATTAATTAATTTGACTATTTTCTCTATTATAAATAAAATTTCAAATATATAATCATATAATAAAAATATATTATATCATGTTTCGAAGGTTTCAATAGAAAAATATTCATAATTAAAATATAGGTAATAAAATATTAAATAAAAATTGCTTAGGTAGATGTTAGAAAATCATAAAATCCGAAATTTCACATAATTATGTTAAATTATATAATTTTTTTTTTCTAACATTTAGTGAAAAATATAAATTTATTTATTTATTTATTTTTCTTTTATCATTAATTTATGATCAACTTTCAAATATAATATTTATATTATGAATCAATACCATAATAGTATTAATAAAATAACGTTATTGAGTTAATAATAGAATATAATTGTACAATTAGTTATATTTCCATGAAAAGTCTATATATATATATATATGGTAGGTATTATTACTGATCACATACGGAATATACTTTTTTGATCGATCATATATAATTTGGTCACTTTTCCAATCAGATTAAAAAAAGGGGTATAGAATTTTTTTTTAGATTTTTATTAAATTACTTTTTCACTTTCTCTTCATCTCTTTGTAGAATTAAATTATAAATTATAAATTATAAATTTTAATAAAATGAGAAGTTGGTTTTAATAATAAAATCTCTTGATTATTTAGTAAATAGGGGATTAAAGGGACGTCGGTTTTAAGGAGGGGACTGGGTCGGTGGTGGCCTCGTGTCTATTTGTTCATTGCTTGATATAATTAATCGAAGGGCGGAGAGGAGGGACCCAAAGGGCCGGGGCCGCCATTAGCTCACAGACAATGAACCACCCGCCATGCATAAAATTCGAATTTACATTCAATTTTCCGCAAACGGTTATTATTTCCAAAGGTATTTGCATGATGCTTTCTTTAGACTATTATATACATGTTTGCATTTTAATTAATGTGTTTTGTTTAACATAATTTACAGTGTAGAGTCTTTTTGGATACGCGAGCCTATAATTAGAAAACAAGATCGTATTGTAAAACAAAATCCTAAAAGCTTGTTCCCATGTTTCCGAATGCAAGAAGTATTTTTCCCTTATTGGTAAAAACTTTACTACACACAAGTTAAAAAATTTAGACAAAAGCAATGAAATAAAAAACAAAAACAAATAAAATAATATAAAATAAAATTAAATAATGAATATATATATATATATATATATATATAATAATCAAAAGGATAAAAAAAAGTAAAAATAATTAAAAATAAATTAATACTTTATCAAGAGAGAAAAAATATGATAATTAAGAAAACGAGATAAATTAAAAAAAAAAAATAAAAATAAATGCATAGAAATTTATTTTATTTTCTGTTTTTTTTTTATTCTTGAAATTCTACTTTTTGATTACAATATTTAATCTATTTGAAAAATAAAAAAAAAAATAGATAAAAATTCTTATTTCTTTTTTTTTGCTTTTTGAGAATTTTAATTATAAAACTCGGAAAATTGTAGATTTCATAACTTGTTTTTTTAAATACTTTTTATTGTATTTTTTTACTAAAAAAAAGTAAAAATATTATTTTTCTAATTAATAAATTATAACATTTATATTTTATTCTTATATGAAAAATATTCAATTATATATTAGATAATTTATATTATTATATTTTTAAAATTTTAATAAGTTGTAATGATTAGATTAAGCCACATTAGATTAGTGTCATTGTTTGTAAATATTAGAATAAAATATTTAATTAGATAAATAAATAAAAGACGCTTCAGTGGTTTAGAGGTTAGCACAACAGTCTACCACTTTGAAGACACAAGTTTGGGCCTAGGGAAATTCAATAATTAATTTCTCTTTAAAGCTCTACGTGATCCTCAGGTTCTATACGCAAATAATAAATAATAAAATAAATAATAAAGCTATTGGAAAAATTGAAACCGTTAACTTCTAAAAAAAAAAATTAAAATAAAAAACATTTTGATAATTTTTTTTTTTAATTTGGTGTTAACATAATTTTTTAATTTCCATTTATTAATCTATTATTAAATTCAGATGCTTTAATAAATTTGTAATAAATTAATTAGAAATTTAAATTCATTTTTACTAAGAATAATTTTTCATTTGTTAATTGTGTTCCAACTTAACTCCTTCTTTAACTATTCAATTTTCTTATTAAATCGTGAAGGATATGGATGTAAACAAGTTTAATAAAAATCCTCCACACGAATTAATTATTAACAGTTAATATATAAAGAATGATTAACTTAATTATGGCACTCTTATTAAGTATATAATTTTGTTCTACTGAAGGATACATACTCCGAGAAAATTAGAAAATGTTTGTAAATAATAATAATAATAATAACAATAATGTTTATAATTTCTTTAGTGAGGAGAATTTTGGAAGAAGTAAATTATATAATAACATAATATATGTAAATCAATTTTATAATAATTTATTTATAATTATATTAAGTAATTTTCTAATGTAAATAAAAACAAATGTCGGTATATATGAACGAGTATAAAAAAGTACTTTAAGTGATGGTCTTTTACCCAAATATAGTCTTTGAATAGACCAATTTGGTAAATGGAAATCGAATGAAATATTCACTTGCCTTGGTCCCAAATTACTTAATCATATCCATACAACAGCAGAGTAATTAATTAGATTTATTATTTAGAAATTTAGTCTACTTTTACGTTCCAACATCTAATTATGGAAACATTCAAGTGAATGTAATTCACCGTCATATGTCTAATAAATGTAATTCGAGGTTTGTGTCTAAAAAAAATATTTATATAAATAAAATAAAAACTAATAAATTATTATTGAAAGTTAATAGAGAAATAAATTAAAATACAATAATTAATTTCAAATTACTTTTTTTTGATATTAAGCCAGATAATTGGATGTACAAAAATAGAAATAACTTATTAGAAATCAATTTAGATAAATGGATTTGATATCGACTAAAAAGGGTATTTTTTTAATCGATTAAATATGTATATATAATAGTCATATATGTTTTTTATTTAGTTATTTATTTTGTGTTCTCTCTTTTTTTTCTCTTTATGCAATAATAATTATTCATTGATATAATATACAACAAATTTTTTTTTTTTAATACTTATAGGTATGTATATACAATTGCTTACGAATATATATGAACAAATTTAATTTTTTAATAATCACCAAATATAATAACAATATTAATTAAAAAATAGAGATAAAATGGACTTACCCATAGGCGGCGAGTGTGGGGTCGTAAGGATAATATCCAGTGGTGGGTTGGAGTCCCGCTGCAGCCGATGTCCATGCAGACATGTCTGCTGCCGAGGAGGTGCTATCTTTCAGGCCATAGGGAGTACTCTATAACATAAATTAAATTCACATGAAGATTAATTTTAATTTATCATTCATTTTAATTTAATCATTTATATTAAAATTAATAAAATTATAATAATTTTGTAACAATTTAAATTAATCGATATTAAAGCAAATTTTACTTATATTTATATTATGAAAAAAAAAATAAAAAAATAAATAATTATTTCAATATATTGGAATAAAAATAACTATAAAAAAAAATAAATCCCGGATTTAGTTTTGTCTAACATTTCAAAAACAACATTTCGTGTCCCAGCGACACGACTACAATTCTGACAAATGAAAATAAGACAAAGTATTTTATTTGTATTTGCACGACTTTTTCTCATGTCGATTTAATCAATTTATGATCATTTAAAGAAAATAAATGAAATTTTCTTTGTCATGTAATTAATTTTGCAGTTTTTTAAATATATAGGAAAAAGTAATGTATTCATAAATATTTTTTAAGCAGAGTTAGTTTATGTATAACTTCAACAGATACAGAAACACTTGAAAATATGAAAATATAAAAAATATTCAATTCCTGTCTATATAAAAGGGAATTAAAATAACAATATGTGATACAGGTAACAAAGCTGAAGAAACATTGTTCAAAATGTTCAAAACCTTTCAAAGAATTGATAATATATACTCAGAAATATATATATATATATATATATATATATATATATATATATAATATTGCAATAAAATTAAATATGATAGTGAAAAATAAAATTTAAAATAATATTCTTAATAAAAACAAAAATAAATTAAAATTTGTATTAAAATAATTATTTAAATTTAATTTAAAGAATAAAAGAACATATCACAGTAGTCAAATGTTGAACTACTGAACTCGAGGATGAAGGATCAAACCTCGCCAAGTTTACAAAAATTTATAATAATATAATTTTTAATGTGATGAAATCAAAATAATAATAATAAAGAGCAATATTAAAAAAAAATGTTTTATTCAAAAATAAAATTAAAATTTCAATAAATTTCAATTTTTGTAGCTTTATTATATTAACTATAAAAGTGATATGCTTTAAATACATACCTCTAAATTTTTAATTAATCGTTAAAATAATAAAAAAAATTGTTGATTATGACTTTTGCTATCAAACTTAAATTTATGATTCAATGAGTTTGAAGTGGTGAAATAAAATTTCTATTAAATTATCATCCACTCAGTGGCTGTGAAAAATACTACGATAGCGGGAATGAAAACGAGAGAGGGGAAAATCATATGAAAATATTGAAGAGAATATGGCTATTAACCTGATGGAAAATCAAACCTTATTAAAAAATAAACCAGTTATTTAATATATTAATATATATATATATATATATATACATAATTTTTTATTAAATTGATAAAATCAAATTGCATAGGAGATGACTAATTATTACCGTAAATAAAATAAACAAATAAGTAAATAAATAAATAAACAAAATTTAAAAATTGTAACGGGCGAGACTTTTTTATTTGTAAATAATAATTATTATGTTTAAACCTGGTGAATCCATCCATTGGTTTTGGCTCCTGGGAGGTGCTGCCCAGAAGGAGCAAACCCAGGGATTCCCCAAAAAATATGTAAACCGGTCCTTTGCCCTTTGAAGAAGAGTCGTTGGGGAACCATTGAACTGATTGCATAGGGCATAGTTCTCATATAAACTCATGTGTAAACTTATTTTTTTTATTTTATTTCTTTATATTAAATCTATTAACAACATATATATATATTATTTTGTGAAAGTTATTTTTATCAATCCTTATTATAAAATAAAAATAAAATTTAAATAGAAAAATTATGATTTATTAAAGCATATATACAGGGCCGGCCCTAGAGCCGAGCCAGTAAGGCCATGGCTCGGGGCGCTTGGCTGGCAGGGGCGCCATTATGAAAAAAAAATTAATCCTTCGCAAGATATCAGGGCTTATAAGACTTAATAGTAAATAAAAAATTATGGTACGCAATAAAAAAATTGCGTTTATTTAAAATAAGTAGTAAATTATTACATTTTTAAAAATATAATGTTGATATCATACCAAGATATCTCCTTTTTAGGAAGATAAATAAAAATATTTTTTTAATAACAAACAAAAATTTTTTAGTTGATTCTTTTTTTTTGGATGTTAAAACATATGGGGCGAACTTTAGACCCTTGGCCTAGGGCGCCATAAGAGCTCGGGCCGTGCCTGCATATATATAGTTAAAGGATTATTTAAAATATTCTCTAAAAAATAAATTAATTATATTCTATTTACTTTTAGCAATCTGATAAAAAATTAATTAAACATTTTTTATTGAATATATATTTCTTAATTAATCAATTTGTTATAATAAAGTTTCATTGAATATTAATCTAAGAAATATATTTTTGGTTTTTATTTTTTTTGAAATAATTATATTTAGTACTTAATAAGGCAAAAATCAATAATAATTTTGATTTTTATGTTTTGTACTTAACATTCATATAAATTTATTTATTTCTTTATTATTAAAAGTTAAGTAAGTATACATGAAAAAAATCTGCTATTGTTATTATTAGATATTATTTAATTAATTTAAAAATCATCTTCATTCTATTAAATTGTCCTTTATTTTAATTATTTAAACACTTATATTCAACTATTTATGCATTTATATAAAATTAAGATAGATTGTAATTTGTTCAACAGGTTTCGGTTCCACTTGTTAATTAAATAAACTTAATTAATATTTATTGAAGAGTGAATCTAAGGAAGTGAAAAAATTATCTCATGCTTTTGGTCCAATTTAATTGGCTTCCCATTTTCATCATCAAAAGCTTGTTTTCAAACTGAAATTATAATTGAACTATGAATAGCCCTATAAATCGCTTCTAATTGCAGCATATAGATTTGGGGGATGATTGATGTAATTATATTTACGATAATATTCCAAAGCAATATATATATATATATATATATACATAAATGTTTTAGAAATTATAACATTAAATGTTTGTATTATAAAACACAAATAATTCTGGTTATGTAAATTTTAAACTTAAGACGGATATATTCATGTACTTTTAATTTTTACAAATTAACAACCAAGAAATTTTTTGTTTTTTTTTAAATATAAATTTTTTTATTACCAAATTTTATAATCTTACTAATTAGATTAGATTCATTTTATTTTTAATTTATTTTTTTTTTATTAAATAAAATAATAAATAATTTTGTTATTATTTTATTGGTGGCATAATGATAGTGTCAATTTAAAAAAAACATTTTACGGTAAAAACAAAATAATAATAAATTTTATTTCGTTATAAATTAAAAATAATTAAATAAATAATAATTAATTTCAATTAAGAAACAATTAATAAGGTTTTGTTTTTGCATTTTTGTATTATTATTTTTTTGTTTTTCAATAATAATTGCGAATTTATTTTAATAAGAAAATAATTGCAGTTGATGAGAAACGATTAGATTTTGTTAAAGTAGACTACTATCTTTATTTTAATGAACGACTTCTGTAAAATTATAGCTTCCAACATATGCCCATGAATAAAATTAGTGTAAACTTAAATTATATATCATTAAATTATCCAATCATGAATATATATATATATATATTTTTTTTTTTTTAGAGTTGGGAAATATTTATTTTCAAATTATTGAGAATCGGTGTTGGTTAATATTTATCCAAAGGGCTATTACCAAAGCACTAATGGACTTGCCATCCAATTACCAACGAAGCTCTGTTTTGAGTGCCGCGTGTTTTGATAGCGGCATCGTAGCCAGGGAAAGAAGAGTAGCTCGTGCGTTACCGACATCTCGTTAATGGAGATAAAGACGTTTTTTTTCCTATTTTATTTTTTTTTTTTTTTTTTTTTTTTTTTTTTTTAATTACAGGTTTTATCTTGCAGTTAATTACTCAAGTTTATCAAAATGTGAAATACGAAGCAATATTGCCAACATGACAAACAAACAAACAAACAAACAGGTAGTGAAGATAGAAGCAATGAAAAAGAAGAAGAAGAAGAAGAAGAAGAAGGTAAGAAGTAGGCAGGCAGGCAGGGAGCGAGGTAACGGGTCGAACGAGATCCCGGATCGACGCCAACCGTCTCACGGAATCCCGTCCCGTCGTCTAACGGTCAAACATCGATCTCCAACCGTGTGGCAGAGTTCAATCTTTTTTCCTCATTTTCAGCCTTACTTGGCCTCAAGATTGCCTGACACCGTGCAAAATTGTTTATAACATAATTATCTTAAGAGGCATAATTTATGTACTCGTATGAATACCTTTTTATGGGGATTAAGTTACTGGATTGTTACACTCATAAATGTACATAATTAGAACACTTTTCATAGGTGTAGAAAATTGACTAAAAGTATATCGTTAAAGTATCTGTTGGATTAACATATAGATATATAAAACAACAATATAAACTAACTAATTTGACTTACAACATGAAATTACAACTTTGCTAATAAAAGAAAAATACTTATACACTTAATTTACATTATTATATAAAACTCCATTAAAATTACTTTACTACTATTAAATGTTTTTTATTTAATAAAATTATTAAGTTTTGGTTGTTGTTTTTAATTTAAATAATATTCAGGTGAATTAACTTTTTTCTAAATTAGTTATTAATTGTCATTTATTAAATTCATATTAAATTTCAATGAATTTTCTAATATTTAAGTTTACTATAAAATTATATACAATTTTAAAACTTTCTAATTAGTCAGTTTTGGAAGTAGGAACCCTTTTCTTTATTTATTTAAACCTCATTTTATAAGATATGAAAAAATTTCATTTAGTAATTTTTTTTCCCATACTAATATTCATTAAAAGTTAATTTTGTTTTTTTTTTCTTATTTTTTTTAACAAATTGTATTTCTCTTAAAATTTTAGAAAACACGTTATAAAATTTGGTTAAGTACTGTAAATCATCATTCATTTTTTTATTATCCTTTCATATGACTTTTATGGAGTATATAAAGCTCTTAGCTCTCTTGAAAAGTTGAAAGAATATGTAGGTAGTCCATTGCTTTCAATAACGTTATTAGCATTATAGTTTTAAGATCGTAAAAATATAACTTTTCCAATAAAGGTATTATCATATTGTTTATGAATTTTTAAAATCGATTAACATTCATTACATTCATCAATTGAATTTATATATAAAATATTTAAACTGAATGTAATGAAGAATAAACGTCAGTCTTCCTACTTTGAAGTTCTACTAATTATATATTTTATATTCATATTAAAATGTATATATATATATATATAAATCATTTTAATATTAACAGAGATTAATAGTTTTGTAAATACAAGTTTAAATTACTTAATATTTATTTATTTTGAATGTTCTTATTAAAGATTGGAAGATAATGTTTTTGATTCACTGTCAATTTCTTATGCTTTTGTTCTTTTGTTTGGTTCACTCTGTTTTACATAACAAAAATGTTCCATCACAAACTTGTCAGTTTGAAAGCTCATTCTCACTGCCGTCAACTACTATTGAAATATCTTTTAAGTCTCGCGTTCAAGCGTGAAGACAACAATATATACACATAAATAGAAAGGGCAAATAAGGGACTTTTGATTTTTCCAAAGACTGGATGAGTGACCTTGTAAGGACTGGGAATAATCAGAATTTTTTGGTTATCGGTAACACACTTGTTGAACGACAGAAAGATTGCAAATTTGTCTCACGGTCTGAAATAGTTATTAATGATTACTTTATATTTGAAATATATTTGTAAACAATTTTTAAAATATACAAAAAAAAAAATATAATTTAGAATAATTCATTTTCACGTTTTATTTTTAACAATTATTAATAAAATATTCAATATTAATATTAATTAAAGAAATTTGAATTAAATATTATTTCTATCATCATGATTGTTTTTTTTTTTGAATGATTATACATTTTTAATGGATGTTTAAAAAGACAACAATAAAATTAGTGGTAATTTTGAAAATTTAAATCTAAAATATTTATAGTAAATTTAATTATTAAAAAAATAATTTTAAATTCTTAAATGAATTTTTAAAAAATATTCTTTTCCATAAATTATTTATACCATTTATCATGAATAACATTTTAATTAATATTACATTTATTTTAATATCTATTGATAAGTTTTTTTATTTTATTTCAAATACATTTTTTTTTAATTCAACTAATTTAAACTTTTATATTCGAAATTGATTTAGAATGTGTCAAACAAATTTTTTTATTTCATTTAACATGTGTTCACAAATTTTTTGGCTGCCTCTTTTCTAATAATGTCCAATGCGCATTTCTAAGAAACCATCGTATTCTTGCAAGCCAGCCAATCCATCTGTTCATCTGATTTATTTTGTTTTATTTTTCATATTTTTTTTTTTTATTTTATTTTATTTTATTTTATTATCTGTGTATGTGTTTTTTTATCTTCTCAATTTTTAAATACATGAGTCTATAATAAAATTTTAGAGCAAAGCGATGAACATCACAAATGTGTTAACATAATAATAATAGTAATCGATGAAATGAATAACAAATACTTTTTGAATAACTCAAGTCAAATATTTTGAATTCATAAAAGTAAAAGATAATTTATGTTTCGAGTGTGAATATAAAAATAAAGATCGTAAATTGTTTCATGAATATATATATATATATATATATATATATCGATTCTTTTTGTTTTATTTCTGACATTGACATTTAACAGTATATAATAAATAAAATTTTAATTTGCCATTTTATTATTATATACAATATTTAAGAGACTAAAATATCTTCTCCAATTTTGAAAATATCATATAACTACATGATGAGAACTGTAATATTTCATATAAATTATTTATTATAATAAAGTGTAATAAACAAAACACTAAAATTACCCCTAACTAATTACCTATATAAAAAAAACATTTATAACTCCATACCTGATTATTATAATTAAATAAATGTTCAAAAAATAATAATAAAATATTTTTTTTCTTTACTTAAGAAATACTTCCTTGATTTTTTTAAAATTTTTAATTATTTTAAATTGTTTATTTCAGTTATCAGATTGTAAATCTCGTTCTTGGCACATAATTCATTTAACTATTTAAATATATTCATTTTAATTACTTAAATAACTAATAATAAAAATAGCTATATCCAGTATTATTAAAATATTATTTATCATTCAAATGTTCTGTTTTTATTTTTTAAATAAAAGAAAAATTAATTATTATATTTATAATAAAGAAGAAGATTAGTAATTTTTTTTTCAATCCAAAAATTTGAAATTATTGTGAATCTTATCAACTTCTCGTCTATTAAAAAGAAATGTTGCCTAATTTAAGGGGACAGCAGAATTGTAGATTTATTAACTTATATTATATTTTAAGATCAAAGAAATAAATAAATTTAATATAATAATAAAATAATTTATATAAATATATACGATTATGAGATTAATTAAAAAAAAAAAGAAAAATCTGATATATGATTATTTGTATATAAGTAAGTTTATTTGTTTTTTACAATAAATTGTCTACATTCCCTTTGATATTAATTTCAATTAAATGTTGATGAGAAAACAATTAACGAGTCTGCTGTTATTTTTATATTTTTCCTTTCCTTTATAATGACTTTAAATTGAGGTTTCAATGAAATAAAGGTTTCGCGTGTTTTATGGTTGAAAGAAACTCAATTAATTTGCCGAGTCCATTGTAAAATGTAAACGTAATTTCTCCCCCATTTGGGCCCTTGGATTCCCTTCATCCCCCGTGCAGTATATAGGGGTAGTCAAGCCTCGTAGGGTTATTCTGAGTGATTACCTAATGGATATATTGCAAGTTAAACGCATTGGAAGATAAATGGACACTGATGTGGCAAATTTCATTAGCGTGTCGGACGGGAGAGAGCGCTCGCGGCGCTCCAACCCCAAACCAAACCCCTTCAACTCGATCAATCACCAGCCCTTGCCCACATCCACTTGCCTATTGTTTTTATACCAGTCATTTTTCCCGATTTTTTTCCCTCTTTTTTTTCTTTTTTTTTTTTTGGATAGATTGGGATTTATACATGAAGCTGGAGTTGGCTGGCTGGCTGGCTGGCATCAGAGCACCCCTCAGTCTCATGATTCGCTCACTGAGTTCGTCAATACAAAACAAATCCCAACCTCTTTCTCTCCTTCTTTGAGGCACTTTAAGAAAATGAGATGTTTCCCTTTTATTGAAAAGAGCTCAAGAACAACAATTGGATTTTTTTTACTCTTTACCTTCAATTTTTTTATAGTATTTATTTAAAGTAAAAAAAAAATTGCCAACTTTTTGGCTCATTGACGCCTTTGAAAAACAAAAATTTTTTTCACACCCCGTTTCCTTGACTAAATATAATTAAAATGTTTAAACTTTAATATGTTCCTTCACTTGTTCTTTTATATTTGAAAATGTCCCCAAAAATAGTCAATAGAAAAACTTAAAATAATTAATAATTTAAATAATTCTAAGGTTTAGGATGTAATTAATTAAGGTAGCATTATAGGGTATTTAAAATATTTTTTTAGTCAATTATTTTTATTTTGAAAATCAATTTTAATTTTTTTTTATTTTGCTGAGAGATATTTCTTTGTCCTCTAGTTTACCAAGACACATCGCTGAACAGCTAATATAACTAATAATAATAATAATCAAAAGAATTTAATGGCAAGTAATTTCAAGAATATAAATAATAAAATGGTATTTAATTAATATAATATTTAATTATATTCCCGTTCAAAATATAATAAGAAATTTCTGTTCAAATTATAATTCTTAAAAAGGTGAAGTACAGAAATAACTATAATTATCATTTAATTAATTTATATAATTCTTACTTAATCATAAAATAATAAAATTGAATTGATATCCATAAGATATTAAGTTATCGGTAAAGGAGGAGGACCAAGTTTTTCAAATCTTATTCTTTTAAAAATCACCAACCAAAAAAGTGGAATTAGCTTAATTATATTTCACCTGCTTGTCAGCAAGGAAAACAGAGATTATGTGATATTAACTTTAGAAATTAAATAATTATAACAAGTATGTTAAGGCTATTATTTCCTCTAATTTTTTCTTTTTTACAGTTTTACTTCTAAGATTTATTTACTAAAAATGTTTATTTTTAGAAAACGAAAAAGTATAATCCAATTTTCAAAATCGATTTAAAAAAACATTAAAAATAGTTAAAATTGAAATTATATTTTATTTTTAAATTTTAATATAATTATTTTACCACTTAATCTTGATAAGTTGGTTTAATCTTAAAACTTATATATTTTTGTTTTTTTTTGTTTATATATTTTATATATAAAAAACATGGGTATATATTTATCATTTGTATATTTTTTATATTATTAGTATATATTTTTGTCAAAATAATAATCTCATTATTTTACAGAGAGATTTTTTAAAATATATAATATTAATAATTTTCTTTTTTCTATAATAAATAAATAATGAATATAAAAATTATATTATATATAATTAACTATATATTAGAATAATTATTTTTTCCCAATTTTTTTATATTAAATTTAATTTTAATTTAATATTAAATTTTCTATTAAATTATATTAATCACAAATAATTGATATTAAATATAATTTTCAGTATAATTAATTAATTTATATGAAAGTGTTATATAATACTAGAAAATAAGTCCATCTTTTCGGGTGTTTTTAGGTTATAATTATAGAAGAGAATTTTACTTACTTAAAAAAAATTAACATTCATAACGAAATATATATATATATATATATATATTTATAATATTATTCATAGGTGACTACTATAATTATTATAATGAGGTTTTTAATTAATAAATATTATGGAGTTTTTAGTTGATGTTCTTTTTGTTTTTATTGTATGTCGTAACAGCTTTAGTAGATATTATCACACTATATTCAAATCGAAAAATGTATATCTAGTTCTATATTTATTCAAAAAAAAGTGTGTTTAGATATAATCTAACAGAGCGTATTAGTGTCAAACTTAATCTAGATTAATAGGAATGTAACGTGACATTTTTCTAGTTTAATGTGTGCAGATGATTAGAACACGGCCAGCTTGGAGTTTTAGTCATGTTTTTCAACGAAAAACAAACAGACATCCGTGTAGGGCTTAAAAAGTTAGAAGTTCGATTTTGAAGGTAAAGTGGTATGGTGAAGGCAATGTTCGGTTTTATCCTAGGCTGGTAATAACTTTTCATTTTAGTCGATAGCTGTTGCTGATACTACACCTAGTATCAAGGAAACGAGTAAAAAGCCCCTTTGGAACGTTCCCCATTTGTTTCCATTTCGAGTTTCGGAAGAAAAGGATTTATCAACAATGCTAGAAAATGAAACCAGCTGCAAGGTTTATTATTAATATGGCATTCATGTTCAATTAGGAGCATCGAGGCTTTTGGTAAAATAAAGGAAAGTTTGCAGGGAAAAAAAGTGCCGGGACAGGAGCCAATTACAGACGTCAAGTTGTCAGACTGAGTTGCAAGATGGTTGCTTGTTTGCCCAACATGGCCTCTTCAGATATGGGGAGGGGGACAATGTATGTGTGAAAAAGCTGGCTGTGTTTTTTTTTTGTTTTTGGTTCCTTCAAAGTTCATTAATTAATCACTCATCGTTACCACCTTCATTTATTACACGTGTACAATTATTATATATATATATATATATATGATAAATTATAAAAATATTTTTTATATAGTTATAATATAATTTCTCAATAAAATATAATAATTATATTTACAGGAATAAAGGATAGAAAATACAAATAATTTCAATAATCATAAAATAGAAATAAAATGTTTAATTTCTAATTAGAAAAAAATACAATTTAATAAATATAAACATTACATCTACGGAATTATAAATTGTAATATTTTATAGTTTTTTCTAGACATGTATAAACTTGTTTATTTTATTTAGCTATATTAAAAATTAAATTAGACATTTATTTAAATAATCAAATAAAAAAAAAATATAATTAATTAAATCTTTATCCATTAATTATATCTAATTTATTCATTCATTTATTTATCTATTTAATACATTTTATTAGAAAGTATATAGACAGGAAGAGTCTATTAAAAATTAATAAATTGTATTTAAGAATAAAAAAGAAATCAAATTGGCTATTTATAATGTAAATCCTTTTTTTTTTTATTAAATTCATTCCATATGAAAAAATAAAATTTCGTTCACTAAATAGAAGAAATGATTGCGATTAATTTTTTTAATGGATTTTTATTAATATAATAATCAAAGACAATTCTAATTTGAAACTTAAGATAAAGAATCAATTAATAAAAACAAAAAAAAAAAACATTGATAAGAAGGCATTACGTGAATAAGTCACATTCTGGCGGATCACTTAAAGAAAGATTAATAAGCCTTCGGATTCAAAGTAGCTACTCTATATAATTGCTACTATTCTACTAATCAAACTAGATTAATTAATGGCAAACACATGTATTATTACAATTTTTACAAGAAAAAACCATCCTATATTAAATTCATTAATAGGTGATAAGACCACTGATAAGAATGTGATTAGATAGGAAGCCGGTGAGATCAAAATGTTTTTGTTAGGCAATTAGCTGATAAAAATGATAAGTGGCTATCGCGCCACCAATTGGTCGCAACTGATTGATTGAAGAATGGCAACTTTGGGTTGGTAATTGATAAGCAATATTTAAATCATGGCGGATAATTTATTGGAAATTTTAGAAACAGTTTTTTTATTTTTTATTTTCAGATAAAGAATTTAATGAAAGATAAAATATGTATTTCAATTTAAAAAAAAAATGATTTTAAACACTCATTTATTATTAAATCTTTTTATTTAATTAAAAAAAAAATGGAGCCGCCAAAAATTTATGTATTTATGTTGCCAAATAAAAAAAAAATACTGCTGATTTATTTTTTAATATTACATATAAAGCAAATCATTTATATATCATTTCATTATCATTTTTAGGTCATTTCTATTTAATTAACTCTCTGAAATCAACTTATAAATAAAATATTATAAATATATATTATTTATTAAAAATAGAATATTTTAGTATTCCACATATCATTACTCAATCATTATATATCATTAAATTTAATTTAAATAAATAATATTATTAAAATATATTTTGTTATCTGTATATATATATAATTTAAAATTATCTTAAATTTTTGTCATTTTTTTCGATTAAAAATTTTGATGGGTGAACACAATAGCGTCTTTATCGTTTATCCGAAGAGGAAGTATATTTCCTTCAAACAATGATTGTCTTTATTTAATTAATTTATTTAACTTTAAAATATTAATAGATATCAATCATAATAACAGCGCTTTATGAACAAACTAATTATTAAAATTGAAAATGAAATTTAAAATAAAAAAAAATGTTATAAAACCACAAAACAATTCTGGTGGCTTAAATTGATGAAAATATTTTTCTTTTCTTTTTGAATTTCCAATTGAAAATCATAAAAGTTCAATATAGTATAATTTTTTTGGACTATTAAAAAAAGATTGTTTTATTAACTTTCAAGTAATTCTTAAATAGTTTCAATTTTATAATTTATCATAAAAAAAAAAATAATTAATATCAGTAATAGGTAAAATAGGTAAAATTATTTTTATTTCTTAGAAAATAAAAAAAATAAATAATAACTAGTTTTTATACATAATTTATTCTTTATTTAATTTATTAAATAATAAATCCTTAATTGTCATCGCGTAATGCAATTTAATCATAAAAATAAAAAAACAAAATAATTTTCTTTTTGAATTACTGTACAAATGATAATTAATTATTTTTTCAATTCATATCACGTTCAATGAAGATATGAAAACAATACACCAAGATTTTCAATGTTCAGCATTTGAATTCTTTTTTTTTTAGCCGAGTGGCCTTTTCAGAGAAACGCGATTCACTTCTTGGCAACCCAGTTTGTTAGTGAACAGGGAGGGTTGCTACTTGAGGGTGAGTCAAGTAAATATATCCTTATATAATAGCATCTCTCCATTGGGTTTATTACAGTCATTCAATGTCACTTAACGCGGCTCCCCTCGTTTCTATTGACTTAGCGAATGATTCCCTTCAGCAAACACTCCCTCAAAAAGAACCAAGAAAGCTGCTGTCAGATGGTGAGCTTAATCTATTTCCATTTAATAAATACGAGCTTCAATTAACTAAATAATCGCCCTTTACAATCGTATAAATTAAATTATTATTTGTTGCATCAAACAAATCCATTTTTCTAGGAGGACCAAATGTAATGGGATTTGTTTTACGCTTCAATCTGTTGACACATTCATGAATGAATTGAAAAAGAAAAGAGAATATTAGAGTTAATTCATAAGCATAAATAGGAATTAAATTATTTGTCCATTATGGTCAATGATAATTAATTATAAAGTGAAGCAATTCAATTCAATTGAGGTTGCCTATTCCAGGCGTTACATTTAACTTTTTTATATAGTAGTATACTATATCATAATAATTATTATATTCTAAAAATAAATTTTATTATTAATATTATTGTATTATATAGATTTCAATTATGAAATAAAAATTTTATCTAATATTTTATTATTATTAAAATTATTATAATATAAAATTTAATTTAATTCTAAATAAGAAAAATAATAATTAAATAAATTTGGGTATGAATAATAATTTTTTTAAAGTAAGTCAAATTCTCTTATATAATTTTAAAATGAAAACACCCGTAAAGATGGGTTTATTTTTTGTGGAATATAAAAATTTCAATTTTTTTAATTAATTATAGTAAAAATTATATTAAACATAAAATATATGTGTTTAATTAAAAATTGAGCAGATGTGTAATTTTTATTTAAAAACATTACAAAAAATAAGAATTCTAATAAATATATAAGTTAGATAAACATATAATCTTTCTATTCAGGAGAGAATTGTCATATGAGTCTTTTCTTACCCCCTTATCGACCTAACAATTATATGCAAGTATTTTGAAAGTAATCTTATAAATTTATATATTCTACTATTACTACTAACATATATATATATATATATATATATATATATATCTAAGTATGTATATATTAAGTAGACAGGCGTATACGCGACTGGCTTGGCAAAGAAGAAGGGGGCTGGCGCCAGAAGAACGTGCAAGAAGAAGAGAAGCCGGAGGTGGCAACCCAACCCCCGTAATTCATCTTTCCACCCTCGACGTAGACGGGCTCCCCAAAAACTCCTCCAGTTTTTTGTGCTCGGGTGTCGGAAACCTCTCTACCCACTCTTCACGCCTCCCACGACACCAACATTGCCTCTTTTTTAGCACTTTATAGAATCTGGCAGCATATCGAGGAGGGATTCGCAACGCCCTCTTTATATATATATGACAGAATAAAATATGTGTAAAAAAACATAACGGTGCGATGGAGATTGGACGAAACGACAATGTGTAAGTAAGAATAAGAATAAAAATGCATCTTTGGAAAAAAATGTGGTAAAATTACTTAGAAACAAATAGAAAGTACTTACTAGGTAATAAGGAAAAGATTATTAAATGAAAATAAAATATTTATTATTAAATCACGAAAAGAGATCATAATATATAATTATATATATATATATATATATATATATATATATATATAATAAAATAAACCCATATTTGTTCTTGAACCTAATAAATAAAGGTTTAATGAAAATATTAAATTTATTTTGTTTAATTAAAATTTATTACAATATTTATAATAAATAATAAACAATATTTATTAAAATAAAATAATTTTTAGAACTACATTATTAATTACTGAACCGACTAATAAACTTTAATTTAATTATTCTCTTTGAATTAGCTAATAAATATTCTTATATTATGTGATTTATATTTATTTTATAATTTAAAGATAAATTTTTACGTGAGTAAATTAGAAAATGTGTGATTTATATATATATATATATATATATATATATATATAATATTATTTATTTATTTATTTTGATTAAAGAATTTTGCATATATCGCATTCGGATTTGTAAAATGATGTTTATCATGATTGAGTAACTACTAACTCAAAAGAAAATATATTAAGAATAATATTATTATTATTAATATTAATAATAATAATAATAATCTGATAATAAAGTAGAATTAAAGTGAAAAATTTTGTCAAAAATAATTTCATTAAGCTTGTGAATAAGATTTAAATAGATTATAATTTAAACTGATTATTGAAAAACATGAGAAAAGAATAAATTATGACATTATGTGGGTGATGTATAAACATTGATTATAATACTAAATCGAGATAATTGAATAGAATAAGAAATATTTTGCATTGTAGGTGCCACTCCTTGGTGGAGAATGTCTGGGCCAATTACCCCTTGAAAGTGAGTGAGTGAGTGCCTAGAATCTCAATGCGTCTCTCAATAAGGCCCTATTAAATATGAAAAGTGCCGAATGGCTTTCAGATTGGAGTATAAAGATCTTGAGCTATTTCAATTCTCCTTTAATGGAAATTTTATAAATCAAATCTATTACCTCACCAGACCGATATTCAATCCATTTAACTATTTAATTCAATTTGTGGTTTATAATAAAGAAATTTTGGTTTTCAAATAAATTTATAAAGAAATTCTATTGATTCATTTCTACTAGTTAAATATTACTTAAATTTATATAAGTATATTTTATTTTATTTTAAATTTTTAATAAATATTTTTAAATAGAATAATTTAAATTTAATGCTATAAAATTATATTTCAATGTCAGGTAAGGAATTTATTTAATTGTTTTAATAAAAAATAATAGAGAGAGGAATTTTCTTAAACATTAAAAGTAAATAGATTTAAATAAAAAATATTATTATAAAAATAGAGATTATATAAAAAAATAATAATTAAAAAAAAACTATCAAGGAGAGATGAAAAATATTTAAAATAAAATAATTAATTGATTAATAATAAATTAAATTGAAATAAAAATCTTAAAATTAAATAAAATAATTATTAAATTGATTTTTAAAAGTTTAATTTATATTCATTTTTTCTTCTCATTACTCATTAAAGAAGAATGTTGCGAGTGTAAAGATCATACCTATATAATATATCCTAAATAAAATATATTATTATCTTATATTTTATATCATTACAATTTTTTACTTGCATTTAAATTAAATAATATAATAAATAATATGTAATAATCATTATAACAAGTTAAAATAAAATATTAATAAAAAAATATGAATATTTTTTTATTAGAGTTAAAATATATTTTATTTTATATTATTAATTAGTTTTTTGGTTTTTATAAGCAATATATATGTTGTAACATAACAACATTATTTTCATTTGTCACCTTTTTCAACAAATCAAAAACAAAAACAACATTATTTTATTTTATTTTATTTTATTTTATATAATATTAAATACCTATAATATTGATTTCATTATTATTTAATAGGATTGGCTGTTTTGTTATTTTGTCTATACATTTGTAAATAAATATTATAAATATATAAATATTTATTATAATCTCTATTTATTAATCATTATAATTTATTTATTGATTAAGAGCGGAGCTCAGTTCTGGAACTATTGAACTTTGGATGAGTGTTCAGATCTCAAAAAGTTCAAAAAAAAAATTTTTTTTTTTGCATATATTCGCGTTTCATTACCTCTAGAATTCAAAAATGACTTTAGAATTTTTCATGTCTGTTTATAGACTATAAATTTATTAATATCTAATCAATAACCGAAAGAAATTCATTTTTAAAAATTAGATATAAAGATTGTCATTCAGTAGCGCAAAGAATACAATAAAAAATATGTTTATAATATTTATATTTTTATTTTTCTAATATTTACAATATTTCAATTAATCATATTGGCTTTTTTAACTTATTTAACACACTGAAAACATTCACATTGTGACTACATTTTTTCTTTTAATTTTTAAGATTATATATACATGTTGTCATTCATTAGTGCAAAGAATACAATACAAAAACGTCTTCTTATCAAATTTAAAAAAAATAATTTCTGCGGTTAATGATTAGATATTAATAAAATTTATAGCCTATGAACAATAGAGATATGCAAGAATATTGTGATGTAATTTCATCGAAATCGGTTCAGCCAATGAAAAATTCTAAAGTAACTTTTGGATTCTAGAGATCATGAAACGTAAAGATATGCAAAAATTTTTAGATTCTGAGCAATGTGCAGACAAAAACCTTTTATATATATATAGATGTGAATGTGAATGTGGCATAGTTAAAATAAATAAATTTGTAAACTGGTTAATCAGTGATTGATTTGAGTTAATAATGAAAAAAAAAAGATAAAAAATAAAAAATGATTTTTTTTTAAAATTTTATATATGAATATCGATAATATTATGAATATTTTTCAAACGTTCAATTATATAAGAAAAGCGTTAAATTGAATTTAGTGGGTCGCCAGTCCAAGGCATTTCTTTCTCCCTTGGCTTGGCAGGAGGGGTGAGATCACCGCTTTCTAATATCCAGCTGCCGAGAGGCGCCTGTCCTGAATAAAACATGGTGCTTATGCATTCTCAAGTGAACCTCCACATCGCACATCCCACATCCCAGCTCAAATCCCGACCCCGATTTGGCAGTCTGGGTAAGAAATCCTCGCTTTTATTTCACTCCCCGGGATCAGGACCCACTTTCCAAATTCATGTCAATTACGCGACCTAATCAAGACCGAATGGGATAATAAAATCAACAAGAGAAGCTGTTTTTTTTTTATTGATGCTCGTTTTATAAACAGATTCACAAATTTTTTTTTATTAGCTTCTCTTTAAAAACTAAAAAAAAGTATTTTTTTTTTCTAACTAGTTTATTATAATTATCATGTATTATTATTATTATTAATAATAATAATATTTTTTATAAGTTGAGAGGTAATTATTTAAAGGCTTAAGGCTAAAATATTTATATATTACAATAGTTTCCAACCTCTTAAGAAAATATTTTTAAAAAAAAATTATAACTACTTCTAATTTGAGATCTACCTACTATCTTCGATCTTTTTTAGTTAATGGAATTCTAATTTTTATCAAAAATAATCATAAATTGGGCAAGGAATATTGATCAAATAGTATTTCAACGGCCGCTAACTGGCGTATTTGGAAAGGCCTATGTTTTTTTTTCTTTTTGAAAGAATAAATTTATAAAACTGACTTGTGATAACCTGGTTCAACAATTTCTTCAATTTATTATCATTTTATATATCAATAATGTTTGTCTATCTATTTATGAGTGAAAAATAAAAAAAAAATGATATTACATTGAGGGTTTATTTAGCATCCAATTAAAATTATTTGCCGTTCACGGATCTATGTACTGGTAATTTACCTTCAGAGAATGTAATTGAATGAATAATATTGAATAATATTTGTTGAATTTTGAAATATTTTTTTAATGATTAAATATTTTGTTTAATAAAAAAAATACATTTGTCATATTTATTAATTATTAAAAAAAAAATTACAAATCTGAAAAAAATAATTAAAAAGTTTATATTTTTGAAGGGTTGGGAATTCTAAATCAATTTGTTTATAAATTACCTATGTTTATATTAAAGAGGTAAAAAAAAATAATAATATAATAATTATATTTTAATATTAGAAACATTATATTTAAAAATAATAATATATTTATTTTTTATACTAGACAAAAAAAGTGTATTTATTAATATTAATTTTTTTTTTTTTTAATATAAATTATTTTAAATAATAAGTATTTATCGATACATAGGTAATTAGTGATCTTTGTTGTATATTATTAGATATAATACAAAAATTGGATATAATTAACTAAAATATATTTAAATATATAATTTATACAAAAATGTTTGTTGATTATTTTTTACTTTTTTTTTTTTTGGTATTTTTTTCCGTAAAAGAAATTAATTCTAGTCATTTAAAAGTGAAATCATTTAATAGCTGGTTTCTATCTCATTTGCAGATCGGAGACGCATTTAAAATCCACAATATGTTATTTTTCACAGAAATCATTCTTTAATAGGAGTAAAAAAGATATATATATATATATATCTCCTTTAGTAATTAAGTTTAGAGTGATATATATATATATATAAAAGTTAAGTATCATATTTGGTTTGAGAATGTAGTTTAGAGACTTTAGATACACATTTTTTCACGTGACTTGTGAATGTGTCTTTGTATGTGTGTCTATGTATAGGTGAGTGTTTTTTTTTTTATTTTATATTTTAGTATATTTGTAAATGTGAGTGAATAGGTGTGAGAAGAACCATGAATTTCTGCCGTCATCATCTGTTTTATGTCAATAGTCCATTCAAATGATTGTCATTTTGCGCAGAACCTCGAAAATTTTCATTCAGATGGTCAAATCGGCTCATCCACTCCCAAATGGTCAAAAAGTACCCATAGAGTTCTACTCGAACCTGAATAGACAATTTACAATCTAAAAAAAAAAGAATCAGCATGCAACAGGGTGTCTTTTTGTGTTCGGGGTCAAGTGTTGCTTATACTCGAATGTAATCAGCTCCATTTCCATGTTGATTTGAAAAAGAATGGTGTACGAAAAAAGGGCTAGGTTTTTATAAAATAGATTGTGAATAAAAAACAAAACAAAAAAGGAAATTGGAATCAAAGAGAAGCATTTGTATAATATTCAAATTTTTACTTTATATAATAATAATAATAAAAAAAAATGAATATGTATATCGTTCAATTATAATTTAAATGAGTCATTTTGATGTCTAATTATGTGTTAATACATTCAAATATAATGTAAATTTTATATTGTGATTTTATTTTTTGCTTTACCATGTCATTTACGATTTAAATTTGTTAATGAATGAGCTTTTGTATAAAGATAACAAACATAAATTTTCAATTCTATTTAAAATATATTCTATAAAATACAATAAAAAAGTAAAAAAAGATTGATTAATTTATCTATTAGAAAATAAATAAATTTCTATTATCTATTTACAATCATTTTCTTCATAATTAAAATTATAAAAAGAGATATATTTGGATTGTAAAGAGAAATGTGATAATAGTATATAATAAAATAATAATATTAATAAAAAATAAATTATTATTGGTATGGATACCTATAGGCCTAAAATTAATTAAAAAATAATTTATATTGAAAATTAAACGATTTTATTTCTAAAATCAATGCATTGTAAGTTATGGAGTTATATATATATATATTATTATTATTATTATTATTATTATTATTGTCAGATTTATCCGGGTTTTTATCACGGTAGTGAGGTTATTTTCTCGACGTTTAGGCGCCCATTTTGGCGCCACTTTCAAGAAATTATTTAGGCGGGGATATTTTTTTGGAATTCTGGGTTTTGGTCTGTGTGCGACCAAGAATCAATATCGGGATTCCCAGTTGCTGTTGGCGAAACGCCGAGAAAAAAACCTCACAAAAAAACGTGATAAAAACCCGGATAAATCTGACAATAATAATAGTAATAAAATTCACAGAAATCTAAACCCCCCCCAATATATATATATATATATTTCTTTATTTATTTATTATGGACGATTTTATTTATTTTTAATTTGAATTTTTTTGCTTATTGTTTTATTTCCATTTTTTAAACGACCCAGTAATGATAAATTATGTTAATTTTATTAAATTATATATTATACAATTCACATTTATTTTTGTTTATGTTAAGCTCTTCTTAAGAAATAATTAACAACAAATAAATAAACAAATAAACTGATATTTTATACAAACAAATAAATATTACTATATAATAATATTCAATTAAAAAAATTTCATTGATTATTCAATATTTTTTTAATAAGAGGGGGGAAAATCATAATATTAAATAAAAAACGAATACTTTAATTTCATTATATTCACATATTCTTATATAGATATTCCATTCAAATATTTATATTTATGATAGTATGAAAATCAGAAATGAAAGATAGAAATGAATATGTATTATATGGAAATTTATGTTGATACATTTACTCTTAAGTTATGCATCGTTAAGAGTCAATTAAAAGTATTATCAAATATTTATTTATTTTTTTTTTATTTAACATATAATAATACACATAAAATATTTCCGATAAAAAAGTGAACTATAAAATTTCACATAAAATTAACAATTTTCCGATATTTTTCACTTTTTATTTTATAAAATAATATTCATATTTTCGGGGAAAAATTTAGTAATTTTGTATTGAATTTTATTGATCATAAAAAATATTGAATTCAAAATAATTAAAAAGAAAAATTATAAAATTTAATTGGTATTTAATGTCAATAGAGGGTGGTTTTGTAATAAAATTTATTTATTTATTTATCATTAAATCAATAATATTACCTATTTCATATATATATATATATTCTTTATAATTATTATTGATAATTGATAGCTTGTTAGTAGTTGAGTTTTCAAGAAATTTATAATAAAATTGTCGATGCCTGGTCTGGTCCCACCGGTGTATTCACTTTACCGCTGATCAGCGGTCCTTAGCAATTATTTTATTAGTAGAGCACAGCAACTATACATTACTGGAATAGGGTCAGGATTTATTTATTTATTTATTTATATGTAATTTACTGTAAATATCACTATTTGTTAGAACAATACAATAAATGTTGTTGTTAACTTAATATTTTTTGATATTTGTAAATCTATTGCTATTCTTTATTAAAAACTTTTGAAAATGATGAAAGAACTTTTCCAAACTTTTCTTTACCATATTTTATCTGTTTTTATTTTATTTAGGACAAAATTAAACAGATATTTTTTAAGATGATGGTCAACACTTAAAAAAAAATAAAGAAAAAGAGATGCTAATTGAATTAATTAACTTAATGTTGAGAAAAACCTTTTCGATTCGAACACATTTTTGTTTATAAATGGAGAATAAAAAAAACAGAGGGAAAAATATAATCATCTATATACATATCTATTTTAATAATAAAACAAGAGATAAATTTGAATATAGTATTTCTTTTAAACATGTATTGATATTCATAAAAAAAAATAGAAATAAATTATAACATAATCATTTAATCTCACTTTGCATTATTTTCACATATTTTACATATACGTAAAAGAAAAGTATATATATATAAATACTGGTTGTATAAATAAGGAAGAATTTTCATGCTTTACGATTTGCAACGAAAAGAAAAACTTTTTGATTTAGATGAAAAACAAAGGGTTGGAAGATTAAAAAGAAGAGAAAGAAACATCGAATATTTATGTTTTTTCTTTGAAAATACAAAGAATTTCGACATTTATAGATAAATATTTGAAAAACTTTTTTTGATCAATATTTATAAAATAAATATACCAATTAAAAAAAATTAAAATTTATATATATAGTTGGCCTCGAACTGTAGTAAGAACGTAACGTGTTTTAGTGCCAGGGCTAGTGCTACAATCCCATCATTTTCTCTTGGTCCACAGTTTTTGAGCCCAGAATCTCCTTTTTCTTTTTTCCTTTTCTCTTGAATCGAGGATCAAATCTCACAATAAAACGTGAAAATAACTCGGGAAATAACTTCTCAAAATTATAAAAACTTTTTTATTACTATTAATTATAATCAATACTTTCTAATTAAATTGTATAGATTTCATTTTTTTTTTGTAAAGAAATTTCATTTTTTTTATAAATACTCTTTTATCATTGTAAAATTAAATCAAATGAAAAATAAATTAGAATTTGTTATATTTTTAAAATACTTTATTTAATTATTGAATAAATATATTGTACAATATTCATGTATTCATATCTATCTAACTTGACTAAAAAATCTGATCATAAAAAGAAAAGTAATATAATATTAATAATAATAAATATTACTAATAACGATTGAATTCTATTTGAAACTTTTGAATATTTTAAATTAGATGCTGAACTTGTGAAATACTATTTTAAGATGTCATTCTATTTTATAGATTCGTGGAAACATCACCCAGCATCAGAAAGATCAACGTATGGTGTATGATAAATTAACTGGAGTGACTATCTCGCAATTTGAATTGTATTAAATAACATAATATATTACATTTAAATTAAATTTAATTAATTATAAATTATAAATTAAAATTAATAAATAATATTTATTAAACCAGCGCATGTTTAGATCTTTGTTGATGCACCACGTCACGTGTTGGCGCGTGAGATTTGCAGTGTTAAAAAATTAATTCTGCTACTTTCAGCGATTCAATCAAGCTGAAATTCTATATATAGCAGTTTTATACAATTTTTAATCATGTGAAAAACTATCAAACATATATCTTTATTTTTACGGTCACTTTAGAGGAAAAAAAATCAAAACGTGGTATGTAATGACCGTCTTCCGGTTGAGCTACATTTCTCAAAAGTTGATAGAAAACTTCGAATTTTGAATAATGTCCATGTACCAAATTTCGTGATTCTAGCTAAAACCGTTTTTGCGTAATCTTGTCTACACACACACACACACACACATATAGGCATTTTTCTCAACCTTAGTGAAAATGATTCAGGAACTTTCAAAACGTATAAAAACATCAAAATCTCAACATCGAAAATTTACGTGATCGCAATACTATCTCTGGCGAGATAGTAAAAATGGATTCATGCAGAGAATGATCGTAATAATAAATAATTAAATTTTAAATATGCCAAGAATTAAAATACAATTCAATGGATGTTTATTTGATTATTATGGGTATGATATCGTTAATTTTAAATTAAATTAAATTATAAAATAACAAAGAATAAAATCAAATAAGCCTTTATTTATTTTATTTAAAAATATAGTGTTAATTTCACTTTTAAACTAATTTAAAATCATATTTGTGAGTAAAAATGAAATGAAAATCCCAGACAGTCTTTAGTCGTGTTCAAATAAGCATGTCGAGAATTTTTTTTTTTTTTTTTTTTTTTTTGATTCGCATAAAACCTGAATTATTTTACTTCTATTTTGAGAATATTTAATTGAATAATGAAAGAAAATATTATTTTCTAAGATTCTATCTTTGAATAAAATTGTAATTAAAATAAAAAAAAAAACAAAATATGTATTTATAATGAAAAACAAAAGGGGAAGGAGAGGACAGGTGTTTCTCTCTCTCTCTCTCTGACTAGAGAGAAATTCTCATTGAGAAAGGTAAGGTAGATGGTAGAAAATTGTCCTGATCGTCTTAGTTCCAATGAGGTGATTGACATATGTAGCACTTAAATCGCAAAGCGTTAATCAATCTGAACTTACACGTTGGAACGACTTAGTGAGACTTGTCGGTGGAAGGAAGGGTTGCTCGCCATGTAATGTGTTATTAAACGGGCGATTTGTATTCCTGCCATGCGAATTGGCCATGTCACTCTCACCAGGCGACAGGAGACAAACGTCGCCAGGAGTGGAGAGGCGACAGGCAATCTTAAGGAAATATTAGCCTCCTTATCCTGTCGGAGCGAAGCCGTGCTTAGACCTTCTTTATCTCTGGACTCCGCCCCCGGACAGATAACAACACAGGGCCTTATTAAATGTTTACCTTTCAGACGGCAAATTTCAATTTCAAAAAAATATATCAATGTCTGTGTGTGTGTGTGCTCCTCCTCCAATACCACCATTCTGTGGACAGTTGGGCGATTGTGAATTCTGTCATTCGTGTTATGATTTGCCATCGCAACGGTTTCACTCACGGCCAGCAACTCTCTGCTACATCGCCATCCAAGTTAATTTATTATACCTATCAGACAGTCTCTTTTTATCGAATAAAATAAAATTTCTCGATCTGAACATTCTAGGAAAAGATATTTTCTCCTTTATTTATTTATTTATTTTTATCAGAAAAGGATTAAAATTCTAAAAAGAAAGAATAAATAAAAAATAAAGAAAATTTCGGTATATCTTTGAATTTTTGAATTGGTTAACCGTAAGAGTAGAGGAGTATACAAATCGGTTCAAGATGCGCATGACTGCACGGGGCGGAGATGCTGTTCGCGCATGTTTCTTGTTGTTTTGAGGAAGCACCCAACCCCCTAATTTAAGGAATTCATAACCCTCGAAAATCAAAATAAATCAAATAAAATATAGATAAATAAAAATTAAAGATATTGACAATAAAATAAAACAAACTAAATTAAATTTGTTTAATGTATAGTATATAGCAGTGCTCCGCAACCGGTGTGACGCGGCACACTGGTTTGCCTTAAAGGAGATACATGAATATAAGAAATTTATATTTTTTTGATTTATAATTATATTATATGCGGATTTCTAAGTTTCATTTGATCGCGGCGGCACACCTGTATCTCCTTTAAGGCAAACCAGTGTGCCGCGTCACACCGGTTGCGGGGCACTGGTATATAGTATAAAAATTTTAGGTTCTTAATATTCCACTCTGCTTATCCACGTTCTTATCAATTAATTTCTCTCCCCCAGAAATATACTCTCAAATGATATTATTCACTAACATCCTAAATTCTTTACTAATCTACACAACTTATTCAATCCAATTTAATTATACTAATTAAATCAGGTTTTCAGTATAAATTATGTAGCTTTTTATTATGTAGTTTAAAAAATCTATATAAATAAATTAAACAAGAATTTAAGTAAATATTGCTATTTTTAGTAAATAATAATAATATTAATTTCTTATTTAAAATTCCTGTATACAACATTTTAGACTAAAATTATTTTTTATATAAATTATTAATTAATTTTTACTTTTTTTAAATTTGTATTAAGAAAATATATTAGAAATGAATCCTGAATAAAAAAACGAATATGAATAAAATGAAGATAGGATTTATTTGTTTTAATATTGGATCATATATGGTATATATCTATATGTGATAAGATATAATATATCTATTTTTTATGGTATTTGTATAGAAGTAAAAATTTCATAGAGAGATAAAATGATTGATTAGTTTCCAAATTAAATCGATATCCATCAATTAAAATATTTTAATCAATAGTATAATTTTATTTAAGAATATGTAAATTATAAATGTAAAAACAAAAAGAATAATTATTTATAATTTAAAATTTAATATCTTACACAAACTTTTGACCTATCTTTTTGTTTCAATATGAGTGGTTTAAGATTAGACTAGAATCAAATGCATATTAAAAAATCCCCTGCAATTATTGTGTGTATAAAATTGATACGAGAGTTGCTCAAAGTATAATTGCTGATATATGTACATATATAATCAAAAATGGTGGATTATTCGTGTCTCGTGATGCAATAAAAATTTCGGTGCACTTTTATGACCTGTTCAAGGAAGAGTTAGGGTACAAATAAAAAGAATCGAGAAGGCGGGGGGGAAGGGGAGAAGAAGGAGGGAGGGAGGGGGTGAGTTGCAAAAGTCGAGATAATCTCCCCCTCGATACAAAAAAACTTTCACCTCTAGTTCATGTTTTAATTAAATTTTATATAAATAAAATTAACTTTTTATTTCAGTTTAAATTGGTGTTTTTGTAGCTCAAAGTTTTTTTTTTTATCTGTGTTTAAAGTGAATTAGTATAATTTAAAATGGAGTCATGCAATATGAATAACACATCTATTACATAGTATTACATTTGGTTTAGTTCTCGATGATAATTAAAATTTACACACTCGCAAACAAAATAAATAAATAAATAATAACCCTATATCAATCGGCTTTTGTTGGTTAGTGTATGTTTCGTTTTTGTTTCACTCCACACGCACTAAACAATAATGATTGTTCAAATTAAAAGTGATTATTCAAGATTATTAGCAATGTAATTAAAATTAAATAAATTAATTTTTACAAAAATATTCATGTTGCACTGGTAAAGAAAAAAAAAAAGAAATAATAATTTCTTCCCTAATGAATACTTGTATACAATTAGTGTAGATTTGAAGAAAAGTTATAATCATACAAAATGACTATAATTAATGATTTTTTTATATAATAATTTATTATATGACATTCAGATATTAAATATATTTTTAATGTACTTATAAGTATGAGTATTTGATCATTTATATAAACAAAATAAAAAAAATCAAAGAAATTATCTGTGAAAAATTCACAGCTATTACAGTATATATTCTTATATATATATATATATATTGAGAGAGAGAGAAGTATAAAAATATTATTCTTTTAACAATTTTATTTAATTTAGTTGATGACTAAATATTCATTCAAAAATTTAAAATGTAAATTTTATTTATAGAAGTAAAAAAAGAGAGGAGAGGAAAAAGTTCCGCCTTGTTAAAAGTTATATTCGAGTTAAAGTAATCCATTTAAAAACATGAAAATAATTGAAAACGTTTTTCGATTATCATTTCTATTTGCATTTGTGTGTATCTGTTCTCTTTATTCAAAATTTTCATACTACAAATAAAAATATTTTGTTTTAAATTTTAAATTTTATTTGAGTTAATTTTATAGGATTTCTTTAAGATTACACCGTTCTAATTTATGGGGAAAAAAAAATAAAAAAAAGCGGAAATTTTTTTATTTATATAAATATATTACTTTCAATTCGATTATATTTTATATATATGGAGTATAAGGTGAGGACAAAAATTGACTTAAGAAGTCAATCGAACTGGAAGAGTATAAACAGCTTTTAGAAATGACCAAAGAGCCGGAATGTCTGACACTAATTGGTAACACTTTCTGTTCATAAAATACTTGTTAAGAATTTCAAAAAGTATTTACTGATAGAAATGAATTTACGGATGTATTACTTATTTTTATTTATAAGAGAAAAGACCATAAAATTTAATTATTTGGATGTATTTACAAGTAATAGTATAAGTATTACTCTTATGTTGAAGTTCACACTCTCAAAACATATTTTATTTCATACCTTCAAAATATATTTGCTTCTATGACTAATTGAATAGATATTTTTTTTACAAATTGCAAATATTTTATTTATAAATTTTAATTTTATTAAAGTAATCCATTTAAAAAAAATTGAATTGAATATTTGGTAAGGTAACCTTGTGAGTTATCTAAAAGGTGTATCGGCTGCTTGATGGTGGGATTTGTGTATGTATGTGTGTGGGGGGGGGGAAGAAATAGGATTGACTGTTCTACATTGAACAGTCGATTCATTTGATCGGGGAGTTGTGATATGAAAAAGCGAGTCGGGGCGGCTGGGACTCTAACGACCACATCATCAGTCGGGGAAAGAAGAAATAAGAATGAAAAAAAAAACAACCCTCAGTGAGAGTGAGAAATTTACCGATAAAAACTCTCCTATCTTGTTTATATATTTCAATGAGTCGATGGAAAATACTAAAAGTACAAAAAAAAAAAATGTAAAAAATATTAGAGTTGAAAAAGAGGAGCGAGAATAAAAGAGAGAGGCAACACGTGTCCGTCCGTTTGGTTTATATTGAAGCAAAATATTTAATACAATACTATTGCAATCGATAAAAAAGAATATCTCATTCGTTGCTGGATTGAATTTTCATTTATTCGTTTCACTACATAAGATTTATAAAGGAATATTTATCCATAGACTCTTTAAGAAGAAAAAGTAATGGTTAAGATATAATATAATTGAAAAATACTTTATATTATTCGTTAATGGTTTAAAATATAAACAATGTTGATTCTATATTTTTTTCAATAAATACCTTTTTATAAAATTAAATTACAAAAACAATTTTGAAATAATTTATGCGCAGCTGCGCATTCACCCAACTTAGAACAATTTTTTAAATACCCCTCAGTTATGTACTTATAATATTTAAATAAATATAATAAACAATTATATACCTATAAGAAACAATAATACAATTTTGAGAAAATAAAAAAAAAAAAGTTAATATCATTAAATCAGTCATGAATTTAAAATTTATATTTATTTTATTTTGTATAAAATAAATGCTCTTAATGGCAAAAGAAATTCTTAATTAATGAAGAACAAGAAGAAATATTAAGTAGCCGTTGAAAAAACATAAAATAAATATGGCGAAAGAATGCGAAACATTCCAAGACGAAAAGAAAACTTCATTAAGAACAAAAACATTTTAATATAATTTTGTTCAAGTATAAAAAACAAAACATTGATTTGTCTTTATTTAAACATTTTTTTTTTTAGTTATGGTATACAAAACTTAGTAAAGAATATTTTTCTATAAATTCTATTTCATTCAAGGACCTAAATGTTTTGTTTTTGTTTTGTTTTACTTTTCTTTTCATTTTTATATATATATATATGTATTAATTTTACCCTCTTAATATGAATATTCTTTATAAAAGAACTTTTCTTAAAATGTTTTTGTTTCCCAACTTTAATTCGTTTTAATTAATAAACTAATAAAAGCATTATACGAATGCCGCAGGGAGTTTATTTGTAGTTTGGCCAACTCAAAGAAACTTAATCTCTCTTCTTCAATATAATAATATAATAATATTAATCCCATTTAAGAAAAGAAATTATAATCTTTTAATATATAAATTTGAGGCCATTATTTTTTTTTAATAGAATAGGTAACATGTTTTAAATAATTTTTAATTCTTTTTTTTTATTTTAAAAACAAATAATTTAATGTTACTATTTATATATAAATATATATATATATATATATATATATATATATTATACAAATAAACATATTTTCCATTTAATTTTTTCTGAGGTTTAATATATAAATAAATGAACAATAATTAAATTTATCTATAATTGCTTATAATTTAATGTAATAATATGTATTAAATTAAATACTTCAATAGGCTAATAAAATAATAACAAAAAATGAAAACTTTCTAACATATAAAAATATAATTTTATAATTATTATAAATGATTTAACCACATTCAATTATTATTATTTTTTTTTTTTTTGTATAAGTATTAATCTTTTAAAACAAAATATATGGTACCAATTAAATCATAAATTAATTGTATTATATATATATATATATATATATGACACAAGGTTTGTTTAAATGACTTGAACAATGTTTATATAAGGTAAATAGATTCTTTCTTCGGGTATAATATAAAAATAAAGCTAATTATATGGGTGAAGCGAAAGGCCTTTGGCCTGCCGAAGGATTAGCCTAAATGATCGTATCAAACGCCTTTAGGACATTCGAACATCAGGGTAGGTAGGCAAAAAAAAAAAAATTATGAGCTGACAGCTGCTCGACTTAAGTGACGTGTTAAAGGAACTTGCTAACTTACGAAAAGAATTAGCAGGAAAATGAATTGTTAAACTGTTTTTGAAAGGGATTTTAGGTAATAGATAATTTAGACAACTGAGAAAAAAAATAATTGTTTTATAACAATAAAAAGGTAAATCTGAGTAAAAATGTTATCTAATTCCATTATTATATAATTTAAAAATTTTTATAATTTTTTTTCTTTCATTTATGCAAGAATTTTTATTATATTTTGAAAATATTTTAGTTAAAAAAAGGGAAAATAATATGAGAAATATTTATATTATATATATATATATATATTTATTTATTTATGTATATTATCAGTATATAAAATAGCAAATAAATCAACACCCTCATATAAACTATAAACATATATTATAATTTATTATTGTATTATATTATTAGTATTTATATTTATAATTGATAAAGCCAGAATTAATTTTTAAATTAAATTTTATTCTTATTAAATATTTATTGCTAGTATAAATATATTATATAAGTAAATAATCATATATAATGAATATTAAATTACTAGACAGTTTTTTTTTTATTTGTTAGAATTAATTATTTTAATAGTTCTAAATTAATTTATTTTATAACTATAATTTCTTTGCCAAGAAAAATGTTTTTAGCCACTAAAGTTTGTTGTTTTTGATTGGAGTAAATAGTTAAAATTAAAATAGTAAATAAATTATAGTTAAAAAAATTAATTTTATGAAAAAAGATGATTTAGATCATTTTAAATAGTAAAATATTATTATAACACTTCAAAGTTTAAAAAATATTGAATAAAATACAAAATATTTTATGGTTACTATATCTTATTATAAATAAATTTTGTTGGTATTGATTTGTGTATCAAATAAAACTCTTAAATAAATTTTATTATTGAATGCATTTGAATGTTTGATAAGAAAATAGTAAATAAAAAAAAAGAAACGATTTATTCTCATAACTATAATATAATCCGGTTATGTATAAATTTATTATAATAATAAAATATAGTTATATGTTAGAATGAAATAAATAAATGAATAAAAACAATAGTTAAAATTGAATGAAAATTAATTTAGTCTACAAAAAAAAAAAAAAAAAAAATATTTGAAGGATATGTATGAAATGAAATTTTTAAAAAATATAATATTTATACCCAAATTGTGTAAATAAATATTATTTTTTTCGAAATTATATTAACTTCAATTTAAATTAATAAATTAAAAGTTACAAATAAAATAGGATAATTTAAGTTTAATATTTTTAATATTGCTATTACATGAGAATAGTGACCGACGTGGATTAGTATTACTGATAGTTATGTACAAATAATAACTTTAATTATATTATATATCGTATTTAAATAAACAACTAAATATAATAATATTATGATGAAATTAAATGATTAATTGAGGATATGCTTTAAAATTTTTTTTTTTTTTGTTCATTGATTTTAATTTGATTAGAGTTCAATTTTAGGCCACTTTTTATTATTTATCGATATACTTATTTAAAAAAAAAACATTAAAAAAAAAACATTAAAATTCTTGTATCTAATACAAATTTACAACTAATTGTTTTTTTTACAGGAAATAACGTTATTAATAATCTTGATCCTATTTATAGAAAATGTCTAAACATTAAATTGTCGTTAATAATCATAAATGGATATGAAATGATAAACTTTCTAGTAAAACCCTTAATTACAAAAGTTCAAATTTATTAAAATCCTCCCATTATATTAATATCATTTTTATTTTATTTTAGAGGTAGTTATATAACTTATCAAACAAAGTTGGTATGTTATTTTATTACTAAATAGTGGTATTCGAAATGGGGAACTTTATCAGAATTGCAAAAGGTATTATCGTTCATTTTCCAATAAGATAATAAATATTCCACAATCTTAACAGATTTACCAAAAAAAAAAAAAAAAAAAAAATAATACAACGAAAGATAAATTCAGTGATTTATTAACGAATAAGTAATACTTGAGTTTTACAAGTAAAGTTTTATTATTTTTTTTTTCTTCTTTCTTGCTTTACTTGACATTCTATTAAATTCGTTTCAAGATTAAAATAAAACCTCACAAATTATTTCAGGTGAATTAAACAAATTTATTATCGCTATTTCGGTATAATGATTTCAAACTATTAAAAGGTAATGTTTTAAGTTCTTTTCAGCATTTCAATCAAAAATAGATTAAATGGGATTTATTTAATTATTTTTTTTAAAAAAGGGTAAAAATTGAGATTTTTTATAACGTTTTTCTCAACTTCACTTGGCGTCTGTCTGTCCCGGTGTTTGTTCAATTTATTCAATTTGCAAATTTTCGTATAACTTCATCTTTTCTATTTCTCTTATTATACTAAATAAATTTATAAAATTAAAATTGCACTAAGAAGAATAAAATAATATAAATATAAAATTGTTTTATAAAATAACTTTTTTCCAATGGACTAAAAATAATAAAATAATTTTTCTATAAACCTGACAAAGTTTATGGATGAATTGCTACATATTCAACTATTTATAAATATATTATTTAAAAATTTAATATTATTTACATCTCTGAGCAAGTTATTGATTATTATTATTTTTTTTTTTTTAAATTAATAAACATATCGTTAAATAAATAAAGATTTTAGATATTTTTTTCTATTCTATTATCTAGTAATTTTTATCTTGAATAAAATGATTTATTTCAATTTAGATTTTTGAACAAGGCCGTAAATCAAAGAATTTTAATTTTATTAATAAAAATATTTTGTTAATAAGATCAATTTATAAAAATTTATCTGTATTATTTATCATATATTCTTTTTATCAAAATATCAATATTAAATATTTGATTATTTTTATTTTACAATGAAAGAATATAGAATATATTTTATTATATAAGATAAGATTTATATATATTTGGTATATAATATAAGCTTATAAATTTAGCACCAGTGTCAATAAGGATCAATTGAAATGGAAAAATGATTTTTTAAATAGGATCGTTAATAATAATAATAATAATAATAAATAATAATAAAAACGACTTGCTAATTGTCCTGCACAAATTTTCAAGTGCTGTTCTAAGTTGATTATAGCAATTAAAATCGAATTGAGAGGACAAGATAGATAATTTCCCGTCGGACAAAATTTTTCGGTAGTGGGGCAATTAGAGTCGATTATCGGTGTCCAGGTTTCGGAGTGTGTTTGCCTCTCAGCTGCCCAAAGAAAACGACTCGCACCCCAATTAGTTGACCAATTCCCACTATTTAAGTCCAAAACATTCATTTACATAACTATTTGTGTATTAAATAGAAATAGATTAACATTATTCAATCATATTCGAAAAATATGGATAAATTCTAAAAAAAAAAAAGAAATATGATCTGTGGCCAGGCACAGAACCGACCGACGATTTCAAATAAATTAATTTCCAAACAACACTTTATATATATATATATATATATATATATATAAAGTATATATATAAAGTAAAAAAAAAATATTTTTATAACTTGAATTAAAATGACTAAATTATATTATCTTGGTTTTTATTTTTAGTTTAATTACTCAATTATTAATTACTACTATATTTTAAGTGAAATATTTTCCGACAATGAATATAAAATTAATACTTTGTAAACTACCACTTCTGGTTTCCGGATATACACCAAAAATTGATGAATACTACTACTTATGCTTTAAGTAAATATACCAAATTTTATCAAATCCGTTGAGCGCTTTAAGCTATACACGTCTATGATACACAATGGACAGACAAACGGACGGACAGACATAATGCTAAAAATACTTTTTTCTGATCAGAAAATGCATGATTCGTGGAGATATTTAAAAATCTCCACATGTGAAATTTGGTGTGAAAACAATACCTCCCTTACTATTGTCGGTCGGTAAAAATGGAAGAATGTCATCTTTTTTTGAATTAGGTAAATTAAAAATAAAATAAAGAAAAAAATAAGTGATTTAAGTAAACAAGTAAATAAATTGAATCAAGACTAGAAAAATATTATCTTAACAGATTATTTTTTTTTCATTTTATTTTAATATGATTTTTTAGAAATATATTCTATAAAAAATGCATAAAACAGATTTTGTTATCAAATAATACATAATCATGTTGAGTGATTTTATAATTTTTTTATTATAAGAAATAGATAATTTTTCGGTTTTTGTTTCATATATCAAAAAGAATAGTTCAAGTGAATTTATTTATTTATATATTTTTTTAAATATAATATTCTTTAAAAACTATTTTCAAAGATTATAATAAGTTAAGATACTAGATAAGATATTTTTTTTTTTTGTTATATTTATTAAGACGCAGTCATTAAAATTTTTAATAAAAGTACTTGATAAAAGTACAAAATTTTGAAAATATTAAATATTTACTTTATATGGGATCCAAATTTTTTAATTAACTATATTTTTAAGTTATTTTTTCTCACTTTTTTTAATAAATTATTTAAAATTATTTATAATTAGTATTTTTTTGTGTTTGTGATCAAAATATCTAACGATGAGTTCCTATTCTTGTTTTGAATGTTATAGAAGGGTATTTTAAGAGAAAAGGACTTACCAGTGGTGAGTAAAAGGCCGATGAGTCTACGCCAATGCTGGGGTAGGGGTTCTGATCGGTGGATGGGTACGGTGTCCCATAGACGCCCACCCCCGAGGTGCCTATCCGAGGATACGAGCTGAGTGCTAGTCTCGCGGAGTCGTATTGACAGGAGCACACTGTCTGTCCCGAAACAGGGTCTGTCATGATGGGTCGGCCATTCTCGCAGCACGTCGACCCGCCGGGAGGACCAGCGCCTGGTGCCGACGGCGGAGCTGGCCCAGTGCCGCCACCAGGTCCCAGGGGACCGCTGCCCCCAGCAGATCCCCCTGGGGATACGGCCCCCAGAGGGGCTGCGCCACCGCCAGAACCTAAAGGTGGCGAGGTTGCCGACGTCGTTGTTGGCTGCCCAGCGACTAATAACTGCAATAAAAGAAAATCATCCAAATTACAAAAATCCATTCAGAAATTACTATACATAATATAAATTAATCATTCATTAACTAAACCCACATATATATTAAAGACAATTTTGTATTTATTTATTTATTTTTTCAAATTTAATACATAAAGTGTATAAAATTATTGAAAAAATCATTAAAATGGGAGTTAAAATTCAAAATGACATTAGAAAATATTTAATTGTACTCTTAGTATAATATTGATATTAGTTGATTTTATTTCCTTTATAATTTAAACATATTTTATATTAAATTGAACTATAAATATGAAATAAGCTTATAAATTCGTTGTGAAACATTGATAATTTGAGTTTTGTTTAAATAAAAATAAATAAAAATTTGAAACAAAATGGAAAACAAAAATAATTCATAATATATACTACAGTAAAGATGTTTAAATAGATTATTTTGTTATTTATTTGCTTCAATAAGTTTATTTATTGGTTGAATTGCATTTTAAAAGGATATATTTTCAGTTCATGTTTATATAACTAAATTATATAAACTGTTTTTAAATACCAATAGTTATGTATTATAAGTAAAAATAAATGTTAGTAAGATGGCTAAGAGATTAAATATATTCATTTATGTTATTAAATTTTGTAAATAAAATTTTAATATATATAAAATTTTTATATGAAAACTTCATTTATATGAAACTTCAAAATATTATAATCATCATCAATTTGATTTTTAAAATGAATTTATATAGCTTTAAATATATATATATATATATAATCATTTGTACTATAAATTATGAATTAATAGAATTATTATACATACATTTGAATTCTAAAATATTTTTAATAATGAATAAAAAGATACATTAATTTCCATTTTATTTTGGGTTAAAATACTTCAATTTAAAAATCATCATCCAAAATGTAAAACCGTGTAGGTGTATTTTTTTTTCTCTGATAAAGTTAAAATAAAAAAAATATCAAGTCTTTATGAAAATCAATGTAAATTAATTCCATAAAAAAATGTTGAAATTAAATAAACGATGGAAACATCCTGTAGAGGGAACGAGATATCATATATCAAAAAATATAACCGTTTTTTTTTTTATTTTTTTATTTTTTTCCCTCTCCCATTGGTTATCAAAATATTTGGAGCAAATCTAAGAGTGTGTTTGAAAATTTATGGATGTATTTGATAAAGAAGAGGAGCTGTGAAAATCGATTGGCGGGACAAAAGACATGTCGGATAATCCATCAGATATGAAATCACTTGGGACAGATGGTAAGAGTGATAGGCGATGGATGCAGAGAGGATAACTACTAATTGAAAATATGCAGTTTTTAATTGTTTGTATTTCAAAGAAAAATTCAATTATCCTATGTAAATATATTGAACTTTTTCTAATAATATAAATAAATTCACTATAAATAATTAATAAATAATTGTGAATTAATATATATATGTCAGTTATACAGTGTACTAATATTTGTTTAATTGTATAATTAAGAAAAATATATAAGTTATTAATCTATACATACAAACGTTATCAATGAAAATTAAATTAATAAAAAATTGATTGATTAGAATAAATTTTGTTTGTTCAATTTTATATGAATAATTTTTTTTTTCAATTGTTCGTTAAAAATGAAATTTAATATTTTTTTTAAAAATATGTAAAAAAGAATAAATTTAAATTTAATTAAAGATAATGAAATTTAATAAATTTAATAAATAAAATTCAATTTAATTAATTTCAATTAAATTTAAATTTAATCTTTTTTTACATATTTCTAAAAAAATAAATAAATCCATAATAAAAATTAACAAAAATAAAATTAAATTTAAAATTTTTTTTTTTTTTAATTTATTTAAAGTTGTTTTTTTTTCGTTATACTTCTAAATATATTTTTTTGAAAATATAAAATAGAAATATTATCTTCTCGAAACGGCCATATTAATACATATTTCACAATCACACAGTATAATATTTTGATATAAAATATTTATTTATTTAATTATTTATAAATTTTCCAAAATTCAAAATTCTATTTCTCTTTTCACTAAATAAAATAAAATATAATATATTTTATTTTTTTATTTAAATAAACATCCTATAAAAAAGATTAATTTATCCGATGAATTCCCAAAAGGCAGATATCTGCTAACGATTGAGATAATGCATGCGATTTGATACTTAACACGTTACAAACGAAATCTCTACCATCATCATACAGCTAATTAACGAGATGTATCATTATTTTGATTAGTACAATTTATTTTCATTGAAATGGAATGAAATGAAATCTACTGGAAATTCAGGAAATGTCAACAAATGATATCAATGATAATTTTTTATATTACATATATATATATATATATACGTCAGAAGAATAAAAAAAAAAAGATTATAATTTTAACGGATAATAGTAACTACTACTATATAATAATATATTATTTAATATAGATAATTTATTGTTGTCATATATTATAATCACATTAATTAAATATATAAAATCATTTTTATGATTTTGATGATTATTATTATTAATACTTAAAACATTTATTTCAACTATATATTGAAAAATAAATTGAATTAGAATTTTTTTTTTTTTCAAAATTATGAGAGATACTTATATATTAATATTACTAAATAAGTACTTGAGAAGGACATTTTATTTTATATTCATTTTTATTTAATGGGATTTTAGTTTATTGCTTGTAAATAAATATTCCGATAAAATATCTTCTAATATTTTTTTTTTTTAGTTTAAATTTTCAACTTAACAGAAACCATAATTTCATAAATCTATGTAGGTATATATGTACTATGTAAGTACTATATTCTATGTAATATTGTTGATTAAATATATATTATCTATTCTATTTTTTATTCATGTTCAATTAAATGAGAAAATATTATATCAAAAAATATATATTGTATATAATGTGAGAATTATTTATTTTTTCACCATTTTTTTTTTACTTATTTTACTATTATAATAAATTTTTTTTTTTTTAAATATTCTAATAAATTTATAGAGAATCGCTGCTATTCATATTTTAAACTCTCTCTCTCTTCTTGAAAGATTATTTTAATATTTATATTATAATATTTTTTTTTTAAATATGAAATCTTATTCGATTAACTTTTTTTTTATTTGAAATGTAAAGAAAATTTTATCAGTTATATTTATTTTTGATTAATTTATTGTAACAAAAAAAAAAAAAAAAAAAAAAAATAGGGATAAGATACTATTTCTTCAATATGAAATATTTATAATTCTATATATTCTGTATATATTACTACTTATATTTGTATTTATTACAGATCAAGATAATGTTTTATAAAACAATATGACGGATTAAAATATAGGTATTATTTATTTATAAAATAAAATAATATTTTTAGATAGAAAAAAAAAATAATAATTTCTATTCTAATAAAATACCACCTAGGGCAAATATATTTTCTCTCAATAAACAATTTTTATTATGAATATAGATTCAGTAGTTAAATACAATTTTAAAAATATTATCTTCACAGTTGTTATGCTAATTTTACATTGAAATACTTTATTTATTAATAGAAATGTAATTTATTGCTTTAGTAAGCATAGTTAGATAGAAAATAATTGAATTTTAATTCTTAAACAAGGATCTTAAGGGGTTTGTTCTGAAAAATGATTTTTCTTCTTTAATCTAATCAAGATGATTGAAACGAATTAAAATATACATACAATAGTTGATAAATTAAGAATTCAAATGAAATTGTTGATTTTTTTTTTCTTTAGTTTCTCTTTCAATGTTATTTCTATAATTCTTTCAAATGTTCTTTTGTTAGATAATTAGCCACTAATAGTTTTCTTTCACTTGACTGGTTATCCTTAAAGAATTGGAAACCTGATGCCTTTGCAAACAGAGGATGGTATTTCGGGCAATGAAAGGATTGGGACCCTGAGAGAGAAAGGAGACAAAAAAAAAAAAGAAAGAAAATATACGTAGGGTCACCGAGATTGTATGAATGGGATGATGACTAAAAGGTAGGTGTCTCCACAATAACAAAACCACCCTAACGTCGGCGAGAAACCAAGAATTTTCTTAGATTGATTGTTTTGTTTCTTTTTTTTTTCTTCTTCTTTTCTTTTAAATTTTTTTTTTTTAATTTTTTAATTTTTGTGGTAAACACTTTCTAAACAGGTAGTTTTTTTTTTTTTTTGTAAATTTCTACTTAAGTATATTTACAAACCAAATAATATATTATAAATTATTTTCCATAATAAAAACAATATTATTGTATTAAATAAGAGAACTATTTATTTATTAATATAATTTAATATTATTAATTAATTAATTATATAAAATCTGAATTAAGAGAACTAAATGTAATTAAACAAAACTAAAAATTCTCATATATAGATTATAAAAAATAAATGAGAAGAGAATTGAGGTATAATCACATTAAAAATTATACTCTCTATTTAGAGCTAAGAGTGTATTTAATTTGTTTGTTCAGCACATTAATTTATTTAATACTTTAATACTTAATAAAACATAATAAGAAGATAATTTTGTCAAAATTCAAAATTGAAAGAACTACGATGTGATTTTTTTTTAAATAAATATTAATCTGATTAGATTTAAAAATGAGAGACGAGTAAAAGTGGATTAATTTAATTTTGATTGACAATATTACAATATAATATAGTATAATATAATATAATATAGGTGAAATGTTATAAAAGCAGTTTAATATTAAAAACCAATTCGAGATTAAGTTGGGAAAGTGGAGGAGGGTGAAAACCGAATTTAACCACCCTATCCAATTGTTAATGAGATTTCAATGACCCTCGGTGGGGTGGAATCCATTCGCACGTCATCTTTCTCGAATTTATCGTCGGCTTCATAAGCTGTAGCGGTTAATATGCTAATGAAATAGGAGATTAATAATTTGTACTAAATGGTCTAAAAAGGAGGGTGGGTGAAGAAGTGGGTGGTGTCATCGGGGCGAACAAACGTCGCGGCCGACGGCGGAATTCCAGCCGCGCTACCCATCAGAAGGAAAAAAAAATCCCACCGTCGCCCGCTCCCCAGAATCGAGTAGAATTCATCAAGGGAAATGCTATGAGGAATTTCAGAAATCCAATGAAGACAATATGACTTCAAAGAACGTAGGATCATTTTCAAATTCCATTTGTGAGAAGATGAAAGAAAAAGAAAATGAAAACAATCTATATATATATATATATATATAAATTTCAGTTTGTTAAACAAAAATTAAAGATTAATGAATCAAATGATTTGATCAAATAATACCTATAAATTAATTATAATTCATTCTTTTTTTTACTATCAATATAAATTAAATAAAATTTCAAATATACAAAAGATATAGGTACTAATAATTATTTTTCTTTTAGTAAATCACTTAGTCTTTTGTTATTTCTTTTATTATTTTCCAAATCGAATAATTGACAGTTTCGGAATAATTCAGGTTTTATTTTAAAGTATTTCCATTGTATAAAAGGAAGAAAGAAGTCAACGATACAAAAAAAAGACAATGTTTCGGCGATTAGGAAAACCGAGTTTGTTTATTTTTCTCAATTTTTTTTCCAAAGTGCCATGCACAATGGACATATTGGCTTTTGTGTCAATCAAAAACATTGGGAAGAATAATAGAAGAGTGTGAAAATGATATTTCTGTTCGGTTTTGTAATCCATAGTTTAACCATATGTGAGAATAAAATCAATAAAGATGGATTTCTTGATTTAATTAAACAAAAAGGTGATAAAACTAGGAAATTAATCTTATTGGACGAAATTAAAAGTAAGATAGAGAAATGTTATGTTAGGATTGTAAATAATATAGAAGAACGAAGAAATATCCTCATTCTTATATTAATTCACTGCTTCTTATTTCTCTTCTAATTTGAATATTAAAGAAATTATAAAATAATCTTTTGAAATTTGAAATTTATCAGGTTTTCTAAAGGATCGCATTTTAACTGCTATTAAAAACTAATCAAGATGTTCTCTTTTATATCCCGAGTAAATAAAAAAATGAATGAAACTTGTCAAAAGAGAATGATGAGAAAAGAATAGATAGCTTAAGAAACAAGAAAGACAAGAGTTAAGAAACAAAATTCAATGAATTCACTCCTTTCAAAACCTATCGAAGTACTTAATAGAATGGTTTATCAAAGTCGTTGAAAAGTTTTACCTGGGAAGCTGCCGGATAGGAATAACCAAATTGCGGATACGCTGACATATTCATGAGTACCCGTCCAGTTCAACAAATAACAATAAGAAAAATAAAACTTTAGAACTAGAACAACAATCACTGATACAATCTTCCGATGGACAAAATACTCAGCTACATAGTGTGCTGCGAATTAATTGGTTGTCATGGAGTTGCTGATGGATGCTGAATAACACGCACGCACGCACGCACACTTGCACATGCACACACGCGGAGCTGAGTTTCATTCACGGTGTGCGCTCGCCTGGGCGACTTGGACACGACTGACGGCTCAATGAGGCAAGTGAGCCCGCGCGCCACGCCGCCTAACGGGCGCCTGTCGAACCGTTACCCTCTCCATCGAGGCGGATGGGCGTAGCCAGCCAATCGTAGATCGTGCGTACGCTTACTTTGGCCGATTCATGGCCAATCGACAGTAAGTAATCCCCTCCAAGGGGATACGCCCCCTCGTAACTCCGCCTTAAACACCCACGCTGATAAAAACGTGGCTTTTTTCCACGTTGCTCTGTTGTGTTGTGTTGTAGGAGAGCTGGAGCCAACACTATCAGTAAAAGAGACTTGAAAAGGCAAGAGACACCGACCCAAGACGCCAATTCATAAAAATCAACCAACTCACTTAGTAGAACAATCCATTGATGCAAAGAAAAGACTTAAGTTACAAAAGCCAAAATACTACGAAGGATAAAATGGTTTTTTTTTATCATTCTAAAAATTTTTTAGGACATATATTTTTAATTATTACATACTATTTTCAAGTCAAACTTATAGAAACATTTTTAATTATTAAGAAATAGGTACCAAAATTATATTTTATATAATTAAAAATTTAATTTATTATATTATATATATATTTATAATTTTAAAATACTGAATCATTTATTTTAATCTCTTTGAATAGTCTACAAAAAATTTATTTATTTTTTATTATATTTCAATTTAATTACTTCAATTATTATAAATTTTATTTTAAAATATATCAAATTTAATGTAGAAAAAAATTTATATTTGATGTTTATATATATATATCTTTTAAGCATTTTATCAAATTAAATATATATTTTAAGATATTTGTTTATAATAATAATTCGTTTTTATAAAATAATAATTAAAATATATATACAATTGTGAGATAATTATTTGAAAATTTGTTGATGAATATTATATTAAACAAAAAAAAATATATTTATTTATTTTATATGTTAAATTTCTTTTTAAGAATTATAAAATTAAATAGTAAATGTTAAAAATGAAAAACTAATAAATTAAACATTTCATTTATTTCAGTTATTGGATGTGGGACAAAAATAATCAATTTTTTTTTAAATTTTCCATATTTCAATAAGTATAATGTAAGTATAGTATTATTATTTTCTTTAAATGAATAGATTAACCTTTTATATTTTTTTAGATCTTCAGTCTATTTTATTTAATATTTTTTTTGATTTTATATCAGTTGATAACAGACAAAGCACTAAAGACAAGACTACTACTATTAAAAATATATCACAAGAGACATGATTAATATATTTAAAAAATAATTATATTTATAATAAATTGATAAATAGAAAATCAAATTTTCAAAAAAATTTCATTAAATATAAATTATAATCTCATTTATTAAAATTTAATGAATATCAACTTAGATAAACCTAACTCTAAATATATAATATAAAATTATAGTAAAACATGAATTATTTTTTTTTAGAAATGGTCTTCACAATTCACGTGATATATATATTTTTTTTAATATAAAATTTTCATTAAATAATTATGAAAATGTTATTAATAGCCTTGAACAAATTATTTCGATTATAAATATTAAATTGGATCTATTTTTGACGTAGATAGGAATTTGTTTTATTGATTATTCTGTCTCATCCAATTATTGATAATTATTTCTTGGTTCTTTTATCATTCGATAAAACTTGAAGATATTAATATGAGATATCAGGGTATTTATTTACTGGACGATTCACGTTCGGTTGATGAGGGCGAATGTTATTGCCTGGGAAAGACAGTCTTATAAAATATTCAAAAGAATCCGATAGGAATAATCTATTTTTTTTTTTTTTTTTGTTTTGTTTTATTTCAAATAATCGCTCTAATAATTTGAGAAAATAATATAATAATAGAATATATATATATATATATATATATATATGAATAAAAAATAATAAAATTGTATTGGAAAATATATATTCATAGGATGATGATTTCATTATTTCTACTAGCTAATAAATTGAAAATTTATGATATTGTAGATGAGAAATATATCTATTACTTGAAGAAGAAAATTTGGATTTTACAGTTGATCGGTGGTTTCATTCTCAGCCTTGTTACATGCTAAATCATAATTAAAATATAAAATTTAAAAAAATACAGTATATAAAAAAATATAGTCATTGTCAAGGTCAAAATTTGGAAAATTCTTCTTTTGATTAAAAAAAAATATACATTACGATTTTGTTTTTTAAGATTAAATTATATTTAATATTATTATAAAACGTAATTAAAACTTTCATTTGGTAATGCTAAGATTTTAGATTTTATATATACACTTACTTGCTTACTTACTTGCTTTACTTACTTTAAAGTAAGTAAGTATATATATATATATATATATATATATAGGAAAAAAATAATTATTTTGTATTCGATGCGTAGGTACGTATTCGTTTAGGAACTCATGATTTTATACGGGCGGAAACAACAAAAATTGTCAAGCATGTTGTTTAGAAAGAGGAACAATTTACAAAATGAGAGTGATTAATAAGCAGAAAAACAATTTTGTGTGTTAAAATCATTCAAGATTCTTTCTATGAATATAATAATAATAATTATATTATTAATAATTATTCTTTAAAACTAATTTAGTATTTATTTTTAAGTTTGTAATTTAAAAAAAAAGAAGAATTAATCTTTTAATTTATAATATTTTAAAGGTAATTAAAAAAATTCTATTCACTTGTAAATAAATATTAAATTATCATTGATCATTTGCAAATGTAATGAATGCAGAAAAATATTTATTTAGCTTGTGTAGGTATGTATTTTCAATCAATGTTCAAATTAATTTCAGGATAAAATCAATTCAGCTTTAATGAATAAAATACTAAATAAATTACATAAGTATTATGATTATTTTTGTATTTGAAATTCTTTTATTTGTTTGTTTCAATAAATTTCATAAATACCCTACAACAAGATTATAGTTTAAATAAAATTAAATAAGTAATGTTGTTTAGTAAGTAGTAAAGTTGTTTTTGGTATGCTCTTCTTTTGTAATGAAGAAAGCAAATACTCAACTCCAGTGAGTGAACCACTAAACAAAAGGCCAATTCATATCCCATCCCCTTATCCGCCTCCCTCCCTCCTCCTCCCTCCCTGTGCTTCTTTCTGTGGTGCTATCGTTTTGAAGGAAGTGTCAACGTCAAAAGCGGCACTTTGCTTCCCAACGATTAGGAATCGTTTTCAAGAGGGAATCAAATATTTCCTAAGCTTATGTTAAGCAAAGTGCGCGATCGCCTCTCCTTCCTCGCGGGCGGCATTTTAATCCGATTCAATAGATCTTTTTGGGGGGGAATGCGTTTCCCCGGGGAGTGCCCTTGGTATAAATGCATGCATGGCTTGGGGGTAGGGCTGATTCATCCCCCGAGGGGGGAGAAGTGGGGGGGCCTGACACGGAAACGCACTAGCACCACGGACCAGCCACCCTTCCAGCCCAGTTGCTAATCCGCATATGCTAATATCAAGAAAGTGACGAGTTGCCATCATTGCGTTCATTTCGAGATTTGCAATCCAACTTCATTCCCACTCACTGTTTGTAAATCAAATATTGCTTTCGATTTCTTTTATCTCCCCAAACTATCATCCGTTTCGAATCAATGCACAATCAACCAACTTCTATTCAAAAAACAAACAACAGTAGGGTGTATTTATTTGGACAAACTTAAACAAATATTGAATCAATTATTATAATTTGTATTTATACGTATTATTTATATTCATATTCCAGATATATTTTGTTATTCCTATAATTTCATGTTGAATATGTATTAATAAATTATATACATGCCTAATATTTTTATTTCAGATTACTACAATTATTTTATGTTTATGTTCAAAATAAAGAAATGGAATAAATATTACGATATATAAAATAATGTTGTATTTTTATTGTTAACTTTTAATTCTAACATTTTTCTATTTTTTTTTTTTATTTTTGTTGGAAGGGATAAAAAATATTTTCTAGTTTATATTTTGTATCTCCATCCAATAAAATTAATTATTTTTATTTCTTTAATATTTTAAAAATTTAACCGGTAAAATTCTTAAGATAATAAAAACAAAATGTAACTCTAAACAAGAGTTTTATTAATTTGTATTAGATTAAAAAAAAAACAGCTCCCGGGATCAAAATTGGGAAAGCTACTTGATAGCGCCTCCGATCAAGAAAATTTAGGTAAAGGTTGATAGGATACGTTCTATTGATCAAAGGACACCTAATTGATATAACCGACTTGATAGGCGTTGTCCTTGTGTACAAAGTCAGAGGTTATTAGATTCAAAATCTGTTTTAAAAAAAAGATCAAAAGTATTAATCATAATTATTAACTTAACTAATAAAAATATGAATATTTTAATTTATTATACGCAATGCGTGTCTCAATGATTTTTCAGGCCATGCCGGCGGTAGCATAGCTACTGGTAGGGCCTCCCAAGCCGGACGGGCTGAAGAAAAGAGACCTGACTAAGAGAAACACCCCGGTCCTCCTGGTAGGGGGTTGAGGGGAGGGTTAGCAACCCACCCTCGTGAAAATAAGAAAACCGCTCATAGAACCAATAGGAAGAATAAGCCGGACGGATTAACCAATATAACGACCACTGCAAAGTCAAGGAAAACACGATTATGGAAACGGAACATTCTTAATCTTGCCACCTGGAATATCGGAACCTGGAGCGGTAAAGATCAAGAAATCATTTTGGAGATAAATCAAAGAAAGATACATATATGCGCGCTATCAGAAACCAAGAAAAAAGGAAGCGGTACAACTAGAATAGAAGATTACATACTGGTATATTCAGGGAAACCAAAAAACGAAAGAGCTGTTGCAGGAGTCGGCTTGTTAATTCATGACAAATATGCAAATAACATCGACAAAATAACCTACTTCAACGAAAGAATTTTACAAGTCACCCTAAAGTTCCCCGACACTATTTGGTGTTTACTAAGCGTCTATTCACCAGACATTTCCAAAGCAAAAGCCCTGAGAGAAGAGTTTTACGTAGACCTTCAAAATATATTAGACATGTCCCCAAAAGATGCAAAAGTAATTATCATGGGCGATTTGAACGCGAGAATTGGATCGTCTGTAATCCCCGGGGTTAAGCAGAGATTTAATGAAGACCATACAAACGAGAACGGATACCTTTTAAACAGTCTGTGCACAACTAACACGCTTCGAATAAATAATACATTTTTCAAACATAAGGAACAACATAATATTACTTGGAGTAATAGCCGAGGTCAAAAATCCATAATAGATTACATAATAACAAATCGCAATATACATCCTTCTCAAATAATAGACGTACGTTCATCTAGAACGGCAGATATAGGCACGGATCATAGCCTGGTAATAGCTAAACTTAGATTAAAAGCCCAATTATCAAAAAAACCAAAACCTCAGATTATGTCAAAATTCAATCTAGAGGCCTTTATAGACGAATCAACTAAGTATCTGTATGCAAGAAGACTATCGTTAAAATTCGAAGAGTTCCCTGTATGCTCAGACATGTCGATGGATGAGCAATGGGACAGAATAAAATCTTGTATGCTAAAAGCAGCGGAGGAAGCGCTAGGAAAACGGGAAATCAACATCAACGCTTCAAAGAAAACTGTTCCTTGGTTCACCCCTGAAATTAAGGAACTAGCACAAACAAAAAGAAAGGCTTATCTGGCTTTCATTTCTAATCGATCTCAGAACACCAGAGAATACTATGTAAAAATAAGAAATGAAGCAAACAAGAAAATTAGAAAAATCAAAGAGGATTTTTGGCGTAAATTTACTTCCGATATGGAAAAGGATCTTTATGGAGCCCAAAGAAAAATCTGGAAATTGCTAAAAAGAACTAAAAACAATGTCAATGAACTGGTGAATGACTCCAAGATCTCTGTTCAGGAATGGCAAACCTATTTTGAGAACCTATATAGTAGTTCTGAGATCCCGGTACAAATCCAGGTCGCCTCAGGGGCTAATATCTATATAAATGAAGAAGAGATTACTTTGGAGGTGAAAAAATTAAAGAACAGAAAATCCCCAGGTCCAGATAATGTATCCAACGAGATGATAAAATACGGCGGCAATGAGTTGATTAAACAACTTACTCATTTATTCAATAACGTCTTTGAAAAACTAGAAATACCCTCTGCTTGGAAAGTGAGCACCATAATACCCGTCTTCAGAAAAGGTAATAAAAAAGACCCAGAGAATTATAGAGGGATAAATCTAATGAACTCTACATTGAAGTTACTTTCCAAGCTCGTTCTGAACAAACTGCTTACCCACATTTCACCCAGAGAAGAGCAACAGGGATTCCGCAGGAATAGATCAACAACCGATGCAATATTTATCGTTAGACAAATAGCCGAGAAGGCTATTGAATTTAACAAACCTGCCTTCCTTTGTTTTGTGGACCTTACCAAAGCTTTTGACAGAGTTCGTCTGAAAGACGTCGCCGACTGTTTGCTTAGTAGAAATGTGCCAATCCAACTAGTTAAATTAATAGTCGAAATCAATTCTCATTGCGTCGCAAAAATAAAATCCAAGCAGGGAGATTCTGATCCTATTGCACTATCGCGTGGAGTTAGACAGGGGGATTCCCTAAGCCCTATGCTATTCAATGTGATTATGGACAGGATAATAGACAGCATTCCAACTCGGCTGGGCTATAAAATGGGCGGAACTTTCATCCCGCTGGTATGTTACGCAGATGACGCGGTCCTGGTAGCAGAGAACGAAGAAAATCTCCAAGATCTTTTAGACGCTTTCAATGATACTGCTGAGTCCCTCAATATGCAGATTTCAACAGTGAAAACAAAATGCCTAGTGGTAAATAGGAAAAATCTGCCCTGCAATATCAGCCTTCGCGGGTCTCCAATTGAGCAAGTTTCTGGATTTAATTACCTCGGAGTTGAAATTTCTAACAATAGGGACTTGAATCTGGAAGTTAAGCAACAGATTTTAAAAGGGAACCGCATAGCCGGATGTCTCAATAATGTCGTCTGGAAGAATAAACATATGTCCGTGGATAGCAAAACCAAGATCTATAAGACGTGTGTAAGGCCAGTTTTTACATATGGAATCGAAGCAAGGGCGGACACAACTACAACACAACAACTACTCCAGACGGCCGAAATGAGGATCATCAGAGCTATAAATGGAAAAACACTGTTGGATAGAAAAAGAAACGAAGAGCTGAGGGCAGCCTGCGAGATTCAGGACATCGTGGACTGGGTCAGGGTGCGCAGGAGGGAATGGGCAGCGCATGTAGAGCGAATGGACGAAGACCGGCTACCAAAAATTGTATCAGAAAACCATCCTGACGGCAAAAGAGGCAGAGGTAGACCAAAGAAAAGATGGTCTCAGAGTTGAGGGATGGTAATATTATTCCTTGGGAAAACAACAGGCTCTTAGCCTAGAAACAAGAAGAAGAAGAAGAAGAAGAATATTATTATAAAAAAGAGAAGTAGCTTATTGGTGAGAGTTTGAGGTCGAGGAGACGAACTTCACCAAACTCACTTCGTTTTAAGAATTATGTATATAAATCTTGACTAAATATTAATGAAAGCAAAGACTGACTTAATAAGTTTGGAACTCCATTGTCAATATATCTTCTTGTCTGATATAAACTTAAATAAAATTAAATATTTTATTTTCATTAAATCAATATAATTTAAAATAACTAAACGAAAAGATGAATCTGCGGTAAAAAGACATATTAAAACAACAAAGAACGTTTAATTATATACATTGTCATATTAAATTATAATTAAATTAATTGAAAATTAATTATAATTTAATCTTATCATGAAATAAGAATAATGAACTGATATTAAAAAACAATATTATTTATTAAAAAAAAAAATTATACATAATAAAAAACACAAGACGGTGATATTTAATAATTTGATGGTGATATAATAATTTAATTTTTTTAGGATATACAATTTTGTTTATTTACTGATGAACATACATTTTATAAATATGTTCTTACAATATGGATATATTCAATATATACAATTTTTTTATTATTATTTTTTTTATCATGAATCGAGATTAAAATAATATTAAAAATTCCGAAAATTCTTTGAAAAATATAATTTGAATGATACATGAGTTTAAATATGTGCATTACATTTTGATTCAGTTTAATATATGATATTAAGTTGACATTTTAATTAATAATGTATTAAACTATTTCTACTATGACTACTACTTACTAGATATTCAATATCAGCGAGGGTGTCAAATTAATTGGGGATGAAAAGGGCAGGATTAAATGCATGGAGGGATATGATTGGTCAAACGGATCTATCAGCAAATTACGAATTCTCCCTCGATCGAATATAAATTCAGTTGAATCTGCATTGGGGACAATTAAAAAAAAACAACTAGTATTTCGAACGTTGTCTCCACAAATGAGACGAGCGAGCCTAAAGATATAAAAACCAATAAATAAAATACAATTCAAGATAGAACTTGAAATAATTTATTTTTTAATCCTAAATGTATTATGGAATGTTTCCACTCGACTATCTCGCAATTTGAATTGGATTAATTAGCATATATTATATTTAAATTAAGTTCAATTAATTATAAATTATAAATTAAAATTAATAAATAATATTTATTAAACCAGTGCGTGTTTGGCTCTTTTTTGATGGCACCACGTCACGTGTTGGCGCGTGAGATTTGCAGTGTTAAAAAATTAATTCTGAAACTTTCAGCGATTCAATCAAGCTGAAATTCTATAAATAGCAGTTTTATACAATTTTTAATCATGTGAAAAACTATCCAACATATATCTTTATTTTTACGGTCACTTTAGAGAAAAAAAAATCAAAACGTGGTATGTAATGACCCTCTTCTGGTTGAGCTACAATTCTCAAAAGTTGATAGAAAACTACGAATTTTGAATAATGCTCCTATACGAAATTTCATTATTCTAGCTCAATCCGTTTTTGCGTAATCTTACAAACATATACACACACACAGAGACAGACATTTTTCTCAACCTTAGTGAAAATGACTCAGGGACCCTCAAAAGGTATAAAAACATCAAAATCTCGACATCGAAAATTTTCGTGATCGCTATACTATCTCAGGCCAGATAATAATAAGATTTAGAAAAATACAAATTATTTGAAATAAATTTTCAAAAAATAAACAATTACAAAATTTTTAAAAATAGTTTTTTTATTAATCAATGACGATGAATGGTTAAAAGGTAAATGATAAAACCTGGATCCAAAATATAAACTATATAAAAAAAATAAATTGAAAGAGATTTTGTCTAATAATAAAAGATTGAAGAATAATATAATATTTATTGTTATATTTAGAGAAATACCTAAAATAAATAAAAAAAATAATTATTTACTTTTTATCTTTCATTCCATCAATTATAAAAATAAATGATTCATATATTAAGTCAGATAAATTTATATTTATTTAAAAAAAATTGACATAAATTAAAACTAAAAATAAAGATCATTTGATTTTAAATAAAATTGCTATAATTATTTTAATAGATAAATTTATATTTAAATCTAATTTTAAATAAATCCTGTAATATTGACAAAAGTTATTTATTTTGACCCTTGGAATATTATATTTATTCATTTAATTGTGGTTGGAAGTGGATTATATCTATTCATATATATATATATATATATGTAACTTTCCAATCTACAAGCAAATTTTTAAATTAAGAAATAAATACAAAACTAAAATCGGAATTAATTAATTTGAATATTTTGGCTTTTTCTATTTCTCCTACTTAAAGTATTTTTTTTTTTAATTATTCTATCAAATGTCATAATTTATTAGAAATACTTTTAGTTATTGAATACCAAGTGCAACTTAAAAAGCCACAATAATATTTAACCTTTTTTGAAAGAAAAAATTTAATTTTCCAATTATTACTGTTAGAATTGATAAAAATAATTAAAAATTATAAATTCCACTAAAATTATCTAATTTCCAATATGTTGATCTAAATCAAAGGCAAGAATAATATAAATTGTGATGGGTTCAATTCTTAACACGTTTAAAAATTTATATATTAAAAAAATTAGTAAAAAATATGGATGAAATAAACTTATATCCGTATACTATATCACAAAACAAAGAAAAAGAAAAATGTTGCAATATTAGAAATAATTTAGTTAAATAGAATGATGAAATTTATTTTATATATATATATATAGTTATATTGTAATTGTTAATAATGTATTTCGCAATGAAGTATTTAAAGATAAAAAATTTCAGATGGTGATATGATGTTATTAACAGTAGTATTGGATTATCTTAGTTATATCAACAAAAGATATTTGCCTTTTCAATAGCGGTTTCTTTTTTGCCTAAAAATAAATAAATAAATAAAATAAAATAGACAAGGGATATTAATTTCGATCAAAATATTCATTTCAATTGTAATCTTATCATCTCATCCTATTGATCAAGTGAAATAATTTAGAAAGCTTGATAATATAAAAAGAAAGGGTCCATATTTGAGAAAAAAAAACGAATAATTGCTATCAATATTTCTTTATGATTGTATCAAACATTTTTATTCACTCTGGTGAAAGTGAATTAAGTGAAATTATTTATTTATTTATTTGGTTTTGTTTTATTTTTTTTCTTTTTCTTAAAAAATAATAAATTCAGTAAACATGTTATAAAACTGAAAATAAAAAAATTTATAAAAAGGTAAGAAATAAATTAACAAATGAGTTTTTAAGGTATATATACATTAAAAAAAAAATAAGTTTTAGAATTTAAAAAAAAAAAAATTATTTCAATAGATCAATTACGAAAAACTTTAACAGTGAATTTTTTACTAAATCATCATATTTTTCAATATCTTTATTAATATTTGTTTAATTAATTGACTTTTGAATTTTGATTGATGTTTATTTATGGAGTGTTATATAATCAAGTTTTAATCCTCTTATAAATAAATGAATCCGATTCTGAAATTTAAAATATTCTATTAAGTGAAGATTATCGCCTCCCATACTAATGAGTGACTACTGAATGATTTTCTGTTAATAAACGCAATTGGTTAAAAATATGGACAATCAGAGAATTGGGATTAAATGATTTCGATTAATTATCAAGTGAATGATATTTTGAGATTAGTCATTTATTTTGTTGAAAACATAATTATATATCTAAATATATATATATAAAATTAAAATAATTTATAAATAAATTGGATATAGTCTACCGAAAAAAAAAACAAAATTATATTTATAGACCACCAATCATTAACCAACCTTTGTGTGAATTTTATACTAAAATATTCATTCCATGTTCCACTAAATATAAATATTTGTTTTAATAGGTAATAATTATAGAATATCTGTTTTATTAATATATAATGCATTTAGGAATATAATAATTTTTTTTTTTACTTTACAATAATTAATCATTATTTTTTTATAAATCATATCAAAAAATATAATTAGATAAATATATTTATAAAATAATATTATTCCGATGGTAAGAAATGATTGGAGTAATAATATTCTTTTATTAATAATGAAAACTTGGTTGAGATTGAATTATTAATAAAATTGTAAAATAAATTTTTAGATATATTAGTAGTGGCTTCAATTCATATATTAAAACAAATCATCCAAATGAACTTATTTATTTAGTAAACAAATTAAAATATTAAAAAGATAAAAACAACACACCTAGAAAACAACAAGTTAAATTTAAACATATGTAAACTAATAAATATACTTTTTGTAAATAAACAAGTTAAACTTATAAATAAAATAAAAATTGTGAAATTTATCAAATTTGGCAAATTTTCATCAATATTGTATTCATAATATTATATACCAACTGTTTCCGCATGGAACCTGAATTCAAATAAATTTGAATTCCCGCCCTCTGACTAAGTTTAAATAGTAATTAAGTTAATATTTATAAATATTAGTGTTAATTAATTATATAATGTAGTTTAATATTTTTAAGTTAATTTCATTTATAGTTTTAAATATTTAATTGTTATTGTCATAAATTCATGAGGTTGACCACCCCCCTCCCTTACTATCTACATATAAAAAGACAGGCCGAGCTCTCTGGACCCCCGCTGCTGTTGTCCTGTCTCCCGAGTGCTATTGCCTTTGTCTGTCGCTGCTGCCTGTTGTTTTTATCTGCTTGTCCACTGCTTACTGGGGCCCCTTGGCCCACCGACGCCTTATTCGACCCGTTCGAATTTACAACTCGAACGCGGTGCTTTTGGGGTCGTCGACGAGGCTACAGATTGCAGCCGCCGGTCCTGTGCTCCAGAATTTGTTCCGAGGGGGCAAACCCAGTGATTCCTGAAGGGGATCATCTCTACTTTTGGATCCGTCGTGGTCCATTCGACTCGAGGAGGGTCCAGAGCCAATTGATCGTTGGGTCAATTGCGAAACCAGCAGAGAAGACATCCAGGCAGCGAACGGCCGCGTAAACCCCCAATTAATTCAATTCCCGGTGGTCAGATAAGTGCACTTATGAACACTTAGAACTATATTAATTTTAGACTTAAAATTTAGATTTAAGTTGATATATAAAAATATTTAGGTGACCCTAAATATAATAAATCCATTTACATTGAACCTAATTTTAATTTAATTAAAGATAATAAAAGTTGATTATAGTTTTTATTTAGCGAGCTTTTTTCAATCCCAAAATTCTTAATATATTAAACATAGACCTCTAATACAGTCCACTTAATTTTCAAGGTGCGATAGAAGTGAAGAGGTAACTATCGCAATATTATATTAATTCCTCTTTTTAGCCTTCGAGCAAAATTAATATATATTAAGGATTCATCCCCTTCCATTTCCTCCCACTTTCAATTTTCAGGAACAATAGCTTTCTATTATTTTTTAGGTCTTACAAGCCTCTATAGTCGATGTATCAAGCGGATACACCAACATACCAATAAAAGATAAATATAAAATCCAAAAGATGAAGAGAGGATGAAAAAAAGTTGATTTGATTTTGTCATTCATTATCTTCTGACGAATAAAATATTATATTATTAATTTTGTAGACCTGAATTCAAAGATTTGCAAAGCAATATCCAATTGTTGGGGACTATAGACTATTGACCCTGCGTGATCACAATTGGCAACCTAATAAATATAAGGATTCCTCCCATCAAAAAATGGTAGAGAGAATCCTTTGTACTGATCATATAACACTTCTACCCCGCTTACTCAGCAACCGACTCGAAAGACGCTGTTCATTCATCAAGTTCAGAGCTTTCTATTATAATCGTTTAAAACTTATAAATATATATATAGATATGTAGAGAAAATCTTTTGTACTGATCATATAATACTTCTACCCGGCTTAGTCAGCAACCCACTCGAAAGATGCTGTTCATTCATCAAGTTCAGAGATTTCTATTATAATCGTTTAAAAATTTATAAATATATATATACATATAAATACTATATGTTTAAGAACGTTTTCATAAAAGCAGATAAATACAATTAAATGTAAAGTAAGTTCAAATTTAATAAAAAATAATATTTACAATAATAATAATTATAATAAAGAAAGAATAGAAATTTAGTGTTCGGTATTTATAAATTTGCATACAACTTTATAATTTGGTAAATCAATAATTAAATTAATAATTAATATCATATTGTTAATGATTTTCTATAATTCAAATTTTAATTCATATTTTAAGATTAACCGTGAAATTTTATAAAGATAAGTATTTATTCATGTTTAATAAAAATAAATAATTTTCAATTAATATTTTTTTTTTGTACATTTATTATAATAACTAAATAAATAATGAATTTAATAATCATAATCACCCTCTTCTGAGATATTCCCCTCCTTATATTACGCCCGAGGGTTGATATTGTCTATTATTATGTTTATTGATATTGATATTGTATATTGTTTAGGCAGTTGTGCAGAACCCGATACTGCAGCTTGCAGCCGCTCACCCTCTTTCCTCCTCCCCATTCCCCCATCTCGTTTCGTCATTATCACCACAATCACAGAGAAACAGTTTGTGTAATTATCACTAGATAATAAAGCATGTATATCCACTAGTAGGAGTCTTTCGACATATATATATATATATATATATATATATATATTATAGATCTCTCACTTTATAGTCAATTTAAGAGAACGATAAAATATGAATAATACCACCACGGATTAATACAATTAATGAAATGGACAAAATTTTAAAACGCTATAAATTTATATAAACGTTATTAAATAGTCGATCCTATTAATTAATACTATCATCCAGTTAAATGGAGAATAGTTAGATGAATTGGACATTGATTTCTACTATAGTGAAACAAGGTATTTTAATTGATTACGTTTAGTCATAAAAATCAAGTCAGTCAATTAATTCTAAATAAAAACAAAAATGTATTTTGTTAATAGAAATTGATGAGGTCCATGTTCTGAAGATTCTAATCTCATTTAAATATTTTCTTTTCATTGTAGTTTTTTTTTTACATTAAAAATATAAATAAATATTAATAAATAATGTAGAACTTAAAAGATTAAATTTATTATATAAAATAAATAATATTACTTTTTAATTACACAATGAAAATTTAAATATAATATATTATATTATTTTTCATTTATATAAAAAAAATGTATAATTAAAAATTATTAAAGTCTCATAATAAAATGTCCTACATTCCTTAGGTTAAGTATGAAAACAACATTCAATTTTATTATGCAAATAGAATTATAGCGATCTTCTAATTTCCGATGCCATCTTTAATTTATTTGTCTTTTACCTGAAAATAGGCATCCATATCAGGATTTTTGCATCTCGCAAACTAATCTTCTGATCGTTGTCAATAGTTGACACATATTATTTAAAAGATAATTTAAGGTGTATTTATGATTTTAAAATAGTGGTCATTTTACGGATTTATTAAATGTCCTATTATAATAGAATCATAAATATTATTAAATACATAAAATTTAGAGTTTTTAATAAATCTTATTATTCTTATTCTTTCAATATTAATTGTTAATAATAAGCATTATTATTTAGATAATTAAATTTATTTTAAAATCTTTATATAAGTAATTTATTGATAAATTAAAATTTATTTATAATAGATTAATATCTTGTCCCAGTCTATTGATTCGAATTTTTTGTATAATATTATTATCATTTATATTATAACTTTTAACTCAAGTTTTAATCTGTTTTCTATTATTATAATCTAATAATAAAAATTTTATATATTAATAAAATTCTACAAAAAATCAATTTATCATAGAATTTGATATAATGAAGGAATGGAATTTACAGTTTTTAATTGATTTGGGTTTCAAGGTTACAAGTTAACGCATGCGCAAGAAAATAAATTTTAAATGTAAACTATTGGCATCTTAATAACCATTGTAGTCGCCACGATTTAGTATCCAAGAACTCAAAAGATTTACTTGCCCAACTTTTTTGGTCTTTGGATTTTTATGTTTTTCCCAGTATAATTAAATATAAACTACATATTTAGAAAATATTTAATATCTTTATTTTTGTTTTTTAAATGTGATTTATTTTATAAATGATTTAGAATTTTTTTATCAAAAAAAAAAAAGATAAAAAAAAAAACTAAATGAAATGAAAAAAGTATACAAAAATAAAACAATAATAGAGATAGTAGTACTTTGGGGAGAGAGGACAAGCATTTTTTTGTTTTTGTTTTGAAAATATTGAGTAATGAGTGTCTGTCGGAATACCTACATATTCTAGAAAAGATTTATCAGGATCCTTAAGTGAACATTGTTTCGACTGAAGGGTTTTAAGTGGTGATAAGAACTCGATTTCCGGGACGATAGTGTTCAGATACCGTTATAATTTTTGCATTGGGGGAGACACCTTCTGCAAACAAACAATGCTTTTAACATTCCTCTGAGAATTGCCAAGGCCGTGACATATTCATTGGCCCAATTTCAAGGGGTTCGGGAGATTTACGAGGGCGCCGGGGAAGTTCCGCGGCCGGAAATCTCGGGCGGCCGTCGGTCGGGTGTTCCATTGGGCTGTTTCTCATTGGACCATTCCTAAAAAAGAACAACTTCAAAAGATCGAAACCAGATGAACGAAAGAGATAGTGGCTGGATCAAGTTATAAATAAAAAATATAGTTATTAGAAAATAATTCGATCTCTCATAGCTAATCAAAATAGAATTATTGTTTTGAATTTATTACTATTTTAAAATTGTATGCTTTTATAAGAATATACAAATTTATTTATCTGGCGCTAATTAAATATTTCTAAAGTTATTAAACTTTTTTTTTCCTATCTTAATACACCTCTCCATCATCATTCTATTCTCTCCTAATCTAATACTTGCGTATACGAGGTTTGTTCAAAAGAAAAGGTCAATTTTTACTTATTTCAAAAAGTATTTATTTATTCATAAATATCCATATGTTGTCCTTTTTAAAGTAATTCCCCTCAGATATAATGCACTTATGCCAGCGATTCTTCCAATCGAAGAAGCACTTCTGAAATGCACTTTTCGGTATGGCCATCAGTTCGTTCTTCGATACCGACTTTATCTCATCAATTTTGGCAAAAAGCTTTCTTTTCATTGGTCTCTTCAGTTTTAGAATAGGAAAATGTCGCAGGGAGCCAAATCTGGTGAATACGCTGTTTGAGGCATGATTACAGTGTTGTTTTTGGCCAAAAAATCACGAACTTTTCTTTGATCCATTTTTTTTAATTAAAAAATCGAATAACACACAAAAACGTGACCAACTTTTTCAGTTGTCAAAAACAAACTACTAATCCAAAATGGCTGATGACGTCAACATATGAGAAACATATATATACCAACATAACAAAAAAATATCGATAATCGAATTTACCTTTTCTTTTGAACAGACGTTGTAAATATTTGTATATATGTATATTGTCTCTCCACCACGTTCACCATATACCACCCCGTCATTTTCCAATTGGTTTCTCCAAACTTTCCATAAACCAACTTAGTCATATCCATCACGTTCTCATTAGCAAGGGTCATAATAATGATATTTCATTAAAAGATCTTTGGCTAATCGAAATCCGATTAATTTTTAGGATTATTTATATGATGGTCAATAAAGTTATAAATTTAACCACTTTAGAAACTGATCTTTATTGACTTTAAAAGATTTAAATCACTATGATTAGTAAATGTTGATTTGAACTAAACACAAAAATAGAAAAAATAGTATTCCAGAAATGTTACAAAATTTCTAATTTTTAAATTATTTAAAATTTATTATTGTTTATAAAATTGTAGAATTATTTGATTTTTTACAGAATTGTACACTAAAAATCTGAAGTAAATAATAATTTAATCTTTATAATTTATGTAGATAACTAAATTTATATAACTAATTTTATATATTTTTTAATGAATAAAATAAAGAAATTAATATAAAAAAAAATAAATAAATAAATAATGAATTGATTTAAAAAGTTGAAAAATAGATAATTTCTATCACCTTGGACTATAAAAGATAGATGATAATAGCAGAACAAAGCTAAACTTGGCAATACACAAGACATAAAATAAAGATTGCTTTGTTGACAAATAAAACATTATTTATAACATTTCAGGCGAATGAGGAGGAGGACCGGGCCACCTGAGGAGGACATGACTTGAGGTGTGGAAACGAATGATGGCTCTTAATCAAACAGTGAATGAAGAGGTTCAAGCACGAGTTTCGTTAATTCATCACCACCGAAAAAGCAACCCTCTTACCCTGAATGGGTCCGACACCGGAAACAGATCATTCTATCCATTGAACTGTATTTTTGTCAAGTTTATCAATGAGCCATCTCCTCCCCAAAGCATAATAATATCATCATTTCCCACAACCCGGGAACATTTTCATATTATTTATTATCATGAACATTATTGATTTAATAAATTTAAAAATATCAATCCGTTGATGGAATTTTTTTTTAATAGAGCTCGATGATTTACGGATTTAAAATCGCATTATAAATTATACAACTCTTTATCCCTTTTGAATATGTATATTATCCAATATAAGCTAATTATAATGTAATAATAAATGTATGTATTGATTAACTACTTAAAAAGAGATGATTTATTTATAACAAAAGGCCAAATATAAATTAAATCAGAATCAAAAAAACCTCTTAATAAATTCAATACATAATAATAATCATTAAAATTTATTTGAAAATTCAAACTCATGGTAGGTATTATGGGATTTTAATTATTCACATAAAATGATAATAATTTCAATTTTAAAAAAAAAATATATATAAAACATTATAAATTATATTTATTTAAATAAAAACTATAAATTCAATCTTTTGAAATGTGGTCTTTGATAATGTATCTCATAATTTATTTATTTCATTACTTTCAACACAAAAGTTAAAATTTTCTGATTGTGAGTATAGAAATTGGAGATACTTAAAAATTTGTAATTTCATTAAAAAAATCTAAATTAATATTGCCAAACTTAGGAACTAAATCAACCTTTTTTTTACCGCGGCACACTTTTAACGGTTTAAAAATTTGGCGGCACACAAAGCAAAAGATAAGTGTAAAAGTTATTTACCTATTGACCATATTGAAAAAAATTGAAAAAAGTCGAAAATGTTTAAGTGCCTCTTTACATTTGTAAAATATGGCGGCCCATTTTGAAAATCTCGCGGCAAACAAAAGTGCCGCGGTACAGTGGTTGAGAATCAATGAACTAAATGGACACACGAAAAAAATATTCTTCAATAATAACAATAATTACAATTTATGTGTTATATAAAAATTTTTTTTTGATTCCAAGGTCAAAGTTTCGGATCTGTTTGAGATGTTGATAGAATTTATACAACAAAAACCTATAGGCAACTTTTTTCATATTTTTACTTAATTTATTAAATTATAATATATTTTTCCTTTTTATAATCAAATATTATAACTTATAACTTCTATAACTCTTTTATAAACGATATTCTAGATTCCAATTGAACTTAAAATTTAAAATTTTTTTTCACAAACTCCATAATCCACCAAAATAATTAACTTAGAGAGCGATTTATCTAAACAAAAAAGTCTTAATTTATATACAAGATTACGAAATATGATATACTTAATAAAATTCTGTATTATAATGACCATGTGTTCATTTCTATACTATATAATTAAAATGACAAATTTGTATATTAAATTGTCTCTTAATTGACCTTATATAAGATTTTAAAAATTTAACAAACAACTACAACAAAAAACCAGTACAAGGTATATTATTCATGGATTGTGGTGGGGAAAAGAGAGAACTATACTTTAGCCATTACTCAACTGATTGACTTTACTTAACATTAAGTGAGTGTAAGTCGTCTTCAAATTTTATTGCGGAACTCTCACATTTCTAAATGGTCAAGTGTGGCTGACTTTTCCCTTACGGCTAACATCCGGTCCAAATTGATTTTCTTTACAATTTTGGATGGACATTTCCTGAGACATACACCTTGATAACTTGTTCTACACAATAAATTAAAACATTAGCAAATTGGGTAAAAAAAAAAGAAATCCCAGAAAACAATAAATAAATAATAAAAAAAAGAAAGACAAAAAAAAAATAAACAAATTTATGAAAGGAAATGATGATTGCAATATGAAAAAGGAAATTCAAAGTCTAAAATGTAATTGAACCATTCACCATGGGTGAACATCTCAATTTTGTCAACGGTCAACGGTGTGATTGACAAACCACGCATTCAAATCACGTCAATATTAATGGGCCATTTTTCTCTTAATTGACCTGAGATGAGTTGAAGGTGTGGAGTCAACCAGTTTAGTAAGGTAATAAAATTAAGCGATCTTTCTCTTCCTCACTATGAAAAACCGAAAATGTTCACCTAATCTAACCCTTGTCGAGTTTGCAACTAAAATGATACGTATAATTATTAAAATTATAACTGAGTTGATTTCAGGGTTAGAGGATAGTTTTTTACTCGATAAAAGGGTAGAATTGTTTTTTAGGGAGATTTCCGGGGGGACCAGGTGGGGGAATAATTAGACTTAAGACTTGGCAATAAAATCCTTTTATTCACTGAACATCATCAAGTTCAGCTGCAATCCTGAAATATACAGGCGCGTCCTATCAGAAGAACATGGGCCCTTAACAATGGCTCATGATTATTAGATGATAAGCTTTAGACAAGGGCCTTCAATTTATTTTACATGAACGGGTTCAGGCCAATAATTATTAATCGTTACAATCACCACGGATTATAGTTTTAATGATAATCTAACTTCTCAAAGGAAATTCAATTTTATGATTGATTAATTTTCTAAGGGTTTTTGTGTCTGGCGGAAATGGGGAAAAAATATAAAAATGTGACGTGGGGGGGATTAAATTAACGATTATTTCATTTGAATTGGTTAATTTTTATAGATTAAAATAAATAATTAAGTAATTAATTTTTTTTTATATATAATATTTAAATCATCCTTTGGAGCTTGTTAATTTTTTTATTTATAAAGAAATAAATTTAATTTATTTAAATATTAATTTTATTTTTATGTTTATTTATATTCAAATTAAATAAAAAAACAAATTAAAAATGTTTTAATTGGTATTTTTCTTTTGATAAATACAAACATTTTATAATAATTTAGAATATTTTACTAAATTATTATTATGTTATTTTAATTTTAAAATGATTTTATAAATAAATATTTATCTATCTTTATTTTTAGGCTTATATATATATATTCACACTAAATTAATAAATATTCTAAATTTAGGTTTATATGAAAAGAATTTGAGTTGCCTATAAGAGGGAAAAGGGGAGTATGACCATGTCATATATCCTTTGGGAATATATACCTATATATTTATAACTTATATTTCAAAATTAAATTTAAAAAAAATAATAGTTTTATTTCTTTTTAGCCCAAGTGAATTGATAATTTCTTATTTTTATGTTTCGGTTTTATAACCAACTATTTTATTTTTATATAAGGATAAAAATAAAAAAATATATAATCATATATAATAAATAAATGATCTCAAAAATGTATGTAATTTGTTGATTATTTTTTATTTTCATTGATACCGAGAATCTTTGTCAATTTTTGAACCAACTCTACACTTTTTCTTGTGTTGATGTTAATTAATACCTTCAGAAAAGGAAAAAAAAATGGTCCCTGTTAAATAAGTTGTTCGTGAATTTGCAAAGGATCTGTTTACTAAAAAAAAAAACAGTGATTAGCACATATGAGGTAATTCTTTATTTTGTTTTTTTTTTAAGGGTGGTTTCGAGCCGAACCAACAATTTTGTTAAAAAGGTAATCCCTGGTCAAGAGAAAAATGTGTTGGGCCGTACTAATGTCTTGTAAACGCAATCACTTGAATGAGGAAAGTTATAAATATTAGCTGAAACAGCCCCAGGGGTCAGGGGCTGTTCGTGTCCAGTAATGAGAACACTTTTCAAGCAGGCGCCCAAGCAGGCAAATCCTTGGCAAGGCTATAAAGTCCCGTGTACACTGAACGCTATACATATGGTGGGGTGGATTAGCCCTTGACGGATTAACCCCATGGTGGGCTCCGCCCCGCATCCCCGTTTGTATAAGCGTCGTCTACCCTCCGTCGGTCTATGCAAGGGCACTAATTGAAATTTATCGGAAATCGTTTAGGACCGTCCGTTGAGGTCCCTTTCCACCACAGACAAGGAGCTGTCCTTAGGGCCAGCATGACCAATATGCTCATAAAAAAATCGGGACATGGGACCAGAATTGGATTGGGCTTCAGGGAAAAAGTGTCCACCACACCGGAAATGGTTTCGATAAAGAATCAAACACAGACTACATCACATTCTAATATCCTAAATTAAATTCCATTCTAAATATCGATTTTCAATCATAGCAATGATTTTTCGATATTTATCTAAAAAGATAAAAGTTTGACTTCTGGCTCTTATATTATAAAATAAGATATTTTATCGGTATAATAGATTTACAAGACAAAATTTAAAAAAAAAAAAAACGTTATAAAACAGAAAAGAAAATGAAAGAATTTCATTGCTTTTTCCGACCTTCCCTGATGATGTCATTGCTTTTTGGAATATTTATTTTATAGGAATGCTAAGCATATTTCAGGAAATTTTTCAAGACCAAGTCACGATCTTCAAAATATTCTCTCTCACCATAAATAATCAAAATTTTATTTTATTTCATTGATGAAATTTTTCAAACTGTTTTTGTTGATTTCTTTATTATTTATATACCCATCCTAAATGGATGCAATGAAAATAGAAATTAAATTAACAAATTTAAATTCAATTTTTTATTCATTCAATCTAAATCACACAATCCATGTATATTATCAATATTTTTTGTGATTAATTGATATATAAATTCTTTTAGAATAATTATTATTATATTTTTACCTGAATATTCAAATTAATTAAATTCACGTATATAAGTACTTATTTTATTTTTTTATTGCATACAAATAAATAATATTGTAAATAATTTTTATTATACTTATTTTTAACTCTATATTTCAATAAATTTTTAATTTTTATTATGTTTTTTTTTTATTTTAAATTATTATTTTATTTTTGAATTTTATATAATAGAGGATATAATAGGCTATCCCATAAGAATATTTTTGTAAAAATATCTTGCCATTATTATTAATCATCGAATTAAAATTTTAATTCCATAACAATAATTGTAATGGGTTGTTAAACAAATAATTTAACTCAAATTATGTATATATATATATTTGAATAAGCCTGTGGAAAGACATTTTAGAATACTTGAATATGTAATAAAAAGTAATAGGTAGGATACAAATAAAGTATTTTTAATTTTGCCATATATATTATATAATAATAATAATAATAATAATAATAAATTTAAAAACAAGTATTGAGTTAATTAGTTCTAAGTTCATATAGAAATAAAAAGTTTTTATTTATATTGAATTTATATGATTCTAATCAAATTCCTTCAAATAATCTTTAAAAAAATAATACCTAAATATGTATAAAAAAATATTAATGCAAAAATTTTACTGAAACTGCAAATAAAAGAATTTATTACAATGACTGAATATTAAGAACTTAAATAGTTTGTACCATTTGTGTGTTACTTAAAATTTATTATCGCTTTTCTCTTCAGAATGTGTACGTTGGGCTTAAATCGCACGGGGAAACTCCGATAGGGCTCAACTTAGGAAGTAATTGGAAGAAGAGAGCATAGGGTTCCCATTGGGGGAGCCAATGCTTCCACTATATAGTGTACAAATGGAATATATATACATATAGTTGACGAGGTGGAAGGGATGGTAGGGTATGCAAAGCGCCTGGTTGCTAGGGGCGCCTGATGGACTCCTCTGTGCGGACAAGGGCCTTAAGGGCCGCCCACACCTCGCACTTAACGCAACTTGGCCTGAATTTAATATCAAACTTTGGCCTCCTGCTGTTTTATTCGAAGCCCAGCTTCTGAGGAGACCCTACGCTCTTACTCACCACACCAAATGCACAACCACAGCAAATTCACTCTACCCACACCCACTACTCCACATTTTCTCTCCTTTTCTTATATTATACTATATTATATATCATTGAAATGATGATAGAAACAAGAAAACTTGTGGCAATGAAATAAAAATAAATTATTATTATTATTATTATTAATATATCTTTAATAATTGAAATAAAACTATAATTTCTTACTCGTTATTTATTTATTTATAAATAGTGAATATATAAACTAACAAATGTGATAATAATATCAAACTGAATATGTGATTATTAATTTTTTAAACATTTTTATACCATCAATAAATAGAAATTTAAAAAAAAAATTATCAAAAATTGCTTTATCAAACTCATTAATAAGTATTATGTAATTAAAAAAAATTAATTTTTTCATGAATCTTAGAATTAATCTTTATAATATAAAATAATAAGTGTATAAAAAGATAATTATATAAATAATATTTATTAAACTTCTTTTTTAAGAATGTTATAAGTTTTTATTCAAAATGATATTGATCACAAAAATATTTAGACATTTTAAGATTACTTGTCAGGGTAAACGTGAAAAAAATTCTATGAAATGGAAAAATATTCCTTCCTTATCCACCTATTATCATCATAGAGATTCATTAATAGTCTAATATATTAATTAATGTATGCTCTTGAGTTATTATAATGGTAATTATTTTAATTACATTTTCAATATTCTGCTAAAATGAAAATAGCTTAAATAATTAAGCTTTTTTCTGAACTATTATATTTTGAATAAAATATGCATATATATGGATAGATAGATAGATATAGATATGAGAGTCAGTGAATTATGTTCTTGTCGATGCATCGACAAGAAGGTCAAGTAAAATTGAAAATTTAAATATCATGGAACTATTAGGAAAGGTTAAAAATTTTGAGAATTTGTTTTCTATATAGGATTAAATTGTTATACAAAAACAGTATTTAATTATTTATTTATTTATTATTCATTATTTATTTATTTATTATTTATTTGTAAATATAAATTGTTGATTTTGCTGTTATTATTTATTGTTGTTAATTTTTATTTATTATATTTTAGTCGTGTTCAATGGAGACCCCTTTACAGTCCCTTATTTGAGTGGTGATATTTTTTATTATTTATTTATTTATTTATAGTTATTTATTTATTTATTTATTGTATATTGTATTTATTAATTAGTTATTTATTGAATAGATAGAGTTTGGGCTAAAAGAAAAATTAATTCTTTCTTGGTAATCTACCCGGGGAGCGTTGATTCTGATACAATTGAATCGGTCAGGATTCAGGATTCAGGAATTTACTGTTTGCTTGAATATATAATAATAGCTATGATTGAAAAAGAGTCAAAATAACTTTTTTTTTAATATTTAAATTATTTTATATATTTTTTTTTCATAGAAAATAAGTATATTGGTTTTAATATTTATACTGTCGAGTATTGTACATCGATGAATGAGACGGAGAGAGAATGAGAGATGGAGATTTCATCTGTTTCTACCTGTTGGCTATTGGATCTAAATGTAAATCCTCGAAAATGAGAACAACTTTTGTCGTGAATAATTTTCCATTTATTTAATCAAATTATTTTTATGGGTTTTTTTTATTTAGAATATTTCTTTATTATTTCAAAATAAATGAAAACATGCTCATCCATTTCTATAGGGGCAGATCACTCAGGCCGCAAGGGCTCTGATTATTATTTTTATTTACTGTGTACATGTTTTGCAATTTATATTGAATAGTATTATATTTTATTCGCAATATAGACCTGAACCAGGTATAGACATCAGAGATTGATGGCCGCGATTTAATTAAATTTCGATATCCTAAGGGAAAATGAAAAAGGGGAAGGGGTAGGACAGGCCTGCCATTATGTGAACTTGTCATGTGTCCCTGGCAAGTTGCTATCTTCCGTTGCTGCAGCAAATAATGTGCATGCAGAATTCATCCCTGTTCCCTGTTCGTCTACACACTCATCCACCACCTCTAACCCCTAAAATATAGGAAAGGAGGGAAGGGTTGCAGCACCACACCAACAACGACAAGAAATTATCAGCGATGTATTATTAGAGATCCATATAAATACATATTAATATACGTATTAGCTATGTTTGCTTATAGAGCGTTAGGGAGAATTTAGAAAAAAAAATATTTTTTTCTAAAAATTATGAAAATATTAAAAAACCTTAGAAAATTGACAATTTAATTAAATAAAAATGTAATAACTGAAGAGTAAACATTCTTAATAGTTATTACTTATATATAATCCTATTAGTTAATATTACTCTTAACTTATTTTCACATCATTTATGTACAAAAATTGTATTTTAATTTCTGCATAAAATATTGACTGCTGGCGCATGCTCAGTTAATGAAAACTATTTGAAAAACTATAATTTTTAAAATATTTTAATTTAATATACTAACTGCCCATGCGTAAGTAGATAATACTCTCCTGCATAAAATATTACAAAGCGTCCTATTTATTCTCAACCTATTTCTGTACATATATATGTGCTTAAGTATAACTAGTATAATTCAATAAGAAAAAAATTTCAAAAGAAAAATTGTGATAATAAAATGAATATCTATAAAAATTGACAAAATTCCAAAGAAAAAAATGAATAATGGATTAGAAGTCAGTGTGTAGCAAGGAGGAAAACTAATGTATCGACATTTCGGTCGCGCATCAAGACCATCTTCAGGACTTTGTTTATTTTTTTTTTTTATTTTATATAAATTAAATATTGTTAAACGGATTTCATCAGGGAATAATTTTAATTAATGAAAATTTTTCAGAATTAATAATTAATTACATGTTCGGAAAGTAGACAATATTTATTATAAAGTAGTATTATGGCAAATTATTTTTGGCAAGAATAGAGGGTGTTAACCCCTCAAAACCTTTTAAATTACTCAACTAAACTAAACCTATGGGAATTATGAGTGATTGGAATTAGAAATGTCAAAATTTAATAATAATTTTAATAATAATTCACTTTAGCATTACTAATATAAATTAAAATAATCATACTTTCATAATAATATTAATTAGTTATTTTAAGGTTCGTTTATTACAATTTTGGAAAAAATCGTTGAAAATAAAGTTGGAAAAAGGAATAAATCGATAAAAAATCGTTTTGTTTACTGTCCAGGATCTACGATACAGCACGCATTGGTGATCGTTTAAAAAATAAATTCAAAACCTGTTTATAAGTTTTTTCTTTTTAATTTATTTATTTCTCGATCAAAACATCTAATGTAATGGCTTTGAAATTATTTTTCGAATTTCTTAACCAATGACTAAATATCTGTTTTATATATATGGACAATTTTTATTTGATGATAAATAAAGAGAGAAAGACAGTCATATGTTTTTTTTTATTTAAATACCAATAATTTATATCTATAATTATTTATATATCATATTTATTTATTTTTTTTTTACAATCATTACAAATTGAAGAACATAAATCTGAAACTCAAAAAAAAAGAAAAAATGATTAACGATAAAAATAAAAATCGGGATAGAATACACTTTATATTCCAATTCTTTGTTTAAAAATCAATATTTGGAAAATTTAATAATTAATAGTGGTCTTACTGATTTTAAATTTGACACGAACAAAGATATTTAATTATTCAAATGAAATTTCTACATTTATATTTCGAAAATTTAATTTTAGAATATTTTTATATTTTCATTTTATAAATATGAGAAATACGATTGAGTTGTTCAGTGATGTAGTGCTGCTACACTGACTAAATTATTAAATAATTACAAAATAAATTAAAATTAAAATAATTTAACATATGATAAATTTATCAATCAATCTATCTCGTATAGCAATAATGAATGAATAACTTGATGCCAACAGCAACAATATTCCTCTGTCACTTTTCAGAGCCACATCCATTATCATATTTTAGTATTTTGCTTTATTGTAATTATATCTAATTGGAAAAAATTTAATTATTTTTTGTTTCCTTTAATTTTATCGTTGATTTCGCGATAAAAATATTAGTAAGATTGTCCAAGTGGTGAAGGTGTTTCAATTTTCTTTTTATTCTCTTAATTTTACTTTTTAATTTTTATAAAATTTGAAATTTTTATCATTTTGATACTATTCTTTAATAAAAGTATAAAATCGTAATTTCAAAGTGTAGAAAATTCAAAAACTATCATTTAACTCTTTGAAAAAAATAATGCGCGGCCGCGCTTGCGCGTAATTATGGTGAACTTTTAAGGTGATGCTCGTGTTCGGTTTATTAGATTTTAGATATTTCTCTCAAAAAATTATTATATTTAAAATTTTCTTCAAATTTTACTTGGTCATTTTTTATAGAATATATTCAAGGTATAATATAATTTTAAAACAATTAAATATTGATATATTTATATATTGATGAAAATCAGTGATATATTATTATAAAGATATATTATTATAATGCATTGTGTTTTAAATCTAAATACTAAGTAAAAAATAAAAGCTAATTAAGTGACTTAAGAAAATATTTCTTGGTTTTATCAATTAAATAAGAAAAATGTTGTATAAACAATAAGATTATATATCGTAGAGAAAATGATTTATTATGTTGAAGTGTTTGTAAATTAATAAGCTTCGTTGGTAGTCATCTTCTTGTAGACCATTTCACGAGTTAAAAACTAATCATTCATTAATTATTTATTCAATAAAAAAAAAAAATAAACTGAATAAAAAATAAACCTTGTAGAATCGATTAACGATTGACGGAATATGACATTCAAGAAGTATATATAATTTTAAATTGAGCTATTATAAAATATAATTACTTATGAAGGTTTAATTATATATAAATGAATATTAAGAGCAAACTGAATGATTGGATTTTTGGATGATGTTTCATTATCATTAGGGATTTGATTACAGGCAATTAAAAATTAAACGATTAATTAAATGCACAATTATTGCATCGATTTTTATCAGATCTGTAGCAGGATTTTTTTTTAATTGATTCAAAGAGGTGAGGTTCTATTAAAAGTTGCCCACACATTAAGAAATTAGTCATTAACCTCCGATATGTGCATAATTAATAAGCTATTGTCATCCGTTGTGATCCAGCACCAAATTTGGATGGTAAACTCATTTAAATTAATTTTAAAAAGATATAATCAATAGACTAAAAACAATGAAGTTCAAATTTCTATAATAAGAAACTGATCTAGTTAATTTTATGAAAATAATGATTACTATTCCTATCAGACCATCATTAAAATTTAAAAGAATTAATTTAAACCACACGGGATAATTAAAAAATATATTAGCATATGCAAAATGCACTGTTTAATATATATATATATACACAGATTAAATTAAAAATTCAAGAAAATATTTGATAAAAATCTATTATAAAATAGACATTAATCAAAAAACATTATTATTTTTTTTAATAGAAAAAAAAACACGCCTACTTATTATTATTTTATTTTCTTAAAATCTTTGATAATTTATATTCTGAATAATTTCAATAAGTATACTTAATTAATTAATTTTTTCAAAGTATTATGCGAAAGTATCAACTATATTATAGATATAGAATATAGAAGCAAAATTCATATTATGTGAATACAATAATAAAGAAATTTAAATTTTTATAAATTTTTAAATTCATTTCCATTAAGTACCAAATATAATTTTTTTTAAATATTATTGATTTTCACATTATTAGGTATTGATTATTATCTTGCCAGAGATAGTATTGCGATCAAGAAAATTTTCGATGTTTTTATACGTTTTGAAAAATTCCTGAATCATTTTCACTAAGGTTGAGAAAAATGTCTGTGTGTGTGTATATATGTGTATATATGTAGACAAGATTATGCAAAAACGGTTTGAGCTAGAATCATGAAATTTGGTAGATGGGCATTAAATTAAAAATATTTATGTTATATCCATAACTGTTTTTTATTGCAATAATAGATACATCTAAAATATTTGAAATTGTTTCTATTACTGGAAATTAATTTATTTCAAAACGTCGGTCAGTTCTGCGCCTGGCCACATGTCAACTTATTATTTATTAATTTTAAATTTTTAATTTAATAAATTAAATTAAATTTAAATATAATATATGTTATTTTATCAAATTCAAATTGCGAGATAGTCGAGTGGAGACACTCCAGCTTAGTTTTTAACATTATTTAATTTTTATTGAAAAATAACCACATTTCATTTGAGTTATTTGAATTATGTTATATTTTATATATTATTAATATATTTATCCTTGTTATAAATTTACGTTTTTGAGAATTTGAAAAGATGTGAACCTGAACTTGAATTTTTTATGTCAAACTATACTTCTAATCCATGTAAAAAAATATTTTAATTTTATTTGTTTAAATTATATTATATTTATTAGAGTATATATACATAAGTTTTAAACAAAGCATCAAAAAGTAAAATTAATTAGGTAATAAATTTTAATAATTGAAAAATATATTAATATTAGGTAATCACACATAAAATTGATTAAGTATGTCCTTCTCATTGCAGTTATCTCAATAAAAAATAAATGGAAAAAATAAATTCATAATATTATAATATTTTTTTTTTTTAATGATAAATTTTGAAAATATAAATTTCTTTTCAAATTAAATAATTTATTCTATAGTTTGTTATTTTATTTTTTTATTAATGACGAAGACTTTTTATTTGCATTCATTAATCAATTCTTTTTCTTCTTCTTATTGTATATATACATTTTATAATAAAATATTATTATTATCATTTATATATCGATTTTTTTTTTCATTCGGTTAAAAACATTCTTTGTTTGTTTGAATCTTTACCGAAATCGTGTTAGATGTATGACGAAGGGGTTGGTGGCTTTGTCATAAATTTCCTTGCTCTAATTGTTTTTATTAGAAACACGAAGGTACCGACCAAGGCAAGGGTTGCCATTAAATAGGCTGATTGTATTTTGGCATTGTTTTTCTGCCCGGCTCGCTTATCCCGTCGGGATGCATTGTCCGGATCCTGAACGTTTAGTTTGTCTGGACTCTACCTGGACAAGTCCGGTAGCTATGTGGGTGTCCTTGTAATTAGCCAGGAGGGCCCCACAGTCGACAGGTGATTTATTGCAACGGGTCTCTACTTTTCATTCAGAGGGAGTTCAGGGTGTGACCACCAAACGAACCAACAAAACGAACCACCCCCTCCGCTCATTGAATGTTATCTTAACAAGGATAGAGGGAGCGATCAAAAAAAATATATCACTAAGGGATTTACTATCACCTATGCATTGCTCATTATATAAGCTTTAATTAAATATCGGATGATATATCTATTCATTCATCCTTATTATACGGAACACACACACACACACACACTTCGACTAAATCATAATAAAGTTCTCAACATTCTCGGTTGGCTACTGGCTAAACTTTAGACACACGAATAAATATTACCGTTTTAATGTATTAATATATTATGAACAGAAATCTCGGATGAAAACATTAATTTCTATTTGCTGTTCAGTATTTTAGTCTGGAAATTAACTATAATTAAAATTGGAAACCATTGAGTAACCTACATAAATTTTAACACCCTCTTGTACCGCTCGTTTCTAAAATATAATGATCTGTCTCCCGTTTTGTTATCACATTTAAATGGAACATTTAATCATATTAGTATCCATGACAATTCTATTCTGTTAGGGCCATTTCATACAACCTAGATTGCTTTCAATCGCCAACGTTCAAACACCGTTGGACCGTTTATCTTATTCAAGTATCATATACCAATTACCGGACGATAAACTTTCTTTCAATTTAATTTATATTCCTTAAACAAATCCTTTAAGTGGACAATTTATTTTCTAGGAACAAAGTAATAATAAGTCTTTAACAGACAAAAAAGGGAAGACATTTTCTGATACCCGCATAGACTGTCAGGGAAGACGACCGCAGGTGTGCCCAAACACCTTAGCCCTGGGAAATGTGAAATTTTACTATTATAATTCAGGGATATCAATACTAATACTTGTTATTTTGATTCTAACTTACTTATATCATCATTTATTAACAGAAAATAATTTATTTTCTTTATTGTATAGAATAATTTTAGAAAATAACATGTGATTATAAATTTAGAAAATAAAAAAAGATATTTATTTCCTTAAATCTAGACTATGGAAATCAAAAATAAACTATCATAATAAATACGTATGAGCAATGAATAATAAATTGTTAATAGTAATATATTGCAAACTCTTAAATAATTAGATTTCCAATCCTAGATATGCAAAAAAAATAATATAAATATAAAATAAATTTATAAATTAACGTTTTTCTCATTGACTAAAAAGAATAATTTTTCTATAAGCCTGACAAAGTTTATGGATGAATTGATTCATATTAAACAAAAATGTTGGGAGCTTTTAGTTTTCATTTGATTTCTATGCAATTAAATTCCTTAATAGAGCTATAATTTATATACGAATATACATACATACCACACTAAAACATAATTTTTGAAATTAGAATAAACAAAATATGATTATAATTATATTAAATAAATATTATTGAAGAATAATTTTTAAAATATATAATTATTATATTAATTAAAAAATTATCTTTTAATGTTATAAATTATTTTTCAAAATGAAAACCAACTCAATATTCATCCGAAAGATGGCATGAATGAATGAAAACTTTAAATCAATTATTCGTTTTAATTACATTAAAATTAATTAATTATAATTCAACTATATTACTTCTATACCTTCTAGGAATCCTTTGAAATATCTATAAAAATTTTCAAAAGTCTATCTCAATTGAAAGATGATGGAAAATCGATTTCAATTTGTCAAAAGAGCGAACAGACAGATAGATAGAGAAACAGACAGACAGAGAGACATGAAGCGGAGTTGACAAAAACGTTATAAAAATATAAATATTGTCTACAAAGAATAATAATATTCTGATAATTCAAAGATTTGTTATTTTTAAATTAAAAAAATATATAAATGCATTTGAAATAGAAATTATTTAATGTGATTTATCTCTCTCGCTGCCGTCTGCGATATCAAATTTGATAGATACGAACTAACATCACAACACGGATCGCTATGTGCTCGAGACTTAAATGTTTTAAAGAAATTTTTTTTTTAGAATCTTATTGTTTGGTCAGCCCTGATCTAAATTGTGTGCTTCGAGTTACCCGTATCCAATTCGACCACCTGTAATAAAGCGGAAGGAAAATCGTCACACTTTATACGGGTACTTTGATCGAAGAGGGGAAATTTTTGCAAATACCTGTGGTTCCTCAAAAATAAAAATTTAACGAGATTCAAATTTTGTTAAAATTAATGAAAAGTAATTACAAAAGGTCTGTTGAATAATTAACAAATTTTTATTAGGTACAATTTGGTGTTCCAAGTGACCCTACAACTAGAAAAAGAATTGAAATAAAATATGATTCTCGAATGGAAATATTAACAAAATAACTGCTAATAAATTTTCAACCAAAATTTAAATAGATAAAATAAAAAAAAAAGTATACATAAATATAATATTTATCAAAAAGATAAAATTTTATTAATTAATTTATGTAAATGTAAAATTTGAGACAGTTACCAGGCGTGTTCAAAAGAGCATATCGTATGCTGGGCGTTTTTATTATTTTTTTTTTTTTTTTTTTTTTTTGGAAAACCTGATTTTTTCCCACTTGGATATGTAAAATTTATTTTCAAGATTTTATCATAATATATATTAATTAGAGTAAATCGTTGAACGATTTGTTGCTCTTATCATACTAAAGATGAATTTAATATCTCATTAATAGAAATACAATAGAATTATTAAATAAAATATTTATATAATTTAATTTAAATACAGTCAAATAATAAGAAAGAATTTATTATACACGTATCTGTTTTAATAAAAGTCTTTTGTTTTTAAGATTTGTTTTAAGATTATATTATACATCTCATCTTATTTAAATAATATTTATCAATATTTTTATCTTATAAATCTTCTTTAGCGGGTACATCAAAGTTTATACCTGATAAGTTATTTACACTCGTGTATTTTGATGAAATTACAATTTTTTTTTTATTATTTTGTTGTCAACAAATTTTCAATAAGAAATTAAAATAAACAACCCTTCTTTCTCAGTTGGTTTTAAGGATGTTTTAAGGATGTTATCATTATGTTTTGGAATTGAAAATATTTGGTAATGTGAATTTTATAATATAATTAATAAAATAAAATGAATATGATTTTACAGTATTTTTGAAAAATAAGTAATTAATTTATGCTAGTAAAACAATATCATTATACGTATATATATATATATATATATTTAAACTATAAGGGATCGTGTAAAGAGAGACCCAGATTGTTTTTGTCACTAGACACCCAGACATCAAGCTTCTTTTTGTAACTTACCTTTTGAAAATATTTCAAACTGTCATGTGGTTGATATTTAGTGTCACGGATATATCTTATTATCAGGAATCAGACGAACAGAACATAAAAATTTAATTAACTAATTTCCTTTTAAGAGAATAAACATTAATTTCTTTTATTTATTTTCTATTTTTTAGTTTAAAATAAAACTAATGTAATATTCTAGCTACAACAAATCATTTTTAGAAGAATGATTAGTAATTGTGTAATCTTAATATTTCCCTAACATTTTAAAACAATTTGCAATAAAATTTAGAAGACCATTTTTTTTTTTCTTTTTTTTTTAATTTTGACATTTTATAAATCATTATCAAAACATTCCAATTTTTATTTTAATACTTAGAATTAATGGACAAACAGACAGTAAATTCATTCGTTTTAAGATTTTCTAGCAATCAGTGGTTAAAATAGCATTTTTGGATTTTGTCCTATTATAAATAATCAGTCTTGGAATTGTCTTTTTAACAATTTACTCGTAAATCTGCATTTTTATGGATGCTTTAATTCTACAACCCCTAAGTTAACATTTTCGTTTTTCTATTTTAACTTTTCAGGTCCATCGTGGCTAAATATTAAGGCGTCTTTAATAAATTATTTTTATAGCTTGGCGATCGTAAAATCAACCTAAAAGTAGGCAGGATACTGAAATTTCCAAAATAGAGCGCCTTAACTACTCACTAGAAGTCAAAAGGATCATTTCCTTAACGGAACCCACGAAGGGTTTAAAAACCAAGATCAAAAGATAACAACATGATATTAATTTTTTATTTTTTTTTTTTTTGTTAATCTTGATATATTTTAACCTTTACATTTATATGAGGATGATAAATTATCCATAATATGTTACACATGTTATTATTCATTTTATCCGAATGCCAAATGCAAACAAGAAAATAATAATTATTAAGTAAATAAATAATTAAATATTATAATATTATAAAACATATGCGATATAACTCTTTCGTAGGGAGATGATGGCCGATGATAAAACGCCATATTCAAATAATAAATCGCCTGGTGTTTTTGTACTTGCGAGAAGACCAAAGGCAATTTAAAAGTATATTTGGGAGAATGATAGTACGAGAGAAGTCTTGGAGGGATGTAAATGACGCCCTCAAAACAGGTACTGTCCTAAAAACGACGCGGCTGATTTGTCCTTAACGCTTCACCGCCTTAACCGACGATATCTGTCCAGATCTCTCAATCTATCGTCCCGGAACACTCCGAAAACTATTATTAGGGGTCATTTGAGAAAGAGTTCTTGTTAATTCCGAGCATAGCCTATAATCAATCAGTTTTTTTTCTCTTGGTCCGGGCTAATTAAAAAAGAATTGATTTTTCCTAGTTTTTTTTTTTATTTTATTTTTTGTTAATCTCAAGAAATGAGATTAAAAAAAAACAGATGATGATTTATTATTAAAAAATAAAAAGAGTTGATAATCAATAATTACTCATAATTTATATATTTAAATAATTATCTTTGATTTCATTTCATTTATCTCTTCTGCTCATAAGATATAAGATCACCTGGAATGATTAAAAAATGTCATAAATTTTTAAAAATCAAAAATATTGTAACAAATAATTCATAATTATTTATTTATTTATTTATATAAATTAATATTTGAATAAATAAAACTTATTATATTTACAATATATTATTATTCAAAAATTTAAAAAAAAAAATATTTTCTTTAAAAGATCATGTGTGATAAATTTAAAAAAAATCGAATTAAATGATAATTAAAAAAAATTTCAAAAAATTGTATAATCCTGAAGTAAGAAACTTGTGGCAGAGAGTTCAAATTTATAATTTAAAAAAAAAATAAAAAATAAAATGTCATGAATAAAACGTCATTTGAACTGGATTTCATTCTATCAAAAAGTCATTAAACAAATCTTTTATTATTCAGAAATAATTATCTTTTTAAAGAATCTTTAAAGTAGTTTTGAAGACATTTTTGATAAGATTTTAACTAGAGATTTTAGTAAAAAATAATGAAAATAATTTTTTTTAGTTTTTATTCAGCCATATTAAAAATAATATTTTGTTTTCAATTTTCAAAATTTTAATATTATAAAATTTCTTTAATTATTTTCAATTTTATATTTAGTGCTATTTAAAAAACAATAAATAAACATTTTAAGAAAAGTGTTAAGTTAAATAATTATTTACATTTTCAATCATAGAATATTAATAAAAAAAAATAATTAACAAATTGATACAATTTATTTTTTTTACCTCCAATCAAAAAGAGTAACACATCGTCCAATTAAAACAATTAGTGAGTTGGTTTAGTTTGAAACAGAAGGCGGTCATTTGAGGGGCGTCTACGTATATATAATTGAAAAAAAAATGTCCTTTCCTTCGAATATTGTAAGTAGCTTATTAAGTTACATCGAAAACACCTGCGCAAAGTAAATTATCTTCAAGACTCATTATAATAAATAATGAGTGCCGCGACTCTATCCGTACAGTGTTTAATTAGAATGCTTTTCGGATACATTAGGGCCACCTGTGCCGGGGCGCCGGTCGAGATCCTAAAGGGACCAACGGGCCAAAACAAAGGGTGATTAATTTCTGATTAATGATTTCAGATTAATTGAACTGGCCGGAAAATTAAATTTCCAATATTGAGATTAAGTTGAACTCTTCATTAATACTTTATTATTATTACTATTATTATTTATATAAATATTTTATGTATTTATAATTAAAATAAGGTGTCTCCACTCGATTACCTCGACATTTGTATTAGATTAAATAACATATATTATATTTAAATTAAATTTAATTAATTAAGATATAAATTAAAATTAGTAAATAATTTTTATTAAACCAGCGCGTGTTTGGCTCTTTCTAAATGACACCACGTCACATGCTGGCGCGTGATTTGCAGTGTTAAAAAATTAATTCCGGTACTTTCAGCGATTCAATCATGCTGAAATTCTATATATAGCAGTTTTATACAAATTTAATCTTGTGAAAAACTATCAAACATTTATCTTTATTTTTACGGTCACTTTAGAGGAAAAAAAATCAAAACGTGGTAAATAATGACCCACTTCCGGTTGAGCTACATTTCTCAAAAGTTGATAGAAAACTACGAATTTTGAACCAAATTTCATTATTTCATTTCATTAGCTCAAACCGTATTTGCGCAATCTTGTCTACATACACACACACACACACAGAGAGAGAGACAAATTTTTCTCAACCTTTCAATTAGTGAAAATAACTCAGGGACCTTTAAAACGTATAAAAACATCAAAATCTCGACATCGAAAATCGCGAGTTAGTAAAAATGTATTTTATTTTTACTCATAGAAAAGAAAAAAATAAATCAAATTTCTTAATTAAAGCCAATCCAATCCAATTAAATCCTGTAAGTTATCTGAGAAACACAATTGGAATTAGAAGGGTTTAAAGACTTAACAGTGAAGCTGATCTAAGATAAATTTCCTTTCACACACTGCAAAAATTAAGTATTGGTAGAAATTTTTAAGCGTGTTTAATGAAAAGTAAATTTTGGCGCCAAAACAATTTAAGTCGGCAGTGATTCACAAAGATGAAAGGTCGTTTTTACCTTTATTATAGTAGGTAGACCAATATATAGTAAGAAAAAAAGAGAAATTTTTGTTTTTCGTATTTATTGCTAAAGGAAATATTTGAAAATAAAAAGCAAATTTCCTATTCCGTTATCATTCTTGATTGAAAAAAGAAAGAACCCCTTGATATACAGAAATTGTTTTTTTCAATTTTATCATATTGACCCATCTATCGAAACCATCATTTGGAAATGTAATTTATTTGCATTTAACAAAACAACAATATTTTTTTTTTTTGAACTAAAAAATATCCAAGAATATTGATTTATTATTTATTTAATAAGAAAAAATCGTTATTTAATTATTTTTTTTTTCATTAATATTATTAATAATTAATATTTATAAGGAAGTGTTTATTTATTCGACCATTCATACCACCCGCATGAAATGATTTCAAGAAAACAGGTTTTATTATCGTTTTTTTTTTTTATTTTCCCTTTCTACCAAGATCACCTAAGCCGTTTATAATTATAATAATAATTTATGAGTAGACTTTGAACAAATTCATTCTTTTTTCCGTTAAAATCTCACTAAATTAATAAAAGGTAACGTCTTCATCTGAAATGTATACTTAAATATTTAATCTTCATTGAAAATATCTTTTTGATAAAATAATTTTATTCGAAACGTGTCTGTAATTGAACAGATTATCGTTTATACCGTTTATCCTATTTAAGGGAGGTAGGTTATTATATTATTTATTTTGGTTATTCATTATTTTTCTTGGTGAAATTTGTTGATTAAATTATTTTGTGCATGAGATGGACAAAATATCAATTTAATTTTATTAATCAAAAAATAAATAATTTTTTTCAAAATTGATCTATTAATGAAATTATTTTATTTTGTATATATTTTTTAGATTGATAATATATTTATCTTATTAAAAATTTTAAAAATAAATGTATAATTTGTTGATCTTTGTGAAGTTCTCTAAACCGCAAGATCACTTTTAAGCTAAGTAATTGATAAAATAAAAATATTTATAAAAATTAATTGTAATTTATTATAATGTATTTAATTTTATTTAATAATATTCTTTCATTTGGAATATTTTAAAAATATATAGGTGAAAATTATATATACAAATTCATTTTTTTTGTAACATCTACAATATCATGTATATATGTGCAAATATATTTTTCTGTCATATAACAATGATCTTTTATGTTAATTTTTTTTTATTTGAAATATATTTAAGAATTCTAGATCTATATTATAATTGTAAATTTATTTCAAAGAAGGCATTAATAATTTCAAGTTAAAATCATCATAAAATATAACTTATAAAAATAGATATAATTTTAATTGAATGCACCCCTAATATTAAATTATTCATTGAAATAAAGAAGAAAATATAATCTAATAAAATAAAATAAAAAATCATGAATGCTTAATCATTTATCTGTATGATTTTGTAATAATCTATGCAAGTCATAAATAAAAAATTTTCCCTTTTTTTTTATTTTCCCTTTCCCAATTATGATTGTAATGGAATATCTTTTTTCTCTAAATTATCCAAATCAAGTCTATATATTTACAATAAATTATAAAATTTTATTGTCTAGTGGGGTCATGGAAAATCTTCTTTTCTTTTTTAATTATTTCCTCAATCTAAAATACAAGGTATTATTTTGCATTTTATTGGTGAAACTCTACCCATTGGTAAGAGAACAATATAATTTTAGCACCTGACCGTCAGCGAGGCTCACGCGAGCGCCGTTTCTTCCATATTCCTCGGCTATAAACTGGATATTAAACTGTTCATTTGGAAAGAACAATAATTTAATGAACTTAATAGACAATAAATAAACGATTTAAAATTTATGTCTATCGGCTTTTTTTTATTATTTTATTTTTTTATGTTAATTATCCTTACTATTCTCATTTTTATCCTAATTTGTGAAAAAGATACAATCCAAATTTCACTTTCTTTTTGGTACCGATTCATTTGTTTATAGGTTTTTTTTTATAAATTTTCCTATTTTCGATTTTCTCTTTCACAAACAGTTTAGGTAAAATATTACTATACTATACTTCAAAAATTTATCAATTTTCATCTTTAGTGACTAGTTCTTTATAATTATAATTAAAAAGAAAAATATTTATTAATTAATTAAAATATAATAATATATAAACAATTTTTTTTCACTTCATATATTATACATTATTTTTATAGTAATAAATAAAATGTCAATAAGTTATATTATGATAAATCACTGTTTAAGTTAAAATATCAAATATAATATTATTATCCTTATTATACCTTAATAAAGTAAATAATTATTAATCTTTTTTATAATATTTTAACATATTTATTAAGATAATATACTTTTATTATTAATTTTATTAATTAATTAATTTTTTATATGTATTTTATTTGTTTTATATCTGATTCTATAGTAATAAAATTGTATATTCTAATTCTTTATTATTTTAATTTTTAATATTCTAGTATCATAAATTAAAATAAAATAAAAATAAAATTATTAATTAATTAATTAATTTTTGTTTTTATTAAAATTTGAATTAATTCAATTATTTTTATAAATAAATTTAAAAAAAAATTAATTAGAAAGTTAAAATTTTGATATTATTTATAATATCAATGTCAAAAAATATTTTTGAAATGTTTAATAGGAAAAAATAAGTTAACCTGTGGCCAGATCCGAACCGACCGACGGTTTGAAATAAATTAATTTCCAGCTACAGAAACAATTTCAAATAATTTTAATATATCTATTAATGTAATAAAAAACAGATATGGATATAACATAAATATTTGGAATTTTATTATATTTATAATATATATGTAAGACCAGACTGTGACGTCATGAATGGCTGGATGACGTCATATAATTTTAAATCAAGAAAAAACTAATAAATATGATTTTTCTCGAGGATAAAACCAATACAAAGTGCATGATTCGTGGTGATATATAAAAAAATCTCCTTTGGTGTGAAAATAACCCTTTCCTTCCTATCGTCGATCGCTAATACTACCACTTCCGGTTTCCGGAATTGCACCAAAAGTTGATCAATTCATCCCATTGATGCATTAAGTAAATATACCAAATTTCATCAAAATCGGTTCAGCCGTTCAGGCTGTACACATCTATACGGACGGACGGACAGACGGACGGACATCATGCTAAAAATACTTTTTTCTGTTTAGAAAATGCATGATAAACTATATACTATATCACTATTTAACAAAATCTGATCATAATTAGACAAATAGATTTGTATAATATCTATATTGATTAAAATATGTCATAATGTTTAGAAAATAAATAAACTTCATAACACCTTGACAGTAGTTGCACTTCTAACTAAAAAAAACTATTGAGTGTTTTTATATTAATTATCATTTTAATTTTTTAGTAATTGACTTTTACTCACATATTATTTCAAAATTATTATATTAAAAAGACAATTCTACAAGCCCGAGACTTTACTATGTTCAGGTAAAATGTTATTAACTATTTAATCTAAACTTGAATTCTTTTACACAAAATTTGTTCTCTTAGTTTTATTATATTTTGTATCGATACTGAGTTTACCTATCTAAAATTATTGGAACTTTTTTTATAGAAAATACTAAGTTTTATTATTTGGTTAATTTTTTACTTTAAGAATTAAAAAGTTAATTATGAGAGCATTGGACCCTACGAACTCCACAAACCAATTCTTTTAATGTATTTCTTTAAGATATTTTGCCAAATAATTTTTCTTCTTTTTTTGTTTTAAAACTACTAACTATCAAAAAAAAAACTAAAGCGTGAAGATTTCTGAAATCATTATCAACAATAAAAATTCTGCATTCTGTTTACGATAACTTTGGTGTGTTAATAATCGTGACGCATTGACGGGAAGAGAATTTTTGACATTTCACGTGCAAGGTCAATCGTGACCTAAACTTTATTAGAATCAGCTACACAAAAGGAAATTTAGAATTTTAAAGTAATTAAACTAAAACAAAAAACAGATACAATATAATATAAAATAGAAACAAAGAAGCACAAACATTCGACGTTAGTTTTGTTTTATGGAAACAACAAACCTACTATAAATTGAAAAATATTTTAAACGTCTTTTGTAGTATGTAAGATTTATGGAAAAGAATTTTTAGTGATTAATTCTGGTTATATAAAATTATTTTCTATGAATTCATGATAGTCAGAGGCATTGAAATATCTTTCGAGCCCCTTAGGGTATGCAACCAACTGTAATAATATTACTGTATAAATCAGATTACTTATTGTTAGTCAATAACGACGAAAATGTGATATTTTCAATGTCAATATATATATCTCAGATACTTTTTCAATGTTCATGTTGCGTCGAATAGAGTCGATTTAAAATTCAAATAAATGAATATAAAGTAAGAGAAAACATTCCATTTGTTTTTTGATTTGCGCGCTATATATATAAATTGTCAAATTAGTAAAACTTTAAATTAAAATATGAAAAAAGATTATAAAGCTAAATCTCCTATCAAATTAATCTTTAAACGGTTTCTGTGATAAGTACAAATTGACGCATTAAATCAAAGCCACTTTTCTATCCATAAATATGAGATATTATTTTGTCTTGTAAATGAATTCAAGCCAATTTGTCGTCCTCCGTTTAACATTTAATTTCCATACGATTTTGAATAATGAATGCCATTTCCTTTCATTCTTTTTATTTGAAAAATTTATTTATTTTTGGACAGCTTTTTTTTATTAGCTTAATTTAAAAAAAAAAATACAAACAATAACAAAACTAATTTATCAATCAATTTGTTTTTATTATATATATATAATAACAAAATTTTAATAACACTAATTTCTATTTAAAACTTTGGGATGTAAACAAAATTGTTGGAATTTTAGAGAAAATTTCGAAAAATTGAAAAATCACAAGAGATAATTGGAATTCCGTTTATTCAAGAAAATATTAGTGAAAGATTACAATAAATTAATTATCTTAAATTTACAATATATAAATTTGCTCGAATCATTTAATACACAGTGACAATGACAATTTTATTATTGAATAGGTATTAGAAAGTCTGCTGGCATCTATATCATTATATCACAAAAATACGTATCTATACCAACAAGAATCGAAAAAAATTATTTATATCAATATAATCATAGTAAGAGTAATTTGGGATTGTTAACCTAAGTTTAATTTTTATTCATATATATTATACCTAAAGAAACCAGTCAGGGGACGGGACAAGACGATCACGCTTGACTCTCAACCTCATGTTCAATTCTCAGGTTTGAAAAGAGAATCCTTCTTTATCGGAGGTCTATGGGAACGAAGTCTACCCAGCCTACGTAATCAAATATGGGAAGGTAATTGTATTAAGAAGTAGCGGCCTCTGATATTTAAAATCAAGATAACAAAATGAAAGGATTCTTTGTACTGATCATATAACACTTCTACCCCGCTTATGTGACAATTAGTTTGATTGAGATTCTTCTTTTTAGGATGACAAAGTTAAAGGGTTTTTTATATATTATAGTTAATGAAGTATTTGTAATAAATATTAAGATATTACTTAAATGAAATTAATATTTGGTGTCTATATACATAATACATATTAGGTTGGGGAAAAAGAAATCCATTATTTTTTCGGTAGATGGCTGTAGTGATCGATATCTCGTAAATTATCGATCAAACAATTTCAAATTTATGCTCGTTGTCAAGGTAACAGTTCGCACTAAAAGAATTCGTTTGCAGTTTTTTGTTTTGTCCATTCAGTTCTGAGTTACACGGCGTTAAAGATGGAAGTCAACAAAGAGAAAATTCGGTACATTTTACAGTTTTTCTTTGATAAGGGCGAAAATGCAAGTCAGGCGGCTGAAAATGTGAATAGTGTTTATGGTCCCGATACTGTAACAGCTAATTACGCGCAATTTTGGTTTCGTCGATTCCGTTCGGGTATTTTTGACGTTAAGGATGCCCCTCGCACAGGCAGGCCCGTCGTCGAAAATGTCGACAAAGTCACTGAAATCATCGAAGTGGACCGGCATGTTAGTAGTCGTAGCATCGCCCAGGAGTTAAAGATCGACCACAAAACAGTTTTAAACCATTTGCACAAAGCTGGGTTTAAAAAAAGCTTGATGTTTGGGTGCCACACCAATTAACACCAAAAAACATGATGGATCGAATTTCCATCTGCGAAGCCTTGGCCAAACGTAATGAAATCAACCCATTTCTTAAACGGATGGTGACTGGGGATGAGAAATGGGTCATATACGACAACATTATGCGAAAGCGATCGTGGTCAAAGCGTGTTTTAGTGATAAGAAATTGGCATCAAGGGAAGAGTGTGAAAATCAATTGCTGGAGTTTTTCGCGAATAAGGACCAAGACTTTTATGAGAGAGGCATAATGAAGCTACCATTAAAATGGCAACAAATTATAGAACAAAATGGTGCATATTTGACCTAAATCGGACAATGCAAAACATGTTAAATAAAGTCTTGAAGTTCACGTAAAAATAATGGATTTCTTTTTCCCCAACATATTATGTTATTAATCAAAATTATATAATCCTTGGTTCATTAGATATTTTATATAAAGATTATAAAAAGATTTCACTAAAATATTTATAAATAAAAACAATTAGCCTTGGTCTTTGACCAAATTAACCATAATTATTTTTTTTAGCATTTTAAGAAAGGACATATTTAAAAAAAATTCCAAACATTTATAATTTAAAAAATTAAATTAAGAATAAATTATTGAAAATCGAATTCGATTTGAAAAATAAAAAAATCTAGTAAAATATATTAGAAAATAAAATTAAAATTTGTTTATAATTAAATAGAAAATCAATTACCATGTAAACTATCTATTGTTAATTCTGCATGAAGATAGCAACATGTATTTGTTAATTTAATTTTAGGTTATTATTATTACTTATATAAATTGATTGAAATTTTTTTATTAGAATTAAGAATAAAACATGAAAATTCTATCTTAGATTAATATATTCGATTATTTTATTATCGTATGTGATATATATATATATATATATATATATTTAAAGGAAAATAAAATATGTCTTCTCAAGTGTTAATAAACTCGTGTTTGTCATTTACTGTCAAATCAATATCATTATTGAATTTGTTGTTATCACTCAAACTAGTTTTTCTAACAAGAATACAGAAAAAAAATTAGAAAAAAATTAAGTACATATTAAAAAAAACAATGTAATTGAAATTTCATGTACTTTCTTACGCTCATTCCATTATAAATTTAATCTATTTCTACTTTATTTTATTTATCAGTTTTTTTTTTTTTTTTTTTTTTTTTTTTTTTTTTTGTTTAAAAATCTTTATCATTTTCAATTTGAATATGTTGTTATTGTTTTATGATAGATTTAATTTGACACGTCATCAATTAAAAATTTAAAAAAAAAAAAAGAAAAAAATTTCCTAATGAAAAGGTAATCAAAATGCTTAACTTGTTGAAATTGATTTTATTAATATTACCGATCAACAATAATAAATCAAACAAAGTAAATGAGATGGAACAAAACGAGAGGCTGCTGATGGCCGGTGCGAGAGACAATCGGGGGTGATATATTATGAAGCTGGACCGCTGTGTCATTAATTTGAAGCCGTATCATTTGACGATTTCGCGCGTTTCCCACTAATTATTCTCAGCCAGGATAATGACAATTATAATGATGGCGAGTGAGTTCTCACTCATAAAATGGCGAGGACAGTGGTGACAGCCGGCGGCGCCCGGTGTGCCTCATCCTACCACTGCCTGAAAATTCACCTCGGCCACGTCGACACGTTCGAAACTTCGTCATTATTAATGATTTATGATTAATTATTCAAAGCCGGGCCGCCTGTCGTGACATTGTTACGCGTTTTCTGCGGCCGCCTTTCTCTCTTTGTCCCCTTTGGCCATTATCACGTTATCACCTAGCCCCTCCTGTCCTTTTTGTCTATAAATCTGTGAGTACTTTGCTGGGCAAGTAAATTGAATTATGGCACTGCCGACATCATCATATGCACAAGAACAACCATCAAATGACATTTTATATTTTGCTGGTATATTCGTATTCTGGACCCAGAATACTAAAACCGCTGTTTTTTTTTAATTTGAATAATAAAATATATCTTTTATTAACAATAATATTAATTTAAAACTTATGAATGAAGATATACAAGGTGGGATAAAAAAAAATTCAAATTAAAAATTCATTTTTTTTTTAATTTAAAGTAAAAAAATATTTAAAGCATTTCAAATAAAATTAAAGATCAATTTTAAATGAGTTTATCTTTAAAAAAGTTATATTCTTAGAAACATGATTAAAGTTATTAAATTCATCTTTTAGTCTTAAAATTATCATCATTTAAATACCAGAATTAATGTCATTCCATGATAGATCACATATTCATGAACATGTCTGAAATATTAGGTTTCTCAATAATTTATATAAATACATTGTGCCAATGTATACATACATATTTATATATTATTATATCTACTTTTGTTGTTTTTATTTATAAAATAAGGAGACAAGTAAATTTTTTTAGAGTTAAAAAAATAATTTTAATTAGTGTAATACATATTTTATTTTTCTCGGGGACAGGGAATGGAAATTTATATAAGCCTTCCTACCATTGGTCCACTTGAATTTAAATATATATATATAATTTTAAAAAAATTTGAAACGATTACTACAAATAGCCAAATATTTAATGATTGTTAGACAAAAAAATAAATACAAAAAAAATAAATTAACAATGAATATAGGTAATTTATAATTCAGATACAGTATTATTAAATTAGGCTTCATTGTTGAAATTTTCAGTAATTATAATTATCTTTAAATAACTAAATTCAAAATTTTTTCAACTTTCCTAATACTTTGATTTATTTACATACATATAATATATATTTAAATTAAATTATTTTGATTTAAAAAAAATATTAAAAATACTTAACTATTTTCTTTTTTTTTTTGGTTAAATGATAGAAATTTATTTTTCAATTAATTTATCTTAAAAATATTTATTATGAACTAAATCATTTCAAATATTTCAAATTATTTCAAATAATCTATTTTTTTTTCTTTTTTATTATTCTTTCTTATTCTTCTATAAAGAAGAAAAGAAAAAAGGAATAACTATGATTCAAAAATATCTATATAATATTAATATAAATATATAAATAAATTAATAAATGAAGGTTGCTGATAGGGATTTGATTTATCTTTTTTGAAACAACCCATAAATATAGGCGCTACATCGTTTTGAGACATATTTCCGAGTTTATTTCGAATTTTGTGTTGTAATTCGAAACATTTCGTTTTATTTATTCCCCCCAATAAAATATGAAAACATGTCTTCATTATATGAGTTATAAGGCAAGTTAATTGATACATCTACTCGTGAAATGTATCGTTAAAATAATTAATAAGCTCTTAGTGCCAAATTTTACGACAACGTCTTAAGGAACTATTAAAACGTCACAATATTATTTATTCCATGTTCGAATATTATTATTTTATTCTTTTTTTTTTATTTTTTATTTTTTTATTTTTTTTACTTTCTCCATGAATATAAAATCTATAATTTAATCAACAAATTTAATCATTTTCTTCCCTTAAGGCATGTAACGCAAACCAACAGAATATTTTATAAACTTATATATATATATATATATATATATATATATAAGTAAATATATGTTTGTATATTTTAGGGTTAAAAAAAAGGTTCAATGCCAAAAACGACCAATCCCTTTCATGTCTCAGTGTTCTCTTCAAATTATTTTTATATAATAACATCATCACATTTTATTATATTGAAATTATATATATTAAAATATAATTATTTTTTCCTTTATCATTTATTTATATAATAATAATTATCCACATATCGGTTCTCGTAATCTACTATTTTTATTCAAAATGAATAAATAATTATAGGACATAATATTTCTATTACTATTATATAGTTATTTATATGATGTATCATATATATCTACCTATATTTATATGATAAAACAAATGATAATTATAACTCTCTACCAGTGAAATCAAATTACTTACACTCCCTCTCTTATCTGAAAACCGATTTATTGTATGCATATATATATACATATACGAGTACATATAAATAAATTATTTCTATTAATAATGATATATTAATAAACAATCCAGGAAATAAGCCTTCATTTTGATAATTAAGTATGATTTCGGATCAACTTTTTAATTATTTGAACTATAATAATTATTTATTATTTATAAATAATTAATGTGTACATTTAAATTGATTTATTATATAAATTACTATTAAAATTTGATTTTTTTATCTTCTGAATACTGGCGATTTTAGAATTTTATATTAATTATGTTTTTCTTCAATTTATCAAATTAACTTTATTATTATAAATAATTATTAATATTATGATCAAATATATATTATTTATATAAAAGTGAAATTTCTAAATAAAAAATAATTCAAGCAAGTTTTTTTTTAGAAAGCTAAAAAAAAAGAAATCAAAAAAACTATCAATTAATTAAATAAAAATAACTTGTTTTTATTCGTTTTTCTATTTCACCAAAAAATTGTAATACAATTGGTTCATACTATTGTATTTAAATGATAATTTGCTATATTATTTAATCTTTAAAACATTATTTATATAAATTTACTAAATCTAAATTATAAAAAAAATTATTAAAAAATGAAGGTTGCCTAGTATTAAGGAGATCATAAAGAACTTGTTCATTAATTCATAAAAACAAATTATAAAATATAAATGTTAAATTTATATAAGAGAAAACATAGTAATGTCATCCTTGGTAGGTAAGGAACCTCATGGTTATGAGCTGTGTAGCCTATGCTTATAAAAAGTGATTTATAGTATTTCTGGAAAAAAATTGGGATTTTTTTAATTTCAAATTATTTCCATTGATCTGTTTAATTTGGTCTTAAATATTTTAAAATCAGTCTCAGGTTTTGAGAAAATGTATGGTCTCTTCTTATCTCAGCAACGTTCCATTGCAAGAATCCCGAGATTTTGCCTACCAAATATTAATATATTACTTTTTAATATGACTATCTAAATATTTTAAGATAATAAATTAAATATTCAAATGAATCATTAATTATTTTAATTTGTAAAAAAAAATAAGAGATGTAATCATAATAAAAATATAATTTATAATCCAGAAAAAACGATATTTAAGTTGCCTGTTTTCTTCATATTGTATGGGTGTCAATAACATTCATATTCCGATAACATCAAAATTATTAATTAAAAAAAAAATAAAGATTAAAATTTATTTTTTAATTATAATAATATAAAAAAAATATTTTCTCTGAATTAAATTACATTTTAATAAATTTTTAGGATTAATTATAGTATTAAAATAAAATCCAGTTATAACCTTTTGTTATTTTTTTATCTATTTTTCAAAGAAATTTATATATTTTTATCAAATATTGAATTTTTAATATTAATTAATGGTTCATTTATATTTTATAATAATTAAAATATTAAAAAGAATATAATATATATAAATTAAAATTACTTTTTATAATATACAATGTATATAATATATATATATATAGATAATATGATATTCACCTATATATATATATATATATATATATATTTATATTTATAATATATATAAATATATAATATTGATAAGATTATTATTGATATTATTTATCCTTAAAAATTTAATATAGTAATTAATATATAATGAGATGATACAAATAATTTTAATGAATTATTTAATTATATATATAATAAACTATTTTCTTCTTTTCTTCTTTTTTAATAGAAATATTGAAATTAAATAATATCATATTTTCTAAAGTCTTATCATAATTTATAATTTTAACTAATAAAAAGTTTACCATCTCTTAAAAGTCCTTGATTTCGACGTGTAGTAAGAATAATTATATGTCGATATACAAATAAAAAAATAATAATAGTTAATTAAAGGAAATATTTTCAAGTTTTATTCGAATAGATGAATTGAGAGAGAGAGAGAGAGAGCCCATGTATAGTATTTTTTCACCTTCTTGTTTTATACAGAAGCCAACTAATAAAATTTCTCATATGCTTAAGAATCAAAAAGAACAATTGTTGAGAAAAAATAAAAAAATTACGATTAGTGCTTCCAAATCAATCTACCAAGTACATTGTTTACTATCTCTTTTAGACAATTGGTTGTTCTATTCATTGTTATACGAATCTCATCTCAATCTATGAGCTTTAATCACCCTTACAAATTCAGTTCTCTTGATCAATTACTGTGTTTAATCATTGTGGCTATTATGATATACTCCTATTTCATTGTCTAATGGGGAACCATACAATATATTCTGTACATTTTACTCTCCAAGCCACCAAAACCATGTATTATCCCATTAAAAGACAACTGCTAAAATAATAAATTTACTAATAATATATTTATATATATATTAGTAAAATAAATAAACTTATATAAATAATTGATTAAGTCTTTAAATCTTAATATCTCTTTAATAATATTTAGTTAAATTAGTCAAAGTGTTGTGGTAAAGTTCTGAGTCAAAGAACTTCAGAAAAAATTCAAAAAAAAATTCAATTTTGTTTTTTAATTTAAAGTAAAAAAAATATTCAAAAAATTTCAAATAAAATTAAAGATTAATTTTAAATGAGTTTAATAATTAATGTCATTGTGGTAAAGGTCAGATTCAAAGAACTTTAGAAAAATTTAAAAAAAATAATTGTTTCAAATTTTAAAAAAATAAAAATAAAAAATGTTTAATATAGCTTAGCTCCGAATAATTTCAAAAAAATTAATTCCATAAACTCAGTTACATATTCACAATTTTTTTTTTGTTGAGAAACTATAGATTTTATAAAATAGTAGGTATAATAATAAATTATTTTTCAAAGTTTTGTGTTCTTCTTCATTTTTAATTAAAAGAACAAAATATTCTATTTAATAATCACAAAGATTTATTTAACTGTTTTTATGAAAATTAAATAAAGTAATTTATTTTTTAAATATTGATATATAATATTTTTTTATCTTATATATAAATATATAAGGTAATTACTTATTGTTAGATCATTCTAAAAATAGAATAAAATATTATTACTTTGATGAAGGGTAAATATTTTCAAAAATCAAAAGATGCATATTATCCTTAATAATATTTTTGATTAGAATAGATAAAAATATAAAAAAAAATTGATTATATGAATCAATAATTTTTAGAATGATTATCGAAAATTATAATATTAATATTTTGATGATCAAAACTCTAATGATATTTTTTCGATAAGAGGTCTTATCTTTTATTGATTTACTAATAAAAAATATTAAATACTAATAAATCCAGTTATCAAATTAAAAATGATATTTAAATATATCTGTAGATATTCATAGTTAGTTTTATTATTATTTAGAGTTTTTAATTCATCTTATCATTCACAAGTTATGTTTCATGTATCATCCATAGATTATTTGAGTTTGAGATTTTTGATCAATAATCAAATTCATTCAGAGAGGATAAGGTCAACTTCTTTGAGGGAGGTAGAGAGAAACCTGAATCCTGATCGTTTCCATTGTGTTAAGCCCCATACTCTGATAGGAAAATGTATTTGTTCTCTTACAATTTCAAAAGTAAATAAAAAAATAACATTGACTCAAATTATAACAAATAAATAATTTATAAAAATATAATTTCAAGAATAGAATTTTTCATTTTTTTCTAATAGTTGTAGAAAAGGCGCCACAGGGTGAGATGCTAGCGTCGCTGTCTCACATTCTCGTGGTCCCGGGATCAAGTCCTGAGCCTGACAAGAGAATTTCTCTAGCTGGGGTCTATGTCACGGAGTCAACTAAGCCTCCGGGATCAACATTGGGAAGCTACTTGATAAAAAGTAGCGACTCCGATCAAGAAAATCAAGGTAAAGGTTGATAGGACCCGTTCTACTGATCATAGGACACCTAATTGATATAACCGACTTGATAGGCGTTGTCCTTGCGTAGGACGTACATAAGTCAGAAGTTTTTTATTTATAGTAGTTATTTGTAGAAAATAAATTACAATTACACACTTCTTTCTACATTGAATGTTCACATTCAGAGAAAAAATAATAATTACTTTTCATTTTAATGTTAGTAAATGTTGCCATTTGAAATAAAAATTTCACTAATCATTTGATAAAATAACGCGAAATTATCTTTTCAATTTGCGATTGTCTACCGGGGATGATAAATTTTTTTCACTTCGAAAGCCGTGAGAGTAGCAAAGCCCTAATAGGTCTTTTGAATGAAATTCAAATTTGATTTCAACTGATAGCCAAAAGACAATCTAGCGTTCATTTTTCAAACTGGTTATTAAAAATCCATTAGTTGACCGGACACCCGGGCACTACGGCCAGTAGTTGTATTTCTCAGGTGAAATAATAGCTAGTGGAGAGTTAGTAGGCGTCCTCCGCCCCGCTACTTCCAACCAATCGGATACTAGTAAGTTGAATTTTGTTTTTAATGAGGATAGTAAAAATTAATAAACCTTAAATGAATAATGAACTGTACGAATTTCTATTCGAAAATGAAGAGAAGAAAGATCGTTAACTTATATAAATAACAAGTAGAAACAAAAGAATTACTTTAAATTTATGAAAATTTTTAATGAATTTTGTACATGTATTAAGACATTAGAAGAAGGTAGACCGATAAAACATTAAGTTATTATCATAATTATAATTTAAAAATTCCATAGATCTAATATGAATTTTAAATTTAGAATTCATAATAATAATTATTAATCAAAAATATGTAGATATATATTTAAAATGTTATCAACAAATTAGATAATTTATTAATATATTAAAATTATTATATTAAAAATTAATATTAATAATAATAAAAAATAATAAGTAATAATTAAATTGTTTATTATAAATTAAATAATTTGTTTTTTTCTAATTTTACTTTATCTTATTGATTAATGATTTATTTATTTTAGAAATAGTATAATTCAAAGTAAAAAAAAAATAATCAAACGTTTTAGTGAATCTTAACGTAAGGGAATTACAGTAAGAGATTGTTTTACTTAAATTAACTACTTAGGAAGAATTTAATGGAGGAGGTTTTCATCATCTATCTCTGAATTTACGAATACGCCCGGAGGGTAGAGTACAATTTTGAAACTCCCTTCAAATAAATACAAAAAGTAATTAAAATAATAATAAATTAAATTTAGAAATGTTCATTAAAAATTAAAGAAACAGCGAAAAAATAATTAAGAGATTTTGTTGTTGTTTTTTTTTCTTATTTTTTATTTTAAATTATTTCATAAAAGAGATGAAAATGAATTAAATATTCGAAAAGTTAATATTAGATGAATGATGTGTAGTTATAATTAATTATAAATTTAAACTTTGAAAATTAACATCCATGTAAATTTAGATTTCAAAAGCAACATACCTATTTTAATATTTTTTTTTTCAAAAAGATATGAGAATTATGTTTTATTAAAATATTGAGTTCAAAGGCTAATGGCATAATTTATATACTTAAGTTCTATTTTTTTTTTTTTAAAAAGTAAAAAAAAAATATTAATTACTTTTTTAAATGAAAAAGAAAAAAATATTTTCTTTATAATTTATTGCAATTCGAATTTCTGATTCTCTGAATTCTCTTATCTCTTTTAAGTGAATAATTTAAATAGAAGTAAAATAAAATCCAAATTTACATTTCATCAAATTACAATTTCCATTTTGATCTAAACTTTGTCGCTTATAGAATGATTATATATACATATATAAGAAATTCTTTAGAAATTTAAATTTTGAATTTCATTCTACCAAAATATGGATATTAAATTTTTATATTTTTAAAAGGAAATTTTAAAATGAAAAATTAATAAAAATAACTAAATAAACAAATATTAATATATTTTAAATAGATTAATCAAAATCACTATATTAATTGGTTTATAATATTTATTCTTCTTGTATCCTTTGTAAAAAAAAATATTTATTTGTTTTTACTATCTCGCCAGAGATAGTATTGCGATCATGAAAATTTTCGATGTTGAGATTTTGATGTTTTTATACGTTTTGAAGGTTCCTGAATCATTTTCACTAAGGTTGAGAAAAATGTCTGTGTGTGTGTATGTGTGTGTGTATGTGTGTATGTGTGTATGTGTGTATGTATGTAGGCAAGATTACGCAAAAACGGTTTGAGCTAGAATGATGAAATTTGGTACATGGACATTATTCAAAATTCATAGTTTTCTATCAACTTTTGAGAAATGTAGCTCAACCGGAAGAGGGTCATTACCTACAACGTTTTGATTTTTTTTCCTCTAAAGTGACCGTAAAAATAAAGATATATGTTTGATAATTTTTCACATGATTAATAATTATATAAAACTGCTATATATAGAATTTCAGCTTGATTGATTCGCTGAAATTACCAGAATTAATTTTTTAACACTGAAAATCTCACGCGTCAACACGTGACGTGGTGCCATCAACAAAAAGCCAAACATGCGCTGGTTTAATATTTATTATTTATTATTTATAATTTATAATTAATTAAATTTAATTTAAATATAATATATTATGTTATTTAATCCAATTCAAATTGCGAGATAGTCGAGTGGAGACACTCCAGCTAATTTATACTTAAAATATATTTTATTCGATTGATTTAAATTTCGTGTGATGTAAATAGAGGATGATGATATAATATTTACAAATATATATATATAGTGAATAATAGTTGAAGAAATATGTATATTATATAATTTGTTGACATTACTATTTCGTTATTTATTTTAATGTTTATTGAACAACTCGCGAGTATATTAATTCGTTGGTGACCATTAATTTCATTAGTTTAATTCATTCAATCAACTAAGTATTGAACTAATCAATTTATTTTAATTAAATAAAAGAGCTACTCGATTGGGACAAATTCAGATTTATTAGTTGAAATGTTTAGGCCATTTGTACAATTTGACATTGATCGACAGACGGTTTCGGCAACTGCACCTCTGGGCATCATTTGCAATCCATAAACGGTATTGTTTTTCCAAAGTCGATTCCAATAAGTTACTTTGGATTAGCCGTTTTGGACAGGAGCGATTGTCAGGGATGAGACTCACCCAACAGGCAATGTTGATATTTGATCGATTTACCAAGTGAGATAGAATCGAGAGGATGGGGGAGAGAAAAGAGCTCGGTGTGGTTAGGACCCTCTTACAGAGAGAGTCCGACACTGACACCTCGAGTTGACATCGGTTGCCTCCAACCCCAGACTAAAAATGAATCTCATCATATCATTCGGTAATTAGAGCAGATGATTGGGTGGAACAAGCCTCACTACAGACGGACCCACCCCCAATCAGGGAGCCTTGCTTGTTTTTCATCCGCAACATCGGTGATTTGCATTCCAGAGATTGATGGTTCAAAAATCATTTGTTCTGCAAATAAACAATACCATTCGTAAAATTGTCCTCTGTCAATACAACAATAATGACTTGTTTGGATTTTTCCATAAACCATTAATATTTGTAATCGAATCAATGTTGCTGATTTCATTTTTTTTTTTTTTTTTTTTTTTTTTTGCAAACAAACAATACAATATAAATGGACACCTAAAACAAGAGCATTTGGATTATCCAATGATTATATTATGGATAATATCCAATTATCGGAAAATTAAACCAATAATAAATTATTCATATTATCATAAGCATCTTATATTAGTACTGTAATCTAGTAATTGATACATGTATATAAATATATAAATATTACTCTTATTTTTTATTGTGTAATTAAATAATTATTATATGTTAAAACAAAAAAATAAAAATATAAATGAATTTTATATTTCAAAAATAATAGCCAATAGAAATTAGGGATATATATATTAATTTAAAATAAGATTTAAATATTATAAAATGCATAAATAATAATTAAAACAAACAAATAAAAACAAATAGGAAAAGTTTTCAAAATTAGATAAAGTTTTGGAAAGAGGAAATAGTAAAGGTGTAACAACCGAAATGTATACTATAAAATACCATAAATAAAAAAATTGAATAAACTTGAAACTGAACTAAACGTAAAGATTAATCATATTAAGTGTTTATAATTTTTAAGTTTAATTTTCAAGATTTCTAAAAAGATTTTAATTTTATAAATAAACAATGATTTTGTTTGAATTTGAAAAATGTTAAATATAACATATTTTAACTTGATATTAATGAATTTAAATTTAAATAATATAAATAATCAAAGTAATTGAAGAATATAATAAAGAAGAAATATAGAAAAATCAATTAAATTCAAATATAAATATCTTCAATGGATTTACTAATATTTATTGACAGATGACAGACAGCTCCATTAACATATTTGATAATCAACTTGTGGCCAAATAATAAATAGACATTTCGTACCAAAAAAAAAATTTATTTTTTTTATTTTTTTTGAAAATACCTATTCTTGATAATGAACAAAAAATAAATTTAAAATAAAATGCATTAAATATTAAAAAAAACTAAACAAATGTATTTATAAAATGTAATTAATTATTTGTTTAATCAGGCTTGATTAATATGATCTCAGGTTCGTTGACAGGAAAAGGATGGAGAGAATGAAACAACACAAATCATCCACCTCATAAAGAGAATATAAATATTATATATAAAAATTAGCGAGCGCATTCTTTCTCATCAGTGATAAATAAATTATAACCATATACATCCTATATATATATAAAAAGATGAAAAATATATTTTGTAATGAAAATATTGAAATTAATTAGCCAAGTGGATAAACATTTTTATAATTTTTTTTTTCTAATTTATTTATTCACCAATTATATAGAAAATGAAATATATAATTAGAGATATGAGAATTGCGTTCATATATATATATATATATATATATTTCATTTTAATTTTTGTTTTAAAATTAAAATAATAAATGAAAAAAGTCCAATTTAATGAAACAAAAAAAAAAATCAATCAATCAAAATAGAATCTTATATAAAAAAAATCAATTAATTAATTAATTTTTTAATCTTTCATATCATATTGTTTTATTAATTTACAAAAGGAAATTTTTAATTATTTTTAAAGCATAATATATTATATTTTTTTAATAATTTAATAATGATTTAATTTTATACATGGATAATATATATTTTTATCTTCTAAATACATAAATTAGTAGTTAAAGAGATAAAATACTTAAATAAAAATAAAAGATATTTTGAATATCGAAAATGAGAATAAATAAAATATAAATTCATTTAAATATATATATATATATATACTAATATATTTTTAAATTTCTTTTAAGTTACATTTTTTTTCATTTGTAAAAATTTTTTTAATAATTGGCAAATTTTTGCTATTTTGCAATTTTGCAAATCTGTCTCTATGATTAAATTGAATTTTTAATATTAATTAGATTTGATATTTTTTGTTAATAGATCATTATCGTTTTGTTTATTTATTTATTTATTTATTGTTTTAATAATTAATGACAGTTAGCATGGAATTAAGATTCGAGCTTTGGTCTAATTATTAATGATTAATGACCAAATGTCAGTTTTGCTTGTTTAAAAATGAGAAAGGAGAATGGAGATTTCTTATCGGAGGATCGTTTTTTTTTTCTTCTTTAGAGACTTGAATGGAAGGCTCAGGGGTGAAAGTGTCGCCGAAACGCTTACCTGGTCGGGGTGCAAAAAATCGCCGTGCTGGTCATCTTCGGCATCCTGAGTGCAGCCGATGAAGAGAGGGGCCACGTGGTGTTCCCACGAGTCGTCCATGTCCATCTCCGCTCGCCGACGAGCCGGGTTCGACTCTGGCCGGTCCCGATGACGGAGAGCGCGCGCGCGAGAGTGCGAGGGGCGGAACGCACACTTGTTGTCGCGGCCGCCGCTGCAGCACCGAGTGGTTCGTCGGGGAGACTGACGGCGCCCTGGCCGGGGGCGGAGGGCCGCTGGGAGCGCGCGTTGGCGGGGCGGGGCCCGACGACGCCCCCACGCCGCGCAATCGAATTCCGTGGCCAGGTACCAGGGGGAAAAAAAACGGCACCATCCGCGAGTTACCTGCAAGGCGATGATGCTACAGGTGGTTGCCAAAAGTCCTCCCCGCGATCTTCGTCTTGGCAATTCTTTTTCACCCAACGTCATCGGTCTCACTCACCGAAAGAAAGTCACCCTCTCGTAAAGCTCCGGATTACCACGCTCCACTCACAAAACTTGAACTTCACTCTACTTATACAGAGGGAGAGAGGGAATTTATCCTATTCAAACATCACTACACCATTCTAGTGACCCTTATTTCAAACCACCCCCCTCCCCCAATCTTCTTTTCACAAAGAAAAGGGTTAAAGAAACAAAAACTTTAATCTCATCATTCTTGTTCGATCTTAAGTTGATGAATTTTAAAATAAATAAATCAAAATATGAAAATATACATTATACTTAAATTTAGTATTAATACAAGAAACCAATTATAATTGGAGAAATTCTTCTCTAACATTAGAAATTAATTAATTAAATATCTCCATAAAAAATATATATGTCCATACTTAGGGGAAAATATTTTTTCAATCAATTATTTATTATTCATAAATTATTAATAATAATCCAAAATATAATTTATTCTAAGAATATTAATAATAAATTGATTATATTCAAGATAGATAAAAAAATAATTGTTTATTTTTATAAGAAAATATTTAAAGATAAAATTGTTTATGTTTTCGGAAATTATCTTAAATTTAATAATTTAAAAAAACACCTTTATTACAAATAATAATAATTAATTTATAGTGAAAATCGAAGATTGACTAAGAATATAAATAAATATTTTGAAAATTGTTTACATTATCAAAATTCTAGTGATGAAATAATTAATTTATTAATATACTTTAGCTACAAATCCAAGGAAATTCAAATATTTCTATAATTATTAACTGACAATTTTTTAAGATAACAAAATTTGTTTGATCTTATTTAATGCTATCTTTCTATAATCAATATGAGAAAAGAGACATTGAAAATTATCGAAAGAGAGGTCATGCTTGTTTTTATGATAAGATTACTGAAATAAATATTGTTCTCTTAAAAGTATAATTAATTAATCAGCAACAACATTACAACATTCTAATAATTATCCCTTTAAAATTTTTGAATATTTTTTTTCCTTTTAAATGCTTTAGAATTGATAATCATAAATAAATTATTTAGAAACTTCTTAATCTGGTTAGAAAAACAAAACTGGCGGCAAATGCTCCTACTCTTGCTGGACCATTCATAAGTTTTTGTTTCTGTTTTTCAGGTTTCATTCATTGAAGTCACACCTTTTTAAGAGATTTATTTGTTTGTCTCTGAAACTCTCTAAATTGTTATCTCTTGATCTCTAGTTATCTCCGACGAGAGCCTCCCTTGCTCTCAAGTCACACGCCATTCTCATTTATTACCATGGTACGACTTCTCCATTGGCTGGACCTCTTCCAAGGAGTTCCTCTCATTGGTTGTTTTTTTCCTACCCGCCGTGAAATTAAAAAAAAAATACCAGTTTCAACCTCGATCAATTCATTATAGGAATGGGAATTAAATGAAAAGTGGCTGATTTGAGTAGAAAAAAAGATAGCACTGAAAAAAAAACAAACACACCAAATCTCCACGAGACCACTCGGTTCCTTCTGCCTGCCTCTCCGTGACTTGCAACTTTCTAGCAACCTAATAGGCCTGTGACTTATGAATATCAATAGTCGATCTATCATTTTTATATTTGATTTCTGAAGTGACGGGAGAGAAAAGTCTTCCAATCAATTTCAAATTTCTCATTCATTCTTAGATACTCTACAAGTTACTTCATTAAAAATTCACATAGTTAGAAGAAAGAAGGTTATAAGATTTAACCATTTTCAAATATATACCTATATGATGTGGGTGAAGTGAATATAAAAGTATTGTTCAGGGCATGTTATTTATAATACATTTTTGTTACGGTTTCTGTCTGTCCTCGTGTGACGTCATCAGTTTGAAGATAGCAATGTTGAAATTTGAAATTTAAATATATTTTATTTATTTATTTATTATTATTATATTATATTAATATAGTTTTCAATTCAAATTTACATGTCAAAAAAAAAAAAAATGATAATAATATTTTTGGGTATGATTGTTTAATTTTTTTAAATATTTAGTAAAATTTCCTTCAATAGTTATAACTTAAAAACAACCAACTAAGATAGGTTTATTTTCTTGTTCGAATTGAAACTTTGAATTTTTTTCAATATTAAGCATTAATGACATTGAAAAAATAATTTCTTTGAAGATTGAGTGAGTTTTTACTAAAATACTTTAACAGAAATTAAGAACTGCTTTGAAACAACAACATTAGTCCAAAATTATTATTATTTTTATACATTGAGAAGCGTAAACTAGAGTAACATTTAAAATTCACTTACATCCAAGAAGTTGTTTCTTTCTTTGGACAAAAAGAAAAAAAAATAATCAATTTTAATTTAATTAATCCCTGGTAGAATGAAGAAATGATTTTGCAAGTACCTACGTCAAAGAACTCTCAACTTCTATAAAGTAAGAATTGATATTTTCTGGGAAAGAATGAAGTCATAGTTTTTCTCGAAAAGACGAATTGTAAATATTAATAATTCATTCAAGTACTAACAATTATCATGTAGATAGAGAATGACGAAATGAATATCCATATTATGGAAATTTATATGCATAAAAGTGAAAATTAGATGTTCCTATATTAGTACCAGAATAAATGTAGAATATAAAGATATACTATTAAATTTTTATTAAATTAACTTGAATCTACTCAAATGACTAGCTAATATTTTAGATCTATTAAAATTTGTAAGGATTATAAATAATTATTATTAAATAATTTTGTTTATAAAGGAGCAGATCATTTGACTAACTAGTATATTTGGATTTTAAGTATAAGTTCAATTGGGAAAAAAATTTTTCAGGATAAATGTCAGATGTTAGAAAATATTATACTAGTACAATGATTGATTTTCACTGAAAATAATAATTTGATTGTTTAAGTAAAATTATAAGATTTAATATAATATTATTGTTATTGTTGTTATTATTAATAGGGTAAGTACGTCCTAGGTGACTGACACACACTCATATATAATAGTATTAAATATAAATATAAATCATTTACAAATAAATAAATGGTTTACAAATTAAAATATTTAATTATTTTGAAAAATTCGTCATATATCCGATCGATTATTTATCAATTTATTTCGAAATATTAATAAAAAATAATAAACAGTCCGCCAAGAAGATATGATTTCTCTTTTTCTATAATTTATTAATTGAATAAAATAATTGAAAGTGTTTGGATTTCTAACCAAACGAGGTATAAAAATACTTTGATTGTGAGAAGATTTTTCAATCATTGAGGAGTTAAAATCCCCATTCTCTGTGAATAAATTGTCAACCTATTTTAAAAATTATTTATTTTATTATTTACTTTGTAGTAACTAATAATAATTTTTTTTTTGTTTTAATTTAGATAAAAAGAGTAAAATTAAACAAAAAAACATAATTAAGTTATTATGTGACCATTCTCATTGAAAAATTTTATGCCAATATAATAATATTAATCTCTTGTAAAATTTTAAAAATAAATAAACAATCACAAATAAAAATAACAGAAAATGATGTTGATTTTTTAATAAATAAGCGGGAGTGTCCTCCCCTAGACTTTCCCGCATATAAATAGGTATAAAGAGTTGTGAATGAATATTTAGAATGTGTAAACTTGGTATTGATAAAGAGCCAGTTCGTATTAGTTTATTGGTGTCAAATTTGATATTTGGTAACATTTATATATATATATATATATATATAGAATAAAGTGCTACTTCCGGTTAACTGATATTTTAAATGTAAAAAAACAGATATGGATATAATATAAATATTTTTCATTTTATTTTATTTATAATATATAAGGGCTGGCTGTGACGTCATGAAGTGCTGGGTGACGTCATATAATTTTAAATTAAGAAAAAACTAATGAAGATGATTTTTCTCGATAAAACCAATACAAAGTGCATAACACGTGGAGATATGTCCTCACGTGAAATTTGATATGAAAATAACCCTTCACTTCCTCTCTTCGATCGGCAATACTAGCACTTCTGGTTTCCGGATTTGCACCAAAAGTTGAGCAATTCATCCTACTGATGTATTAAGTAAATATACCAAATTTCATCAAAATCCGTTGAGCCGTTCAGGCTGTACACATCTATACGGAAGGACGGACAGACGGAAGGACGGACAGACGGACGGACGGACGGACAGACATCATGCTAAAAATACTTTTTTCTGTTAAGAAAATGCATGATTCGTGGAGATATGTACCTAAAAATATCCATAGGTGAAATTTGGTGTGAAAACAATACCTCCCTTACTATCGTCGGTCGGTAAAAAAGAAACGCTACTTGTATAGGTAAAATGTCACTTCCGGTAGTCAGATGATGATGAAATTTGGTATCTGAATTTTTTTCATATTTTTAAATCTATATACAAAAAATGAAGCAAATATCTCGAAGCAAACTGGTACTTTACTTGAAAGGTAAACGCAACCAGTGTAGGTAAAGTACCACTTCCGGTTAACCGATTTTGACGAAATTTTGATAGAAATCTACAAACTGTGAATAATATCGGTGTACCAAATTTCGAAGTCCTAGCTTGATTAGTTTTTGAGTAAATTTGCTTACAGACATTACATACATACATACATACATACACACAGACATAATTCGAAAAATGGTATTTTCCGACTCAGGGAGGTCTAAAACGTCAAGATCTATCGAAATCTCGAAGTCGAAATTTTTGACGATTCCAATACTTCCCTTATACGAAGTATGCGGGAAAGTAAAAATGAATTTAAAAGAAAATACAATTTAAATAATATGTACATATACCTTTCAAAATATGTCACTTTACTATATTTAATTAATAATAATAATGTTGTGTAAATAAATACTATTTTATATTGATTTTGTTTACCAATAATTTATATTTTTGATTTTCATTAAACCCCAGAGAATTTCATGTCAATTGTAGCCAAAATAATTGACTATATTAGAATAAATTCACATGTACTTGAAAATAGCCAATGCATTGGAGAGAGGGAGAGGGGGAGATCAATCAATCCCAATGAAATGTCTGTTTGATCGAAATGGTTTTAAAATCCAATCTACGTACGAAATCTATTCACTATTACAAAACGGAAACAATTAAAGCCTAGCTGGTGATTAAATCCTGTTTTTCATTTTTTCATTTCAAGTTAGTTTGTCATTTGTTGATTTTTCTATAATGGTTACTATATCTTAAAGAAAGTTAATTAATTCTTATTTTTTTATTTTATTTTATTTTATTTTTTTTTATATTTATTTATTTATTCTTTTTTTTTTTGTCAAGTTACTTAAGTTTTCTATTAACTTTGTTTTTTCCTCTCACTTTGATTTGAAGTAAGAACAGGTTAATGCAAAAGTCTAATTCGTTTCTTTACTCAATAAGTGCTTTTTTAATTGTCCTGCAATTATCCGATAGGGTCGACTACCCAAAGGTAGTTGGCGGGGTCAGGGGGTATCTTATTAACAATTAGCGTCATGTTCCAAATATGCGAATGTGTCCAGAAAGCTGTGACGAGGTTTGACTGGCGATCATTCCCACCGTTGACGGATGAGCCGACCGGCAACGACCTGTATCGCCGACATGGAAAATCTCTTGGCTAATGTCGCCAATGCAGATAGTGACCTGTTTGACGTAATGTCACGCTCGAATGATTGACAAGCACTCGAGGAGAACGCCTGTCTCCTAATATCCAAATGCGTTTCTATTGCCCTGACAAGGAGAGCCAATCAGATGACGAACAAACCTCAATACTTTACTTCATGACTGCTGCCATATGCAAATTAATCTTATCACACTCAAGAATATTATCACGAGAATTTTATTATAATTATATAATTATAAAATTTAACCATCAAGATTAAACAAAGGTAGATTAAACAAAGGTAGTTTTTTCAATATATATATATATATATATGTATATATATATACTCTTTATATAAAAGTACTGCCTCCTATACTCCCGAGTGGTATGATATATGGTTTATAAAAGTAGGGATTTTTTAATGTAAACATTTTTAAATATATTGAAATATAATAAAGATAAATATTTAAAATGATCACGGAATATTGTAAGAATATATCTTCAAATCTCTGAAATACAAATCTATTTTATGTTTATCTTAAAAAAAATCGGGAGTGTCCTCCCCTAGACTTTCCCGCATATAAATAAGTAATTAGGTTATTATTATTATGTTTTAACAACATAAAATTAAACAAACTAATTAATTTAAATTATAAAGTAAAATGGTTTAACACTATTATATATGTTTATAATTTACACCTAAAGCTACTTGTATAGGTAAAATGTCACTTCCGGTAGTCAGATCATGATGAAATTTGGTATCTGAATTTTTTTCATATTTTTAAATCTATATACAAAATATGAAGCAAATATCTCGAAGCAAACTGATACTTTACCTGAAAGGTAAACGCAACCAGTGTAGGTAAAGTACCACTTCCGGTTAACCGATTTTGACGAAATTTTGATAGAAATCTACAAACTGTGAATAATATCGGTGTGCCAAATTTCAAAGTCCTAGAAATTCTAACTATATGACCTCTATTCATCACAAAATACTCAACTCAAGGAGTTTACAATGTAGCTCGATTAAAATTGGGAGGAGAAAATAATTGAATGTTGATTGAAATATGTTAATACGATGACAGGTCAATAAGTTCGTGACTTTTTGAATTTCTTATCTATTTAATAAAATGGCAACGCTGCTCCTGTCAACAGTCAAGTATCTGCTGATTCCTGTCGAAATTTGAACCAGCTGAGCCTTTTAGTTTTTGTTTGACATTTATTAATAGCAGACTACTTCATGATTTGAGAAGGAAATGGAAAAAAGTGAATTTTGTGTGCTCATTAAGCATTATTTTTTACGAAAAAAAACCATCATTGAAACCGAGTTTTTGCGCCGTTTCGTAACCGTGGATCGACCACAACACACTAAAGACCATACAGCAATCAAAACAATGGATATCTCGAGATAAATCGGCACCAATTATATTTTTTGGAAGGGATAAAAAATTGAAGAAATGTTGGGTGAAAAGGAGACTACGTGGAAAAAATAAAATAATTTTTTATCCAAAAACCTGCGTTTCATTCACAAAGTCGCGGACTTATTGACCTGCCCTTGTTTTTAAAAATATTATTAATTAACAAAAGTAAGAGTAAAAAAAAATATTATTTTAATGTTCAGAAAAATAAACTTAATATATTAAGAAAAAAATATAAAATAAAATCATTTAATGAGATTTTATTTTATTAAGTTAAAAAATTAATTAATTATAAAAAATAATTAGTAATTGACATATTACTTATATGCTAGAGTGGGATTGATTGATGCTTCAGCAAATCGAAGTAAAATAAACTCAACACACTAAGAAAAATAAAATACCGTTATTATCGGTTTTTTTATCAATTTTTCATATATATATGCATATGTATATTTAACAGTTTATCTTAACTATATAAAATTTGAGCTGAAGGTCCCCTTATCTGATGATTTTCCAGACCAGGAGACCTTCCATTCCTTCTCCCCGCCACCTTAAATAGTTTTCGGTTTATAGTCGTTGAAAGAAATAAAATAAAAAATAAATAAAATTATAGATAATAAATAGCTGGTCATGTCGCCTCCTATGTTCTTCACACATTTTATTGATGGGAAATTTTTGAATTCATATATTTACCGACCGACGATAGTAAGGGAGGTATTGTTTTCACACCAAATTTCACATGTGGAGATTTTTACATATCTCCACGAATCATGCATTTTCTTAACAGAAAAAAGTAATTTTAGCATGATGTCTGTCCGTCCGTCCGTCCATCCGTATAGATGTGTACAGCTTGAACGGCTTAACGGATTTTGATGAAATTTGGTATATTTACTTAATGCATCAGTATGATGAATTAATAAACTTTTGGTGCAAATCCGGAAACCGGAAGTGGTAGTAGTAGCGATCGACGGTAGGAAGGGAAGGTTTATTTTCACACCAAATTTTTCACATGAAGAGATTTTTTACCTATCACCACGAATCATGCACTTTGTATTGGTTTTATCTTCGAGGAAAATCATCTTTATTAGTTTTCCTTAATTTAAAATTATATGACGTCATCCAGCCATTCATGACGTCACAGCCTGGTCTTACATATATATTATAAATAAAATAAAATTAAAAATATTTATGTTATATCCATATCTGTTATTTATTACATTAATAGATATATTAAAATTATTTGAAATTGTTTCTGTAGCTGGAAATTAATTTACTTCAAACCGTCGAGCGGTTCGGACCTGGCCACAGGTCGACTTATTTTAATTTATAAATTAGATATAAATATATATATATATATATATATATATATATATATATATAATCATAATCATTAAAATTTTCTAGTTAAAATTCAATCAATAGAAATTAAATAATTATTTATTAGTATATTAGAATTTCTGCTTCAAAAAATTCAAAATTTTGAAAACAATTGAAAATTTTAAGCAATATATATATAAGAAAATAGATATAAAAATTTAGATATTATATATATATAATTTTAAAGATTATACTTAGATTTTTAGCTTGAGTGTGGTTATAAATATGAATTATCTTTATAATTTAATTATTTAAAATTTTATTTAATTCACACAGCCCTTTTGATGTGTTGTTGATTGTATTACCATACCTCCAACATCGCCTGATTTGCTACTGGGTTGAGCAAAAATAGCTATACAAAGATCTCTAGTTGGGAGACCTCCCACAGAATAGATGGAGAATCTCCACGAACAAGATAGCCTCAATAAAAATTTACAAATTTAAAAGTCTAATAACTGATGGCAAATCATCTGACAAAGCCGGAATCACTTCAGGCAACTCTCTTGAATGAGTCACGAGGGTTTTTACGGTGTAGTACCTCGATATATTATATCTCCAAATCATTTATGAGAATATTTCTAATTAATTAGATAGATTTAGATAAATACTAGCTGCTCAGAGCGCCTTCGGCGCTCTTCACACCTAGACGGGGGCTCCGCCCCCTGTACCCCCGAGTGGTACATAGTATTTGGTGGTTGAAAGTAGTAAAAGGTTTTCATCCATTTTGTTTCAATCAGTATATTACATAAAACATTCATTTCTTTTTGTGTTCTTATTTAAAAAATATATTTTAATTTAATCACTATATTAATTATATATAATATTATTGTATATGTTATATCTATCTACCTATGTGGCTCAAAGATACTCGAAAGTTCTTAGCCGCAACAACCACATTTCTCCAAGTGTCCCCATTCTGAGCCCTTGTTCCATCTCTCTTACGTCCCTTCCTACGCGTCATTGGTTTTCCAAGCGGACGTTTTCCAATCGGTCTTCCCACCAATATCTTTTTCCTCTCCCATTCTAGCCACGTGCCCTGCCTATCGCAGCTTTTTCCCTTTTATAACCCTAACTATTTCTGAAGATGCAAAGAGACCATGCAATTTCTTGTTATGCTGTCTCCCCCATTCCCCGGTGACCTCATCTTTCTTTGGCCAATAAATGCAGGGAAGAATCCTATTCTCAAACACTCTGAATCTACTCTCATCTCCCAGGGTCATAGACCATGCCTCCCACCCATATAATGCAACAGGCAAAATAATTTTTTTATATATTCCCTTTGATAATAATTTTGAAGAGATAAGCCTCTTTATTGCAAGATAACAGGCGTTTCCCGATTGAAACCCCGATTTAAATTCTTCTCAAATATTATTATCCTTCGTGATTACATTAAATTTTTCTACATATTCAAATTCTACATTTTGTATCTTAAGATTTTGTATGTCTTTACTCTTCCTCTTTGTTACTAAATATTTTTTCTTATCACTATTAATTTCAAACCTCCATTAATTTTTCCTCGCTATCTGCAATCGCTTCCTAATCTCCTATTATATTTAAGTCGTCTGGGTAACCTAACATTTTACAATTGATTTCTTCATCTTATTCTTTCTTTACTACCTTCAAGTTTGAAGATTGAAAATTTGAAAAAGTTTATCCGGATCTATTGAGTCATGCGTATGTTTTACTAAAGTCTACAAATAATTAGTGAACAGAAATATTGAATTCGCGGTTTTTTTCCTAATATCTGTCATAATGAAAATATCTTAATTAATGTTGGTCGATTTGGCCTGAACCCGCAATGATATCTCCTAATATTTCCTCCGCCTATGGTTCTTAAGTATTTTCTATGTTATAATAGTGAAATAGAGTATAATATTTCTTGATCATTACATTTTGGTATTTTATTTTCATTGCTAGATTATTATTGAATATTTTTAATTATAATGAAACTTGAGAAAATGCAAAAATAGAGACTTGAGACAATTTATAAAAATTAACGGTATAAAACTATAGATAAATATATACATTCATTAATAGTATTAATTTAAATTAATTGATTTATTTGTTTTTTTATTATTAAGTTCATTTATTAATTTTTTTAGATCATAGTTATTTTCCTTAAAAGAAACTTAAATTCTGTGGTGCTAGGGGATTTGAAAATCATTCGTCGAAATATGAAGATTTCGCTTACAGTTTCTGTCATGTCCGACCTCCATCCAACAGTTATTTTCTGTCAAGTTTTTTGCTTCTCTTAATCATGTGATCTATATATTTAATTTTTTTTGATTCATTATAATAAAATTTAAACAAATAAAAATTTTTACTTTGTTAATTTATAAAAATTTCAATATAAACTGATTGTGAGTGATACGCTTAGCCAATACTCTGAATAATTTGTGTACAAAAATATTGAATGTTCTTAGCGAGATTTGATATAATGTTGTACGATTTGTCCTAAATCTGAATTAGAAGAAAATTATAAATTGCCTCCTCTTCCAGCCCAATTCATTTACCCACCCATGTTGCATATGGCATCTAAATTTCTTAAAACTCCGTTTTTTTAATTTAAAATAGAAGGAGAGAAAGAGTTTTAAATTATATTCGAATTGTCTATATATTCTATATATCAGTATTTTTTTTCTGAATTTAATAGCAAGTTGATTTTAAAAATTTTCCATTCTTAATGCATATGATTGATTACTTGTGTTAAAATTTAAAAAAATTCAAATATTCTAATTTTTATATTTATATACAATTTAATATTATTTTTTATTAATATCATATCAAAAAAGAGAATTTATTAAAAATTAAAAATAAAAAAAGAAGCCTATTAATAAAAAATTGAATGGTGATTTAAATATTTTATTAAATTAATTAAAATGAGACCTTTTAGAATAAATTATTTAATTGAAATGATATTTAAATATAAGAATTTAAAAAAATATTATATTCTTTGTTTGGCAATTGTTATTTAATTATGTGCAACATGATTCGACTTGCACAGAGCATCGTTATTTTTTATTAATATCACATAATAAAAATGAATCTTTTAAACATAATAAATAAAAAAGACATTTTAATAAATTTAAAAAATATACCCAATTTAAAAATGTCAAAAATTTAAAACAACTTTATATCATCATATTTTAATTTTTATATAATATATATATATATATTTAGTAATTAATAATAGAGTAATTAAATTAAAATAAAAAACAAAGATAATATAATTCAGTCATTTTAATTCAGGTTAAATAATATTTTTTTTTATTATTCAATGATAAAATTTATATATTATTATATATATATTATAGAAAAGAAGAAATATTCAATTAAATAAAAAATAATTTAAGATAAAAATATGATCTAATAAATATTTTAATTAAATTGAGAACTTTTAGAATAAATTATTTAATTGAATTGATATTTGTATATTAGAATTTAAAATAAAAAGGGAAATATTATAATAATTCTTCGATTGGGAATCTCTATGATAATTCATTGTTTGAAATGATTCCGCTAGGCCGACAGTGAGCCGCGAGCTGCTCTTGAATGAACAACACGGAGAATTATATAAACTTTAAAAAATTAATTTCTGCGGTTATTGATAAGATATTAATAAAATTTATAGCCTATGTTACTCTAGAGGTATATAAGAATATTGTGATGTAATTTCAAAGAAATCGGTTCAGCCAATTCTGAGTCTATAAAATAGTAATTTTCCGGACAGACAGACAGACAGACAGACAGACAGACAGACAGACAGACAGACAGACAGACAGACAGACAGACAGACAGACAGACAGACGTGAAAAATTCTAAAGTCACTTTTGGATTCTAGAGGTCATGAAACGCGAAGATATGCAAAAATTTTTAAATTCTGAGCAATGTGCAGACAAAAACCTTTTTTTATATATATAGATTTACTTTATGAAAAATTTTTAACATATTTTTTTTTATATTATCTGCATATGTCATTTGAATATTAAAAATAAAAGTATTTGTAAAAGCAAAATTTTTATACTTTATGACTAAATAATAATTTTAACAATTTTTTTTCATTTTATTTTTGTGTGAAAATGGAAACAAAGAATGGAAGCTTTTTGCGTTATATTTGTAAGTTCAATAAAATTTGAAATTTTCACACATTTCAAACTACAGAAATCTTAAATTAAATCTTGAGTGGTAACAATACAAAATTAATTCTCATTTTAGAATTTTAAGTGATTTTTGAAATAAAATTAAAATAGTTTCTTCGATCATTTAATATGGTATGACCTAAGAATATTTCAATAAATTTTGATAATAATACTTTTTATAATTAATCCTGAATTATCTCTGCTTATGTTGCCGACTGTTATAATTTATAATTTAAATTTTACATAACACAGATACATATTTGATACCAAAAGTGTAGAGATTCAAAATTTAAAGTTCGGGTGCCAACTTGAAGAAAGATTGGATTACTCTTTTTATAAAAAAATATGAGCTAGGCCAGGCACATAACCGACCGACAATATGAAATAAATTAATTTCCAAACAACATTATACAATATATATATATATATATATATATATATTTATGTATATAAAGTATAAAAAATAAAATATTTTGAAAACTTGAATTAAAATGAATAAATTGGTTTTTATTTTTAGTTTAATTACTCAATTAATAATTACTAATATATTTTAAGTGAAAAATTTCCGACAATGAATATAAAATTAATACTTGGTAAACTACCACTTCTGGTTTCCGGATATACACCAAAAGTTGATCAATTCATCATACTGATGCATTAACTAAATATACCAAATTTTATCAAAATCTGTTGAGCCGTTCAAACTCCACACGTCTATACGGACACACAACAGACAGACGAACGGACAGACATCATGCTAAAAATACTTTTTTCGTTAAACAAAATGCATAATTCGTGAAGATATGTAAAAATCTCTACATGTGAAATTTGGTGTGAAAAGAATACCTCTCTTACTATTATCGGTCGGTAAAAACAAAAAAAACATTGAGTAGTTTCCGAAGCATTGAATTTATAAGTTCAGTGAAGTCCATATTTTTTTTTTCAAATACATAAGGCAATTCAAATAACCATTTCCTTTTATTTATTTTTAAATAAAGTATTTTATTAGTAAATTCATTCGCGACGGTCTGCATATCATTTTCAAATTTACTTTTTCTTTTTCGTTTTATTTCTAGGGAATTATTCTAATCGCAACTTTCCTTTGTATTCAATTTTCGGTTGTAAATATGGCGTGCATTCTTTTGAAGCCCATCACCAGGTTGAAAGATCTTTTTTTATTAGTTTATTACCTAGCAGTAAACCATTATATTCAATCATATTATCTTTACTCTAATGCATAATTATAGAATGTCTTGCAATTGGAAGATATTGCTATTGGAGTGTGCGTCTCTCCAGGTCATCCATCTGTCACGAAAAGCAGATGATGGGGGTTTTACCCTGCTGATAAAATTCATTCATTAATATTCCATTGGCCATAATTTTCAACGAAATCAAATATTTTTTTTGCCAGAGGATTATACTTTTTATTTTTTTTTTCAAAATATTTATGAATTATTTTTATTTTTAAGGATTTCAAAACATCTTACAATACTGTTTTGTTATTATGTGTTGTTAATGATAATTAAGATAAAAACATATTTTTTTAAGTAATATAATATTTTGATTTGATATAATATTTATATGTTATTTTCAAATTTATTTAAAATTTATCTTATTGATTTTAAATAGAATATTGCGATTTTCAACTGAAAATATTTTAGTAGTGAAGAATTTCATATAAGATCATTTTTCTTAAGAATTTTAACATTTTTCTAAAACATTTAAATTCTTATTCAAGTTTATATAAATCTAACAAATTATAATTAGACATGTAATTTTAATTTTAATATTAATTGTATTTCTATGTGATTTTTATTTTCAACATTTCTTGTTAATGTAAAAGTAACATAAATTGCATTTAAATTATTTAAACATTGATTAATTATTATAAACAGACTCAGTGTTGTTATCTTATGGGCTCTTTTTATGAGAATTATCTGCACCCTCTATAAGATTTCAAATTAATTCGATATTCGTAAGGATCACCAACTGTCAACTTTCTGCTTGAATAAAAACCACGTATATTCAAATTGGTTTATTTATACTAGATTAATTTTTTTTAAAGATTGTAGAGCATTATAAGATTATAAAGATTATAAAAGATTTTTAAATAATAATTTTTATATTCTATGAGAAGATTAATTTGCAATTTTTTGAATATAATTATTTCACAATTTTTTTTTTATTTAGGGAAAAATATACAAAATAATTAACGAAAAACTGAAATAAAATTTTTTTATTAATTTTTTCATTATTAAAAGAATAATAAGCGGGAGTGTCCTCCCCTAGACTTTCCCGCATATAAATAGGTATAAAGTGTTGTGATTGAATATTTAGAATGTAATAAAGTGCTACTTCCGGTTAACTGATATTTTAAATGTAAAAAAAACAGATATGGATATAATATAAATATTTTTAATTTTATTTTATTTATAATATATAAGGGCTGGCTGTGACGTCATGAAGTGCTGGGTGACGTCATATAATTTTAAATTAAGAAAAAACTAATGAAGATGATTTTTCTCGAGGATAAAACCAATACAAAGTGCATAACACGTGGAGATATGTCCTCACGTGAAATTTGATATGAAAATAACCCTTCACTTCCTCTCTTCGATCGGCAATACTAGCACTTCCGGTTTCCGGATTTGCACTAAAAGTTGATCAATTCATCCTACTGATGTATTAAGTAAATATACCAAATTTCATCAAAATCCGTTGATCCGTTCAGGCTGTATACATCTATACGGACGTACGGACAGACGGACGGACGGACGGACAGACATCATGCTAAAAATACTTTTTTCTGTTAAGAAAATGCATGATTCGTGGAGATATGTACCTAAAAATATCCATAGGTGAAATTTGGTGTGAAAACAATACCTCCCTTACTATCGTCGGTCGGTAAAAAAGAAACGCTACTTGTATAGGTAAAATGTCACTTCTGGTAGTCAGATCATGATGAAATTTGGTATCTCAATTTTTTTCATATTTTTAAATCTATATACAAAATATGAAGCAAATATCTCGAAGCAAACTGGTACTTTACTTGAAAGGTAAACGCAACCAGTGTAGGTATAGTACCACTTCCGGTTAACCGATTTTGACGAAATTTTGATAGAAATCTACAAACTGTGAATAATATCGGTGTACCAAATTTCGAAGTCCTAGCTTGATTAGTTTTTGAGTAAATTTGCTTACAGACATTACATACATACATACATACATACATACATACATACACACACACAGACATAATTCGAAAAATGGTATTTTCCGACTCAGGGAGGTCTAAAACGTCAAGATCTATCGAAATCTCGAAGTCGAAATTTTTGACGATTCCAATACTTCCCTTATACGAAGTATGCGGGAAAGTAAAAAGAGACGCATCACAAGCTCTAGTTAAAAACAACCTCCCACTCCCGTGACGTAATGTCTGCTAGGATTATTAATTTAAGAATTTTTGCAACCTAACACTATTTAATAATATTTTGACATTTTTATTATTAAAAATACATTTGAATTTATAATATTAATATTGATAACATTTATATAATTCATTTATAATGATGACATTTGTTTTGGTAGTTTCAGAGTTTATGAATTGCTTGTTTATGGGACTGTCAAATGATTAAAATAGTATATATAGGTTTCTCAGTAGGGTTTTCTCATGTAAGGGTAAACTGACGACACACTATGTTTGATTTCGACATAACATACTCATTAATATCTATTTACTTATAATAATTCTTAAACATTTTAAAAAAGAAAAGGATATAATGTTACTTTATAAATACTACAAATTACTAATCTAGAAGCGCCCCCATAGTTTGGCGCCCAGAGCCCGCTCTAGAGAACAAACCCGGCATTTGTCAGGGGCTGAAACTTTTGGTTATGAATTCAATCAATTTTACTCATATAGCAGCGGTAATTTATTCTATTGCCCGGGCGCATGAATGCTATAGCGGGCGCTGAACTTTCTTATTATATCCGATTAAAAATCTAATAAAATATAATTATTATATAATACTATATTGTATATTATGGGTATATTACAATTTATATAATAATTATTAAATTTATATTATTTTTCTATAAATTCTCTTTAAAATAGCAAAGGATATACTGTTATTTAAAAACAAATACAAAAATCTTGTTTAAGGGCGCCCCTTTTAATTGGCGTCCTTATAATCTCTGCATATTGAGATGTCTTCGTTGATTAAAAAACTAATTAAATTACTATTATACCCTTTGGTATATATATTAATAATTTTAAAAACTTCAAATGCATCGAAATAACTGATACTATAATATACGAGGGTGGTCTGAAAAGTTTCCGAACTGGCCAAGAAAATCGATGTTTTTAAATTTTTTTTTTGCTATATTTTTCAACATAATATCCATCAACACTGATACATGTCTCATAACGGTGTTCTAATTAATTATTTAATTAATTAATTAAATTTGATTTAATTTAATTTAAGTCTCATCAACAGTTATGAATCGACGCAAAAATTTGTTTGGATTACGCCTAGAATGCCAAATTGTCGTTAGAAATGGTTTTTCGAAGCAATTTTTGGTCTAACGTTAGCAAATGCGGCACCCACGTTGCACACAGCTTTCCATATTCAAATGGTTTTGAAAAATATTTCGCACACGTTCAGCTGACATCGTACAGGTCTCAGCTATCTTGAATTTTGAAAATTAAAACAAAAAAAAAATTTAAAAACATCGTTTTTCTTGGTCAGGACGGAAACTTTTCAGACCACCCTCGTATATATATATATTCTCCAAGAATATTAAAACAATCAATAATTCTTATTTTATCTATTTTACTCATTTTTGATTGGTTGTTTCACCAATAATAAAAATTATTCAAATTTGAATAAATTATTAAATAATAAACTATAATGGGAAATTACTTTAAATAACTATTGTTTTTTTAATTTCTTACAAAAAAAAAACTCAGGTTATTCAATTTCGATAGTCATTGATGTGATTATTTTGTTGTTTAGCAGGAAATCGCCCGATCAAGGATATCTGGGGGAATTTTGCAATTATATGTCGAAAACAAAAGATGCTTGAACATGAAACGGATGCCTAGCTTTATTTTTGTCTATTTTCTTGTAATACGATTGACCTGAAGTTCACCCCACTCCATCAGCTCGTCATCACTAGGACAATACATTTACTTGCACGTGGCCACCGCGATTCTCCGATATTATCTTGAATCTCATATGATTCAGGGACAAACAACACCCTGTAATCGGTATGAGCTTCCTAGACTTCTGATAACCATCCTTCAATGGAATGCCAGTTATTAAACATGATTTATGCAGTTAACGAAAATGTAAAAAAAAGGAAATAGAATGGCTTTGTTTTCCAAGTTCTCTTCACACTTTATGATATCCGTCGAGGATTGAACATGATCTCTTTTCATGGTAATGAAAGGATTTCTTATCTTGTTATGTATTGCTTTTATAAAGCAAATTATGACTCATATTCTTCTTTAAACTTTATGAGTCAATCTGGTTGTTACCCTGAGTACTTAGATTAAATAAACAACTAATTAATAAAAAGACGTATTAAAATAAAAGTAAATTAGTTTAAAAAAAAATAAAAATTAACATTTTATTACTTCTATATTTTTTTCTTTTATATCATTGCATGACATTAAACGCTTCCAAGGGGTGATAGAAGAATTATTAATCACTAACCTAGCGAAACAAACTGGTTGAAAAGTAAATCTATACTAAAGATCAGAAATAAATATTACGGAATTGTCTAAACTCACTCAGATTAGGCAACCTGAATAATTCCTTGATTTTAATAAATATTTGTTTTTTCATTTATTTAATAAGTTTTTAAATAAAAAACAAAATCAAAATAATTTCAATATAAAATTATTTTTTTTATGTTTTATATAAGAAATAATTTACAATAAGATTAATAAATTGTATTCATTATTTCGTTTGATCAAAAATTAAACACGTTCAACGCCGTGTCGGCCACCGGTGGCCGACATAAAATACCTAGTTTTGACTCAATTTTTTGGGCTGTCGGCCACGAGTTCCATATAAATTGCTATTCAGTGTGGCCGATGTGGCCGATGTGGCCCATAGTTACCTGCAGCTTAGCCGACCCAGTGCCATCTATAATATTATTATATTCGGGTTGCAACAGCCACATAAAGAAGCTCAATAAAGGGATTTATTGAGCTTCTTTATTTTATAATAATATTATAGATGGCACCGGGTCGGCTAATCTGTAGGTAACTATGGGCCACATCGGCCACACTGAATAGCAATTTATATGGAACGCGTGGCCGACAGCCCAAAAAATTGAGTTAAAGCTAGGTATGTTATGTCAGCCACCGGTGACCAAAACGGCGTTTAACGTGTTAAGGAATTATTAATTACTTCTTAATTTCTTATGTATATATACTTATATATATGTATACCAAGCAAAATTTATTTTATAATATTAATTACTTAGTTATTTAAAATAAATTAATTTTTTTAAGAATCAATAAGGTTGCTTCTTCTCTCCCACATTTCATTCATAAATATTATTAATAATGAAAATTTACAAATTAACTGCAAACAAAATCCTATGAAATTATATATAAATTATTTATCGTCTTATTCTTTATTAAAAAAAAATTGAAATTAAAATATCAGACTAATTAGATAAATTATTTCCTCTTCTTTATCAAGTTAATATTTAACTAAAATTAAAAATAGGAATTTAATTGATATTTATACATCTTTAGTTTAATTTATTTTTTTACGTTATTTTGATATTAATTTCAAAATTTAATCAATTAATTATTTCTACTAATAATAAAACGTAGTTTTGTTTATTACTAGTATAGTATCGCCATTGATTTAAGTTGAATACGGAGCCAATTTTCGTTCGTTAAAGGGGTAGAGAGTCAGGATTAGGACAATAATAATCATAATAATAATTAAATAACATCTCCCTCTCCCCATTTAGAAGCGCATTCAATGTGACACAACCTTAATTAACAAGAACCTAATAAAAATGTGAACATTTTATTAGAATAATTATGCAACTTTATCTTTATTATATTTTTTCCACCCTAATCAAAAGTATGAAAATCATTTTCATTTATTTACAAATATTTTTGAAATTCTTGCCAAACATTACAAACGTATCCTTTTTTTTACTAGACAGTTTAGATTTTTTAACAAATCTAATCAATATTGATTCTGTAAATAAGTTCAAATTATTTGAAGAGAATATTTTTTAATTAATATTGACATTACTTAAATTATAAAATAATTATTAAACCATTAGAGTATTATTTATAAACAGATTATAAAAAAATATCTAACTGAAAATTGAACTACAGTTTTGAGATATTACAATAAAAGCAACAAAAGGGGTAATATCCCATAGTTTGAATAATATATATATAAATATATAATTAAATGTATTATTTTTATAATATATATATATATATATATATATATATATATATAATAACGTATAAAATATTTTTTGAATTACTATTCAAGAAAGAGAATTTATTCCTGTTTTTCAAGTCCAGAATTAATATTATTTGATTATTTACTTTAAGTAAGTAATTTAAATTAAGGAATGGAATATTCTAACAATAATTATGGAAATAAACCTCAAAATATACATAAAACACAATTTAGCATTGGGAGAAATTGCTTAGCATCTGGATCCGGTCCAATATATCTCACCTGTTCCTTGTCCATGTTAGTATTCTATTTTATACATAAAACAATTATGTTAAAGAATCTAAATTATCTCAACTACTTCTCTCTCTCTGTTAAATTAATTTAGATAGAAAACTTTCACTCAACAATCTGGCGTCTGTTATTATTTTTGACGATATCTTATTCATTCAACAACTCTTGAGTGAAAATTAAATAAAATATTTGTTTATAATAAATATTAATTAAAAAAAATTATTATTTTTATTTTGATTAATTTTTGACAATGTGTTCAGAACTTTAAATTATTTTTAATCAAAATATATTATTATAAAGAAAAAAACAAAATTTTTTCACAGAAAAATATTATATAATATAATTAAACTATATATAAGATAGAAATTTAGATTTTATGTTTTTCATTTTATTTTTTTACAAAATATATTTTAAGAATCATAATATAAACACATTAATGAGTCATTAACAAAGAATAAATTAAAAAAATGAATATATTATACCTATATGACATATAATTTTAATGTTTTCAAAGTAGAAGGATTAGTAAGATAATTAATATAAATGTAAATAAATTTTAATAAATTTCGCAATTTCAAGGGTAATATTTAATATTAGACATTTTCTTAATTAATTTAATTAATTAAAATTAATTTTTCATTTCTAAAAGTATATTACTTATTAAGACAAAAAAAGGGAAAAATAATTAATTAAATAAATAATAAATAAATAAATAATTTATTTAAATATAAATATGAATATCTATATCTTATAGTTATATGACATTAATAAAATTATATTCCAGTTAAAATATATAAATCATATTATAGTATATAGACACCTACTTCTATATTCAACTCAGTCGTAATTTATGTTTGTTGTTTTATAAGATTTGTAAAATATAAAAATATACTAAAATTATTGTTAAGCAATAAATAACTTTCCAAAATGTCCTTATTAAATAGTATGGTAGACATTTGAATTACGATCAATGATATCCATGAAGGCGTTGAACAAAAGAAAATGATAGTGATGATTGAAATCAGATCTAGTATTGTTCCATTGTAAAACATAAGTGATATCGTCTAACGTCCAAATGTATTACAAATTATATATCTCATTCGGTTTTTATGATGTTCAATAATTATAAATTGCAAACATAAAATGGATAAGATATAAGATTCTTTGGAACAATACTAGAAGTAGATGAATTTGATTTTGCTAATTATATGAATTGCAATATGGACAATAGACAGATGAAAATAGATACATTTTTTAAAAAGTATAAAAAACAAATGAAAACGTATTTAAATTTTTCAGATAAAAAAATTCAGAATATTAGTTATATTGAGATTTGATTATCATTTTAAAGATAACTAATATTCTGTGAACCTATCTATCTATCTATCTCTGTGGCTTTACGGAACTCGAAAGTCCTTGACCGCAGCAACCACACTCCAAGTAGGCATATTCTGAGCCACAACCCTCCAGTCCCTACCCTCTCCCATCTCTCCCAAGTCCCTTCCCACATTATCCACCCTCCGTGTCTTTGGTCTCCCCCCAAATATATTTTTTACCATTCTTTCCTCTACCATTCTAGCCACGTGATTTGCTCATCGCAGCCTTCGCGATTTTATAATTTTAATTATATCTGGAGATGCATAGAGGTCGTAGAATTCCTCGTTATGCAGTCTCCGCCGGTGACCTTATCTTTCTTTGGCCCATAAATGCTGCTAAGAATCCTATTATCAAATACTCTAAATCTACTCTCGTCTCCTAAGGTCATAGACCATGCCTCACACCCATATAATACAACCGGTAAAATAATTGTTTTATATATTTTAATTTTTATCCCCTTTGATAATAATTTTGATGCGATAAGTCCCTTTTTGGGTGATAACAGGCGCTTCCCGATTGTAACCTCGCGCTTTAAACTATTCTGACCCTATAATAATATTTAATTTCTTCATTCTATTTTGACAAAATCTCATGATTTTAGACTTTTTTTCATGTTCATAATAAAATTGGCCTTTTTAATAATTTAATTTTAATTATCAGCTGTAATGTCCCAAGGGCATTAATAATTCGAAATAATTTTATAACAATCCGAAAGCATGTTGCTTGGAAACCACCCGACGCCAAAGGCGGAGTGATGTTTTCTGTAAGCAACATTCTTGAGGTAATTGTTATAAAATTATAAGTATTTATCAATGCGCGAGGGACATTCGGTGAGAAAATTTTTTGCGAAATTTGTAAATAAACTAAAAAATAACTAATAAATTTACTATGTGTTTATCTAATAAGTCCATCTAATTTATAATTTCTGGTGTTGTAAAAGTCCATAAATAATTTCCAAATGTATTTCTTATTTGATAAAGTATTTTTCGGTGTATTTTTTTTAATAATTTCATTAATAAAATCATTATTTTCGTCGTGAAAATGACATTTTAAAATACAAAGGATTACTATTTATTAAATGACAAAAACTGTTTGTTCCCTAGCCACAAGCTAGAGGCATCTTACCAAACGGAGGGATCTTTTCAGTGTAATTGTTCTCTTATTAGCTATTTTTGAACACGTGACTCGGAATTGAAGAATTTGATTGGCTATTCATTTCATCAAAAAATATTCTTTTTAATTTTTACTAAATGCATATATATATAGTAAAAATGTGTATAAAAATATATTTATAAAAGAAAATATAATCCATATTAATTGAAATGGATATAAATATGTGTATAAAAAATGAATAAATGTATAGATATTTGTTTCATATACATATATATTCAATTTTACAAATTTAAATTAAGGATTCAATCAGAATAAAATTTTGCATAATTTGAATTTTGTGTAACTTGAACGAGTATAATGTTATTTTATTTCAAAACAATATGGATTTTTATGGTAACACAACGACGACTTACCAAGTATTCTGATTTAATAAAATGATATTTTAAAACATTTACACAATCAAGTCAAATTTATTATATTTTATACCGAATTTTTTTCTCATCACTAGCTCTTGTTGTTCTTCGTATTTCACATATTAAATTATTCTTTTTGTATTATTATTATTATTATTATTATATAACTACATATTTTGATTGAAAATTTTAATTAGTAACATATTTAGAGAATTAAAATTTCAGGATATTTTACTTATTTATTAGAATACTACAATATATTTTTATATATAAGATTTCAATAATAATTACAATTTATAAAATTCAAATAAATATAATAAAAAAATTATAAGAGTATTAAAAGAGTAATTTAATTAAGATTACCTCAGAATGAATTATAAGAATTAATTATGTGAAATTAATTCATATTTTTATATATATATATATATATTTTTTATGTATTATATTTTCCAAGAATTTTCTTAACTAGATAGTTTACATACATATTCCATAAAAATGGAAAAGTAATTTTTAAATAATAAAAAACACAATATAAAAAATTTTACATTATAATTGTTTTCAATTATAAAAATTAAACAATATCTTATGATATATGATGTCTCGATGGAAATCGTAATATGAGTCTGCATCCGCTTTATGAAGTTTTATAGTCGACTGCTTCCATCTGGAAACTCATCACTCGATCCATCCATATTTCACCAAGATTTCAATCTACTTTATGTTTACATATATATAATAAATATTATCTACTTTAATGGGTTTAATTATGTGAAATGGTTTAGCTATTTAAAATTCTTGATTTTTATATAATTTAAAATGCATTCAATTATAATTATACAATAAATGTATAATACTATATGAACACATTATTGCTAGCTGAATTCATTAAGATGAAATAAAAAAATAATACTAATCTACTTTTGTATGCGATAATTCGAAATATTCCTTTATATTTAATTTCATAAATAACTGATTTTTTCCTGATTGATGGTACTAAAATTAAATATCATTTATACTATTTATAATCACATGGTAAATTATATCTAATTTTTATAAATTTAAAATAAATGTTATAAAATTTTTTTAGGTTTATTTCAACAACGACATACCTTTGATCAGATAAAGGCAAAATAGTAAATTATTTAATATTTAATCAAATGCATGAATTTGAAATTTTTTTTATTACAAGTAAAATTTTATATTTTACAAAAATAGATATTAAAATTAAAATATAAAAAACAAATTATAAAACGTTTTTCTCGTGGATATAAAATATGTACCTTTAAGAAAATCATAATTCTTTTAAAATTTGTTACATACTAACAATAAGATACAATAAGTTTTGTTTGGAAATGACGAAGTCTACTCTTTTCATGGTGAGATTCACCAACCTGAGCAGTTTCAATCGGCCTTGCTTGGGAATGTCAAATTTTCAAATGAAAATATTTTTACTTCTATTAATAATAATAAGATCACCAAATACTTGACATCTCTAGTAATAAAACACACACATACATACACACACACACACGCACACACACACATATGCATATCATTACATATCAATAACTTTAATTGCTAATCACATTTAATTGATTAACTATAATTCAACCTAAGGACCCAATTAAATAAAAAATTTAAAAAATTTCCAAAATCCTATCTCAATATATATAAAGTCGATGAAAAATTTTTCATTTGAGTAAACAGACAGACATGAAGTGAAGTTGATAAAAATATTTAAAAAATGATCTTAATTAAGATTTTCAAATAATCATAAAATATTTCATATAATAAAATAAATAAATAATAATTTTTTAAAAATTTATTTATTTATTGCAATTAAAAAAAAAATTAAAAAAACTAAAATTAATTGAAATATAATATAATCATATTTATTTATTTTTTTATTAATATATTGATTTTTCTAAAATTTTCTAATAGAAAATATTTAAATATATTTTCATTTTATTTTATTTTATTAAACTAATATTTAAATAGCTTTGAGTTAACTTGATTCAATGGCTTAAGTAATTTTTAAAATTACCGCCAAGAGATTCATTGAACAAACTCGTGGAGGTCGTGAAAATGGCCTCGCCTAGTGAATTATCACCAAAAGCAATACGTGATTATATTTTGATAAAAGGTGGTAAAGTGACTAATCATGATTTAGTGAAATATTTTAAATGTTTTTTGACAGACCCAAGAACAAAAGGTAAGTTATTTCAAATATTAAACAAATTCCAATGTGATTGAACTTGAGAAACTAACCTTACTGACACTGTCATTTGTTATTTGTTTTTAAAAAATTAAATAATCCTACTAACACCAATTATTATTTGTTATTTTAGAGGACGCCAGATTGAAATTTAAAGAATACGTCAACTCAGTCGCTGTTATAAGAAATGACGAAGAGGTATATTTATAAATTTCATATTGACATTTCTCGTGAACAACTTTCAGATTGATTTCATTTTACTTTTCTTAATTTTAGGGTGAAAAATTTCTATATTTAAAAAAGAAATATCGCGATCCAAATCTTAGCTTTGATACTTGTATCTCCCCGCCGACGTCACCTTTTCAGGCAATGTCCCTCCAAGATATTCCCTCACAGATGCATTCGCCTGGGAGCAGCATCTATGATCCCCAGGATTTTCCCTCACCTTCCCAATTCAGATCATCTCCTCGACAACCTCCTCCTTATCGAGCTCCACCACCTGTGACTCCTCCATTAACCCAGGAAATCGGACTGCCTCCTCCACCTCCAAATCATCCCCATGCAATGTACAGTCCAACGGCTGGAGGATCTATGATTAACCTCTCGATGGAGTCATCTCCTCCTGTGCCACCTCGTCGTAAAAGTTCCGATAAAATCAAAGTTGACAAGGAGAATCAAGATTCAAATAGCAAAATGAAATCATTTGACGACGATAGCAGTCAAAAATCGGTGAGTTATATTTAAATTAATTTTCATAAATTAATATTATCTATATTCACTCTTCAAAATTAAATTATTATATGTATATTCTTTGATCAGTGCTAACAATAATAAAACACTTATGCCATAAATATTCTTCTAATCCCGCTTCATATATATAAAATTTAAAAGTAAAAGTAAATATATATATATATATGACTAAAGTAAAACAAGAATCAATTATTTAAATCTTTATAAAATATCTTTTATCCGATTTTTAATATTTTAAAATAATGCTACATATCACATAGATAAAAATTAAAAAAATCATTTATTATTATTATTATTATCACATCTTATATAATAATTAAAAAAATTCAAGTATCTGTATTTCACATAATTACACAATTTAGGTAAATATTTAAAATGGAAAATAAATCACCTTATATACAATATATATAAATTTTAATAAAGATCAATAAATTTAAATATTTGACTATTCAAAAATAATATTCCTCTACTAATATGGATTTTTTTCGTGCAATCATATTTTTTACTTAAACTAAATATAATTATTATATTTTTAATCAAAGGAATTTATAATAGTCAGAATTATATTATTTTTTTTACTTGACAATTAATAAAAAATATTTTAGAAATAAATAATTAGTGAGTAGTTCGGTCGTTATTATTTTTTATAATTTAAAATGGTTATAAAAAGTATTAACAAAAATTTCACTGAAATTCAACATTTTTGAAACAGGTTGATTTGATATTTTATTAATCGTTCGTTTAATAAAAATATTCATTAATGATACTACTAAATAATAATATTAATCAAAAATTCTAATTAAATTTCCATCGATAATTGATCGAAATTAAATTATTTAAATTTATTGTAAATATTATTAACAAGTTTTATTTAGTTAGTAATTATAATTAACTTTATTACAGTTTTTATAAATTCAAAATTTTAAATTATTAAATATTAATATCTTACTGATCTCCACTTAGTCGATAAAATGTTTCCCAACTATTTTAGTTTCATTACTTCTTGATTAGTTTAATCAGATTACCTAACCCGCCTTCAGATGTAAAATCAAACTCATTCTGTATATTGTTCTTTAAGATAACACAATCTGTAATCTGGATAATATATTTCGTTAACAATGGTTCGTAACAACCTGTAATTATAAAATTTGATTTTTGACATATCATTAGTTTATACATATAATTAGATGCTCACATTACATTTTAGAATTGACTAATATAGTCTTGCGAGTCAAGAACTGTTATTTCAATTAGACACAAGCGGTTCTTTTAATTTACAATTTAATAAAAAAATTTTATTTTAACGTTATTTTAAATTTTTATTCTTTGGAAGTCAGTTTAATAGGGTATTTTTGCTTATTGAATTATATTAATTATACCTATGTATTCCTAAATTATTATTAAATAAATTGAAACTCTATATTAGTAATTGCTTTATTACTTAATTGCAAAGATGGAATTTTAATTTAATTATATTATATATAGTTATAAGTGTTTTAATTTTTATTTTAATTTCTTGCTATTTTTTAAAATTTGGAATCTTATTAATGCAGTGATTATCAACCACTGTGCCGCGGCACTTTTTCAAAAGTGTGCCGCGAGATTATCAAAATGTGCCGCCAAATTATTACAAACGTAAAGAGGCTCTTAAACATTTCCGACTTTTTTCTAAATTTTTTCAATTTGGTTCTAAACAAAAGGGGTAAACCGTTTTTGGGACCACTTTTTTTCAATATGGTAAACTTTGGTACACTTATCTTTTTCTTTGTGTGGCGCCAAATTTTTAAACCGTTAAAAGTGTGCCGCGGTAAAAAAAAAGGGTGAGAATCATTGTATTAATATAATATAATCACTTTTTTGAACTAACTTTTCTTAACATGATATTTTTGTTCTTAAATTTTTTATATACTATCTATAAGAATATTTAACTATAAGTATATTTAAAATTGGTCGTATAGTTTTATTGGATAAATCTTTGTTAAGTTTCATAGTTATATAAAATATCTTTGAAAAAATGATAAAAAATTTTCATTCTATTTCTTATATTCTTGAAACTCTATCTAGATTGAATGTAAATTATTTTATCCTTGCTGATTAGAACGTAAGAATACAATAAAACTTGTTACGCTTCAACGAGTGCCTACGAGAAATAATTTAATTAATTTATATTATAATTATTATAAAAAATGAAATTATATATTTTTTTAAATTTTCTTTCATTTTGTTTTTTCTATTTATTTTTTTTCTTGTTTGTATTACTTTCATTTTTTTGAAATCCTCAGTTAATATTCATAATCTACCTATATAATCTTTATTTATCGTTATTTAATCGAGCCAAAAATTTTAAAATGTAGTATAGAATCCAAAGAGTTTTTGAATCTGAAAAAATAAACATTTATGAAAATTAATTTGAGTATATTTGTCTGAATGTCTATCTGTCCGTCTGAAATTTATTCTAACAATTGGTATTTACACTGTAACTGTTTATTATTTTTTCATTTATTATGTTTGTTTTTTCATTTGTTTATTAATATAAATAACAAATAAATCTACTAAATTTCTAAAATTAATAATTAATAATTCCTAATAATTAATACACAAATTTAATTCTAAAAATAATTTACACTGTTTTTTAGTAATAATCCTCTACTTAGGTAATTAAGAAATTTTAAATTAAATTTATTTAAAAAAAAATAAACCTTTAGAAATTTTCATTTGTCTATAGGATATTTTTGATGTTTTTGTGAGGTTTATATTCATATTTAGAAAGAAAATAAATTAGGAATTGAACAAAATCGAATTTAATCTATGAATATACGTATATAAATAATATATATGAATATTATTATATCAATTGGAAAAACAAACGAGATTTCATTATCCCAATAAATAATTTATTTTTTCACAATAGCACCAATATTTTATTTTACATTCATTCGATTTATTTAATATTAATCATACCTATATAAAGAATAATTAACATTTAATATGCATTTTCCTTTTAATTTAATTATTTTATGTTATTTTTGTTTTATTTTTGTTTATTTTCTTTTCTTTTTTTTCTTTTTATTTTATTAGGATGTATCTAAATCAGATGAGCCACCAATAAGTGTTAAGGAGCGTTTAATCAAATTTAATCGTCTTCTTTCTGAAAGTGAACTTCCTAAAATCCAAGGTACAACGAACCAAAAGAAAAAAGGAGAGAAGGTATGACCTTTTAAGTTATTTTTCTATTCTTTTTTTTTTAATTTTATGTTTATTTTATATTTTTTTATTATTTATTTTTATTAAACTACTTGTTTGTCTAAGTTGGTTTCGCGGATATGAATCAGACAGGATTTCTCATAATTTCTATTTTTTTTTTTTCATATTATATACATTCTTTTTCTTTACAACTCAATGTAAAAAGCTAAATGTCATATATATGTTTGTTTATAAACAATTAATTAGGCTTGAACTGTACAGGTGGGAGATATGTCTCCGTTATGACTTTAAAACATGCATAACAATTCAATTGACGTTCATGATTCACTATGAAGTCAAGTCCAAACGAATATTGTATGCTAATCGGAGGAACTTTAGAGAAAGCAAGCAACTCGTCAAGAAAGGAGATAGGAGATTTTATCAGGATCTCTCGAAGCTGGCTACGAGCTATTAACCAAATCAATCTGAAAACGAGACAGGCCGAGGGAGCATAAAGGTGCAGGGCAGAGGGGGACCATCCAAGATGCAATAGAAACGATTGTAAAGTAATTTGTGTTCACAGCAGGGAAAAGCAAACATTCGAACACGTGACGTAAGGGAGGGGCGAAAGAAAAAACACTCTAGGCTAAATGTGATAATAAAAAAAAAAAAAAAAAAGAAATTGAAAATAAAAAAAATAAATATTATTGAATGACTGGTCACATTCCCTTGCGCAGGGTCATTAGTCAAATGGATGACTGGAGCTGAGCAGAGTTCTATTCCCCCGTATTTGAAATATCATGAGTAATAAATCTATTACGACTATTCGTAGATAAAATCCCATGTTGCTTTTCTCAACTCTTCCGAAGAATTAGAAGAAATTGGCAAACCCATATATCTATATATGAGTACATTATAAAATTTAAATTATATATTTATATTTCTTGAATTCATCAATAGGTTTTTCATTCTTATTCACAAAGAGATTTCCAAAATTTAACCAAAAATATCTATTTTTTACATTAAAATTTTTGGAAACAAATATTTAAATATTTTATCATTTTAATATATTTCCTTTTGTACTGTTTATTATTATATTCATTATTAATAAAACCGAATTAATAATTAACAACAAAAGTAAAATTTAACTATTCTTTAGATCTCAATCACTGTTCAGGGTGCTCTGGCAATGCACTACCATTTTTATTTGTACACTGTTTGTCTGTGTGCTTTTATTTATTCTAATCAATTTAAATTTACTTGTTCAGTGATGTATTGGTAAAATAAGAAGTATAGTAGGAGTAAAAAATAGTCCTATTTTTACTAAACTATTTTTTCCCATATAATTTTTTATTTTTTCTTATTCTTACTATACAAAATATTTACAACACAAAAAAAGAAATTGTAACAGTAGATTTAAGTGGGAGTTGTCGGGATATGAAAAAATACTGGAACGCGTTCCGGTTCTGAAAAAAGGTAAGGGACATCGTTCCCCCCGTTCCCCTCCCAATACACCACTGCTTGTATCGATCAATATATTGTATATATTGCAATAAAACAATTTTAAAATAATGAAACTAAAAATGTTTTTAAATTTAAAATATTTTTATTGTTATTAGACATTGGGACCAAAGTTTAAACTTTATATTTATATTATTTATAGATTTATTAATTACTCTTATTTTTTTGTAAGTTTAATTAAAACACAAGTTAGATTCCTTGTCCTTAAATTTGGCTGACACTCATCCTGGAAATTGAGCTCTCTATTAATCTAGGTTAATACTATATGTATCATACTTAATACGAAGAAGCCAAAAATAGGAACGCTTCTAAAGACGAGGAGTTTTTTAAATGTGGAATCAGTATACTACCTGAAAAATTCGAAACCGACCGACGGTTTGAAATAAATTAATTTTCAGCAATTTCAAATAATTCCAAATAATTTAAAGGTATCAAATGCAATAAAAACAGATATGGATATAACAAATATTTTTCATTTTATTTTATTTATAATATATAAGTAGAAGCTGGCTGTGACGTCATGAAGGGCTGGGTAACGACATATAATTTTAAATTAAGAAGAAACTAATGAAGATGATTTTTCCCGAGGATAAAACCAATACAAATTGCATGATTCGCGGAGATATGTAAAAAATCTCCACATGTGAAATTTGGTGTGAAAATAACCCTTCCCTTCCTATCGTCGATCGCTAATACTACCACTTCCGGTTTCCGGATTTGCACCAAAAGTTGATCAATTCATCAAACTGATGCATTAAGTAAATATACCAAATTTTATCAAAATCAGTTGAGTCGTTCAAGCTGTACTCATCTATACGAACACACAGAGGACAGACGTACGGAGGGACAGACATCATGCTAAAAATACTTTTTTCTGTTAATAAAATGTATGATTCGTGGAGATATGTCAAAATCTCCACATGTGAAATTTGGTGTTAAAACAATACCTCCCTTACTCGGTCGGTAAAAATTTCAAATATTTGTTCTATTTCTGGGTCAAATCGAAAATATTTCAAAAGACTGTTTCAATGCCATCCAAAGGGAAATAATAAACTGATGTTTAATCACCATATTTCTTTTTATATGATCCGTTATAATTAATTAATTTTATAATCATTTCTTATGAATTATTAAAATCAATTAAGTTTTAATATCAAAAATAGCTTTATGCAAATATAAATAAAATCAAAATCTTAATCTTCTTATTATATAATAAATTTTAATCAAGCTTTTTTAAATTGAAGGTTAATATTTTTTACTTCAATTCAGTTTAATTGTGAATATAATTTAATTTTTTTTTCTTTAATTTAATGGAACTATATATTTAATTTAAGACTATCTCAAAAATTATGTAGTTTTTTTAATTAATTCAAACTTCAATTCTCTTATTTATATAATTCAATTTCAACATACATGTCACATATCCTTTATATCATTTGTGATGGGTTTTGATTAAATTCAAATCCAATCAAATGAAAGCTTCTTTATTTTATCATGTTCATATTTTCGTATTTTCTATCTCGCCTTTTTCAAATTTGCTCGCAATACATACAACAGCTTGATTTAAAATAACTTTCCTATCCATTATCGATGAGGATTGAATTCATTATAAACTATTTCAGTGACATGTCACGGTACATTTCCTATTTATTTGCATCTATTCCAAATGCTATTGTTCTAAAACATAAATTAATTTTTGTTTAAGTGAAATTTTGTGTTGGACATAAATTTAACATTAGTAATCCCTATTGATGCAAAATGTTAAGTACAATCTAGTAAAATGAATAACTATCATCATCATTATTATCACGATCATCATTGGTTATAGTCATATAATATTGAAATAAAACGATTCATTGTTAAGAGGAAACTTAGCATTATTTCTATATTGATATAATGGTCTTGGATTAATTCACTGTTTCTAATTATATGTATCTAGCTTTCCTTTCAGTTTGATTAAATGGAAATGTGAAGTTTGTTTATCTAAGAGAAGAGGGACGCTATGAAATTTGGGCGATCACCTAACCAACCAATTGGAAATATTAAAATCGCTTTTTCACTGGGGATTGACTAAGCAAATATTTCTTTAACGATTTATCGCAGTCCATTTTAATAATAATCCATTGATAGTCCATTAATTAAATATATCACTTATTGTATTTATCTGAAACGGAAGATTGTAAGCGCAGCAGGATGCGGACACCCATGGCGCCTGAAGCACCACGTGACTCCACAAGATGCATATCACACTTCGGACATTAAAATACCTGCTCTTCAAATTGGTTCCTATAATTGATATGAAATATAGCACAGTAATTGTCTTCTTGCGAGATAAGAAAAGTCCAATGAAAAGAATAAAGATCATTTGGAAAAAGTTTTTTTTAGTTTATAGCAGCAATATACCATAATACCATATGGAAATATTTAGATTTTTTTCATTTTAAAATATATTCGGATTAAGCTATAAAGTTTATTTACTCTTCGAATCCTAATAATTTAGTTTAAAATATATAAAATTACTAGATTTATGACAGTTAAAAATGTAAAGTTCTCAAAACCTACAGAACTTTTTATCATAAATTTTAAGACAAAAATATGTTTGTTTATATATGTATTTCCCTAGAAAAATAATTCTCAGATAAATCTAAGTAAATAAATAAAACTACGTCATTGATCTGAATAAAAATCTAACAATCTGATTTAATAAATTTCAAATAAAATGAAATTTCATAAGTGTCAATGATATTATTCAAATATTTTTCTCAAGTACTCGATCTTCTTTATTTTGATTTGTGATAAAATGATTATGTTTATAAATAATTTTCTTTTAAAACAAAGGACAATTAAATTCCATCCATCTTATAGAATAACTGATCAATCGTCTGTTTGAAAATTAAACGTCTCTAAAATCCATTTGCTATAACTGAAAATCTTTTTCCCTCCACGAGTCCTTTGTATAACTGAAATCAGGACTAGCATGTCGTACAAAGAAGTTGTTCCGATCATTCACTTGATGTGTCTGCTAGAACTCTTTGAAATGTCAGCCTGACTGAATCGACTGTCTACCAGATAATAACAATTCGTGTACAAACACTGACCTTTCGCACTTGCAGTCCAATTCATTTGTCATGAAGAATGCCGAGTCACTGGGTCTTTTTAATCTGAATTCTACTGTTGTAGTGTTTTAATAATTTAGAAACAGCATTTTTGGACAGAGGCAAGTTTTGATTGAAATCCCAAGGCATCTTTCGCCGCTGGGCTTTGAGCTTGTTAGGTCGTCTGCACTACAGTGATTTGGTCGCGTGTTCCTACTTGAACCTCCCCCTCATTGACTTGATCTAATTATACAAAAGCTTTAGGGATGCAAAAGGTTGGGAATCAGAGGGTCTTCTTGAATCTTCTTGAATAAAGCATGATGGTGAGGTCGCGACGCAAGCCAAAATGCCCTTGGGCAGGATGTCGACCGTATAAGTCCTCGTGAAGGGTGAAGAGGGGATATTTGATGTGGAAAGAGACTTTGGTTTTGCCCTGAGCGATTTATCCACCTCGGTTTCTGTACCACCCTCCTCTCCTGGTTTCGCCCACTGGGCGCTTAATTAGTGCGGTCGTGAAGTTACGCCCCGTAACCAATCATGAGCCACAACGGCGCATGCACAGTTGCCGTGGCTACATGCACTCTCTCCAATTTCAGATTCCACCCTTGCTTGCTTTTCAAAGACACCGGATTAACTATATTTGCCCTAAATCCTGGAATATTAATTAAATATTTCAGCAAAAATTTAAAAAAATATACTATAAAATAAATTATACTAATAGTTGTATTTTCTTCAATTCTCTTAAAGATAATTATATAGTATACACATTCCATCATTCATTCATTATTGATATTATTTATATATAGGATAAAGATGTTTTCTCTCTGTAACGGTGTTTCATTGGACCCTGTCCGGGATTAGTAAAAAAAAAATTCAATGAACCTTTTAATCCATTCGAATTATTCTTTTAAAATGAAAATGACATCTGGTATTTAATAAACAAATATAAAAACAAATTGCATAAATTAATTAAGCACGTGTCTAATTAAATCTCAAAATTGATTTATTAATTACATCTCATCTTGTTAAACCACTAAAAAAAATCATATTTTTTTCTGCCTTTATTTATTCATGTTAGAGAAGTTTTATTCAGAGATTTAATTTTTTACGTTGTTAACATTAATTTTACCAAGGAATATTCGTGCTCGTGTCCTATTTGCGCCCAGCCGACAGCTTCTTCCCTACAATGATAAATTTATTACTTAAAAATACACTAGGTCACTTAATTTAACTTGACAGCCTATCACCAAACTCAAAAACCTCTTTTTATACTGGTTATTTATTATTATTTTAATTTTTTTCTAAAAAAAAAATTATTAAATTTATTTTTTTAATCATCAATTCATTTAATTATTATTATTTGTTGTTATTTTTTTTTGTTAGATTTATTTTAAATAGATTTTATATTTTGAATTCATTAATATTAATATTAATTAAAATGATTTTTATCATATTATGTTGATATAAATAAATTTAAAAAATATAATATTTTGTTCAGTTTTTAGTAGGTTTATATAAGACTTTTTGATAATATCAAATATAATATGTTAATGATCTGCACTAGTATGTAATCAAATATTTAAAAATTGTCTGCATCTAAAATAGAAATCAACAATAGGATGTTTAATTGAACATTTATAAACAGAAAAATACTTGTGAATAAATAGCTTAGCTTAATGAATAGAACATCCCTTCCTGAGCCGAATTCACAGTGATGTAGATTCGATCCAGCATTGGATATCTGGTCAATAGTCATTAGTTTAATTAAACATTAGGGTCTTGATAATTTAGGGTGTATTTATATATGTTTTATTATATTATGGTTTTATATTATACATATAATATTTTTTAATTCAATTAATTATACTATATAACAAATTGTATAACATATTAAAACATAGTAAATTGTTTTATTTATTATATATTTATTTTCTATTAAAAGAAATCAATTTTGAATTATCTTTGAATATGGTCAACTTTTGACCAACATTTTACAATCTATATTATTTTCAAGGTATACATATATTCGAATATATTTTAAAATTTTGTTCGTTAAAATTGACCCCACTCATGAAGACTGATTTTCTTTCATTGAAAATAAATAAATAATAAATAAAATAATGTGTTTTGATATGTTATAAAATGATTTACAAGATATATATTTTTAATATATTTTATGAAGAATTGTCAATAATTTTTATTATTATTATTATTATTATTATTATTATATTTTATGCTAATTAATCTAATTATATAAAATCTTTAATTCTAATTTTTACAAATGGATAAATAAAATATAACAAAATTAAGGCCAATTTAATTAAAAAAAATTCTTTGATACAATAACATTATTTCTGCTTATAAATATCGGAAGTATAAACGCAACTTATAATTATAGGTAAAAAATAAACGTTTATATATATATATATATATATATATATATATATATATATAATGAATTGAATAAATGAATATTATTAATAATTTTTTTTTAATGAATTAAAATTTCATTTAATATAAGTGTATATTAAAATAGTATGTTAATATGTAAGTAGGTAGTTAATAAGTAGGTTTAACTGGTATAAACTTATTTCTAAAATTATATATATATATATATATAAAATATTTGCTTCTTTGAACCTTTATATCTATTATTAGTTGATTGAATAATTAATGGAATGTGTCAGTGGACTCATTAAAACAAAACAGTCACTCTATATATAATAGATTTGAAAAGCTCATTATTTTCCCTTTGAATCTCTTAAGAATAGCCTCCTTGATTAGTACGATTAATTTTTCTTCCACCCTTTCTATTCGATTTCAGCTAACTACTCCTTGTGAAGTTTGGAATTCTTCCCACGGCACGTGGCATTCATTATTCCCCTTTACTATAAAAAAAGATCAGAATGCATTATAAATTCGCCACGGGCCTTTTTCGATTGGATACATTATATGTAAACAAAAAAAAAATATTTTTAAATAATATATATATATATATATATATATGTGTATATAAAAACGAGTCTCTGCTCTTGGACTTGATTGTGGGCGAGGGAGGTCCTGACACTTTATTTTAACGAGTTAAATGTCACACGCAAAAGTGGCCCTAATGATATAACATGTCATCGCTCTTATTTGAAAGCTATTCGTCAGGCAAGCGCGTGCGTGTCAACCACAGACTCACCGCCCCTGCTATTTTGTATTGAGCCCTTTTTACCCCCACTTCCGATGTGCTTCACTCTACTCATGCTAATGGATGGCTTAAATTTGCAGAATGATATCCATACGATATATAAGTACTTTTTTCAACGATGTCATGTTGTTATTCTTTAATAAATTGCCTCTGTATAAAACATCAACAATTATTTCCATAAATCTATAAAATAATTTTTTTTTATTATCATTATTCGTATTATTATTAACATCAGTTGTATTTTTGAAAATCTTGGATGAAGGAATAAATTTTGCATAAGTATATAATGGGTCAACGAGTCATCATAATATCATATATTTGAGTTAGAATTTATATAATTTTTGATTTATCTAAAAAAGAGAGTACAATCAAGAGTTTTTAAGAGTACAAAGATACATGATGAGTCATTATTTTTGCTGGAAAACATTCTACCTTTATTTATTTATTTTTTTATTTTTATTTTTTTTTTACACTCGCAAAAATAAATAAATAAATCTATTCAAAGCCTTTCTAATATACAATAGATGCATTAAATTATATACTTAATTAAATTAGAATTTAAATTAAAATTTAAATATAACAAGGCACCACAAGATGTGAGGTTAGCATAGCTGCCTCACATTCTCGTGGTCCCGGGTTTAAGTCCCGGGCTTAGAAAAGAAATTTCTCTAGCTGGGGTCTAAGGGACGGGTCAACCCAGCCTCCGGGATCAAAATTAATTATGATAAAAGGTAGCGCCTCCAATCAAGAAAATCAAGATAGAGGTTGATAGGACCCCTAATTGATATAACCGACTTGATAGGCGTTATCCTTCTGTAGGACGTTCAAAAGTCAGAGGTTTTTTTTATTTATTTAAATATAACCATTTATTATAAACATATGAAATTTATAATAACCATAATTATATTTTAAATTAAATAATAATTTTTTTAATATTTTTTTTTAATTATTCAAAAAACAGAATAATAACCTTTTGTTCAATGTTTTCTCTTACTTTAATATTATATATTATAAATCATTAAAAAAAATATATTAAATAACTCTGCTTTTGGTAATCTTTTAAATCAAAAAATGCGTCGACGACCATGCGGGAGAAGACCGGAGTCCCGGTACTAGGGGATGCCTAGAACATATATCAATTAGCAGACAGGCTTGGATTAAGATGTCCTCGCGAGGTCCCGGGAAATTCTCCACTGATATATTTATCCTGCCAAAGGGTGGACTTGCGCGTGTGCTCACTAATTTATGCGACACCTTTTCTAGACAGCCTAATTCTTCATCAAATTCCCAATTTAATTCTTCCTTGATCGCATGAATTCTCCTCCATCCACCCCCTTTTCTCCCCCCTTTATTTCACAATTTAATCTTTTCTCTAATCAGTTAAATATTTAATCATTTCTCTTCTCTCGTTTGAAATTTGGAAAATCCGATGAAATAATAATCTATTTTAATTATTTTTAGAAGGATATCAATTTTCATTGGTTTATATTCTCATTGCTACTATATTATTAAATAATTAATCGAAATTACATAAATATTTATCCCATAATAATAATAATAATAATAAAATAGATTAATAAATATATATAAAAAAAAATAATATAAACCATTCTAGAGGCACAAATGAAACTAAGGAGAGCGAATAAAGATTAATAATGTGAAACGAGGGAATGGTTAGAAGTGCAAGCGAGCTTTTGCAAAGGAGGGGAAGGGTTGAGGGCGATCCCACAAGCTTTTCGGGGCGACCGCCGTCCTAATGGATTCATTTATATGACGTTATGAGTGGCCATATTTATTGTTATGAACTCTCACCGAGGTCTGTGGGAGCGAAAGCATGGAGCAGGGGATCCAGAAGCACGTGTCCCACAGGACTCCAAGTACCAATATAAAAATGTGTCCGGTATTTTTTCCCAATGTTTTCAATAGCCCCTTCATGTTTCTGACAAGAGGAATAAACAATGAAACAATATGTTATATTTTCGAAATTTTAAGTAGGATACGCTTGAACAACTCTTATTATGAATATATTTTTTTCTTCTTGTTACTACCCTTAATTTATGCTTCTTTTAATTTTATAATGGCCTCATTTAATTTTCTGGGACAATAAATTTGAATTAATAAACGACAATAAAAATCACATGCAGATATAGACCAAAAAAAATTTATTATTATTACTATTAATGCGTACCATAAGCGCAACACTATCAATGAATTTAAATATTTAATAGGTGAGTTCTATCCTCGCTATAACAACTTGGACAATAAAAATTATTTATAATTTTATATTTTAAATTTTAAATTCTTTGCATTTTTATTTTTATTTATAATATTTGGATTCCTTGTCAATATTGAATCTGAGCAAAAACAAAAAAGTACATAAGTAAAAAAAAATAAATACTTTAAGTTAAGGTAAAAAAAAAAACCTGGAGTATCTCCACTCGACTATCTCCCAAATTTGAATTGGATAATCTGTTTTTTTCATATTTGAAAATTAATTAAAATTTTATTCTATTCGGTCATAGGATTTAAGGTTTTTACCGACCGACGATAGTAAGGGAGGTATTGTTTTCACACCAAATTTCACATGTGGAGATTTTTACATATCTCCACGAATCATGCATTTTCTAAACAGAAAAAAGTATTTCTAGCATGATGTCTGTCCGTCCGTCTGTCCGTCCGTATAGATGTGTACAGCCTGAACGGCTCAACCGATTTTGATGAAATTTGTTATATTTGCTTAATGCATCAGTATGATGAATTAATCAACTTTTGGTGCTAATCCGGAAACCGGAAGTGGTAGTATTAGCGATCGACGATAGGAAGGAAAGGGTTATTTTCACACCAAAGGGGATTTTTTTATATATCACCACGAATCATGCACTTTGGTTTTATCCTCGAGAAAAATCATATTTATTAGTTTTTTCTTGATTTAAAATTATATGACGTCATCCAGCCATTCATGACGTCACAGCCTGGTCTTGTATATATATTATAAATAAAATAAAATTAAAAATGTTTATATTTATTATTTATGTATCCATATCTGTTTTTTATTACATTAATAGATATATGAAAATTATTTGAAATTGTTTCTGTAGCTGGAAATTAATTTATTTCAAACCGTCGGTCGGTTCGGACCTGCCCACAGGTCAACTTATTAACATAATATTTTCACTGATGACAAACCAAAAAAAAATATCATTCATTTCTTATTAATTAATATATAGCTATTTATGTTTTTATTTTAAATAAAAAGTAAATAAGAAAAATATCGTTGATAAATGAATTTTAGTTTGTTTTTTTTTGTTCAATTTTGTTTTTATTTCAGCTATTAGAGATTATAAAAATCTCCGTTCGATAGTTAATTTAATGATGATGTTTTAAATTAAATTGAGACACGCAAAAAAAATCTATTAAAGGTTGTTGTTTTGTCTATCTACTTATTACTAGGTTATGAAAGAGGCCTGTCTGCTTGTATATTAGAAACGTGATTACTGGCCCTGGAACCGACCCATTAGCGTAGCTATTAGCTGCCCAATAAAGGCCCGGGACCAGGATGAGATCCAAGGAGCCCGACTCTTCATTGTATATCATCCCTTCTAGGCACCACCCCAATCGCGCCACTTCAACCCTATTGTCAGAATATTAAACCTCACTGTGGAGGGTGTTTTTTTTTATTCCACGATCGTTTTGACTTTGAGGTGAAATGAATGAATGAGAAGGGCTGATGAGAGGGGGTCTGTGTGGGGAGGACGTTTGGCGGATGCCCTCTGGGACCCTATTCTAATTGGAGGCATCTTGTTTTGCTTTATAAATACAATATATAGTTGAATTAATTAAACTAGAGTTTTTTTTCTCTTGTCAAAAACGAAATTGTAACATCGTTTCAAATAATGGATTATTTTTTTCATTGATTAAAGGGAACCGGAATGAATTTATTAAAAGAATTTAACGGCAGTTTTCGAACACCCTAAATTTTTTAATTATAGAAAAAAAATATTTAAAACTTTTATTATTATTATACACTTCGACTTGGGAGGGAATCTTCTTGTATATTTATTTAAAACATTAATAAACATTTTTTTTTTTCAATGATTTTCTTATATTTTTTATTAACTTTATTAAATTTATTTTTTTTTTATTAATTAATTTTATATCTTTATTAACATGTGCCGGATATAACTCGTGGTGAAAAGATAGCACTATTTCATTTAGAGATGGACATGGACTGTCCTGGCAGCTACTGAACTCCTGTGCAAATTTAATGTCCGCCAACCGAATCCGAGTGTTTTATTTTGAGGAGTCAGAACATGGTTCGACCACCACGTTCAACCATTTATGTATTTTTATATTTGATTTCGAATCGTAATGAATAATCTAGACGTTGTATGCTATTTTTGATTTCAGCCATCAAATAGATTTTATATCAAAATAAAAATTTTCCTACTTAAATTCAATTTTATTATGTGACAAATGAATGAAAAATTTTTATTTCACGTTCTCTATCATTTTTATAACTCTTATATATATATAATATAACAGTTATTTTTATTCTAATAATAATTATTATTTAAATTTACTTTAAAATCATAAATTTGTTACTTTATTTATAAAATGATTAGAAATTTAGAAGATAAAGGTAGACAGATCATTGAGCTTTTTTGGGTAAAGAAAGATAATTTAAACGTTATGGGATAGGAGAAGAACTAATTAACTAATTGTTCATACGCCCATAAATGCGGAAGGAAAACTTCATAAAAATTGAAATTAAATGGAAAATGTTCAGGTTAGGGGGGGGACGTTGTGTTTGGAGCGGCCATGAACTTTCAAGTTCATAAGAGCCCTAAAAAAAGTTGATAGATTGAATTATAAAATAATTGAAATTTGGTTTAAAAATTTAGATAGTTTGATGAATGAAGAAGTTAAAGTAAAAAGAAGTTTGTATTATTTCATTTATTTAACACCCACTAGGCTGACGTTTCGGTTCTGCTTATATATTATAATAATTTGATATTATATTGACTACTTACAAGCTCTGAAGATTAAATACCAACCTAATGAGGATTAAATAAATTAAATATATAATACAAACTTCTTTTCTTCTTTTTCCTCATTCATCAAGTTTGGTTTTGTAAATGTTGTGTCGAAATAAGATCTTGTATAATAATTATTCAAATGATTATTATAAATAATAATAATAATAAATAAAATGAATTAAATTCGAGTATGTTAAATATACCTCAATGGTATAGGTCTAAACCAGAGGGGGCCAATGATCGTGCGGGCCACTTTTGAAATGCATCATAACTTCGCGGGCCGCATATAAAATTATACATACCTATATTAGATTTAGACCCATTATAGATATTGTTTGGTGTGACAAATTGAAAAATAATGAATTTTTATTATGTTTACTATTATTTTTACATATAAACATATATAATATAATAATAATGATACTGAATGCACATTGTAAAAAATATATAATACTAAAAATAAAAAAAGAAACAAAGAAATAAAAAAAATGAAATCATATTTATTTCACTAGTGCGATATTTGTTTCATGATGGCGTAGAATATAAAAGTGTGATGAATCTCGCGGGCTGCAAAAATGTTTACGGTGGGCCGCATGCGGCCCGCGGGTTGGCCACTCCTGGTCTAAACTATTGAATATTTGATCGAGATTTCCAATCTCTCACTCACAAAAATTTAATAAAAATGTAAATCTGATATTACCTAATAAACTAATAAATAGATTAAATAAATAATAAATTAAAATTAAAAGAGGTATTATATAAATTATTAATGAATGTGTAAATTAATATTAAATATTCTACAAAATAATTTGGAAAATTTATATTTATTTAAAAATCTAATATATTAAGCTTCTCCTGATTTCCTTTCATGAAGGATGAGTGTCTCGTTTCTCTGATATTTTTTTTCATTCCTTTTTTATCTGTTACAAATTTTCGTAACGTAAAAAAGCGTTCGACCTGGTTGCAAGTCAGTTAATGGCTTTCCTACTCAGCGCGCTAATTCTTTTAAAGCTGGTCCCTCTGTGGCTGGGCGACTCCGCCCGCTGAATCGACGTTAATTCAACCCCTGAGCACCCTCGCATTCTGTTCACCCCCATTTCCCTCAAGATAGGCGGCCAACCAAGGGTAGTTTTTTTTTCCTCCGGGTTATTTATCCGCGGCTGCGACTGGCCAGAGTGCTGCGTGTTAACACCCGCTTAATCCACCAACGGCGCCGATCCGTCGCCAACATCCCCGCGAAATTAAAAAAAAAGAGAAAACAAAAAAAAAAAAAAAATGAGAGAGAGAGAGAAAAGGCCGTTCGCTTGAACTTGAGGTTTTAATCGGATCTCTCATCATGAATGGAAGAGGTCTGTCTGTCTCCCTCTCCCTTAAAGCACAGTAATTGTTTACCCTCTCAAGCTGATTTTGTTTTTTTTAGATCTCCTTTAATTAAATGACACCCTTTATTGCTTTTCGTATTTTTTTTTTTTATACTTTTTATTTTGAAACCGGTTTCATCAACCTAAGAGGCTTTCAAATACACACAAGTATTGATTCAATAAAATCTAAAACTTTTTATTCTCATGAATTTAAATATATCCGCTCATAATCATGCCAAATTCAAATATATGAAGTGTTAGTTTACATGTATATTATAATTCAATATTACATAACCTTTTTCCGTTATTGTGTTTTATTATTTTATTATTAAAATTATTTATAATATTATATTTTATATTTTAATAATTAAATCTGACATTTATTTATCTTTACCTTCATCTTCTTTCTTGGACTCCTCCTATAGTAATTTAATAGGAAAACATAAATTCACATATATTTATTAAAATAAATATTATCATAATTTTATAAATTATTTAATTTATATATATATATATATATATATATATATATATATATATATGAGCCATTCAGAAGCCAAACCGATTAACTCCAATTTTTAAAATTTTGCTAGTAATGTAATGTAATGTAATCTGCATCATATGAAGTGAATATTGAACTTGATAATCTTAATATTACAATACAATATACATTTTTCAGTGATCAATAACCTTGAATATAATACAAACTGTGAACTCTTTTGCTTCTCAGTTTGTTATATGTGGAGTTAATCGCTTTGGCATTTGAGTGGCTCATATATATATGCTTATACATATGCATAGTTTATATATTTATAATAATTTTAAAATATTGTTAAATATTGTTAATTATTATTAATATAATATATATATGTATATAATATTTTTATATTCTTTTTATATTTTTTTTTTTAAATTAATATTTAATAATAGGTAATTGCAATAAAATTGTTCTTTGTATCATGGCAATCAATGAATTTAAAAAAAATACGGGCGTCGCTAGCACAATTCGAGAATTTCTTTATACATCGAGCATCGATAAGCCAATTCATTGGAAACAAATAAATAAAAAAAATAAAACATTTTCTTTAGTATATATTGCACAGTGAATATGGCAAGACGCCAAGTTGGCTGGTTGAACGATGCTAGGTAATTAATTATTAATTCAAATATTTTCTTTTATTATTAATAATAATTCATAATAATTATTATATTAATTTATTTTCTATATTTATAGGTATATTTATTATCTATTATCTATTTATATTTTTTTTTTATTTTCAATAAAAACTATTACTAAACTAATATTTCACACAAACACACACAACTTTTCATTTCAATTTAATTATCTCACTCTTCATCATTATTTTAGTAGATTACAAATGTACTAGTACATGAAAATTTTATTAATATGCTCATTAAATAGCTGCTTACAATATTTTGATCTCAAAAATTTTATATTTAAAATAACAATAATTTTATAATTAAAAATACTAGAATTTTTATTATCTCGCCAGAGATAATATTGCGATCACGAAAATTTCGATGTCGAGATTTGGATGTTTTTACACATTTTGAAGGCCCCTGAGTCATTCAAAATTCGTAGTTTTCTATCATCTTTTGAGAAATGTAGGTCATTCGAAAGCTACACCTTTTCATTTTTTTTTCCTGTAAACTGACCGTAAAAATAAAGATATACGTTTGATAGTTTTTCACATGATTAAAAATTGTATAAAACTGCTATATATAAAATTTCAGCTTGATTGAATTACTGAATGTTTTACCGGAATTAATTTTTTAAATTTTGACTTAATATTGAAGGTGTAAAAGTTTTAAATTTAAATTTAATATATATGTTTATTAATTATTTTAATTTAATAACAATGCTTTACTGTAAATGTAAATTTTTTAAATTAATTATCCAATTCAATTATACTTAATTTATGATTTAACTATTTAAATTTAATTTAAATATAATATATGTTAATTAATCCCATTCAAATTTACGAGATAGTCGAATGGAGACACTCTAGATTTTTTTCTTTTTTTTTCTAAGATACATAGTTGAAAAATTCTTAAATTATTTAAATGTTATGATTTTAATATCTTTTGATATTTTTTGAAATTTCTTTGCATAATTATTTTAATCACCTTATATTATTTTAAAATATTTGAATTTTAAGAAAAAATAGAAACAGATGACTTTTATTAAAATTTGTTAATCGAAATGAATCAGTCATGATTATTGGATTAATAATCATGACTGATTTATTTTCTGTTTCCTAATATTTTCCTTTGACTTTATCTAATTACTTTATAATAATTATAAAATTTCTTCTATTCAAACATTTCTTCAGTTATTCTTTATTTACAATCATAATGTTTATTTCTAGATATGTCAAAGTCACTGAGTTTTTACTCTCCAAAAGGGGATGCCACCAACAGAGACTGCGTCCCTTTATTTTCCCACCACGTGCTCATTTGTCCATTTAAAAACTAATTATATTGTCATTGTGTCTTTATTTTGTCACTTAAACTTCAAACAATTTAAAAAAAAAACGATTTTTTAATAATAATGATAAAAATAACATATTGCAATTTTAATTTAATTTTTTTCACATCATTCATTTTTAGATTATGGATGTTTTTCTAATGACATTTTAAAAATTGACACTGGTTAAAAAAATATTGCAACAGGATTGAATTGGCAGGAGAATTGGGCGGGATGAGTCGCCTTTTGCATTGCTAGCCTCACGAGAGGCCTTCCCACTGTGATCGCATAAAAAATTTAAAAAATACAACCCATGAATAATGGTTTAATCCATTTTTATTTGTCCATTTCACCCTCGGGGCTTGTCCTCGGTTTCAGTAATGATGTTTTATTTTTCACAGCTTCTTAACGTATATAAGCCTATTTTTGTCCAATTATAGGAATACATGTTGGCCCTCGCAATTAGTCAGAGTTTGACAGCTATCGTTGCCCCATCCCTTTTTTCTACCAGGTTCCGTTGTTTTTGTAATTGTTTAATATGGCAATGCGACCATTTCCCTGGCGATCGACCATCGCTTTTAAAAATACCCAGTTCATATTTATTAAACACTGACAATTCCATTTTATATTATTGTATAAATCAAAAAAGAGGGTCGATTTTTCGACAAGTCATATATAAAATCATATTATATCGGTAGAAAAGCTTTGGATGTTTTTGCATTTCGTTTGATGCACTCCTACCCTTTCCCTCTTCTCTCTCTCCATGGACTCAACAGCAGTAGTTTATATTCGGTACTAAATAAATCAAAGCAATATAGTTTTTTGTATTATTTATTATTCCAAATAACTTGTGATCAAATGGACATACAATCAAATCGTTTATGTTTTCTACCTTTGATATATTCACAGTAATTTTTAATCATGTAATTTGTAATGCAATCCAGTTTGAATTTGATCCGGCAATCCCCATACAATCAAGTTCTAAATAAAAAAAAACGAAAGAAAAAAGTAAATAGAGAAAAACAGATGGTCATTAGTTAGAGATTAAGGACAGTGAATGAATCAACTAAAATCTTTTTTATCTTGTTTTATGAACCAAGAGATAAACGAGATTTAGTTTAGAGCAAAACCTTCATCCTTTCCGACCATCCGCCTTATTCAAGGGTCAAAACAAAAATAACATTGCAGTATTTTTTTTTATTTTATTCTATCTCACTTTTATAATATAGCCCACTCTCTAAACCTCCTCTTCTGTTCATTCTCTATTCATTACCTCTATTTTCAAATCTTTTACCTGCGTGAGCCAAAACATGTTAATTTCTGTTGAAACTTCTCATTATATTATTTACATTATCATGGAATATAATCTAATTTGGAATTTATTCTTCTTTGATATTTTAATATTCCCACCTATGGGTTATATTTAAAAATCACTTGACCTATATATTTATTTTCTCCTATAACTTCTCAATTACCAATAAATATCTAAAAATCAATTCAAAATCCTTTCCCATCCCCTCCTCTTATCCTAAATTCAAATCCCAGAACAGCGCTCAAGTAATTGTTTAGATAATTTTTAGAATTTCAAAGTTAAATTTTAAAATTTTTTTGTTGTTTTAATGTTATAGCGTAAAGTATACAGTCGTTGGTCCCGAGGCAGTCATTGGCCCCCTAACACTAAACACAAATAATAAGAGATTTTTATTTTAAAAAATTTTACGCTATTAACTAAGGTTATGTAATCATTTGTTGTATGGTTGTATAATCACTAAAGAATACCTAGGCCAATAACTATAACAGGGGGCCAATAACTGTATTATTTAGGATTTTTTTTTAAAAGTGCTTATTGGAAATGTCATGAGAAAATGATTTTTTGTTTATTGATCAAAATGCTCCTAGTATCTATGTTCTGCAAACCTAATTTGATACAGATTGTTCCGCAATTTTCCCAGATATGCATTCAAAACTGCTAGGAGTTGCTTAAGGGGGCCAACGACTGTATGCTTTACCCTATATATTTCCAAAATCTAATTTTTTTTTTTAAATATTTATAGAAATAATTTTATTCTCATTTATTTCCTATTAAAAAACATTCTATATTCTGAAAGAAATAAAAACTATTATTATTTTTTATTTATATTTTAAATATTTCAAATATGTTTTAAATATCAATCAATATCAAAAAATTAAATCAATCAATTTAACATTCCAATTCTAATCTATGTCGTTGATTTACAAAAATAAAAAAAAAAAAAATTAAAAAAGTTATTTTAAATATTTTCGCCTGGCGGTTACACAATTGGTGACGCTCCAATCCTTATCGCATTATATTGATTGATGGCCGTCGGCGAGGCAAACCTTTTGACAAGCAACAGATGTAGAATCTTATGTTGACGCCGTTTACTAAAGATGCTCTACTAGAGATTTATTAATAAATTTCCAATTGGATTTGCTGTTAACATTTGTATGAAACAACTGAGATAGGTTTGTTTTTGTTTTGTTTTTCTCATTGAAACACATTCCTACATTCTTTTTTTTTTGTTTACTATAGTTAATTATTTAAAAATGTTTTGTTTTTTTTCATCCGAGTGACTATATTAAAATAATTATCAATAGAAATATGATTGTGTATGAATAATAAATGGTTGACTAATAAATGATTTAATCTTCTCTTTATAATTAAAACATTCTGTTTTCTTGCTCTTATATCTCATTAGATGTTTTAATTATTTTTTTAATGTTCTGGCATAACACAGATACCTAAGTATTATAAAAAGAAAATTTAAAAAAAACATATGTACCGTTTAATTTTAAAAGAAACACAACAACAAAAATAATAAAGTTGTACTATATTAAATGCATTCATCTGTGCCAAAATATTATTAAAATTTTTCTTTGTTATGGGAGGGGTGATGAAGGATGAAACAATAACAATTTAAAAAAAAACAATTATTTTAATAATTAAATCAATTTTTAAAAATATAATTATACGCCTATAACATATATGAGAAACCAAACCCATTAACTCCAATTTTTAAAATTTTGTTAGTAATGTAATGTAATGTAATCTGCAACATATTGAACTTGATAATCTTAATATTTCAATGCAATATACATTTTTCTGTAATCGATACACTGAATTTAATACAAACTGTGATCTTTGGGCTTCATTTTCTCAGTTTGTTTATATGTGGAATTAATCACTTTGGCTTCTGAGTGGCTCATATATTAATATATACTTATATATTCTACAATCTACAATGATAAAAAAAGTCAATTTTTAATTATTCATTATTGTGATGTTGTTTTGCATGAATTTTTTTCTCCTCCAGTTAACAAGGATTATTATTTAAATGTTATGTGTTATTTGTATTAAGCAATTTTCCTCAAGGAGCACAAATAATTATCACACAAGTATTGGTTTATACAACACAGTCCACATTGCATTAGTTCTTCAAAAATATTTTGCAAAACTCAATTCACATCGTTCTACAACCTCCGTATTCGCCTGATTTAGCACTTTACGAATTCTTCCATGTCAATAAACCCTCCTTGTTTATTTTTTATTGAGATTATAAAAATTAAGTATTGAAGCGCTTTAAAGAAAAACATTGCCTGATTTCTTTTGACAATTGAAAAAATATTGTAATATTTCTGTTTGCAAAAATATGAATTCAAGATTTTAAAAGGAATAAACATTTTAAACTTTCCGAATTTTAAAATATTATTTTCAAAAACTTATGTGTGACTTGGCTAGAGCATAAATACCTACATTATGGTAATTTAATATTTTATATTTAATATTTAATGCGATATTTACTTATTTATGAAAATTTTATAATCGATTGAGTTTTCTTTTATGAGTTATGAATTGTTGATATTTTTCTAAGAAGTGATTTGATTAAATTCTATGAAAATGATTGTTCAACATAGACATTTAAGATATAATCTCTCACATCACTTTATGACATAATTCTTATCATTAAAAAAACTTATTATTCAACATATTTTGGTTATTATTATTCCAGTCATAATATATTTATTCTTCAAGTTTTATAACTTTACAAGTTAATTAAGCTTTATGAATTATGCACTTCATAAATCATATCTAGTTTAAAATGTTTAAAAAAAAATAATTTCGCATTGTGGAAATAAGCTCATAAATTTCACCGAAAATGGATTATAATTAATTTATGTAAAATTCCTATTTCTCTAATAGAGAGAAGTATTTTACAACTTCTCTTTGCATTGTTTCTAGTTTGAAATGTATAATTTAGTTATTGGTATCTGCAACCACATTCACAGCTAAACTATACCTCTAATCTTTACTGAGCTTTAATTGAACACCTTCCAAAAACGAATAATCATAAAAATTCTCGTTTTCAGTGAATATGTTTCGCGCATCTCGTTAATGTCGCCCTGCGCTTGGCTGTAGCTTTTAATTAACATTAAAATACTTGTCAGAAACGTAATAATCCCATTATTCTAATTATTACCTCGAAGAAACTTTGGAAGGTTTAAAATACATTTTCTTGGCTTGCAAATTAAGATCTGGCTTTTAATTGTACTCTAAGTTTACCTTTTATGACTTCAGACGATAATTTAATTAATAATATTTACGTTTCTTTGCAGACTACCGAGGAGGAGGACTCGAGCTTCGCTAACACGGTAAATATAATATATATTTTAATTCAACAATATTTCTAAATTTAAAATCATATCATTACCACAAAAAAATAAAATAAGATAAAATAATACATAAATACTTAAATTCAGTTTTGTACTACCTCTATTCTATATTTTGGACATGGTTAAGTGCGAAAATAATATGTGATATAATTAATAAAAAAGATTTGATTATTTGATATTTTATAGATAGGAAAACTTATTAACCGATTTGTGTAATTTGGATTGAATAATAATAATAATAATAATAATCTGTATTAGAAAAAATATTAATTTTATAATATATATTAATAAAGCTGTATTTTATTTCAAAAATAAAATAATCAAAAATATATTTCTAGTTTTGGTTATGGCGTCTAAGCATATGCAAAATTAGTTTCCAATTTTTAGATATAAAAATGTATAAATATAAAAATGTTTAATATATATTATCTTTACTGTGAAACTAATTGAGGAGCAAACGATGGATAAACTAAGAATGATGTGGGAAATCATTATATAAAAATGGATTTGATAGAACTAGGAGACGATAGCAAAGTGGTAGTGCACAACAGGAATGTTGCTGATGCCCAATATTTTAAAGTTCAGTATACCTAATAAGATAGATAGATAGTTAATGATCCATCTTTCAGGCTCAATCACAATATTTATTAAATTTTGGGATAACATTAAAAAAATAATTATCAATTACTTCATTAAAACCATCTTTACTATATTTATTCTTGAGCTTTTCTACTTATTCCTCAAAAGTAAATTTATGATGTATATTGTTATTATTATATACCATGAATAGCTAAATTGTCTGTTCATAATCCGAAAAGAGAAAACTAGCCTCTAGATTAATAATAGACAATACATAGTAAAAAATCTTGAAAAATGCTAAGGAATTCTCAAGTTCAGATGGGCATCGTGGGTGAAGAAGAACGTTCGATGGAAATGGCATTGGTGTTCCGTGGAGGTGGCGGGTTCCATGATTTGTCCAACTTATCAGCCATCAGATGGGGATTAGGGCCACCAATGCCGCCAACACGCAGTGTCTGCTGACAGCTTAGCAAGTACTTTCAATCTCCTAAGACTTAAGGCTAACAGAATAGGCCGTCACCGATTTCAAGAATGATAACCCCCCAGGCAGATGTCGAGGACCCCACCCCGCTCTCGACTTGTCATGGTCAAGTCACGACCACCATCTTTACATAAAAAATTGTCAGAAAATCAGCCAAAATTTAATAATAAGGGCATCAGAGCATAAACGAAATTATACCTATAAAACAAATATTAGCAGACGAGTTGTTGAACAACAATTTCACTATATCCAGAATTAAAAACAATAAAAAAAATCGAACTCTCATTCCTAGAATATCTATTTATTGATTTATTTTACCTGTCAATCACAAGCCATGGAATTTCATTATCAATGCACTTAATTTAAATATCAAATTCGAATTTGTTTATGCAAGCTTGTTGTTTCGTTGATAATTTGTTTACAAGGTCTCTAATGAGTTTCTTTTGACTTTTTGTTTATCCATTTGTTTTTTTATACGTTTACAGCTCTTGGAAAAAACAATGAATCTTTACATAGAATCATCAACATATGCCAATCATTGTTAAATCGCATTATAATATAAAGTCACATCAACATCAGTGATATCGGTAAAACCTTAATTACAGTATAATTAACGTTTTAGATACCGGTTCTCTTTCCAAAGGACTTGAGTTATTTTTTATATTTATTTATTGAGATACAACTTATTTATTTTATTTTTCTAGTAATTTTTTTTCTATTCTATTGAAATGTAATTAAGATAATTTTTTATTGATTATTTGAAACTTATTATTTATTATTAATTACTGATATGTAAAAAACATTGATGTAATTTAGAAATAGTCATCTTAAAGCTCATGAAAAAAGATTTTTACACATTTAATTAATTATTTTTTTTTAATTCTAAATAATATAGAATCATTAAAAATTGTATTCTGTTAAAAAATTGACCTCTAAAAGTTTGAATTTCTATTATACTTTTGAATGATTAGATTAATTGAATCAAATGGAGGGAAAATTATATATATATTACTGAAAAAAAATATTAGAAGAAACTTGGTGATAGATGATAGATAAATAATACTCGCCTTGTGTATATGCAACCTTTTGATTGTTATTATTATTATTATTATTATTTGTTTTATGGCATTTTTTCTAGCTCTAGTACAGTATACCAATCAATTATTATCTTTTTTCTAAAAATTCAATTCGTAATCAAAATAATAAATTTAACATACAAAATAAAATAAAATATAAAACTATAAAATATAGGTGAGTGGGGGTTTTAAAAAAATCCTTTTTTCTCTCGATTAATCTATAATCTGAACTGATTTTTTTCTTTTATTAAAATTTATTTTCTTTCAAATATACAATCATTTAATCTAGTTATTTTTAAAATGTATTAATAACAATAAAAATATTTAAACTTTTGGTTATGAAAAAATTTAATATTTAATACTTATCAATATAATTTTTCTTTTAATTAAAAAATATATCTTTCCAAAACAATTTTTATTGTTTCACTTAAAAGAATCATAAATTTTTGAATTATTTTTTTTTTTGTTTTTTATTTTATTATAATTGATATTTACACAAAAGTACATGATAAACCACTTAAAACTTTTGAACTATGATCACATTTAAATTTCCTTCTATTTCGAAATTATTTTAAAACAATTTTAAAAAATTAAATTTTAATTCGAACATGAAATTAATTTACATTTTATTCCGTAATTTCCTGTTAGTTTCTTTATTTGTAATTATGATTAATAAACATTTAATATCTTTTCAAAAAACCTACTTAATACTTGTATAAATATATAAACAAAAACAAAAACTATTCACAAAATTCACAATATTACAAAAAAAAAAAAAAAAAAAAAATTTCAGTAGATGCATTGATAAAACAGAATAAAATATAAATAAATTAAGCTTATTAGAATTACCGGGTCCTTAAGTACAAATAAATTAAAAATTGTATTTCATGTATTTACCGACATTAAAGAAATTATTAAAAAAAATCCATATAAGTTCATTTTATTTGCGAACATTGATTTTGATATCTGGATCTTAATTCATACCTTTTAGATATATAATAATATATCGTATAATAAATAAAATGTTGTAATTAATGTCCTCTCTTCTGGGTAGACATATGAAATGTCTATTAAAATAAATTACAGACTGGTTTGGCTATAAAAGCAGTTAAATTGCCAGTTAGTAGTCAGAGAGTCAATCAGAGACGCATGCATGATGTTGCTACATCCAAGATGAGATGCATTGATAAAACAGAATAACTACAGTTAGTCCATTGTTCAGTGCAATAGAAAAGATGGTCAGTGAAGTTGCCTACTTATCTTAGGCAGTTGATGAGCCACGTGCTTTTTTAGCCACGATTCCCTCATTTTACCTCTTGTCAAGTGTCATAAGACAATGACACATCTTGGATCACGTGCTATGGGCTGCGCCTGTCCAAATTGTTGACAATAAATCGCTACCTCCCTGATTTTTTAATGAATTTTGAACATAGATGCTAGATAAAATTTTTAATGAAGGACAACTTTTTTTTTCATTCACGCATATGTATGATATATTTTAAAACAAGAATATAAAATATATTATTAATATTTATATAAGGCATGCAAAAGTACTTTAAAAGTAAAAAAAAAGTATTATAATTTATATGTGAAACACTCTACTTTCATAGCAGCCTGACTTTTTAAGATTATTATTTTTATTTTTTTTCAAATTAATTAAATATACTTCTTATATGTTATACAAATTTAATACATTTATATTTTTATGAATTTCAATAACAATTTTTATTTAAACTTTTGAAATTGGTTTGATTTGAACCCCATGAATTGAAGTTCCCTAGTTCAAAACTATACCACTCAAACAATTCTTTAATATATATATCATTAATTAAAATCCTGAGATTAAAATATGTATTAATATGCATTTTTTTTAATAAAAAATTTTATATATATATAATAATGCAGATCTACAATCTACCATCATTGTGAAATAAAATTTTAATTTTATAAAATGGTAGGTCTTTAAGAAGTTAAATGAATATTTGCTGGTATTTTTGAGAAAATTTGAATATAGTGCAAACTTTAATTAATTTTTTTTAATAGTTTTATTCATATTTATTGCGTACACGCGATTTTAATTTTCTAAAATTTTTATATTAATTATTTCTCTAATATTCTCAAAATTATAGTTCTTATTAAAGAACTATTATTTTGAAATTATAGTCGTTAGAAAAAAATATTATTTTAATAGATTGTTGATTTAATATTTATAATTCTTATTTAATACGTATATAAATATATATATATATATATAACGCGGGTTATTGATTTACAACATAAATCAATTCATTCATCTAAATAGTTATCCAATTTCATTTTAAGGCGGAGAATAAACAAATATAAAAAAGCCACCTGTAGCGATTCCATTTCAAATATAAATGATACGCCAGCCGTCACGATTAAATCAAACTAAAAGAGAATTTTCATTAAGTGGATGCGAGAGGTGCGCGCGTTAATAGAAAAATCATCGCCAGTAGAAACAAATGAATATACTCTGATGGGATTTGAATAATAAACAAATTAATCATGACTAGAATAAATATCGTTGAAGATTCGATGAATCTTTTAAAACTTAATTGCGTTTTAAATGAAAAAGCCTTATGAAGTTGGGATGAATTTGAGTGTGCAGTGACGTTCGACTGATGGTTGATGGAGATTCGTCATTTTTATTATATGAGACAATTAAATAAATGAAATAAAATGGATATAAAAAAATCGAACGATAAGCTTTTATTAGAATCATCAGGGATGTTTAATGGGTTCAATCAAGATGGAAGATAAAATCGGATGAACAATTTTAAAACATAAAAGATTTTAAACGGTTTTTCAATATTTATTAAATAAAAATGAAAAAAAATAAAATGAATTATGAAAATCATAATCAAAATATAATATAATAAATATTTAAATTACATTTAAATATTGATATCAAAATTATATTTATAAAAAAAAAAATTTAAAAAGTTTAATTGTTTAAAATTAAAACGGACTTGTAAATTTATTATCATATTTTTATTAATAAAACGGTAACAAGAATTAAATATGGTCCAAAGTATATATATATATGTACAATATTTAGAAATTAATGAAAAGAGATACATTTCGTTAATAATTGATCATTTGCACAAATCTAAATGATTATTTAATCATGGACGGATATGATGCACCAATGAGAGAGAGAATCTTCTTAATTAAAACGAATTTTCATATTAATAATAATTTTTTTTTTCATTATAAATCAATATGTTATTTGTATTATTAAAGCAGATACAAAAATCCATCAATTTCAAAAACAAAAAATAAAGCTTCATATTTTCATTCATTTATCATATTTTTCAATAAAATTTATAAAAACTATATTTTTAGGGCTTCTATTGCTTAAGCAAAATATTTTTGCTTGAAAATTAGCATTTAAATATGACTAGGCAACATATACCCATATATACAAATTATTATTAATATTTATTAGAAATTTAGAAATTATAAAATCATCAAATTTCACTAATTATTGCAATTGACTTTCTTAACAAGTTATTAAGTTTTTGATTTTAATATATCTCATTTTTTAAGATTAAAAAATCATTAAATATTACCAAACTCAACATTAAATTATCTATATACTAAAAATTCAAAATGGTCCACTTATCAAATAATTATTATATTTAAATATGTTCCTTCAATATTAAATAAAAATAAAATTAAAAAAATTCTATATTATATAATTTTAATTTATATATTAAGTTGATAATGTCTTTTCTAAGGTATTTTGATTAATTAAAGATCTTTCCCTGCTTAGGAGTTGCCGAAGGCCCGCGAGTGGCTGCTGGCCTGCGCTCGAAACGACTACCAGACGCTTGCAAAACTGGCTTCAGAAAATCCTCGCCTCACTAAATACAAGGTAAGCACTCAACGCACTATTCATCAAAGAAACATGATTTATTTCCCCTGTTTTCCAACTTTTACTTATTTGTTTGGTAAATTCATAAATTTGTTTGTTTTTCTACAAACAAACCTCACGAGAAATCAGGATGATATTCTCTGGAACCTGTTCTACTAACATTCTTAATTTAATTTTACATTCCACTCGTTGAATAGGAATATTTCCATAAGATTTTTTTATTGTACTAATTTCCATCCATCTTATCCATAACTAATTCTGAACTAGAAAACTTTAGCAGCGTAAACAAAATGGGTTGCCGAAAGGAGGCTGATGTGCGAATGTGTTCATTTTGGGGTTTGGGGGTTGATGCAAAGTGAGGGGCGCTAGCTCACAGGCGAAGGGTATGCCTCCATGAGACTAAGTTTTCCCTCAGCCCACAAACACGAGGATTCGAATTAGTTCTCTGCCCCGCGAGCCCTTGGGCTGGATTTACATCAGGCTGCATTCGGGTTTTAGCTACGCTGGCAGATTTTGCCAAACAAAACTTACCCTAATTAATAAAGTCCAAACTTAGTAGCCAAAGTTTGTTCTATTTTGTTGTAAAGCTGAAAGCGAACCTCAGATTAAAACATAAGAAATTTTACTATATATATATATATTGATATTAATTAAGGGTAACTCTTTGAGTTGAACTTTTCTATTCTCTTTCTACAAATAAAAGAAAATTATTGTTTAAAGATTTTCACGAAAAACTTTGAACCCTTTTTCATTGAATATAAAATAGTTAGAAATTATTAAAATATTCTTTAATTGATCTTTAGTATTTTTAGTTATATTTTGAGTTTAACTCAACGACCGACCGGTCATCAAAGAATCGAATCTGCCAAGTTTAATTAATTTTGCAAAAATTAAAATTAATATTATAAATAAATTTGAAATCTGTCTAAATATCTCAAGTATTAATGAGGAAAGATTTAGAAGGAATTTGATTATGGAGAGCCCAAATGGGAGATTAAGATAGGCAAACATTATAAAGAAGGGCGTAAAGGTGTTAAGATAAGAAAAGAATTGGAAAGAGATTACTTCTCTCACACCTATATTTATTTTCTCTGCTTAGTGCATTTTTTTGATCATCCCACCTACCGTTTCCCAATTGGTTTCTCGACACAAACAAAATTTTCATTAGTCTTCTTCGCTTAATCCAATCACGTGTTGCGTCCATCATAATCTCCACGATTTTATGACTCTAACTATGTTTGGTGATGCACAAAGGTTATATAAAATCCTCGTTATGCAATCTCGTTCATTCCCATGTGATCTCACTTTTTTTCAATCCATAAATTTTTATGATGAATTTTATATTCAAATACCTTGAATCGATTTTCGTCTCCCTTAAATGTCATGACTCTTAGAACGATGCAATTACTAATCATTCTACTCAAATAAAAAACTTTTAAACTTTTTTTAACTTATAAAAAGCAATTGGTAAAATATTTAAATTTAATTTTTAAAAAATGTTTAAAATATTTAAGAAAAGTTTATGATAATAGCTAAATTTCTAAAATCAATGTTAACTGTTTTTTTTATTATATCAAATTATATCATAAAGGGATTCTACTCTTAATCAAGTTTGTAAATTATTTACAAATATAAAATTTGTATTAAATAATAAACCTAAGAATAACAATAATAATTATAACAAAAGATTATAAAAAAATTATCTAACATGAATTTCTAAATTGATTTTGTATAAAATAACCATCAATATTTAAAATAAAAAATAAAAATATAATCTTATAATACTAAAAAAATAATTCACTCTTGATTGAATTTATTATTTATACAATAAAAATATCTAGATAAAGGACCGCATAACTTTCTTTCACACGAAAACAATTGAAAAATATTTTTTTTTGCGTGCGAAATTCCATTTGGACGTTTTTTTATTTTCATTCTATCTATTTATAATAAAAAATAACAAATTCATTTTTTAAAAATAAAAAAAAAAAAAAAAAATTAACACAGAAATTTGAATATGCATTAAATTGAAATTCATTTTTTAAAGATACATTTTCTAAAGAGAAAATGGTTTTCTTTTGAATTAAGTAATATGCAAATATTGTAAGTAACTTGTTAAAGAAAATTGAAATATTTCATTTTAATTATAAAGTGAATGTTTTATTATAATTAAATATTTTATATATATAATGAAACCAAAGTACAAATGAATGAATTCTATTAAACTGTTTACATGTTCTTCTAAGATAAGGTAATTCATTATTCTATGATCCGGATGATCCCAGTCCCCCTCCCACTCACAAACAACAAAAAAACTTCCAGTGAGGAAAAATTTAAAAAAATAAATAAATTAAATTAAAAGATTTAAGCCTTTTCTTTCTCTCTCCTCTGAACTCGATTTGGTATTTTTCAAGAAGTGAGAGAGACTAATTAATGTTTTTAATAAATAATATATTTTTTTTCCGGAATCCGTGGGGATAAGCCAGTCGTAAGCCCAGATGACATGTCAGGGTTGCATCTGCATGATTCATGATCAGAGATGAGCCTCTGTTCTACCTTGCTCCTCATTGGCCTCTCCCTCTGTAGAGGCTAGACAAAATTCCCACACAGAGATGCTGTCTTTTCTACACGCACAAATACTCTCTCACACACACACTTGTAGAAACAACCACCCATACTCGCGTCAATGTTGCGATGAATATGCATGGGCCGCCCGGCCGCGTTCTCGTTTAATATGGACGACACCAATTACCGTGCCGGTGATTAAATCAACACCGGGGTTAATCAGGCTGGTGGGGGCGGCACCGGCTTTAGGTTGATACCCACTCATCCCGAAAACCTCCCTCGGGAATCCCCCCGGGATCCCAGGGACGCACGCGCCCTTACCACCGGTTCGTTTCGTTTCGCCCGTGTCGGTTTAATTAATATCAATCCGCCAATATATAACCCTGGCATCTCCCCTCTCCTAGGCCTCGGGCATGCACAGCCTAGAGTGAATTGTAAATCAGCAAGCCCAATAGAATTTGGATATATGCTGGGTGTTTTAGAATAACGCACCGAATACCTACCTACCTATAATTTATACAATGCGATTCTTTATTGAAAATTTAACACTTATTTTATTTTATTTTTTAATTTTATTTCATTAATTATTTAAAGAAAAAATAATTTCAATAAAATTTAAAAATATTTTTTTATTATTCTTTAACATTTATAGTGGAGAATGGAATGTTTTTTAATGAAGGAATTGCATGACCTCTATGCATCTCTAAACAGATAAGAGTAATAAAATCTAGAAGGTTTCGATGGACGGAACAAGTGGCTAGAATCAGAGAAGAAAGACCTGTGAGAAATCTATATGTGATTGATTCGGAAGAGGCCGGTTGGTAGGCCAAGGACGCTATGGACGGATACTGTAGGAATGAACCTGATAGGGAGATGGGAGAATATAAGAATTGGATGGAATTAGTTCAGATTAGAGCAAGGGTGAGCAACCTTTTTTTATCAAAAGGTCAAATGAAAGTTCGACATTTCTTGGCGGGCCGCAGACAAAAAAAAACTTAACAAATTATTAAATCTTAAATATTTAATGAACAATTCACATAATACTTGACTCTTTCCAAGTGTCAAAAAATAGTTTCTTTGTTATAGCGATATATATAACAAGTAGCCCGCAAAAAAGTTTAGGATACCAATAAAATGATCTTGTTCTATTTTTCCTGGTGCGCCGTAAAAATGTGTTCAGTGGGCTGAGGGTTGCTCATCCCTGGATTAAAGTAAGTTTGCAGCCAAGAACTTTCAAGTTCCGTAGAGACATAGAGATAAAAATTATTATTAATATTATTAATTTTTTAACCTTATTTTGAATTTTTGTCTAATTACCTCAATACATTTTTTTTATTTGTAGATTTATTTTATACTATCTTTTTACTTGTTACTAATGATTCACTATTTGATTATTTTTTTTATTAATTATATAAACGGATTAAATAGATCAAATAGATCAAATTAAAATTAGCATTATAATTGAAAAACAAACCATTATTTTCATAATACATAACTAGAAAATTCATATATTTCAAAGGTCTAATTAAAACTTCAATTTAATTATTTTAACACGTTCCCGCGCCGGCATGTACCACCAGTGGCTCATGTCACCACATAAAATAAATAGACAAATAATGCAGGCGGCGGGAAACTAAAAGCAAACTAAAATTAAACCTAAAAAAAATAATACTTAATAAAACTAATGCATAATTAAAACATTAGGTAAAGAATAAAATTGATTGATTTATTTGCTTTATATGCATTTATTGACATCCATTGAATTCTGTAGCTGTCATTAGACGTCACTTGAGAAGAGGAAAGCTTCTGATGAGAGTGTTACAACTGAAATAACTGAAATGTGCATGAAGCTAATAAATCAATCTATTTTAAACCACACCGAGTATTTTAATTAAAAACTATTCTTATTAAATTTTATTTTTCTATTTAATTTTTTTTTATGTACTATTAAATAGATATTTTAATTTTGAATTATTTTTTTTATATACATTGAAAGATTTTTGAAAAAAGACAAACTATGAAAATTAAATATTTTAATGTTTGAATAAACAAATTAGGTTTAATTTATATTTATTTATTTTGTATATATGTTTATTTATTTATTAATTATTTTGTATATGTAATAATAAAAAAAACAGCCAAAAATTATATTCACTTTTACCTTTTCAATTATATATTTTTTTAACTTCAATATTCTCGAACTCATATTATTAATTATAGGTATATAGGTACGATTTAGTATACAATAATAATGTATAGATTAAATATAAATGAGTCAATAATAATTCATTTTCTTATTAATAATTCTGGTTGGACATGCTCTCGCTATTAATAAATTAAAATGTCAACCGCCTCAGATGAAAGGCATAAAAATTTTCAATTAATTTATAATAGACCCTATTGGAATCTAATTTGAATTTGTTTTGTTATTAATCCATTCATGAGTCAAGTGAGGATATAAAAAATATTGATCTTCTATATCTATTATTTATTCGATTTTCTTTCGCTTATAATAATAATAGTTATAATTAAATTGTCAGAATATTTCAAATTTTCATAAATAATTATATTTATATATTTATTTTTTATATTATTTATTTTTTTATAAATATCATTTTTTTAAACACCATATCCAAAGTTCAATTCGCATTGGTCTTTTTGGTACAGCCTATACTTTGAATGATTGCTGCTTGTCTATAGATGAATATGTAGTTTTGCCTATGCCCAAATGTATAGAATGGCTCCAGTGTGCGGAATTAATCAAACTCACTGGAAAGGGCAAAGTGTTCAGGTTCTAGTTGAGCTGGGGGAGGTTTTTAGGCTGGGTGAAATTATGTGGCGCAGCGCTAATCTTGGCCGGTCGCTAATTACACCCGCGCCAGATTCATCTAATTGAAAACATGACCAAGTGAGCTCAATATAGGCGACAAGCCATCGGAAAATTAATCGACTTGCAGCCCTCACTAATGCTAATGAACTCGGATGAAACAGAGAAATACATAGACACATATCCATCCCCGAAATAATATATTAATTATTACCCTAAAAAGGTTTCTCTCTCAAATTAATTAATAGAAACAGACGAGAGAATATGTTCCATGCGACTAATTTATTATGCAATGTTTTTCTTAAAAAACAGTTTATGGTGGTTATTTTATAAAAATCTTTTTATACTCCTCTATTAAGTTTTTATTATTAATAATCAATATATTTGTAATATTTATTCACAATTCTTGTGTTTCTATTTCAAAATAAATAATTTTATATTCCTTGGGTTGCATAAATTAGTTTCCCCCCACCCCACCCCACTGTTCCCGTTTCTCTTTATTTCATTCTTATCTTCCAATTTTCTTAATATCATTAACCCACAAGTATTTTGAAACTGTCACATATAATTTTTTTATACAGGATATAAATATTTAATTTATTTAATATATTATTTAAAATTGTAAGTCCTTCAATTATATACTTAATTTTTACCGACCGACGATAGTAAGGGGGGTATTGTTAAAATTAGTTTAAAACTTATAAGATATATATATATATATATATAATTATATATATTTTTCAGCATTATAATCATAATATTTTTAAACTACCGAGCTTGAAAGTTTTTGGCTATATTCCCTATCCATCTAATTCAAATCTTCTCCCAATTCCATCTTCTTTTTTATATTGTAATCCAACTTAACTAATTAATCAAGCTACCGATCAATTTTCAATTGATTTCACCATAAATATTTCTCACTTAACAATTGCAAACAACTTCTATGTTTGTGAATGCATAAAAAAAAACTTTTCGTTATTTGTACAATCTCTTCTTGCATTTTTAAAAATATCCTTTGGAAATTGAATGGATTTTAATTTTCCGAAAATTATAATAAGAAAGAAAAATAATCATTTTTTACTATCTCGTCAGAGATAGTATTGCGATCACGAAAATTTTCGATATTGAGATTTTGATGTTTTTATACGTTTAGAAGGTTCCTGAATCATTTTCACTAAGGTTGAGAAAAATGTCTGTGTGTGTGTATTTATGTAGACAAGATTACGCAAGTTTGAGCTAGAATCATGAAATTTGGTACATGGGCATTATTCAAAATTCGTAGTTTTCTATCAACTTTTGATAAATATAGCTCAACCAGAAGAGGGTCATTACCTACAACGTTTTATATTTTTTTCTTCTAAACTAAACTCTGACCGTAAAAATAAAGATATATGTTTAATCATTTTTCACATGATTAAAAATTGTATAAAACTTCTATATATAGAATTTCAGCCTGATTGAATCGCTGAAAGTACCAAAATTAATTTTTTAACGCTGCAAATCTCACGCGCCAATACGTGACGTGGTGCCATCAACAAAGAGCCAGACATGCGCTGGTTTAATAAATATTATTTATTCATTTTATTTATAATTTATAATTAATTAATTTTAATTTAAATATAATATATTATATTATTTAATCCTATTCAAATTGTTAGTCGAGTGGAGACACTCAAGCTAATTTTTTTGATACTTATCTATAATTGTAAATAATTCATTCTAGACAATACAAAAAATGACTTTTGTACATCCTTTGAAAGGACAGCGCCTATCGGTTGCGCCTAAGCGGGGTAGAGGAATTTTATAATCACTTCAAAATTTTATAATCAATACAGCAATTTTCTTAACCTTTATCAAGTTTTTCCTGGTAGCACTTTATTAAATATTTAATATGCTTAACAAAGTTTAAAATAGTTTTCTTATTAACCCACATTGACTATAACATCAAATGTATGCGTATTTAAAACCCGAATTATTGTTATGATAATCAAAATAAAATGACAAACAAAAAGGGAAAGAAAAACTTTTTCATGTTCATTTATTGAAGTTGGTTTCTAATTGGTTAACAAAAAGTTTGGGCATAATTAACATATCGAACAGAGCCCCCCTCTCATTATCAACAGAAAACATTCCTTTCGTCTAAGAAACGAAGAAGAAACCTCTAATTAATTATTCTAATCCGTTGTTATTGAAATTGAGCCTGGTCGGCTAATTAATAATAAGAATGGTTATTGAGAACTGTTGATGTTCAAATGAGACTTGCTTGCTAAGCAAATGATCATTTTGAATTCCAAAGTGGGCCGCCTTGGGGCAGTCTATCGGTCGCCAGTTTGATAGACAGGAGGTCCTTCCATCCCATGTCAGTTCCTCTTTTGGGCACATCTTACCTGACAGACGATGCAGATCACTTTTCAATTGTCAAAATTGTTTTTCATAAACAAATTAGCTTTGTTTAAATTTCAAAATAAGGATGATACCAGGGCATGGAATGTGTTTTGTTAACAAAATAAACGGTTATTTGTTTGTTTTTTTTAAGTACTTTACAAAGTCGTTCATCTTGAATTAAAATCAAACATCATTAATCAAAGAGCAAATGGATGTTTCACACCTGTTAATTATATATAAGCTATCAAAATTATATCATCTCTTCAAATATTTTTCAAAATGCTTCATTCATTTCCTTAACAATCTTGTAGCGTCTTCGATAAAAAATCAATTAAAGTAAATTAAATTAATATAAAAACATGTTTTAAAAGTATTCCATAATTACAAACCTTCAAAACAAAATATTAAATTGAATGTTTACATAAAACCTATTTTTTACCGACCGACGATAGTAAGGGAGGTATTGTTTTCACACCAAATTTCACATGTGGAGATTTTTACATATCTCCACGAATCATGCATTTTCTTAACAGAAAAAAGTATTTTTAGCATGTCTGTCCGTCTGTCCGTCCGTATAGATGTGTACAGCCTGAACGGCTGAACGGATTTTGATGAAATTTGGTATATTTACTTAATGCATCAGTGGGATGAATTGATCCACTTTTGGTGCAAATCCGGAAACCGGAAGCGGTAGTATTAGCGATCGACGATAGGAAGGGAAGGGTTATTTTCACACCAAATTTCACATGATGAGATTTTATACATATCACCACGAATCATGTACTTTGTATTGGTTTTATTCTCGAGAAAAATAATTTTTATTAGTTTTTTTCTTAATTTAAAATTATATGACGTCATCCACCCATTCATGATGTCACAGTCTGGTCTTACATATAAATATATTATAAATAAAATAAAATTAAAAATGTTTATATTTATTATTTATGTATCCATATCTGTTTTTTATTACATTAATAGATATATTAAAATTATTTGAAATTGTTTCTGTAGCTGGAAATTAATTTATTTCAAACCGTCGGTTGGTTCGGACCTGGCCACAGGTCAACTTATTTTATTTTATTTTATTTTATTCTTTAGTCTCCCAAAATTTATATTATATTATTATTTAATAGGAAAGTATGTTAAAACATGTACGCCAAATTGCTAGAATGTATCATTGCCTCGTATTAAAGGATTTTCATATGAAAATATAGAAATAAATAATTAATTAGTAAATAAATACTTAATACTATTGGAGTATCTCTCAAGAGGCGTCATCCTAGAATTTAGAAATTAAATGAAAATAATCAATATAATAAATGAATCTCCTTGCTATTCATACACCAGCCAAATTTGGATTTTCAAATTGTTTAATTATATGTAAGAGCTTAAATTATAGTTAATTTAATTATATTCTTATTAAATATAAAATTATTTAAATCAAAACAAATAAATTTATTAAATTAAATCATTTAATGACTTCAATTTGTGAACAATTTTTACATCGATTTTCAAAAAATTGAATCAAAATCGCTATAGGAATTTTCAAAAGATGAAATTTTAAAATCACAAAAATAAACCACTAGAGCCTACCTAAACCGCGACAGTTTTAATTTTATAAATAATTTTTCAAATAAATTTGAATCAATATACTTATGTAATTTTTTTTAATTATATATATATTTCAGAGTTATAAATAAATTCCCATTAGAAATTAAAATATTATTTCATTGAAATGCTTTATAAAATTTGACAGTATAATTAATGAGTTTAATCTAATATATATTTATAATAATAATTTAGATAAAACAAAATTAAGGGAAAATTTTCTCAAGCATGAAAAGATGAAATGCATTTGATTAATTTAAAAATTCATAAATATTTTTTTTTTATATATAATATTCCTGAGTAATGGAATAATACTTTAATATAAGTTATTTTGTGCGTAAAATATAATAAATATATATATATATATCATATCATAGATAACATTTTTATTTTTATCTAAATTGACGAAAGAATATATTCCATATTATATAAAAATGCACTGTTTAATTTATTTTATTACATATTCAATTAAATTTGAATTAATATATATATATATATATATCATATAGGTTACAGAACAAAACAAAGAAAACCTATTTGCAAATAAATATTCCCGACACACGCAAAGTAAGAATTTCTTTGTTTATTGAATTCATTCTCGAGGTTAATGGGATAAAATCAGGGATGCACTGTAATATTACATCCTATAAAGACATTTAAAGTAAAATATAATTCTCTAAGTATGTATAAATTTTTTTAGTATTTTTATTTCATGTTTGGTATGAAAAGAATTGATGTTCAGGCGACCGTGTTAATAAAAATATATCTTTTAAATACAACTTAAATGTTTATTTATTTTTTTATTTCCTTAATAATTATTCAAAATTGTTATTCTTTCAATAAAAAAAATATTTTGTATAACGATATTATTTATTTTTATTAATATGTTGACATAACTAGAATAGATAAAGAAAGGCTTAAGAGAAAGAGATTGTAGAGTGATCAATTGTGAAGCTACCGGTTGGTGGGATGAGCAGAAAATATATAGGGCAGTGATTCTCAACCACTGTGCCGCAGTACTTTTGTGTGCCTCGAGATTATCAAAATGTGCCGCCAAATTATTACAAATGTAATTTCCGACTTTTTTAATAATTTTTTTCAATTTGGTTCTAAAAAAAAGGAAACCGTTTTTGGGACCACTTTTTTCAATATGGTAAACTTTTACACTTATCTTTTTCTTTAATTTTTAAACCGTTAAAAGTGTGCCGCGGTAAAAAAAAAAGGTTAAGAATCACTGATAAAGGGAAATACGAGAGAGTTGAGAGAGAATAGGAGTTGGATGGAGGTGGCTTAGTATTGGGAGAAATGTGCTTAGTGGAGTCAAAAACTTTCCAGTTCAGTAACTTATCATACTTCTTATTATTATAAAATATTATTCTTAAGGAATTCTTTGAGGTACTTTTTAATTATTCCCTTATCTGTTTATTGGCACCATCAGATTATCTTAATTATTTTTAATTATTTTTTTTTTCATTAAAGATCATGAAAAGTGTCAAAAAATTTAAATTATCTATACCCTGATTATATTAATTAAGCATTGTATTCTTTTGTTAATTATAGCATTGCTTCAAATTTAGAATGTTTTATTTTATCTTAAATCGTTCAATTAATAAATCATTTTTATATACCTCCCATTCATTATGTTGACGTAAAATAAATTTAAAGTTAGTATATTAGGCAATTAAATTAATTAATTTATTGATCATAATTTTAAGTTATTGTTTATTATATTTTTATTATAAATTAATAAATTATTTATTGAAAATCAAATAATAAAAAAATAATAATTATAAATTTCAAAAATAGAAGTTTTTTTTAATTATCTACTTACTTTTTTGATTTCGATTAAATGAAATATTAATTAAATTAAAGAAGTCTATAAAAATAAATTTTTTTATGCATGAAATAGAATATAAAATTTTTGATGAGAAAATATTTGTATGTAGTTTTTTCAATTATAAGATATTCGATTTAAATAAAAATAATGGAGTTAGAAGAAATTCGACGTGAATTAAATATAAATATCTATTCTTAAATATCACAAATCAACAATTATGATATACATTATATGATAATATTTTTATAAATTTAATTAAATAATTAATTAATTATAATATATAGATTAAAATTTACATTAATAAATTTATATTATTACCGACCAACTATAGGAAGGAAAAGTATTGTTTTCACACCAAATTTCACATGTGGAGATTTTTATCTCCACGAATCAGGCATTTTGTTAACAGAAAAAAGTATTTTTAGCATGATGTCTGTCCGTGCGTCCGTTTGTCCATTGGGTGTCCACATGTATAGCTTGAACGGATTTTGATAAAATTTGGCATATTTACTTAATGCATCAGTAGTATGAATTCATCAACTTTTGGGGTAGATCCAGAAACCGGAAGTGCTAGTTTACAAAATATTAATTTTATATTCATTGTCGGAAATTTTACACTTAAAATATAGTAGTAATTAATAATTGAGTAATTAAACTAAAAAGAAAAACCAAGATAATATAATTTAGTAATTTTAATTCAAGTTTTAAAAATATTTTTTTTTATACTTTATATATAATATATATAAATAATGTTGTTTTGAAATTAATTTATTTCAAATTGTCAGTCGGTTCTGTGCCTAGCCATGGCTCATTTCTAATAATTGAATTTAAAAACAGAATTTTTATGTTTATCAAAATTTAAATTATTTTAAAAAGAATATTAAATTTTTTTAAATTTATTTTAAAATTTACTCTCCATAATAATGAATAAGCGGCAGAGGAGAGGAAGTTTGGTCTCTCTAAATCTAAACTATTACTAAGATCTCTCCTTCCTTCCCTCCATATAATTATTATTTTTTTTAATTATCCTAACCACATAAATACTGTTACTGTCGATTATGTTTTTAATCCTATTTATTTGAAACATATTTTTGTTTGCCAACATTCATTTTCCTACCATTGTACGGTCCTATTATCTACCAAGGTGGTCACCATTCATTCTTTCAATGATAGGTTTATTTATTTTTTTTAATGAAACTTTTCTATTGATTTAAGAATATTGAATTAAAATGGCTCCCATTTTTAACTTAATCTATAAGCATCATATAAATAATTAACAAAAGACAAGAAATCAAAATAATTACAAAAAATAAATAAATAAATAATTTTCATCAATTAAAAGTGTAATTTTTTATCTATTAAGTGGCTATTGGAAAGATGAAATCATAAATTGATCGCTGTTAGCCCACCTTCTTGCCAAGTAAATCATTTTTCAAATAGGTAGCTCTAGCTTGTTGGGCCTCGTGTTATTGAAGATTTCATTCTAGCCTCAGGGAAGTTTGCTAATTAACTACCTTGGCTACTGAGCTGGAAGCACATTTGCTTTCCACCAGTCGAGGGCTACAATAAACCCTTTCCTTCTACAGGCGTTATTAGAAAATTGGCACTGGGAATCATAATTAATGGATATATATATATATATATATATATATATATATTCATGTTGGTCATAAAGATCCAAGATTTCATGTTGTTCTCTCTTATTTATGATTTATAATTAATTTTAATTAAAATTTCAGAAATGGATCTTTCAATTGTAGGTTCATTGTTCAAAATACTCTTACTCTTGCATCTATTCAGTGGAAATTGGCTAAAAGCAAAATGGGATTGTTATTAAAATGTTTCGAGGTAACATTTCCTTTTAGTGAACCTTTCTCGAATTGTATAACCAATTGGAAAACATGATGAATAATGTTGTGTTACTAAATCAAAATTACATGGAAATCAAATATATTAATGAACCAGTAACGAAAAAGTGTTGATTTGTAAGAGATATATTTATGTATTAATATTATATATTAACGATAGAGAATTTATTATTTAGAATAAAATTTGATTCACTTCATTTATTCATGATAAGGATTCGGCCAAAATTAAAACAATGATATTATAATTCTGATATTTTAGATAGTTTTTATGATTATTTATTGATTAGATTTAGCGATTTCAATAATTAATGCATATTGTTTATTTAATAATAACAGGTAAGATTTGATTTTGTCCAATGAGAAGGGGATATGCACCGGTAATCGTGAAAACGTTTGTGTGTGATCTAGAAAAGACGAGTCCAAACTGTTTGGCCAGAGGGTCGGATTAGAGCAGAGGTTCTTAATCTTATGTACTCTGCGGACCCCCACTTGAAAAAATTTTTTTTGACGGACCCCATTCCAACTTTAGGTACTTTACGTCATTTTATTAGTTAATTTCTGGCTTACGATCTCATAAGAACAAGGATATATGATGAATATTTCTAACAGTGATTGGTGAATAACGATTTTTTTGCATATTGTAGAACACATTTTATTAGAACTTATAATATTGAAGAAAGAAAATTCTGCTAAATATGAAGATGGAAACGGTAGCAATAGTTTTCTTGAACATTTCGTTGAATTTGGGTATTTGATCTCTGTTTCCTCACAAAGCCATGCCATCGCTTCTTTTATATTAAATAAAGTTTTAACCGACTCATCATTTTCTCGTGCACCTGTACGATGGCTTTGCGGACCCCCAGAAAAGGCTTCGCGGACCGCCAGGGGTCCGCGGACCACAGTTTAAGAACCTCTGGATTAGAGGATACTGCGGTCTAATTAAACAATTTTATTATTATATTTAGCTTTAAATTTTTTAAAAGTTTATTTCAAATACACTACTACTACTAGTCAAATATTATTAAGTTACAGTTATATATACTTAAATAAAATTATTTTAAAAAATAATTTTTATCTCTTTAAATATAAACATAAAACCATATTTTTAAAATCCTTCGCAGGCTGAATAAAATCAATTTATGAACCCTTGGGCCTTAGATAAACGTTTGTGTGTGATCTAGAAAAAACGAGACCAAACTGATTGCCCAGAGGGTCGGATTGGAGGATAAGTTGACTTTAATGATTTCAAATCTTGAAGAAACTTTAAAAATTTATTTGTTATCATACCAAATATTTTGATGGTTAATTGTTTCAAAAGAGGTTAATAATTATTTTCCAACATAAAATAGCTTTCTTTTTTCATTTATATGTTTCTATCTATCTATCTATGTGGCTCTATGAAACTCGAAAGTTCTTGGCCGCAGCAACCACATTCCCCAAGTCTTCCTATTCTGAACCACAACCATTCAACCCCTACCCTCTCCCATCTCTCTCACGTCCCTTCCTACATTGTCCACTTTCCGCGTCCTTGGTCTTCCAAGCGGACGTTTCCCAATCGGTATCCCCACCAATATATTTTTCGCTATTCTTTCCTCTCCTCCATTTTAGCTACGGGCTCTGCCCATCGCATCCTTCTCGATTATATAATCGTAACTATGTCTGGCGATGCATAGAGGTATTGCAATTATTTTTTTCATTTATGTACAATTATTATTAGTTTTAAATTGTATTAAAAAAGTTGACCTGTGGCCAGGTCCGAACCGACCGACGGTTTGAAATAAATTAATTTCCAGCTACAGAAACAATTTCAAATAATTTTCATATATCTATTAATGTAATAAAAAACAGATAGACATACATAAATAATAAATATAAACATTTTTAATTTTATTTTATTTATAATATATATGCAAGACCAGGCTGTGACGTCATGAATGGCTAGATGACGTCATATAATTTTAAATCAAGAAAAAACTAATAAATATGATTTTTCTCGAGGATAAAACCAATACAAAGTGCATGATTCGTGGTGATATATAAAAAAATCTCCTTTGGTGTGAAAATAACCCTTTCCTTCCTATCGTCGATCGCTAATACTACCACTTCCGGTTTCCGGAATTGCACCAAAAGTTGATCAATTCATCCCACTGATGCATTAAGTAAATATACCAAATTTCATCAAAATCGGTTGAGCCGTTCAGGCTGTACACATCTATACGGACGGACGGACGGACGGACAGACGGACAGACATCATGCTAAAAATACTTTTTTCTGTTTAGAAAATGCATAATTCGTGGAGATATGTAAAAATAAAATCCTATGCTTATATATTTTGACTGTTTATTATGTTTTTTCTTTTTTGCTGGAAAAATGAAATTCATATATAATAAAATTAACTATCAATATTAATTTCTATCATAGAAATATTATATTTATATGTATAATAAAATAGATACCGGGACCCCGAGCCTCGGCTCGGTACTTAAGTTAAAAAAAATGATTCATTATTATTGGGTTTGGCTGGTAATATTAATACCTGGGATACCGAGCTGTCGCTCGAAAAAATGTTTAGACATTATTATAGACATTTTCATTCTGTAAATTAAATAATTTTATTTCATTTAAATAAATATCTATTTTTAAATAATTTTTCTCTACATTATTTATCTAATTCTGACAATATATTAAGATCACACCGGGACCCCGAGCCTCGGCTAGGTAATTAAGTTAAAAAAAAATAATTCATTATTATATTGGGTTTGGCTGGTAATATTAATACTTGGGACACCGAGCTGATATACAATTCTTTAATTATTTATTACAATTATTAAATGTTGCATCATTGCATGGAACTTGGGGTCCTCAATAATACATAAATATGTATTATTAGATATGTTTCTAAGTGCATGAATATTTTTTTTTTATTGGAAGAATGATAAATATATATCGTAATTTATAATTATAAAATATTATTAAAATATATATTTTTAATTTTATTTCGAAATTAAATAAAAAATTTTAAAATATTTTAAATATAAAAAAAATATCTTTTAAAAAAAGGCGGGAGTCAAATTTCAATATGAGTGTCATTTGTCCATATATAAATTAAAAGATAAGATAAGTTAATTAAAATATATATATAAACAAAAGCAAAATTAAATAATAAAAATTTATAAAATTTTGAATTAATATTAAATTATTAGTTAATGACTAATAAGTAATTAATAAAATAAAAAAAATAAAATTATTAAATGTTGCATCATTTTAATTAATAAAATAAAATAAAAGAAATTAAATTTAATCAAAGAACAATGAATAAATAAATATAAAATAATAGATAAAAAAAAAAAAAAATTTTTTTCCGCCGGTTTCGATCCTGCTAAGTTGACTATTCAAAACAGTGCCTTTACCCATTAGACTGATATATATTTAGTTAATTAACATGACATTTTTACTCTCTTTGCAAGAATTATGTTTTTTTGTTTTTGTTTTTGTTTTTTTTGAGAGTGATTAATAAATATATATATATATTTTATTAAAAATAAATATTTTTAATTTTATTTTGAAATTAAATAATGAATTTTAAAATATTTTAAATATATAAAAAAATGTTAATACAATTCATTTAAAAAAAAGCGGGAATCAACCAACCGTATTTTTTTGTTAATAATTAATTAATTAAGATTAATAAATATATATATATATATATATATTATTAAAAATAAATATTTTTAATTTTATTTCGAAATTTATTTTATTTTAAAATATTTTAAATATAAAAAAAATATTAATTGAAGTAAAATTGATGACGTCACACCCATATATAATTTTCAATTAAGAAATTAATAATGAAGCTGTAAGTTTCAAGAGATGTGATCAATAAAACTCAATTTTTCTTTATAAATACTATATCTAGTGTAAATTTGAAAAAAATCGTTAGAGCGGTTTTTGAGAACCAATGGTTATATATATATAGAAATATATATACAATTTTAGCTAGCATAATAAGATAAGATATCAACTTTCGTGGTGACCGAAGCTTTCTCGAACTATGCTAATATTAATTGAATAATCGCTCGTTGACTCTTGTGATTGAAAAGGTTTTATTGATTATAAACTAAATTAAATTAGATTTGATTAAACCAATAAGTTATTAATTAAATATGATTATATACTATTAATTATGCGATATATGTGTCATAACGTTTTTTACTTTTTATTTTACTTTAATGACATAGTCATTAATTTAAATAATTAGCAATTATAATCAAATATTATCTATTATTTCAACTAATAATGTTTTCTCTTGCATTAGAATCTTCAAAACCACTTTCTTTGATATTTTTTTTTATATTATTTTATTCAATTTCGAACCTATTTATTTCTGTCATTTTCAAATGTCATCGAGGTCAAAACTGACCATAGATCACTTCTACATTAAGTAGAACAAGCTTTGTGACCAGAAAGTTCACGGACAGTTTACAATTATGTTGTACCGCATTTATTTTCTCATGTTACATTTATTTTACAAAAGATATCTATTGTTTGATAAATGGAGGTTGTTAAATCCTTTTGAAAAAAGTCCAGTTATTAAGTTATTAAGTTATTGTGTTGTTTTCCTTTTCTTTTCCCTTAAAAACGATGAATTCTCTTCTTTTACCGTTACCTCATTTTTTTTTTACAAAGATTTTCTTTTAATATGATCTTGTTTCTCAATATTTTACTTGTTTTATTCACACCAATTCACTTATTTTATCTAATTTTAATAATCAATTGCTGTTATATATAATAGCATATATAAGGTCTGTTCAAAAGAAATGGTGAATTTTGAATTATTTCGTAAAGTATTTTTTTTTATCAGTATCCTTTTTGTCCCCTTCAAAGTAATTCCTCTCAAATATAATGCACTTATGCAAGCGCTTCTTCCAATCGTCGAAGCACTTCTGAAATCCGCTTTTCGGTATAGCCATTAGCTCGTTCTTCGATTCCAACTTTATCTCATCAATTGTGGCAAAACGCTTTCTTTTCATTGGTCTCTTCAGTTTTGACAATAGGAAAAAATCGCAGGGAGCCAAATCTGGTGAATACGGTGGTTGAGGCATGATTACGCTGTTGTTTTTGTCACGAACAAGCTATGATGTGTGAGCTGGTGCATTATCGTGATGCAGAATCATTGCATAACTTCCTTCTAGTATTCCTTGTTAACAGTACGACATGTTGACAAGAACTCTTGATGTACCACGCCATTGTTATCGAAGAAAACGGTGAGCCAAACCTTCACATTTGTTCGAACTTGGCATCCTTTTTTAAAGCGCTTGTACTACTTATAAAAAATGTTTTGAGATAAATTAGACTCGCCAAATGCCACAGTCAACATTTTAAGTGCGTTGGAGTACTTTATTCAATTTTTAACGCAAAATTTAATACAATTTAATGCATCATTTATCTACATTATTAAATAACTTTCAATCTCACATTCAATTTAAAAAAATATTTAATAGACTTGAATCTTATCCCTATGGCCCAGCTTAGGATGGTTAAAAATAAATGTGAAAAGTTAAAGAAATGAAATATGAAGTGTTAATAATGATGTCCTTAGGGGTACTGTGTCCCAAGGAGAGCCACTTTCCTGTAAATATATTATTATCGGAATTATCTGTTTGTTTTTTTTTAAATTTTGAAGGCGATTTTGTGATCGACCATCTGCAGAATTTAATTATTCATTTATCTTTTAGACAAATGATATTTCGTCACTGAGTTTCTAGGACGTTAATTATGATATGATTAATATGTTGAGAATTAATCAAAATATAGTATCTCCATCATGATTTACACATACTATGCATGAAGTCCATAGTGTTGTGATCTTGTTTATTACGAGGTCAATGATACCAATCAAGCATTTGATTAAAGCATATGTTGGAAACCTCATTATCAATTTCAATATACATGTACGGGAATGAAAAAGCATCTTGATTTATTTAATAATAATATATATATATATATATATATATATATATCGAATTTAAGGTTTATCATATATTTTATTAAAACACAAATTATTTAACTCTTATTTTTTTATATAATTTATTTATTTTATCAAAATAAAATAACAACTCCATAACATTTTGGAAAATTCTTGAATATTAATAATAAAACTGGTTTTTCCATAAAAATGATTGTAAATTTATCTTAAAAAACTAATCTCAATACATATATACTCTCTGGTTATTCTGCACATTTTAAACAGCAAGACTAAGTAAACTTTAAAAACAAAAATATTTATATATTTTTCTTTGGATGTTACTTTCTAAGAAATCGTTGTTTATATTTTTTTAGATTTATTATTTAATAAATTCATAACACATGTCCTATACTATCAGATTTTATTAATATTTGTAGTTAATTTCTTCTACCACGAAAAATGAACAAGCAAAGATAACAGATCATTGAAAAGCGATATGATATTTTCTATCTCTTATTATCCAAACAAGCAGCGCTGTTTTAATTCTTCTTTCATTCTCTTACGATATCTTCCTGCAAATATCTTCCAAGCAATGAATGGGTTATATATAGATACGCTATACATATATTTTACATCACCTGCGTTTTGATAAATTGTCCTAGCAAGATTAATTATTCTAGAAGATAGGACTCGAGTCCTCTACTATATATTACAGGTTATAATTAATACATGAGCCATCTGCGAAATGCGATTGCATAGACACTGGTTCACAGGTAGCTGACAGCTCCAAGGGTGTAGAAGTAATCAGAAAGGTCCATCGCACTTGGCCATTGAACCTTCCATTAAAGTCCATATGACACCTTAGTAAAAGAATCTCTTCTCCAATCTACCTTCCTCGTTTATTTACATCAAATTGACAATGTATATATCAATAGCTGATCGCTAAAACTTTCCTGAATGCTCTGACAGTCCTAATGACGATTTCAGCATCAAATGGCTTGGAAGCTACTTGATCTCAGATTTCATCTCGTCTACCTGTCATTTTTTTTGACCTGAACCTTCCAACACTTTCCTTTTTCTACTTGTTTGTTCATTAATCTTTTATAATGATAATCTTACGTTGTTTTTACTTATTAATGAAAATCAAATTAACTTTTAAAGATAACTACGTATTATTTTCTATTCCATTATACTACAAATTTTTATTTTATCTTTTAATTATTATCCTCAAATTTCAGGCTATTCATGATATATCTATCGAAATGTTTTTATATTTAATATAATTCCAATTATTATTTTTAACAATTAAAAATTGTATCATAAATACAAAAATTCACTAATTTAGTAATTTATTTTATAGATACTATAAATAATTCTAAGCTCTTTATAAAATATTTAAAATATTAGGAAGAACTACCAAAATTATTTAAATAAATATTTTTTTAAAATAAATTAATTTAATTAATTTTCATTCGAAATATCTAATTTCTAATTTTATTTCTTAGAATTATAATTTTTTAATTTGTACATACAATATTTTTTATTTAAATATTATTTTAAAAAGTCTTTTAAATTAATAGTTAAAAAAATAAATTAAAAAACAAAAAATTACCTATCTTTATAAACATTTTCTCTTTTTTTATCAATTATTTTAACCACATTTTACATATAATTTCATTTTTTCTCGAACTAAAAAAACACAAATACGTTTTGAATTCTTATTTAGAATTCTCTCACGTTTCATTTTAAATATATCAAGCTTTATAAATCTGATATGCCATGTTTAAAAGAAAAATATAAACCTACTCTCAACACTAAACTACATCGTGTCTAAAGTATTGCATTAGGTTTACACCCATTTCAGTAAGACATTTAATAAACTCAGTAATAACGAACACCAATATTTTTTTAAAAAATTTTTCTCTCTGTCAAAGTTCAATTGAAAAAATCTCATAAATAAACAGAAAGAAAGAGAAAAGTGGGGAGTCGAAGGTGTAGTCACTTTTGTTAAATAGATCGCTTCTCTTTTATATAAAAAGAAATCTAGTCAGGTAACAAAGCATATTCGTGCCGCCATTATGGCGCCATTCCATTATTTACCTTCTATGATCGAAATTTCTACAAATTAGCATCTTTGTTTATATATTGTCCGAATTCTGAGAGGGAGTTGTAAATTTTCTCATTCAAGGGTCCTATTGACATTTTTATCTGAGCAATATGCAAAAGGCAAATTTCCATCGACATTTGTGATTGGGTTTTGTTTTTTTTTCAATGATATTTGTATTTATTGTTCGATTGGAAGATAAGTGAATGGAGCTTGGACCGGATTCACAACTCAGCATCCAGGGAGGAGTTGGCGCCAGGAGAGGCGGCGCCACCCGCCCTCACCTTCGTCTTCGGTCACCCTTGCAGACTAATCCCCATGATAGATGGATGCTGATGGCTGAAAACAAAGGACGCCACCTCCCTTTCGTTCACATCGATTACCATTCGTCCAGGTGTGTTATAGTTTTCGTTCACAACTTGTGGAATCTCGATTGGTATTTTCTTTCTTAGACAATATTTATCGACGGCAATGCAAGACCAAACCATACCTGGATTCCTTCGGGAATTAAAAACAACTTCGACTTAATGGACCTGATTTACGAATTGATTTTATTATACGATTTGCATTAAGTATACACATTTGTTTCTTTAATTATTCAATCAGTCCAAAAATCCATTTTTCAGTTTATTTTGTGGAAGCCTACATAAAACGATCATTAAGTCATTAATTCTTAATCTTTTATCTTATAATTTTTTATTAATATAATAATTTCAGTTCCCCTACTGCCACATTTTCAATTTATTCTAATTTAATTTAAATATTTATTTCTTATTTGAATAAGAATGTATACAAAAACAAAAACAAAGTAAAATATTTCTACGAAATTCTTGATTTTGTTTTGCTAGACTTTTGAGAACAATTTATTAAGTTACACTAAAATAGTATTATAATTTAAAAAAACTTATATTTGTAAAGTTTACAGATAACCTGCATATAAAAATATATATTCTTTGGGTTATAGAAACATAATTGCAGGTTGAAAGAATTATCAGGTAGTGATATCAATAGGCTACTTGTCCTTTACTCACTTTTCTTTATCCAATTAAATAAAATAGGATTATTTGGGCTGATCATCGCCCAATTGACTCTATTTAAAAATGGCTATAATTATCAATAGTAGAATGACATTTCTATGTTTGCGGTAAAAGCTTTTGAAAAAATTATATCCATTCTATTTTGTAAATGATATCCGTTTTAAAAGGACCTTGTTAAATTGTTTGCTTGTGGGTTTCGTCCCCAAAATATTTTCGGTGACAATCCTATATATTACGAAAATAACAATGGTTATTAGTTCAATCTAGCTTATCCTAAATTCTATTGTACCACTCTAATTCACTTGATTAAATCCTTTTAAGTTTCTTTGAAGTCTTTTCTATTCTTTAATGAACCGGAATAAGTTGCAACTTGTTTGGTTCTTCTTCACCTTAAGTTTATTTATAATAATACCCATTAACCTCCATTATTGGGATTTTTTTCAACTATTTCCTTTTTTTTATTAGATACCCATTTTTCATTCATTCCAGGATGCATTCATTTAAGGTTAGGTAATTTATATTGTAAATTGCATTAATAAAAGTAACAATTTTCTAATATGGTTATTTGTTCTTACTTTTAGTAAAAGTCGAAACTAATTAAATAATTAATTAAAACATATTGAAATAAGTTTATTTTTCAATTTTCTGGATTATTTTCTTTATCATATCATTTCTATAGTATTGTTGGTTAAGCATGCTATATTATACAAATAAAAATTGAACTTTAATAAGAAGATTTTTGAAGTTTCAAGTTTTCGATAAATTTGTTGTTTTACTTTAGTTGTATTACATCTTGGGTTATACCATCATCAAGTTTTCTTTCTTTCATCTTTATCTAAATTATTAAAAAGTAGAAACTTCTTCCAAATGTCTTTTATATAAAAAATTATTCTTGTTCAAATTTATATTCTGAATTTTTTTGTTTCAGTTTACACAAAATAATATATTTTAAAATGTTTTAAATTAATCACTTTTCATCGTTTCTTGTATTATTATTGTTAATAAAAATTTAAATACAAAAAATTAATTACAATTTAATTAATAATCAAATAATATGTCAGAATACAGTTTAAAGTATTTTGTTAACGTTGTTAAGAATGATAAATTTAATAGTAGCTTCGTCCTCAAAAGCCTTTAATGAAATTCTGTTAAGCACTAAATCCAAGATTTTGCTTTACCAAATATCTATGGATTATGAATATATTCATAAAATATCTATATTTACATATTAGCATTTTCTATAATAAAGCCACCACCTTCATCCGATTTCTATTCTCTTCTAATTTGCTCATATCATTTACATTGGTGTTTGAAGATTATTATTTAGTAAGTATTTTTCAAGAAGAGTTTTTTTCCCCCTAAATCTTTTAATCGATTTTTAATTGGTCAAATCAGTTGGAATATGAAACAAATCCTAAAATATCATATCTCTAATTATATTTTTTCTATAAATGATGTTGAATAAATTTCCTTCTTCTTTTATTACATCTGAGAAAGATATGTTGTTAATATTTTAGAGTCAAATTGTTTTTCTGTTGGTTTCTGACACCGATATCCTGGTTTCATAACTCATTCTCTAATGATTTAATGTTATAAATTAATTAAACAATCTTTTCGAAAAGTATCAAATAGCTCAAGAGACTTAATGAGCCACAACAAGGCCGATCAGGGTCGTTCTTCAAGCAAAGCAGATACAGACCTTCTCTGCATCTAATATATTTATATATCGAATCACCCATCGAAGTAAACACGTCAACCATATGCAAGCCAAGCGAAATCCCGGCTGATATCCCTAATGAGCAATGCGACGCCCGACCAACTTCGCCGAGAGATTTACTACTTGGTGGATATGCCAAAGAAAAAACACAAACAAAAAAAAAATAAATAAAAAACAAAAAAAAAAAAAAAAGGTAAAGAAAAAAGTACAGTAACCAAACGCCTGGCTGGCTGACAATTATATGCAGCGCGTTTTTCACTCTCTCAAGTAACTTGCTTCCCCCACCTCCTTAGTCCTCCCACCATCTTTCCTTCCACTGGTAAAGCCCGTTGATGACATACAAGGGTGTTATTACTAGTTAATGTTTTTTTCATTAGAATTTTCTCATTAATAAAGAAATCGAAAGATAAAAAGTCTTTAGGTAATTACATAAATTATCTACTTATCATGGAATTGGCATAATCAAATAGAATTTAGAAATACATATTTTACTTATCTTCTCTACCCGAATCGTGTTTTGAAAAAAATTAAATAAATACAATTTTTCTTTTAATAGAAGAAAATAAATAAATTCTTAATCTAAGATGCTTATAGCGAACATGACAACTATCATTAAAACATTGTTTGTGTTTATGTTTGTTTGTTTGTTTATTTTCAAAAATACACAATTTATTGCTCTTAAGTGCTATTGTTAATATTTTTAAACACAAATTTAAAAAAAAATACTAACTTATTTTTTTTTAACTTATTTCCCAGAATAAAATTAATAAATAAATTATAAATTATTAACATAAAATCTACATTTGAAATTAAATATTATACATAAATATTTTTTTTTTAAAAAAGTTTTAATTTAAATCTAAACTGAATCTTGGAAAATATTTTATAAGAGAATTAATTATAATTACATATTATCAACAAATTTGTGTAATCTTTATTCTAACATAACTTTTCATCATTATTTTTTTTTAGTTCAATTGATCAAACATAATTTCAATATTATTGTGCATTATTAATCCATAAATAATCATATTTTGATATATTGTCTATATAATTTTATAAAATAAAAAGTTCTTTATTTTAATGTTTTTGTTTAGAAAGTTAAAAATTAAAATACTAAAATCGGTATACAGTTATTTTAGGTATTTTATCACGTATGTCTGTATACCTAAAAAAATGAATAACTAGATACATATATCATCATATCTATATAAATAACAACATCAAACAACATATCTTTTCTATGGTTTGTAAAGATTTGTTTTAAATAATCTTTATATCCTTTATATAATGTTGAGAGAGGAATATATTCATTTTTTGTTTTAAATTTTGTTTTAAATTTTAGAATTCGAAAATAAATATAAATATAAGTTTATAAAATACAGTGGTGCCTCACACAACGAACTTAATTCGTTCCAGGAGCAAGTTCGTTATGTGAAACGCGTTTTCCCATAACAATACATGTGAAAAAAAATAATTCGTTCTGTAGCATAAAATATGCTAAGATGACATAATAAAAGATAAAAATTTTTTACTATTTTTATTTAGATACATATTTAGAAACATAATTAAATCTAAAAAACCACCCCCTGCTGGCTTTGAATTCTTCATCATTATCTTGATTGCTGCTACTCTTCCAGGGACGTTTTTCTTTAGATCGTCATAAATTCTCTTGGCTTTGTGACAGATAATATCTTGGGTTGTTACGTCACCTTTCACCTGCCTGTCCTTAATCCAAATCGCTAATAGCCTCTCCATTTCCTCGTGGATTGAAGACCTGTTTTTCATGAAATAATTTTGATACTCCTATGGCTACTTTGGCTGATTTGATTGCATCCTTATTTGTCAAAATGGTGTAAATAGTTGTCTTGCTGAGGCCAAACTCTTTGACGAGGTCACACTGTTTTACCCCAGATTCACTCCTTCTAATTATTTCCTGTTTTATTTCAACAGAAATCACCTTCCTGCTTTTTTCGAAGCCATGATATAAAAAAAATATTGAATGATAGTGATAATTGAATATGGTAATGAAGAAAGATTGCCGCGATACGTTTTTAAGTTAAGTGCAGTGACTATAATGATTGCCTGCAGTGCCTGCGCAAGTGGATGCAATACAACGGCAGCGATCGTGGAAGCTCGGGCGAGTTCGTTGTGTGAAACGAAGTTCGTTGTATGAATCATGAAATTTAGTTTATTATGGTTCGTTGTATGCGGCGTTCGCTGTGTGAGGCGTTCGTTATGCGAGGCACCACTGTAACATAATAATTAATACAATAAATAAGTTTCTTTCTAACCATAAATACATACATAATCTCGCCAGAGTATTGAGATAACGAAAATTTTCGTTGTCGAGATTTTGATGTTTTTATACGTTTTGAAGGTCCCTGAGTTTTTCATATGATTAAAAATTGTATAAAACTGCTAACTTGCTTGAGTGGCTGAAAGTACCGGAATTAATTTTTTAACACTGCAAATCACGCGCCCGCACCTGACGTGGTGCCATCAACAAAGAGCCAAACACGCCCAGGTTTAATAAATGTTTAATATTAATTTTAATTTATAATTTAATTAATTAAATTTAATTTAAAAATAATATATGTTATTTAATCCATTGCAAATTGCGAGATAATCGAATGGAGACACTCCAGCTTATTTCTTTATATCTTTCACATTTGAGAGAGGATTTTTTTTATAATTTTATAAAATAACAAAATAATTAATACAATAAATAAGTTTCTTTCTATCTTTGGTAAATGATTGTCATTATAGCAATACTAATTCAATGTGAAATAATTTATGAGTTATTTATTTATTTATTTATCTGAATTTTTATTTTAGAATTTTTTTTCTCACTAAATCTATAAAAACTATTAATGGATCCATGTCTATTAACTTTTTAACACTAACAATCACTGACTTTGTGACTTAATAAATCTTTTTTTTTTCGTTTGTAGTGAATCTCATTTGAATTTTTTTTTTTTGCCAGTTCGTAACCAACCTAAACCCGGTTCTATCATTAGCCAATAGATTGTTTTATATCCAAACGACGAAACCTGTTGAGGGATTTTATTTATGGACATTTTTCTTGTCCCATTCAATTCTAAGACAATGGATTACGTTTCCGATTTTCTAATTTTTTTTTGCCCCGAGGGCCCCGGTAAGCCTCTTGGAATGTGATTTGGCGCCAGGCTCAGGGGTGGCCCTTGGGCCCCAATTAACCAGGCAGTTGTTCCGCCCCCGCGTGCTTTACAACGCCTAGACAGGCGCCGGGTGCAGAGCCCCTTACCATCATAGAACCCAACCAACAATATTGCATATCTTAGTGAAATTCACCAAAATATTTTATTAGACAGACTCTAATGGAGTTGGGCTCTTATTTCAAATGAAAGGTATATATTTATTACCACAACAAAAGAACAAACTAAGATAGTTTTATGAAGAAGTTCCTTGGAGGAAATAATTAATTTTTAATTAGAGAGCCTTGAATAACCGAATTACTTTTCTCTCTTTTTTTTCCCTCTACAGTTTATTTATTAAACAAATTTTATAAAATAAATACTTGAACTAATAAATTGAATCAACCTTAATTAAAAGAATTAATTATACTAAATAATTACCCAGGGTTATCTCTTGCCATTAATTGGTTAATTAATTAACTGTTGTTTATTTCGACCTCCAAGAATCACCATTCAACAATATTCATTATAATTCTATAAATGGTTTATAGCTTTCATGATGAATAGAGAAACAAACCAGTCAAATCTCCTTAAAACGTTGAATATGTAATAAACACGATACATTCCCACGTCGTGTTAAATTATTTACCTTTAGGTAGATGTCGACTAAAATTAAATAAATTTTCATGGATTTTTTTTTTTAACTAAATTCTTTTAAATTTTAATTTGTTTTTATTATAAATTATATGTTTTCAACTGATTTTAAAAACTAAAAAATATAATCTATATTAAATAGATAAAAAATTTAAAATAAAGGAATGTATATATTCTGTGGTGTTGATTCAAATTTTGTAATATAAAATTTTTCAGTAAATTTATTAATGTTGTTTAACTAGTTTTTCACATTTCATGTTTTAATTTAAACACAAACTGAATTGAGTACACACTCAAAAAGTCTTTTGCAAAAAAAAACAATAATTTAAATGAGTTATTTTTTCATTAAAAAAATTTCAATTTTATTATAAATAAATTAAGAAATATAAAGTTAGAATAAATTTTTAAAACAAAATTTTTTTTGTTAAAATTTATTTTTTTCTATTACGATTTTAATAATAAAATCTTTTGACATTATTTTGCAAATTATATTATATAGATGTGAAATGGTTCAAGTACGAGTGGTTCTTATCATTAGAAGCTGAGTGTAAATTTATGATTTTGAAAAAAAAAATTTAATAAAAAAAAAAAAACATTGAAAAATTGGTAAAAATTACTTAAAGAAAAATGACATGATCTTCATATTAGTAAGATGACTGATTTAACGTCAGAAAGAATATATTATATATGCTTACGGATTGAATTAAAATATCTATTATACAGTTTTGGGGAAAAAGGTGTGATTTTAAAGGTTTAATATTGTTAATTAATTAATTGAATATAAGTTATTATAATGTCAGTGGACACAATGTTTAAAATTAAAATATTATAATATTATATCTTGAATTAATAAATCAAATTAAATAAGAATTTTGAATGGATAAAGTATAAAAAAATTGCTATTAAAAATTGAAAAATGAAGACAGAATTTTTTTTTATATAATTCACTATAATATTATTATATGTATTAATGTTTGATATATTTAATTTATTATTTTTTAATATAATATAATATTCAATATATTATATTATGATATTTTAACCTTATATCGTACATTATTTCTCCTATTAACATTCCCTTTGTTCATTGAAAGCAAAATCCAATTCCGGGAATAAGATATCCATGAATAGGATTTTTACTAACTATAGGATATGTTTACGTAGTTTAGTTAAAACAGATTGTTTAAAATATAATATTGAAGAGACAAATTACATAATATTCTATATGTATGGACTTAATCATAGCTTTTTACTAAAATAATAAATTAAGTAATTGACACTTACATTATTACATTCAACTCGAAATAAATTGCTAAAAATGTCAAATTGGTTTTATATTTTTGTAGATATTTTTTTTTACAATACTGGATATTCATTTTTAAATTCAACAACTGATACATGCCCAAGTATTAATTACTTATGGCTAATTGCAACTTAATGTAATTATCCTAGCCAGGCAAACATTGGGTGCATATTTATTTTTGGATTTTTTTAATTATTATTTTTGTAACAAAACAATTGATAGGATGAGAATAATCCATTTTCAATTAGAATTCTTGTCATTTGATGAATATCTATAACATGGTGTTGGTTGCAAATTGTATGTTTTTACAAGCAAAAACTAATGACTCGATCATGTCAGCCCCAAAGACCCAATTGACACTTAACTTGTTCACTAGAATAGATTTGCATAAGTGAAACATCTCTCAGTTCAATTTTTAGTTATTTTTATACATGTTAATTTAATTTTTTTTTTTATTGTTAATTTAAATTCAAAATCAATAACCTGTCCGATAGATATAATTGAAATTTATCTCTTTTAAAAAAAGTAAACTATATTTATCTAAAACAAATAAAAACTAAAGTAATCACTTAACTTGTTAAAAATAGTAGCCGTGAGCATTATTGGGAGCGTGACAGGAAACACAAATAGTAAAAATCTCCGACTGGATGTTCTAGTAATTTTGAAGTGGTTCCTTCCCCAAGGGGAGAGTAAAGTGATGAGCAGGACTACCGAGAATCGAGGACACCTCGTCTGATGAACAGATGCAAGTCAAGCACAGGATGTATCCAGGGGACCACATCTCTGAAGAAAAAACCTGGATATAATGACAAATTATTTCAATCAACGGTTACAAAAATGTCCAAAAATCTACTAATATGTATATACATTAATTTTACATCAAAGTAAATTAATCATGAAAAATTTCTTATGAACTATGCTCAAAATGAATTATTCTCGACTATTGTTGGGGTGTAATGTCTGTAGTTCGGAGTGTTTTTTTCCTAACAATGATAAAATTATTTTCTGTTTTTAGTGCATATTTTATATGATTAATTAAGTTTTATTAAGCTTATTTTATTTGTTTATTTATTCATTTTTTCTTTATTTAAATTAATTTAATTAATTTAATTTATTAATTTAATAATATGAACTTAAAAATATTCCCTTAATTTATGATACGTAAAAATACTAGCTGGATCTTGCAAACAATTATCTATAAACTACACATATACAAAGCAAGTTGAATAAAAGTCTATAAAACAGACATTTGAATAGAAACATTATAGAAAAAAGTAACTTAAGTACTTACTTATGTATTTTTTTTATATATATATATACCAAAAATTTCAACTAACAAACAGAAAATCTATGGATGACACAATAAGGACCTATAAAAATACAGCAATGGTTAGTGTATCTTAATGTGAACACATGTCCATCTGCTACGTCCAAGAGTAGCAGAGCCGGATAAGCGTGTCAAAGGTTGAGGGTTAATGAGTACAGGGCAAAGCCCTTGGGGCTCAACCACAAGCGGAAACGGCGCTAAAATCTTTTCCAAGGGGTGCCTTAAGGAATCTGGCTTCTGTTTTCCCATTTTAATTAAAATTTATTTACAAATCATAAACAAATTTTATTATTTCACATATTTGCCTTTAAAATTGAATTAATTATCCAACTTATTAATTTTTTAATTTTATTTTATTAAATTACAAGAAATTAATTAATTAGTTTAATTCAGGTTAGAATAAATAAATTAAAATAAACATTAATCTACATCATAGGTCGCCAAAGGTTTTAGATCATCGACCTCCAGTAATAACTCCAAAGTAATTTTCTATTATTTAAAATAAAACTATTAGATACTGTGTTTGTACATTTATTTTATGATTTTAAACATTTATTAAAGTAATAGTACATTGTGTAACAATAGTTTTATGAAAAATATATTAATGTTGAAATTTAAATATCCTTAATATTTATTCGACTCCTGGCTCATTTTGACCACTTCTTTTGTTAAATAGATACATGGGATCTATATAGATCTCTTTGGTGACTTCTGGTCTACATCAATGGTATTCAACCCTGGCGATCTGTCGTTTATAGAAATTTGTTACTTAAAAAACGAAAATGAAAAATGCTTAAAGACCCAAAAAAAATTTCCTTCATGATATCCAAAAAAATCGTAGGAGAGAGAGAAAGATAGTTTGAATAAGGTTGAATGGTAGTTTGAACTTAAGATGCAATTATTATTTTCCATTAACCTCGAATGATTAATTTTGAAATTTTCTTATAAATTATAAATAGATCTTCATGGTTTATTATGGAATGATAAACTTCAAAAATTTTTGAAAATATTTACTTAATTTTCTAAATAAGTCTTAATAATTCTTCACTTTCTATTCTCATATAATTGAAATATATTTAAATAATTATACTTTAAGATAAAGTATTAAATTTAGGGTTCTTTATGTATATCTAAACTTTATGAATTTTATAAAAAGGTTTTGAAGAAATTACAATTTTAAACGATCAAAAAAGTATTTTAATTGATATCCGCTTTTGTTAACTCAATTTCAAAAGAAATGTATGTTTCACTAAAGCAAAGGAGGTTTTTCTGAAGACCTTTATTTTGTTACAAATTATAATTAATAAAATTTGATATAAATTTCTTTTTTTAAATTAATCCAAAGTTATAAAAGATTGTAAACATGATGTCACCAGAATACAAAATTATATTTAATTATATAGGAAAAAATTAAAAATAAATATTTTGGAGTGACCTTTATCAAATAAAAAAAAAAATTGTTAATTTTCTCCAAATTAAATAATAATTGTTTACTTTAACAAGAGAATCCCTAAGATTTTTCACCATTAAGTAGTATTTTAAAATAAGGTCTGAAATGTGACATTTCTCATCAAGTCCTCTCAGTTTGTACGTAGCAATTAGGACACTCTTCAGGGCTAAACTTGAATGACATTGTGACGAATGACCCAAGAAAAATCTCACTACTACGAGGAGAGACAAACAGACCCGCCCATTTCTCTCCTTGGCTTATTTAGAAATTAGAGCCGTTATTAGTCCAGCTAGGGGTGGTTACAGAACGGAAAGGACCCCAAGGCAATTTATTGGAAACACGCAAGTCGAGTGACGTTTTTCACGAGTTTTGGTTCATCTAGGACCAGAACCCGTGGCGCAGATGCTACAGATCGGATAACACTCGCCTCTGGTGATCGATTCGCGGACAAGGCTCATGGCAGGAAAGCATTCTATAGTCCAGATCATCCTTTAACAGAACACCTAGGCTAACTTTTTTTATCTCGCAATGTTTTAATTTCGTTCTAATCCTTTTATTTTTTATCATATGGATTATTTCAGAACATTGACATAAAAAAGGACATGTATTTATAAATAAATCCTATTTCGCTTAAACGTTCACTATCACACCTTAGTCCTTAGTATAACAAATTTTATTAAATAAAATAATATATCAATCATTTATTTTTACAAATATATATTTATAAATATATAAATATATATATATATTTAAAATATCTTATCATTAAAAAAATTGAGATATGTTTATAAATATAAACTTATAGATATTTAAATAAATCTATGACTTATCAATTACAATTTTGTTAATATTCTAAGTTTCTCAAATAATAATGTTACCTAAATGATGGGATTTAATTTTTACTAATTTTCATAAAAAATTAGCTGGAGTGTCTCCACTCGACTATCTCGCAATTTGAAATGGATTAAATAACATAATATATTATATTTAAATTAAATTTAATTAATTATAAATTATAAATATATGTATCTTTATTTCTAAATTATATATAACTGACTTCTGACTTATAATTAATTAAAATATTATTATTTGATACTTTATTATATAATAGCTTAATATATTTTTTTAAATTTTTTTATAAATAAAATATTCGTGTATTTTAATTTATTTTTATTATATATTTTTATAATTTAATTATCTCACTAAATATATATTTATTTGTTTTCCAATAAAGTTTGGGTATTCGTGGGAAATTGTAGTTTTTTTAACTAAAAATTTATTAGCCCCCTTGGTCTAAAAGAATAATATTTATTAAATTTCGGACATTTTTTAAAATCCTTTTCTATTAAACTACGAAATTAAAAAGGAGTTACAAAATGACTTAAATGTACAAATGAATAATGAATTATTAAATTAAGCCATTATTTTTAAAATTATTATGATTTTTTCCATGTTTTTTTTTTTTTTTGAAAATTAAATCTCTTTTAGAAAGAAATAAAAGAATAATAATATCATCATCTGTTAAATATAGAAACATAAAATAATAATGATCTTTAATATTATACACATAAAGTACCATAAAAAACATCTGTTATCATGAAATGGAGGGAATCATCTCAGATTTCAAGTAGCCCTTCAATTAACAGGACCACTTCATACAATGTTTGTTTTTGTATTTTTTTTTTCATTTTCTTTTGCCTATTATTTAATTTTAGTGATGTCAGAAGTTTTTACAACGAATGAATGTTAACCAAAAATTTTTTCATTTTTCGAAAGGAAACGAAACGACTTGGGAATGTAACCGCCCCTTTTCTTGTTCCCACCACTTCATTATCGTTTTTCATTTATTTTGGAACTGGAAGCGGCTGAAAACCATAAACTATACGATGATTGCACCGACGTGACACTAGTCCAATTACATCAAAACTAATGGCCATTTACTCAATTCAGAGAATTGCCCAGTCAGATATTCAATTCCCAATCTGATTTCTCGGTTATAGCTTGAATGTTATTTTATACCCACTAGAGTCAAATGAACCAAATTTATAAATTAACTCTCTTGTTTGTCGTTAATAAAATTTTCATACATATATATAAAAAACAACTTATATTTATTGGACTATACAATGTCTAAATAATATGATCAGAAATGTATTTAATATGAATTTAAAAATCTTTAATCGATTGTTTTGGCTTACCACGTGTTTATGTATATTTTATGTCTACATATGTTTTATGAACCAACCAGGAGGCGATAGAACAGAACAAAAAATTCTTAATCACTTTGTATAGGCTGGGCATGCACATGTGTAACATTCAGCACCCCCTACTCTTTCGAGGGTGGGGGGGGATAGGGAGCCAATGCGCAATTTACCGCAGGTAGCCAGCATTGGGTAAAGCGAAAATTTAAATTTATGTATTACCCATAAATTGTACAATTGAAGTGCGAACGATGCCAATATGCCAGGGGCGAAAATAAAAATATCTTAATCGATTCCAGTTGGTTGACCGCAATGCAATTAATTGGATCTGAAAAAAATCTTCTAATCCCTGTTGGAGGGCCATTGGAGCTGTAACGTCGTTGTGTATATGGGAAAAGGGTAATAACATAAATAGCATCCCTTTTGGTCCATTATGCGAGCCACAGCATCCCTCTCGCAAGCACTATTGGCAAATGATGTTGCCGCTTGATTTTTCTTGTAGATTAGAAATAATAGACAAATGGACGCGTGAATTGAATGTAGCAGCAGTAATATTAATGGACCGCCATTTTAAGCACATTTATTTTATTCAATCAAATAAAATTAACATCGTTTCTCTCTCTCTCTCTATTGCATATAAATTAACATTATATTTCATTAAAATTAGAATTATAGATTCCAGCAGTGAAGGAATAGCATACAATTTTTTTTTATTTATTTATTTAATCGACGTTTCGGTCCTCTTTTGATGCTTCTTCAGGTCTTATTATTTTCTCCTAATTGGTTGAGATCTCGTTTTTATTCTTCCTAAAACAAATGATATTAAAAATAGATGTGTTTTATTTTTTATTTTCTTTACCAACAACTGATTTCTTTTTTTAAATTCTAAAATATTCAACCAAAAATTATGTAATGATTTCTATCATCATTCAATCGGTGGATTTTTTTTTAATTTTAAAAATTCAAGCCTCTCTGAATGCTAAATTATACCAATCCATAATAAATTCCATTTGTAAAACTTATTGAACAGCTTTTCAATCATTCCTGTTATCAAGGAAATTTAACATTTACAAAATTTTAAAATAATAAATGTTTAATAACCCATTGAGTTCAATATTACAATCAATTTTTAGTATATTTTCAATTAATTGCTTTTCCATATAATGGAATATAAAGAGGCCTACGATAACCAATAAAAGTTTTCAATCAATTTTTTTCCTCAATCTCCTTATGAGAATTGTTGAATCCTATTTGGCTGAAAGGCTTTAAAAATTAACATAGTGCACGGACGAACGGGGGCAAAGGGCAGAGGAACGAAGGGTGAATACTCAATCGTTCGAGATGTGAGCGGTATCGATGAAATGTATTTTTTACTGACGATTCAAAGCATTGAAAAACCTCTTCCGAAATGGACTTTAGCCGTTCCTAAGGGAAATGCATTCATCTAGTTTGAAATTCTAGCTAATCTTATCGTCAATCAATATAAATTTGTATTTACAAATATATATACAAATATATATATATATATATAAATAAATAAAAAAAACCTAATCTTAATTTTAATTGAGATTAACAAAATTCAATGTTTCATTTATTTTAGTAAATTATCTTGAAAATTATATTTATAATAATAAATTATAATTATAATTATTATACTAAATTTTTATTCGTTAGTATATTATTCAAATTAATATATAATATAATATACTAAGCATAAATAATGACACAATTAAATACAATTACATATATAATTAAATTTATTAATTTTATTTTATTTTAATTTTATTTTTTAATAGCTAATTTAAGTTTGTTTGTTTTTCTTTAATAAATAAAACGTTGAAAAATTTTTTATTTTATTTAAATTTCTAATTAATGCTTAGCGATATATATAGTCTATAGAAGCATCATCAAATTTGTTAATAAATTTTAAAAATATATTTCTGAAACTGGCCAAATAGACAGTTCACGTTTTAATATGTTTGTGAGTATAAAACTGAACTGAATTGATTTTACTCAAAATGTTTTTCATCGATTTTTCTTTTAATAATCAATGTTTTATCATATTTTATAAAAATTACATAATTGAAATGATTCAAATGGCTAAATATTCTGAAATATTATTATTGAATACTTACTGAAATTGATCTAAAATATTTACAATGCAATTACATTCTATGCTCGATTTTATATCTTATTTTATTGGAATACAAAGATATTAACAACCCTCACTAAATGTTATTCATCAAATTGCATAGATTATTTAACAAATTCTACTCTAATTCCTTTAACACGAAAATATACTCATCAAAATTTAAATAACCTGCTGGTGATATATAATAATAATAGATTCATAAAGTAGTAATATAATGTTGGAGCACATGTTCACTGTGTCTCCGGGAATCTCCTTTAGGCCTTTGCATGATTTCAAGATGTAGATATATTTATTTCTGTCGGTATGTTTTTGTTGACGTCGTTAAAATGTCACGTAAAATCTCAGGGCTTAAAGAAAGAGCGAGTGCTTCAGATGAAAATCCCCTAAGGGGGCGCATCCCCTTCATTTAAGTGACGCCCTAGATTTTATTAAATTTCATTTAATGGTCTTTGATCTTTCGTTTTAATTGTCCAAATAAATTCGAAATAATTGCATTGAAGAATTAAGGTGTTAGAAAAGGAATAAACGTTTAAAGGCTTAATAAAAATTAAGGAACCACTTCTAATCCTGAATATCTATTAGAAACCATTTTATGTTCAATATAAGACAAACTTAACCCTTTATTTTCAATTAATTATAAACTTATTTATTTACTAGTCATGTTTTTTCTAAGTCCATAATTGCTCGATTAATTTGTTGTTGATTACTTAAAAACAAATGTCTTCAGTTCTCAGAATTTCTCACTTAAATTTTGAAAACGAATAACTTTTTTTTTCAAATCAATTACATTTTCTTCATTTGTTCTTTCAGATTGTTTAATATGTCATAAACCCGCATCCGGTCATTTCATAAAATTTATTGTCCGTGAATTCATAAAGAAAAATAATTAATGGAAATTTTAAAATTCTTCGAATAATAATGAAATATACATTGATGACTTAATATATAACTGACATCAATGAAAAGGTTAATATAAAGATTAATAATTGGATGATCCCTTCAAATTTTTTTGTTTCACTTTTGTGTAAATTTATAATGTATTTTTACTATATTAATTTATAAGTACCTGGTCAACGAGCCGCTTGGTCATTAAAAAAAAAATATTCCTTATTATCGGGTTTGGCTGGCAATATTAATAACTGGTTCACCGAGCCACCGTTCAAATAATTTAAAAGAACATAAAATAGTCATAAAACATAATAATAACATCATAATACACCTTAAATGTATATATTAATGGTCTGAAAGACAGGAAAGTATGGCCTGTTGATATAACAATGTATTTCGTAATTTAATTTAATATAATATATTTTGTATTTACAGAAGCGCTGTCTAACGTAGTTGATGACGCCATTTAAATTTCCTATTTTAAATAAAAAAAAACTAATAAACGTTTTGAAACAATTTCAAATAATTTAAATGTATGTATTTTTCAATAAAAAACAGATATGAATATAACATATATATTTTTAATTTTATAATATTTTATAATAATTTTGTGTATAAGGAATCGCTAACGTCATATAAACTTAAACTAAGAAAAAACTAATAAAGATGATTTTTCCAGACCAATACAGATCGATTTTTCTTTATTAAAAATTATCTATGGTCTGAATTTCAAAAAAATGCTTAGAGCGGTTTAATATATATATATATATACAATTTTTCCTTGTATAATAAGATAAGATATATATATATATATATATTATTCGTCCATTTCTTGAATAAATCTGTACAAGTAAATCAATTAACTGTATATATTATGTATATAATAATAGTATTTAGTTTACAAGGTTGACTTGAAACAGTTTAACATTAGTTCCCATTCTATATTCTGTAATATATAATAAATCGAATTCAAATCAATTTCTCAACCTTGTTATAAATTTATTCCTATTAAAATATGAGATATAAAATTATTTAAAGTAATTCTCTCTATTTTTTTTTCTCTTGGAAACATTGGAAACTCAACTTTCCTTATTAAGTAACATGGGCTGAGGCTCGATAACCGAACATTAATTTACCAATAAATAAAATTGAACCGAATTAAATTCCAATATTTCATAACTGTATTTAATATCTTTGATTATATATCATATTTATTCACACCATATAATTTAACATTGTAAATATAAATAGACAATGAACTATACTTGTAAATCAATGAATAATATATGTAAAAATATGTTGTTGTGTAAAATATTCGATTAATTCAATTATAACTCATTCAATGTTAGTTTATAATTTGCTTTGTGGGAGGGAGGCGCTTTGACTACACTATAAAGTTTTCCACAGTTGCTCTGGTAGTTTGTCCTCATCCTGGTGACATATTTATGGAGATTCCTCCAACGCGTTGCCAAAACCCATTACTCGCTAGCTTCATTGGTACTTTTTGTTCTTTCAGGATGTCTTCCCGTCATCTTTCTTCTCCTCATTGAAAACGGGGAGAAGGGAAGGGAGAGGAGAGAATAGAGAATGTGGCGCTTTCATTGCTATTTTTCTTCTCCCTGTTTCCACAACTGTCAATTGGAATTTCTTATTATTTGATGGGTTGATTTCCTTCCACATTTCAATCGCCGTCGCCTATTTCGAGATCACATTCTTGTTCTTTCCAACAAAGAATTATAAATTTTTCGATTCTTTTTGTTTCTTGAAAACAAATACGCCCTGATGCTTCTCAACCGTTACTAATTATCTATGCACGAGTATGTTGAAATTTATTCGTTCTTTTTTCTCGCCAAGCGTATTTGTCAACTAGAATCATTCCAATCTATTAGATTCGCATTTATTTTTGCATATTTGTGAATATTCCAAGTTTTTTTTTTTATTTTATTATTAATTTAATGTGCCTTTATTTTATATCTATAAAATCTAATAAATTTTTTTAAAAATTATTAAGACAATTTTGTCAAATTAATTTATCTTAAAAAATAAAATTTTTTTTTTATTTCAACTAAAATTTATCGTTTATTCATGAATTCTAAAAAAAAGATTAAATAGAGAAAGAGTGAGGGAGAAAAGAAAAACAACAGTTAAAAATCAATTTAGAAATTTAAAAATAAGGACATTAAAATGTATAAATATATATATATGTAAACTTATTTGTAATAAATATTAATTTAAATTTTTTCGCGAGTTTAATATTGAGAAGGATAGAATTTGGGTACAAAACTTTCTTTATTATTTATAAAATGTCAAATATAATTTCCTTAGGGTTTTGATTTATAAACATTAAACTTTTCAACAATCTGGAGAAGCCTCACACTTGAATGACTGATTTAAAGCAGTAATATTTAGCATTAGTTTTAACTAGTTTTCATAGAAAAGATACTACGATAAAATTTATAAAAACTACAAAATTTAATTTTTATTTACCTTGGAATTATTTTTACTAACACGCCAGAGATAGTATTGCGTTCACGAAAATTTTCGATGTTGAGATTTTGATGTTTTTATACATTTTGAAAGTTTCTGAATCATTTTCACTAAGGTTGAGAAAATTGTCTGTTTGTGTGAGTGTGCATGTAGACAAGATTACGCAAAAACGGTTTAAGCTAGAATCATGAAATTTGGTATACAGGCATCATTCAAAATTCGTAGTTTTCTATCAACTTTTGAGAAATGTAGCTCATTCTGAAGTGGGTCATTTCCTAAAACGTTTTGATTTTTTTTCCTCTAAACTAACCGTAAAAATAAAGTTATATTTTTGATAGTTTTTCACATTATTAAAATTTGTATAAAACTGCTATATATAGAATTTCAGCTTGATTGAATCGCTGAAAGTACCGGAATTAATTTTTTAACACGTTGATTCCAAATCACGCGCCAGCACGTGACGTGGTGCAATCAACAACGCGCTGGTTTAATAAATATTATTTATTAATTTTAATTTAAATTTAATATATGTTATTTAATCCAATTCAAATTGCGAGATAGTCGAGTGGAGACATTCCAGCTTATTTGAGACCTCTTGCAGGGTTTAGTTTGCTCAAATACAATTCCCAATTCTGTGAGAGGATTGTGATGGAATGCTATCTCATATATATGTATGTATAATTAAATGTAAGTATATAAGATGAATGGTTATAAGAAATCTAAATAAAAAAATCATTATTTATTTTATATATATATATATATATTTAGAATAAATATACCTATAATTAATTGGTATATTTATTTTATACATTTTGGAAATGGTAGCTATTTTCTTCACCCAATTAACAATCATTAAGTTTCCTTGTAATATTTCAATTATATTTCACCGTTTAAAATTTTTACTGTAACAATGATTCTTATGTATTACGATGATTTCATTTTTCCGCTATCCATTATGTTAAAATCTTTTTATTATTTTTTCTACACTTAGTAATAATGTTTCTCCATATATCACTTTTTTTTTTCTTTTTTTGTTGAAGCCATTTTATTATTATTATTATTTTTTTTTTCGTTTATTTCACAACCACCCCTCTCTTTAAGGTTATTATGAGTTGGGATAAATCTCATTCAGAGGAATATCATCATCATAAAATTAGATTAAGTATTTTAATAGAAATCATAAAATAAGAGATTATTGCGACGTGGAGGCTAACAAGAGTGAATCGTTTGTGAAAATGTCTTGAAAAGTAATACAAGCTGGAACAGACTTTTAAGCCAAGTTCTCAACCCCCCGGCTGCGATTTACGTGCAGCACATAAAACTCCATCGTTCTATTAAAAGGAACGCGGCAAGCAAGCGGCGGTGGTGTGATTTAGCGCTCCCGTATTTATCATTGGGCCAACAACAGGAATGGAACCGGGAACGGGTGCTTCCCTTAAACGGGAGTGCGGTTTCTTCTAGGAACATCGTCTCCCCCGCGCGTCCCGGCCATTCATCTACCCCTGAGAACAGATTGCTTCGTTTGCAGATATTTAAGAGAGTCTCGCTAGGAATTATTTCCCTCCCACTCCTCCCCTATCTTATATACTCATTAGGATCCAATTTTAAACATGCTTTCTTTTGTGTGATTCATGTTTAGTTAAAAAATCGAGTTTTTCTTTACCTTCCAAGAATAAATAATAATTTCTTTTTGTCTTTTATTTTTAATTATTTATTAATTAATATATCTATCTAATTATTTTTAATTTTAATAGATTTTAAATTAATTAATTAATTAATAATAATAATAATAATAATAATCAGATTTAATTATGAACGTAACTCATTGATAAAGTGTTGGACTACTAAAAGCTTGAGAACCAGGGTTCAAACCTCACCAAGAACATAGAAATATTATAATATAATATATAGAATAATTAATCTGATTCATTATCGAATAAATGTCTATAATAGCTAAAATGTTCTTTCTAATTTATATATTTATGAAAAAATAATGAAATCTTAAAGGTTTTGTTATTATTGCATGTTATTCCGAGTATTTATCCCAGTTGGAGAATTTTTTATATTTCTTATATATGATCATATGGACAAAAATCTGGAGTCTCTCGACTCGACTATCTCGCAATTTGAATTGAATAAAATAACATATATTAAATTTAAATTAAATTTAATTAATTAATTTACAAATTAAAATTAATAAATAATATTTATTAAACCAGCACGTGTTTGGCTCGACACGTACTGGCGTATGATTTGCAATGTTAACAAATTAATTCCGGTACTTTCAGTGATTCAATCAAGCTGAAATTATATATATATATATAGCAGTTTTATACAATTTTTAATCATGTGAGAAACTATCAAACATATATCTTTATTTTTATGGTCAGTTTAGAGGAAAAAAAAATCAAATCGTGGTAGGTAATTCTCTTCCGGTTGAGAAAAAGTTGATAGAAAACTACGAATTTTGAATAATGCCTGTATACAAAATTGCATGATTCCAGCTCAAACCGTTTTTGCGTAATCTTGTCTACATACACACACATATATATGCACACAGACATTTTCTCAATCTTAGTGAAAATGACTCAGGGACCTTCAAAATGTATAAAACCATCAAAATCTCGACATCAAAAATTTTTGTGATACACACACACACACACACACACAGAGGGAGAGAGACAGACATTCTTCTCAACCTTAGTGAAAATGATTCAGGAACCTTCAAAACATATAAAAACGTCAAAATCTCGACATCGAACATTTTCGTGATCGAAATACTATCACATCACTATCACATTGTAAAAATTTGAGGGAATTGAGGACTTAAATGATTCAAATGATTTTATTAATTCAGAGATACATTGAATATTTTACTATTTTCTGATTAATTATATTTAATTTTAATTTTTATAAATTTGTTTATTTATTTTTCATTCGAAAAGTATTATTAAATTAATTTTCAATAAAAATCTTCAATTTTTTTCAAAATTATACTTATTATATTTATGAAACGATTCTGGTAATTTAATATATTAACAATGATTTTATGAAAATTTATTATACAGCCCTGAATAAAACAAAGAGAAAATGTAAATATATATGTATGTATATATATAAAAGGAACGTTTACTGAATAATATTTTATTGAAAAATTACTATTTATTAATTTTTTTATAACTTTTTATTAGAATTTATTTTCATTCTTTTCCTTTAGTAGTTTCTCGAGTTTCTTAATTTATCAACTCTCCATTTCACGATCATCCTCCACATCGCTTGTGAGTAATCTCGATAAAATATTCATAAAATGATCACTGTTTTATTTAAATGGAGGGGCCGGGACAAGATAAGCGATACGATAGCGTGAAACTCCGGTAATCGAAATCTGAGCTCTATTAATATTGCTCGTAATTTTTTTTTATCGTGATCTCTCTATTATGATGATGTTTGTAAATCGACCTCTAGAATTGTCCCAGGCGACTTGGCTACGATTAAATATGCACAATGCCCATGGTCGTTTCCCGGGCAGCGAGTCACGGAGGACGCCGGCCGTCTTGTCGCAATCGCCGTTGATTTAGGCCCGAGCGGCCCGCTGGCGCCAGCCGCCGTCTACGACTGCACAGAATTCTCCGTCCTTTGTCCCGCAGCCCTTTGCCCAAAAACGACACCCTTTCTGGATGATATATCGCATAGCCCGTGGCCACTTCCTGCCACCACTAATGTGGCACTGTGCCATTCGTCGTCCACCACCCTTAATAAAAAAAAAAAAAAAAAAAAAAAAAGAAGAGAGAAATCCAAGTCGATGTCAAGTGGCCGATTGCCCGGAATCGGTCAATGTCAAGATGCACTTCTAATAGAGCGTACATTCCCCTTTCCCTATTGCCACTTCCGCCCTTATCGGCATTCATACCTGTATAATGGAACGCGAACTTTCCTTGAATGTATTAGTGAACTATTGAAAAAAAAATGGGAAAAAGGCGGGACATTAAATCAGAGCTCATGCTCAAAGGAATCATTCAAACAGAGAATTTTCAGCCCTCTCATTTCAATAAAATCTCCAAATAACTATTTCCGTTTAGGAATATTACTATACAGGTATGTGAATGGAAGAAAACAGAAAATTTCCCCCCTTTCACAATTCCAACCTTGCATTTTATTTTACTATTTTCTTTATAATTTAAAAGTTATTCGTTTCAGATTTATTACTTTCTTTTTCAAACTTTTAAAATAATGATTATCAGATTTCATATATAATGGTATTTTAGTTAATATATTTATAATCAAATTTTAGGTAAAATATATTTCTCATCAATCAAATCAATAACGTTTCATTATTATTATTATTTATAATATTATCAGACATAAGAGAGGTTCAAAATCAATAGTTTTTGAATTAAAATTTGAGAATGATAACAAATAGGTCATTCAGTATAATAAGTAAGAAAAATATTTTCTTTTTATCAAAATTCGATTTTATTATTTTAAAATTAACAAAAGTTGCTGCACTCTAGAAATGATAAAATCTCGCATACTAATCGCCTGATCGATGTAAAATTTTGACACAAATCATTTGGATGATATTTGAGATTTATTGGATATTTTTTATATCGCACCATCAAGGACTTATAGAATAGCCTTTTATATATATTTAAGAGAATATTTATTGATGTAAATTTTTTACTATAATAATATTTTTTTACTGGATCTCAATTATCAATATCTAATATAATAATAATAATAATGGATCTTATACTAACCACTAATATGGCACTGGAGGGAGGTGGTGGAGAGTGACATTATCTATATGTCCCTTTAAGGAGCCCAGGGGATAAAAGATAAAGATAAAGAGGCTGCACATTTATTATTATTTTATCAATATAAATTACTTATAATATGATATTATCAATATTAAGCCATTATTCATTTAAACAATAATATGAATATCTACTTTAAAAAAAACAAACATAAAACTAGCCTCATCTAAGAATAATCTATAATTTTCTATAAATTTCTCAAAATAAATTCTTAGGGATCAAAATCAAATATAGCATCCTTAATAGGATGAAGTGAAGGGATATAACAAGTTTAATTTATTCCCTTTGTCATGGAAGGGTAGTTTGTTTTGAAATAGGAACAGCCTAAAGAGGGGAGGCTTATCAATTAATTTCTAAAGAGATAATAAAGATATTTACAATCAACCGGTATCTCATTTGTATCTAAATTAATTTAATTAAAATAAATTTATTATTTTATGTTATATATCTATATTAGTTACATATTTTTTATAATTATTTAATTTTTTTAAACCGATTTATCTTCTATTTCGATTGTTTTGGTTACAAATTACTTCCCCTTAAATAGCTAAAATCAAGAAAGAGAGAGAGAGTAATTTTAAACTACTGTTTTGTTTATTTGAAAATTTTATCATAATATATAAACAGCAAATAAAGAAATAAAATATTAAAAATAAATATTTATATATTTTTTATTCACAAATTGAAATAAAAACATTATTGTTGCATTGCCTCTTACTATTTTGAATGTCAACATATTAAAATATAACCTTACACAATTACTATATTATATTTATTATTTATATTTATTAATTTATTATATTTATTAATTTATTATATTTATTAATTTATTATATTTATTATTTATATTTATTAATTTATTATTGTATTATTGATTATTTATTTATTGGTTGATCGTGGGGACGAGTTACGCCTAGAATTAATACCTAATATCTAATACTAGTATTAACACGTTCCGCTGGCATGCACCACCGGTGGCTCAAGCCACCACATAAAATAAATAGACAAATTATGGAGCCGGCGGGAACGTGTTAATAATAAGATAAAATTTTCTTAAAACACAATCACTATTATATAGAATTTTTATTTTTAATGTTAGAAAAGAAACTTTATTATTTTAAATGTTGAATTTTATTTTTCTTTGAAAATTGTTCAAAATTAACAATATATAGTATATATATATATTAAATCAAAATTGGATCATTTCCATCTATTAATTCACATGAAAATATCTACTAAATTCAAATGAATTGTTAATTTTGTAAAATTACAATTATCTAAAATATTAGAACATTTTGTAGCGATATTTTCTAAACATTCAATTTAATTCTTCCACTCTTGATCACTATCGTACGATTTATGAATGTTATTTCAATTTTATGTGGCTATTTCCCAATCATTTATAGTTTCATTCTAAATCTAATTTAATTATCTATTTACCAAAACAAGAGAAATTTATTATCACCTTTATTTTTTTATTACAGTGGAAGGCTTGCAGCTTATTTTTCCCCCTCCAGTTGTTTAATATTCAAATGACAATTTATATGAAATTAGTATCTTTTTTGGCGACAACGCGTGACAGGTCTATTTATATGTCCTAATAGATACAGACAATCTATATATTGGATTAGTTCGGATGAAAATTCGCCGTCCAGTTGGGCTGAAGCCGCTCGTAAAAAGCGGTGACATCGCGTGGGTGGAGTCTGGTTTTTTTATCGCCATCCAGGACTTCAGGATAGCGTTTCTCCCTTCGTGTAAAATAGATCTATTTCTCACTTCTGTTCGTTTACTCATCCAAGAGGCCTTATTATTTTAAAGAAATACTCCCATTTTATTTTTCTCAATTATTTAATTATAAATATTTCTACTTCAAAAATTATTATATTTTGTTGAAATATATATATATACGATATAAACAATTGATTTATTGTTAATTATCCATGTAAATATACTGTTAAAATATGAAAAGTAAATCTATACTATATCTATAAATATAATTAAATAATTTAATGATTTTCTATTACATAATATTAGTAAATAAAACAAAATTTCTATTTTCAAATTTGTTTTTATTCTTGGTACCATTTTTTAGTCTGTTTATACATTGACGTGACAAGAATTCATATTATTCTATTCTATTCTATTATTATTTATTATTATATTATAAATTTGTGTAAACTAGGTGAGATTTGAACCTTCGACTCTAAATTCATTAGTTTAACATTTTTACACTGACAATGAGTTACGTATTTGAATAAAAAAATTATATGAATATTTAATAAATTTTAAATAAACCTTTAATATATATATATGTACTTTTTTACCAAGAAATAATAATTAGAATTTTTTTTATATTGTATCCCAGTGATTCTCAATTTTTTTTTTACCGCGGCACACTTTTAACGGTTGAAAAATTTGGCGGCACACAAAGAAAAAGACAAGTGTTAAAGTTTATCATATTGAAAAAAGTGGTCTCAAAAACGGTTTACTTTTTTTTAGAAGCATATTGAAAAATGTCGGAAAAGAAATGAAATGAAAAGTGCCTTTTACATTTGTAATAATTTGGCGGCACATTTTGATAATCTCGCGGCACACAAAAGTGCCGCGGCACAGTGGTTGAGAATCACTATTCTATCCAGATCTTCAAAAAGAGTTAATTTATGTAAAGAATTTAATAAATTTTGAATTATTCAATATTTGAATAAAGATATACATTTTAAAGTTTCCTGAATTATATATATAAAAAAATCATATTTTTTCGAGATATGTGTATGTGATTTGTATTTATTTAAATTCAATAAACTACTTAGGTATATTGTTATATTTTAAATTCAATTATATGCTTGTTGATTAACTCTTCATTTATTCCGTTTTTAAATTTAAAATATAAAATTTTAAATTATAATAATTATACTAAATTTAAATATTTATGATTTGTATTAATATTTATCTATTCGAAATTGTAAATGAAAGTAGTGTGAAGATACACGGGCGCCAGTATATTTTCATAAATAATTCATTTTAAAAATAAAAGAACATTCCAAAGATTATAATATGGTTTCGAAGATAATGTGATTTGTGGTACCAATTCACATCACACTCAATGTTCTTGATAAAATATACTTTTTCAATAAACGTCTATAAAATTGAAAAAACAGTATTGCAAACAAATTCTCAACAATTCACTTTTTTAATAGATTGTCTTGTGGACAGTTCTCCTACCTTTTATAGAGAGGCCAATACTTTTTATGTGCTACAAGTATTGTCCTCGACGGTATTTATTGTTTTCTATTTAGTGTCGTCGCCGCCGTCTTGGAACAACCGATCCCGGTTTCTATCCCGGTCTCCGGGTCTACTTTCCAGGAATTTCATATTATCTTGTTATAGCCGGCCAATCGTAAAGACGATTACGAGCCATTTAAAACATTATCCGTTCAAATTTGGACCCATCTATTTTGTTCGTTGCTTTCAATAAAAATTCATTAGTTTATATTTATTTTTAATGGAATCTGTTCTTTCATCTGTAATAAAATCTTTTAATTATGGTATTTTATAATAAATACTCTAATAAACAATAAAAATCTTTTGGAATTTTTCTTTTTTTGAAAATTAAAAATTTATCTTCAATCTTTCGATATTTCTAGTTTTATAGGTGAACTATGCTACTAGAAACTAATCTTGTGGTTTCCTCATTCTAATTAATATATTTATTTAAGTATTTGAAATTTAGTTAAGATTATTATTTTTAATTATTTATTCTCCCCTCTTTCTATTTCATTGATAATAACACCTCCTAAGAATAAATCATTTTTTCTCTAATATTTAAATTTAATTGAAAATTAATATTCTAAACTTGTGAAAATATTGAACCAAGATCTCTTCAACCGGTTTTCAGGAAATCTTAAAAATCAGAATTAGTTTGTATATAAAGAGTATCGTTGGGTAAAATTGAAAAATATTCTGAAATATAACAAATAAATTAAATATAATTTAGATTTATTCTTATTATTACTAAGTACATCAATTAATCTAAACTTTAATTAATTTTGTGACTGAATCAAATTTATATATAGTTGACATGCCTTAAACACTAAGATTTATAAAATTAGTTTTTTTAATCATTAAAACTTTAGAGCTTTTATTTTATGTAAATATTCTAGTAGAATCATTAATATAGTTGAGTATCTGATAGGTAGGTCAACAATTGTAAGTTACATTTCAACAAAGAAGTAGTTGTGAGACTTCTCTTCCGGTTCAGAGTTTGACCTTTAAAATAGTCAACCATAAAATACTCAAAGATTTCTGTTACATCAATGAAAATAATCTTATATCTTAGTTGAGTATCAAATAAATGGCAATCACTTGGTAGCTCTTTCCGGCGCCATTAAAAGAAATAGGAAAGAAATAGGGAGGGTTTGGTCCACATGGGGTAGTTAATCGGGGAGAAAATTGGATAAAAGCGAATAAGAGAACCGAAATTGAAAGGGGAGAATTAAATTATAGCCAGATAATAGGGTGCTATAAAGATACCAGAGCGAGGGTTAACTTCAACCAAAGTTTGGAAATGTAAACATTATTAAAAACACATCTGATTGTATTTTAAAATACCAAAAATCGGATACATTGGAAGGATAAAACAATGACTCCGGGAAAGGCGTTGGAGAAGGAAAAAAGTACACCGGCTGAATACCGGCAAAATTAAACCTCCCTCTTCAGAGAAAGGGGCGTTTCTGCACTGTTCACCCCAGGGTCGAATAAACACATAAACGACGCACCCCCGTTTGGGGATAGGGAAACCAACGGAATAAATCTTGAATCGTGAATCCCTCCTGGCACATCTTTATGCACCCTTGGAAAGCATCCCCTCCTGGACTTTTTATTATTAATACATCTCTTTAGCACGAGGAGAAAGGCTTCCTCTTGGCCCCTCAACAACACTCCTCTCCACTCCATGCATATTGGTACAAATTTAATTTTTCTTTATATTTATGATTTATGTAAAACAAGTAGAAGAAGTTTATTATTGGAAGAAATGATTGGTGCTCACAAAATAAATAAATTTGGCTATAATGTTTCAATAAACAAAAAAACTTATTTTTTCATTCATAAACTTTAAATAATGCTCGGATTGTCATATATATATATATATGTATATATGTATATACCATATATTAGTGTAATGATTACCCTGAAGATTATTTACATTAATTGCGAAATATTTATAGTTTTAGTTACCTAAAATAAGAATAAAAATTTTATGTTATTTCATATTATATCATATAACAAATCATATATCATATAATAAATCTTATTATAGGGTAAAGCATAAAGTCGTTGGCCCCCTTAAGCAACTCCTAGCAGCCTTTAATGCATATCTGGACAAATTGCGGAACAATCTGTGTCAAATTGGGTTTGCAGAACATAGATACTATGAGCATTTTGGTGAATAAAAAAAAATCATTTCCAATAAGCACTTTAAAAAATAAGTTGACCTGTGGCCAGGTCCGAACCGACCGACGGTTTGAAGTAAATTAATTAGCAGCTATAGAAACAATTTCAAATAATTTTAATATATCTATTAATGTAATAAAAAACAGATATAGATAAATAAATAATAAATATAAACATTTTTAATTTTATTTTATTTATAATATATATGCAAGACCAGGCTGTGACGTCATGAATGGCTGGATGACGTCATATAATTTTAAATCAAGAAAAAACTAATAAATATGATTTTCCCGAGGATAAAACCAATACAAAGTGCATGATTCGTGGTGATATATAAAAAAATCTCCTCATGTGAAATTTGGTGTGGAAATAACCCTTCCCTTCCTATCGTCGATCGCTAATACTACCACTTCCGGTTTCCGGATTTGCACCAAAAGTTGATCAATTCATCCCACTGATGCATTAAGTAAATATACCAAATTTCATCAAAATCCGTTCAGCCGTTCAGGCTGTACACATCTATACGGACGGACGGACGGACAGACATCATGCTAAAATACTTTTTTCTGTTAAGAAAATGCATGATTCGTGGAGATATGTAAAAATCTCCACATGTGAAATTTGGTTTGAAAACAATACCTCCCTTACTATAGTCGGTCGGTAAAAATCCTAAAAAATACAGTTATTGGCCTAGGTATTCAATAGTGATTATACAACCATACAACCTTACAACCAACGATTATTACAACGATTACATACCCATAGTTAATAGCACAATTTTTAAAATAAAAATCTCTTATTATTTCTGTTTTAGTGATAGGGGGCCAATGACTGCCTCGGGACCAACGACTGTATCCTTTACCCTACTATTAAATATTATATATATATATATATATCTTTAAGATTTAATTATTTATTTGATTTCTACTCTCCTCTAATAGGGGTTTGAGTTTACATTTATATACATATATATATATATATATATCATATGTGTAAAATAAAAAAACAAAAAAAATAAAATTGTTTCGAAAGAGTTGAATTGTTAAAGCTTTCTAATTATCCTTCACAAAATTCTTTTCAAAATTATTGTTCAATTTTTTTTCGTCTTGTATACATTTTTGGAATGATCATTGTTTCTTATCCTTTATTCTGTTCTGTTAAAATCTGTTGAATATCTGACATCTTAAGGAATATAAGGAATAATTCTCCTAACTTTATACGATATTATCCCATACTGACCGTATTAATTGTCCCAGTTGTATGATTTATCTTTCTCTATATATATAATAACCTTCCCCAACAATTATATTGAAAGTGCTGCTTCAATTAATATAATAACTAAAGTTTGTTCAAATTTAAATATTTATATTAATTTTCCGCGAAAAGATTTCTTTGTCGTTTACATTTTTAATTGATGTTAATTATATTGTGTATATATATTATAATATTAATTGCATTTGTACTTTGTAGATTTAAAGGAATCTAGTAAATTTTAACTAAATTTTAACTTTTTCTATTTTTTTAAATTTATCTATTGACTATATTATATCATTAGTTTAACCATTTGATGACTAATTATTAAATTATTATATTCACAGGCATAGAAAAATAAATATTTTATTTTAAAACAAAATAAAAAAAATAAATATCTTTTCGAATATTTATTTCTCTCTTTTCGAAATAGGTCTGTTTCATGACTATCTCTTCTGTATTTAGTCTATCTATCTTCTAGGAACAGTTTGTAACTCTTTCTAAATGTTTTGGTACATTTTATCTTAAGATATACTTCTTTTATCAAGCTGTCGACATTGTTGCCATCCAATTGATTTCTTCATCATGTGACATTATTGTAAAAGTGTATCTCTTTTGATCTCCTATCTAAAAGAGGATAACGATTTAGGGGGAGATAAATTATAAGTTCCGGAGTTCGGCGAGGCCCATTTTGAGCGTTGTGGTCCATTGCTCCTCTCGGATGTGGTCGTTATTGGATGCGCGACCTCATGGGACCCCTCGTAAAAACCCACCAGGATTATCCAAAAACTAAAGGCACACACACTTACACACACACATATATTCACACAACACTCTCATGGAAGAAACATCAAGGGAAGATTTCTTCGGGAACAGATTCCATTCGAAACAAAGACTAACATGTTCGATAGGTGTAATAAATTAAATTGGAAATTTTTTCTCCTTTTTGTCCCTTTTGAAAAGAGTCGCTCTTCCCATTCATGGATCATTTTCACTCCAACAGAGACATAATCATTTATTATCTTTTATTCCCTCATTTCTTTATTGATTCATTTTTTTTTATTGTCCGAGATGCCTTTTTGAATCAGGTTCTATTTATTTATTCTCTTATATAATAAATAAATATTTTTAACATTTGTATGCCTTGAGAATATACCTATATAAATAATAATAGCATTACTAATAATAAATAAATTAAAAAATTTTCAGATTTCTTTTTACTTTGCTCTTTATATATTGTTTCAAAAGTAGGTTCTACTAAAATATTTATCTAATGGCACTATTGAACTTGATAACAGCACGCTTCAACCGTCCCCACCATTATTTTCCTCCTTCCAATTTTTAATTATGATTATTAATATGGTAATTGTTTAGTTTAACCGATGTATCATGGATTTAGATAAAACTTTACCAGTAGATTCCTTTTTTGATCTAAAACTAACTTTCCTTAAGGAGTATTTGGTGGTCGCTTCTAGTTTATGAGATAAAAATTATCCAAGTTTGCATATAAACTACTCGTATTATAGTTATGAATGAGCATAAATCCATTGATATTCTATTTAGCTACCATGTTTTATTATTTGACCACCAGAGGGCCCCACTAATTTTCTGTTTTTACTTTCCCACATACTTCGTATAAGGGAAGTATTGGAATCGTCAAAAATTTCGACTTCGAGATTTCGATAGATCTTGACGTTTTAGACCTCCCTGAGTCGGAAAATACCATTTTTCGAATTATGTTTGTGTGTGTGTATGTATGTATGTATGTATGTATGTATGTATGTATGTAATGTCTGTAAGCAAATTTACTCAAAAACTAATGAAGCTAGGACTTCGAAATTTGGTACACCGATATTATTCACAGTTTGTAGATTTCTATCAAAATTTCGTCAAAATCGGTTAACCGGAAGTGGTACTTTACCTACACTAGTTGCGTTTACCTTTCAAGTAAAGTACCAGTTTGCTTCGAGATATTTACTTCATATTTTTATATTTTGGAAATAAGAAGATTGAATAAATAATTAATTAAATAATTTTTTTATATCCAAACCGAACTTATAAAAACCGAAAATTGGTGAATTAGTTGATAAAACATTGTCAATGGCTGCTCATTCATAACTAGTTTATATACAAACTTTAATAATTTTTAACTCGTAAACTAGAAGGGACCGCCACATACGGCTTAAGGAAAGTTTGTTTTGAATTAAAAAAAGAATTTACCGGTAAAGTTTTATCCAAATCCATGATACATCGATTAGACTAAACAATTACCATTAATATTATTAATATAAACAAATACCACTTAAAATATCCCTATTTTGAATGATGGAATAAAAAAAGAAGATGAAATTGGAAAATATTGCTATTATATTATTGTTAATATAATAAATAATCGTAGTGGGGGTGAATGTTTTGTTGAATTATTGGACTGACTGAGTGGAGGGAAATGGAAGCTGGTCATGTAAATGAACTCAACGCTGTGTGTGATAACAAGCGAAGTTTGAAAATTGCTCCCTTATCCTGAAAATTCGTCATTCTTCGGTCGATGTTCGAGGCAATGTACTACATCGGGTTGATAGACCAGTGACGGAGCCTCGGCGTAAGATGGATGAGACTCACCTCACGAAACCACCCGCTCTGTTAACAATCCCGTTTCATTTACCATCAACGGGGGTGATTGGCTTGCCAATGGGGGTGATTGGCTTGGGGGTGGATTTATCGGCATGCAGGCGTTGCTGAACACATCCCCCGGCTATCCATCCCGATGCCACCCTGGACACGGCCGGGCGCACTGCAATTTAAATTGCTATTATTATTATCGGCACTGGGCGTCATTGTAGCGCACGTTACATTAAAATAACGATTTATTCGGGTGGAGAGGATGGGCCGGTGCACTCGGGCCTATATGCCTCGATCAGACTTCGTTGGCTGCATCCGATGATTTTTTCAGCAGTAAATCCGAAACGAACAGGGACCATTGGGTCCCGCCACTCACGATTAAACAAATGCCTAAATACAATGCTTGATAATCCATTTAATTCGCGTTGCAACCAACCAGTCATGATACCAAATGGATTCTCTATCAATACAAAGTCCAAAAAGAACAGCTTTTTTCTATAATATATATATATATATATATAATTAGATAACGTTTTAATTAATTTTAATTAATTTAAGCCCCTGGTCGAAACAAGAATAATAACATGGAAATAATGTTTATGAATTCAAGCGCTGCAATAAATAGAAAAATGTTTTCATTTGAAATTGATATTGAAAATTAAATAAAAAAATAAAAAAAAATAAAAATAAAAATAAATGTTTATTACATTATCCAATGATTGGTAAATTAAATTTTTCCCGTATTATGTTAATAATCAACATAGAAATAGCATTATTATTTGTCACTACCTCTTCAGTCATATTAATGGAAAAAAAATTAAAATTTCAATTAATGTAATGTATGTACTAAAACATGTTTCGAGATGTAGAGATATTTATTTTATTTTTTTATCTTCACTTTCTCTCTGCTTAAAATAATAGATATAGTCTTTATTGGAATATATGTAGCTACGGTTACTGCTATTGTTGTTAACATCTTATTTAACGTCGTCCTTGGTTCTAATAATTTAGATAGTAATATATTTATCATTATATAAAGAAAATTTTCAAAAAATAATATGTCAAAATGCCGTAGAATTGAGAAAGTAATTACATAGGTCACAGGGGCGTCAATCAAATTTTCTAAATAATAAGTTGACCTGTGGCCAGGCACAGAACCGACCGACGGTTTGAAATAAATTAATTTCCAGCTACAGAACCAATTCCAGATAATTTAAATGTATCTATTAAAGTAATAAAAAACAGATTTGGATATTACATAAATATTTTTAATTTTATTTTATTTGTAATATATAAGGAGGCGCTGGCTGTGACGCCATGAAGGACTGGCTGACGTCCTATAATTTTAAATGAAGATGATTTTTCCCGAAGATAAAACCAATACAAAGTTCATGATTCGTGGAGATTTGTAAAAAATGTGAAATTTGCTGTGAAAATAACCCTTCCCTTCTTATCGTCGATCGGTACCACTTCTGGTATACGGATATACACTAAAAGTTGATCAATTCAGCATACTGATGCATTAAGTAAATATACCAAATTTTATAAAAATCCGTTGAGCCGTTCAAGCTGTACCGTTGGACGGACAGACCGACAGACATCATGCTAAAAATACTTTTTTCTGTTAACAAAATGCATGGAGATTTGTAAAAAACCCACATGTGAAATTTGGTGTGAAAACAATACCTCCCTGACTTTCGTCGGTCGGTAAAAATGAACCCTAATAACATATAACATATAGTAAAATATATGATCATAGGTAATGAATTTTAAAGTTGATTTTTTAACTTTTTTTGTGATAAATTTTAATGGAATAAATAATATACCTGTTAAAGGATTATTAATTGGTGCTTCATTTTTTCCAGTTTTTTATTTCTGCATATGTTCTATATTAATTAATTATTTAAAAAAGCATTTACATTTTTTTTAAATTTTGTTTCAACTTAACTGCATTGGTTTAATTAAGGACATGTCAAATAATAGCTCTAAATAAATAAAAAAAATTAATATTTAAAACAATTACTTATAATTATTAGGTAGTAAATATTTTTAAAAAATAAATTTTCACGAAATGAATATTAACATATATATGTATAATTCTATGAATTTTTTAATTTTCTAAAAATTGAATTTTATTATTTTTTATTTGTTTAAAAAAATAGAAAAATTTATATATATATCACATATATTAAAATAAAAGATTTAATAAAATATCTCTGAATTTCATTCTTATTTATTAAGACCTTAATTTTGTCTTTATATAATATATAGTATTTATTTATTTTAATAAAATTAAATTGATTTCTTTATAAGTTGATGATTACAGTCTGATAATAATCATAATAATTGTAGTAAATAATTAAAGAAATGTATATCAATATTTTTAAAGGGTCGAGCGAGAGCACGGTGCATCAGGTATTAATATTACCAGCCAAACACAATAATAATGAATCATTTTTTTTAACTTAATTACCGAGCCGAGGCTCGGGGTCCCGGTCCTAAATAATTAATATAAAAGAAGGAAAGATTTTTTCGATGCAATATGTGATTTCAATAGGAATATACGTTCTGAGGACGACTCTCTTATAGGGAAGTTGTCATTTGAATAGTTTATCTAAAACATCCATCGCCAATCTTTAGAATCCAAAGAATCATAATATCATATAATAATCATATAAATACTTAAATTATAAATTTGTGTTTGACAAACCATGATACATTTATATAATAAACATCAGAAAGTTTTTAATTTATTAATTTGAATTGGAATTATTAAAGGAAACAATTTATAGTTTGTAATTTAAGTGAAATTGATGGTATCGTAGACAATATTTGAAAATATTTTATACTAAAATTAAACTTAAAAATATACAACTTAATTAAAATTTATTTTAATTAAACACCCAGTTAAATTTTTGATAAATATGATTTAAGCCAAGAGTGTCAAACTCATAGGTACATTTCGGCCAAAGTCGAAAGCCTGATCGCGAAAAACATTTTAGCTTTTTTTTTAGAGAGATAAATTGAAATTTTTTTAAAAAAGTCAAAAGTTGTCACGGATCGCAAAAATATTTGTCGCGGACGGCGAGTTTGACGCCCCTGCTTTAAGCCAATAAAATTTTTCCAATAAATTATTTATTAAAAATTTTTTATTTTTTCTAAATTTATTATAAGGAATATATATTTATATTAGCAATTAGAAAAATGAATAAATTTTCACATTTTTAATGTTTAATAGAATTATAGTATTTGATTTGATGTAAGATTGATTTCTTTTCAAATAAAATGTACTTTTTTCTTCACATATTAAAATAAATTATATTATCTATCTAGACTAGTAAATAAATACCTAAGACAACTCACGAGACTGATATTCTATAGTAGCCTTCCTTGATAGAATATTACAAATAGATTATAAAATATAAATCCTACTAGGATGTAATTGAAAAGTATTGTTTAATTCATAAAACAAAAGTCAAACAACATATTAATTTATTAAAATAAATAAATAAAATAAATAAATAAAACGAAAGAATAATGATACAAATATGTACATACTTGAATTTTGAAATATAAATGTCATTAAGCTTAGAATAGAATTTTATTAATTAAAATATAATCAATGATTTTAAATAAAGAATAGAATGATAATGTATAAATATAAAGTAAAGTTTTTAAATGTTTATAAAAAAAATAATCTTTAAAATGAGCATAAAAAAATTATTATATTCAAATTAATAGCGTGTTAGTGATTTATTATAAATATTTAATATGAAAATTTTGAATCTATAATTATAATGTTTTAAAATGTGTCTTTCTTGATTGCGTGCGCACTATTAGCCGTTCGTCTTCCCCCTCTCCTATTCATTTCTTCACCTGGACATTGATGGAGTGAAATACGCAGAATAAATTCTTGATAAATTGTTTATTGCATCAATTTGATTAAAATGAATGGAACGGAGGTCCTGAATAATAATACTTGGTTCACCGAGCCACCACTCGGTCAATAAAAAAAAATGATACTTTATTATCGGGTTTGGCTGATATTATTAATACCTGATTCACCGAATCGCCATTCAAATAATTAAAAAGAACACAAATTAAAAAAAAATTAGTGATAAATAATACACCCCTTAAAGGTACGTATTAATGCACTTGAAGACAGAAAAGAATGGTCTTTGCTGCCTATGGCTATGCTACTTTTATACTTTCCTTAGATCATGCCTGGTACATTATTAGATCATACATGGTTCACCGAGCTGCCGCTCGATCATTATAAAAAATGATTCCTAATTATCGAATTTGGCTGTTAATACTAATAACTGGTTCACCGAATCACCGTTCCAATAATTTAAAAGAACTTAAATGGCTAATAAAACTTATTCTCCTTAAATGTATGTATTAATGTACTGAAAGACAGACAAGTATACCTGTTGAGATATAAAATATATATATTTTCGTAAATTTGATTTATCTATATAGATAAAAAGGTTTTTCTCTGCATATTGCTGTGAATTTAAAATTTTTGCATATCTTCGCGTTCATGACCTCTAGAATCCAAGAGTGACTTTAGAATTTTTCATGACTGTCTGTCGATTTTGACGATATTGAGTCAAAATTGGCTAAACCGATTTTGATGAAATTACATACCTCTATTTTTTTGAGATATATTCAATAACCACAGAAATTAAGTCTTTCTATCGGGAAATTTTGACGATATAGGCTCAAAATTGTTCATTTACGGAGGCGCTGAATGACGAAATTGAATCTTCTAAACGTTGTGAAACAATTTCAAATAATTTAAATGTATCTATTAATGCAATAAAAAACAAATATGGATATAATATAAATATTTTTAATTTTTTTTTCAGAATAATATATCTTACAGGCGCTGGCTGTGACCTCATATATACATTTAAATTAAGAAAAAACTAATGAAGTTGATTTTTCTCAGAGATGTGATCAATAAAACTTGATTTTTCTTTATAAATACTATTTATGGTGTGAATTTCAAAAAAATCGATCGAGCTGTTTCTGAGAACCCATTTACATATATATATATATATATATATATATATATACACACAATTTTAGCTAGCATAATAAGAATAGATAGATAGAAAGTTATTCATAACTTTATATGAATTACATTTTTTCTCTTTCTTTTCTTTTTTTTAATTTTACTTGTTTTTACTTTTTTCGTTAGTATAGAAGGTATATTTATAAAATATCGGTTTATCTATCTATTTTTCCTCATGCAGGTAGAGTAGGGAGCCGTTATTTAATTTTTAATTTGAAACCTTTTATCTTGTTTATCAACCCCCGATTTGAAAGATGGATTTGTTTTTTTCATTTGGACTTTTTTTTTATTCGCCCATCGATTTGTATTGGCATCATGTCTTTTGACAGTTGACCTGAATAAGCGCACCGGTACGTTTTTCCAACCGCTCTTTGTTTTTGGATCTTGTCGATAATACTTCTTGAATGGATGGTAGCTGGGAGCAGGCACGTCTCCGGTGACTGATCGCAACAGGTGATAGGATTCCCCAGGCTCCACCAGAAGGCACTGTGTGCGTGTCTTCCAGACTGGAATGCAAACAGATGGGATATTAATACGGCTCTCTGAATGCGTCACTCACTTACATTGAAGATCCATTTCCCGAATGAAAACATTAATTAAGTCGCGTGTTGTGTGCGCACTTAGTTGGAGAGTGATTTTGCCACCGTTTGAAAGAAGAGCCTCTGCCAATCCCGAACTGGAGGCTCATCTATTTTCACTCGGCACTAAATCTTTCCCGAGCGCACTTTTTATCCACCCTCATTATTTATAAAAACATATCGTTAGATATTTTTTGTTATAATTAGTCTTTTTGATATCTTGAGGCTCGGGAGGCTCTAAGTGATTTTCTCAGGGTTCATTTGAATGAGTTTTTTTTTCTTCTCCTCGCATGACTGTGAAATTTAAGTCAACCAGTGAAATATGGTGTTAAGTTATTTATTTTTCAAGTCGAGTTTTTTTAACCTTAATGTCTTCATGTTGAATATATATATATATATCTTCAGCGTTGCATATAGGAAGGATGTACTGTTTTTATTTTTATTGATAGATTTATATTTAAAAATACCAAATCATATTTCTCTTTTATACTTTTTACCTTTTATACTTAAAGAATAAAATATAATCTCTAAAATAAACTTTTGATTAAGTTTTAGTAATTTTCACTAAATTCACTTCTTCAAAACAATCAATTATCAATCATTAATCAATTATTTAATAATTTTTTTTTTACAAAATCAAAAAAGAAAAAAAAAAAAATTTAAAACATTATATAGATATATAATTACTTTTTTTTCTTGTATTAATATTATTTATTTTTTTCAGGTTATATTTAATTCTTAAGTAAATTGATGTATATGTTTATTATATTTTTTATTAACAATATATACATATATATATATATATATATATTACCTTCTGATAAAAATAAACTGTTGACTTCTTTTAACTAATTTTTAAAACTTAATCCTATGAATGGCATGACATCATTATATATTAATACATGAGCTTCTCAGAATTCAAACCGATTAACTCCAATTTTTAAAATTATGCTAGTAATGTAATGTAATGTAATCTGCAACATATGAAGAGAATAATGGACTTAATAATCTTAATATTGCAATGCAATATACATTTTTCTGTAATCAATAACCCTGAATTTAATACAAACTGTGAACTTTGGGCTTCATTTTCTCAGTTTGTTTATATGTGGAGTTAATCACTTAGTGTCTCACATATTATTGATATTGTTATAATTTATTCATACTCCTATTTACACGTTTTGTAATGCACGTGCAAATATTTATTTATTCTTTATTAAAAATATTTTCAAAAATTATCATCTTTATTATTAATTATTAATTAATTATTATCTTTATTTTTTACATTCATTCATAAAATTGGTTAACCTAAAATGATATACTTTATTTTTTTCAAATTTTAAATTTTAATTTATAAATTAAGTAATTATAAATGGTATTATACATACACATTTATTTTATTTTTTTTTTTATTTGTTATTGTGAATTCAATTAATATAACATTGAATTCTCTGATTCCCCTCCTCACACGAAAAGTGTATTTGAAAGGATGTTTCAGTGACTAATGTTTGTTTCTTTATTTGCAGGTATGCCGATACCGCTGACCCCACTCAATCTCTGGCTTACATGGTAAGCAATACCAAAAAACATTGCCAACCTCGCAATGGCTATAGGATCAATTCGATTGTGAATTACTCTCGAACTGGGTGTGTGGGAGCGAAGAGGGATGGGTTTCGGGGGTTTTGGATCACTTTGGGGGAGAGGATGACCATCCCCGAGCTGACCAAGCATCCCACTCTCGAATGCAGGGCGTGTCCGTATAAAGCTCGCATCCAATGCACCCTGTGTAGATATATAGCGAAAAACAACAGGGAGACAGACATGCACAGGCTGATTGGTTTAGCATATTGCTGAGTGATTGCGGCGTTGGCGCTTTCGATCTGCCAATTCCGCCCTTTAGGGGTTTTTCCAATGATCGGGACGAAGGGTGGGAGTAAATAAAACCTGTCCTTGATTTGATTTGATTACTTAGCTTCTCGCCGTCACCAACCCTCAAGCACATCTGTTTTCTCGTAGCAGACACTGAGACAGACTGACACTCCAGTCTGAGGCACGGTCATGTTCAGTTTTAGTATGCTCAACAAATGATGATTAATATTATAGAATGAACGATGTCTTCTTCATCTATCCTTTTGCTTATACACCAACGCACACTTGGTTTACAAACGATTTGTTGTATTCTTAGACTAGTTCATTAAATACATAATTCCTGGGGGACGAAAATAATTTAACGCCATGTCAAAGCATAAAAAATAAAAACAAAAATAAAATATGAATTTATAATTTTTCAAGGATCTTTTAAAATATTCTAATCACTTATTTCTCTACTATTAAACTTTTTATCTTTTGAATAAAATCTCGATTGAGATAATTTATTCTTTACAAAAATAGTGAATGTAAATTATATAGCGAATTTCCTACTTTCCCAAAAATAGATTTTAATCTTATATATATATATATATATAGTAATAATAATTATTAATAATAATATTAATAATTTTATTTTTTAATATTATTGAAAGTTGATATATATTAAAAAATGTTTTTTTAATATTTATCTGATATAATCATTAAATTGTATAGAATGGACATGATATTTAGAGGAATAATCCTTCGATTAGTCATTGGACCGATTTAAATTCTCCTACGGTATTGATAATAAGCGTGTTTTATTGAGAACTATGTAACTATAAGTTATGTCAAAGAATATACATTTCAGTTAGGGGAGCAATTCCAAAAAGATACTTGGTTCTCATCTACACTTAACACCCACAACAACATATTTTATTTTATAAATATAAAACTTTTTGTGGAATATATTATTAGTTTTTATCAAGAAAAAAAATTTCAATTAGTGACGTAAATTTATTAAAAATTAATTGATAATTAGTAGAAATAATCTTTTATTTATTTATTATATAAGTAATAATATAAATAATAATTTGATAATTATAATAATTAATAATTGAAGAATTATTGTAGCTTTTCAGTTATTTATTTATTACACAATACATATTACTAACGGGCATTGATTAATATATTATTTATTTAAAAACGTATAAAAAAATAATTGATTTACAAAAATTTTTCTGAAAAACCAATATGAAAAATATTTTTTAATTTTAAAATTACATTAAAAAATAGAAATATTTTAAATATCAAGTTAATTATTAAGTTTCTAATTTTTCACTCAATTTTAAATTTCACAAAAAATATTAAAATATAAATTTAATCATTCTTCAAATTTTGTTTCCATCGTAAAATTAATTGAAGATTCAAAAAACAAACCAAGGGTTAACTAGAACCTTTATTATTTAAATATTATTACTCTGTTTTTGTTTGTGTATTTATTTATTTATTTTATTTTTTAAATATATAATATCAATATGTGATTGTGTTCCTTTAAACCTTTGCCATAAATTGAGAATTTTTCTAATCTTTAAATCTCGTTGGGGCAGGTGAGGTGTCTGGATTTGCTCCTCACATCCAACCCAGCCTGTCATGGACTAAAAATGCTTGGTTTGTTGTCTTGTTGTTTCTCTGTAAGCTTTTTAACATTTACCCTCGGCAACCCAAAACCGCCAACGTTCTCTCTCCAAGACACATGGATGTTTATTAAGGCAGTCGATCCCAGGGCTTGGCCCCGCAATAAATGGCCCCTCGCAGCCGATGCATCACCCGCGTATTATTGTTTAGCATTCCGGCTAAAGCCAGCGGGGGCGTTCAGGATGCTTCACTTAATAAATATCCCGACGCAAGATAAATTTAGGCTTCTACTTCGTTAAACGGATACAGGATTCTAGTTAAATATAGCATCTCACCCCTACTTCTCGAGACACAACCCCTAAGTGTTCGTAAAGGTCAGAACAAATCTGAACCATGTTTGTCACAAATGGATATTGGTGGACTCATCTCTGATAAGTGAATAGAACATTAAATTGTAACAAGTTATAAATTATCACTGATATATTAATTTAATAATATTACAGACAATTGAAATTCATCATTTATTAAGGTATATATAGTGACCAGAATAACATTAAAAAAATGGAATGAGAAGGGCCGAGAATAGATGAAGTTGTAGTGGGGATCATAGTTAATTATTTTAATTGAAATTATAACTCAATAAGATATGTACAGATAGTATATTAAATTTAACACTAATATAACAATCTAAATATATAATAAATAGAGGAGGGTGAATCTTTTAAATTTGAAAGGGGATAGTTATATTTTAGGCATGTTTGTTTAAATAAATATTCTTAAAAAAATCTTTTTTTTCATTTTAGTAATTATTTCAATAAAAATAATTATTAAGTTTTTTTTATTTATTTGTAAATTATTTCCTATATGTTTAAATTTAGATTTCAAAATAAATTTGTTTTATAATTTAATTTTGAAATTTAAATTTAAAGAAATAAATTTGAAACAATATAGATATTAAAAAAAGTTACTATATATATATATATTTATTTATTTAGATTTTAACTAACTTTAATAATTAAAAAAAGACAATGTAATGAATGTTATGAATGAAAGATTGGTAATTTTAGCTGAGTACCGATATGATGAGTTCAAATATTTCAACATCTCAACACGGTTTCAAGTTAAGTGGCTGTTTCGAGGGTTCATTTTGGGAGATACGGGCTATTAAGAGGACCACTCGACACCCCCAACCGTTGATGGGCTGCCGACGAGCAGCGTCTCCGATTCATTTCCAAGTGTTTCCAATGTCGCTCTCTATCTCCTTTTCTTTTCACTTTTTGACATTTTCGACATTTATCTTTTGGTTGACGAGATTTATAATTTTCTAAAAAAAAAAAGAAAAAAATTTTCAAGAAACAAAAAAAAAGATAACAGATTATATTTTTTTGTTTGTTTGTTTTTTTTGCACTAACGGCATATACTACAATAGTATTTGTTTATAATTGATCAATAAGCTTTCCTAAATAAATTTTTTTGAAGGAAAAGGATTTTTTTGAAATTCACAAAAAATATTTGTGGTTTATACTAGAATCATAAAAGATTAAATATATATTAGTAATAGATAATTGAGAGATCAAGAGGTAAAACTAAACCTAAATAACCTGAAAAAATATTAAATAAGTAGATTAATAGACAAAAGGATTGAAAAATAAAATAGACAATAAACAATTATAACATAATATTTTTAAGTAGAAAATAATAATTATTTTTTACAAATTTCAATAATAATAGAAATAATGGAAAAACTATATCGTAAGACTTCTCTATGATCCATCTCAATAGAAAAGATTCCTCCTTCAGGGAGCAGCGTCCCTGCCCTCACTTGAGCTCATGATTCCTTCCTTACATAGGAGGGGAATCATGTCCTTTACCCGTTGACACCTTTCTATCCATTCCCTTATTCTTACTCTTCCCCCCTCCCTTAATCCTTCAAAAAATCAAATTTATTTGGATGAAGGAGAATACCTAGCATAAATTCATTAAAAAGAAAAAAATTGAAATCTTGAGTCTTATATGAGACTCTGTATGAAGAGTCGGGGGGTTAATTCATATATGCTGACTTTTCTGACTAGCAAAACTTCGTAATCGACGAGTGAGACATATGTTATAAGTGCCTTTGAGAAGACCCACCTCTCTAATGCTTCATATTAGTAGAAAACTTGGAACTCATATTTATTGTATTCTTTGGAGAATTAGCAGAACAAATCTATTCAATGTATTTTATTTTATTAAAATGTTTGACTAAATTGTAAATTGTGATCAAGACAATCAAGTGAACATAATTTTAGCCAGATTCTAAATAAAATTGATTTTTAGTATCATTAAATGGAAATTTTTAATTAATTTTAATATCGGTTTATTTTTACAGTTCAAAAAAACAGATAAAACTTATACGAATATATTCATTATGAAACGTTGATTTATTTTCACTAGTATTATATAATTTTGCGGTGCTTCCTTAATTAAATATTAATTATTTAATTTTGACAGATTTCAAAGATTCGCCGCCACCTCAAATGCTGTGCTTATCCGTGACCTTGAAGGGGGCAATTGTTTTTTAATTCACTTTTTTTAAGCAATCTCTTACTTGCCACCAATGGATGAGATTCATCTCTACCTTTGGACTTATTTCCCTAATACATACACCCTTGCTAAATACTCTACATTAATTTTACATATTTTACTATTTTTTTAAATTTATATTCATCTTATATATATATCTTTTAAAAGGATGACTAAAAAACAAAAAAAACATCCCCAAATACACAATTGAACTGATTGCATTTTTCTTTAGGGTTTGAAAATATATTATGACTTGATTGAATCCCATTTTATCCAATCATTCACTTAATCATTTATTAACATTAATAATAATATTTTAGTTTTTAATTTAATATTTATATGAAGTTTGTGTGAGATTTGAACCCTATATTCTATTATTTTATTTAAAGAATAATTTAATATTTATTTTTCAATTTAATTTAAACTTCCAATTCAGAAATCGTCAATTATTTATGCAAATTATTTGTGTATTTTTTCATAAAAAAAAAGATTTTATTCAGGATTACTGAGAACTGGAATTGTTTTATCTCCTTTTCCATCATTAAATGACTTTAATAAACATGTTTTCACGGTACATAAAATTTAATTGAAAATAATTAATAAGAAGAAGTAATTATTATATTTTATGAGCATCGAGTCAGAATTAAGTATTTAAAATGAAAGAAATAATCCTACAATTAAACTCCAAGAACAAGTAAATGTTTTATCTGTTATCTTTTTTTTAAAAAAAAAATATTTAAAAATTATTAATTTTCTTGTTATAAAATTAAATTATTATAATAATTTAATTTAAAAATAATTATTATATATTAATTTTTATTAATATATATATTATACTTATTATTAATATTATTATATATTAAGAAATTAAATTTATTATATTATATATGTTAATGAATATTACTTATATTTATGACCCTAAATTAAAATAATAGACTATTTATATCAAAATTAATTAGCTCTACACATTAATGAGCGAATATATATTTTCTTATGGATCTAATGTTTTTTTTAACTTTAAAAGAAACAAAAAAGTTGTATTAGTTATTTCTTATGGGGATGATAGATTCTATTGTTTTAAAATCTTGAGTTGAATTTAATTTCTTTTATTTAATCTTCTCATAATATTTTTAGGCCTAATTTACATGTTATTCAGTTCAGAATAGGGTCAAATTAAACAAGAGTTTGGACCATATTTAAACATTTTTTGAGGACTCAAAATTTTATTATCCTAATTTTTTTTTTTTTTTTTTTATAATTAATTTTAATAAAAACCTATTCTGCTTTCAAATTTTATTGTGTTTTTAAATATTTTAATTTATTTAAAAAAATCATAAATTAAATTAAAAATTGATAAAATTTTTCCCAATTGTAGCACTCAGAAGCCAAAGCGATTAACTCCACATTTAATGAAACTGAGAAAATGAAGCCCAAAGATCACAGTTTGTGGACAATTTAGGTTTATTGATATCAGAAAAATGCATATTGCATTGAAATATTAAGACATAAAATTTAATTATAAAAATTTGAAACAATACTATAATATAAATGAAGAAAACCTTCTTGGAAATGTTAAACATTCAAAATGTAAATAATTTGGAGTTAGTCAACTTACTCACACTGAAAACATTTTGATTTTGTTCATACGCAACCTAAGCTTTGTCTAAAGGGTTAATAACACAATGTGGAGATAGTCACTTTGACAGCTAAATTTTGAAGCTTCTGTCAGCTTTTTAAAAATTCAAGTTAATCGGTTTGGCTTCTGAGTGGCACAATTATTGTTTTTTTTTTTAAGTTCGAAATAATATCACCTTATAAATAATGAATAAATATAAATAATTTGGAATAATGCTATTTACAATAAAATCATTAATTTAATGGTCAACATTATTTATTAAACCTTGTTTCTTTTGTATCCAATTTGTTTAATTAAAAAAGTTACCATATATGTATATTCAAAATTTATCTACCATGGGAATTTGATCACACATATAGGTTTATACATATATATAATTATTCCATTTTTTTTTATCTATCTAAAATAAATTTAATTAACATTCTTTTTTTTCTCTGACAATTTAGTAACAATGTCATTGACAGTTTGGAGGGGCGTTGGTGGACCTAAGGGATGCTTAGCCAATTAATTCCGCCACGTGAGGGGCCCTCTATTAGAACAGCATACTTTTTAATTTATACCTTGTTGACCGTTTGATTAACGATGCCGTCGAGTCGGACATTTTTGTTTGCGGCCTGTTGGATTATCTTTGTGTGCGTTTTGAGTGGAATCCATCATCATGTGCTCTTCCATCAGCCCTCTTCTTGTCAGAAGCATTCTCGTTAACTGCAGACATATGTATTTATTTTGTAAATTTTTCCTCGGATCCTTTCTAAACGTGCCCTCCCCCGCTAAAAATATGATATCGTCCTTCGCTGATTGAAGTACACCTTATCCATACCAATCGTTCGCTAATTAGTTGAAGTTCGATCCCCCGTGGCGACCACACAGACCTCACAAACAACAGTTTCCCTTTTTCTCTTTTATGAAGATGTGAACGTCTACAATTCAATTATACTGCAACCGAGCCAGTTTTACAAATATAGTCCGATGGGTGCCCGTGTATCGTCGGCGAATGTCTCGAAAAACGGGTCGTCTTGCTCGTTCGTCATCCACGACTGGCGAATAAATCGGCCCGGATGTCGTGGCTGAGTCCCGATTTCTGCTAAGATACCGTTGCTGCTATTGTGAGGGTGGCCAGCTCTCGGTAAAAAAAAAACAAAAAACAAAACAGATAAGATCACCATAAAATATCCAGTGGAACGGGTCCATAGACTGCGATGTATTCATCCCGGAGGCCGGCCTATTTGTACCAAACAATATTTATTTCTTGATTTCGATCGCGATCATAATCAACTTTTTTAAATTAATCAATTAATTCAAAATCTATATTGTATCTCTACTAATTAATTTATAAGTATCTTTGAACTTTGAAAACCTTAGAAAAAATATTTCATTTCGATTACTAAATCTATTCGTATAATTAACTTGAAATTATTTTCCAATAAAATTTTGTTATAAGAATAATCTAAATGATTTTTATTTAATGATATACAACTTAATTATTGGTTAAGTTAATGATGTTGTTTTCTTAAAAAATTATCTTTGATTTTTTTTCTTTTTAAGTTGGTTTTCAAATTTTAATGAAAATATACCAACATCGGTTGACATATCATTAAATTCATTAAAATATTTAGTTGTTGTTTTTTTTTTTGGGGGGGGGGGGGTGCCTAAGCTCATCTCAGCCATTTTAGTGTTATTTACTCTTCAAATTATATTTATATTTTCAAATAAATAATATATCTTCAAATTTTAGTTTTTATAAATTTGAAGATGTTTGAACACAAGAATTCATGTTTCCTCGGATCAACACTAAAACACTGAACTTAGCCTGAATATTTTTGAACCGTTTATTTTTAAACTATATCAATTTACTAATTTATATTGTAATTTCTTTTATTTTTTTCTCTTTACCTGCAATATATATTTTAATATACAAATCTAGCTGAAACGGTTCAATTGCTCATGGATAGGCAACTCCCACTGTATCCCTAAAGTGTTTCATAAAAAAAAATAATAAAATAGTGAAAGTAATATTATGTTTTTGTTTACATTTTTTATTCAAAATTCCTAAAAGAACAATTTTAGGGCCATTTTTTAAGAATCCTTTCAAATTTTCACATATATCAATTTTCGCCCCTAGTATTAACTTTCATAACATTGAAGGGGCTTTTCAGGAAAATATAATGAACATACACGAAGAAACATTCTATTTTATTTATAGATATCTAATATAATATTTTTACCATTTAACTCGTTCCCGGCGGCATTTACCACCGGTGGCTCATGCCGCTAAATAAAATAATTAAACAAATTATGGAACCGTGTTAAATAAGTAAATCAAATCCTTCCCAGAAGTATAAAAAAAAATAAAATTTCTATTTATTCTTATTAATATTCTTTAATATCTTTCAATTTAGCAAAAATTGAGAAGTTAAAAATAATTAAATAAGTATTCATTACATTTGAAGAAAATTTTTTTTTTTTTATTTTATACATTTATAATCAATTGTTTGAACTGATAATTTCTAAATTAATAATAAAAAAACAAAAAAACAAATAAATGATTAATTTTCATTGGACATTATTTATGAAGCTTTAATTTTTTTAACTGAAATTTTAGTTATCTTTTAACATAAACTCATAAGTGTTCGATATAAGAAATGTCTAAAATAAAAATATGAATATCTTTTATATTTTAATTATTATTACAAAGAATTTATATTTTTGATAATATAAATATTTTATTGTTATTTTTTCTCACCTTATAATGTTGAACAAATATTTTTATAGGTGTATAAACAAATTCAATTTTTAAAATATCTTCTTCAAATTGTTTATTCAATAGAATAACATATTTTAACCCTCCTTTTTTCCCATCACCAATCCATTATTCTATAGATCAGGTAATTTTTTATCTTTAAGAATTTCTATTTAATGTAAATTTTTATTGTTTTTAGTTATTATTAAAAATTTATGAATAATTCATGATGTTGAAATCTATAGCCCGGGGAAATATATCGGAGAATTATTAAATCTGACTACGATTCTTCTTCTTTTGCTTGTTTGTTTACAACTTAAATATTTTGTTCTTATTTTCTATTTATAAGATGATATTTTATAATATTTTATGTTCATCTAAAAAGAAAATAATACGGGGGTGGATGTTATCTGTTTTTTTTTTAACTTCCCCCAAAGTAGTAACATTTAATACCGGTGGTAACGTTTGGGATTCTGGCTTCGGGTCGTGCAAGTTGTCCTGGCCAAAACTGTCTCGGGATAAAATAAATTCACTTCTACCACGGGGCACATTCCATGCTGTAGCATGTAGAAATGCACCCATACTGAGGGCCTTTTATAAACGTACAGAAACACAAGGTTGTCGAGGAGGAGTATGTCGCTCTTAGCCATAAAGCATAAACAAAAACAAAGGGGCTGCGATGGCCCTTGAAATGTCCCGGCGCTCCGGGCGCTTGCCCAAAAAAAAAAAAAACAATAAAACATCACCTCAACCTTTGAAGAACTCTTTTTCATAAAAAACAACCTGCTAATTACTCATTAGCTTATTATATATTATGTACATTTTATCTTTAAACAAATAATCAAGAAATTTTAATTCCTAGAAACAAATATATATATAATGAGATTTTATATGAAAATATTTTATTTTATTATTTTTATCATATAAGAAATTCAAACATAATATCAAAAAACATATTACATGTACATCTCTCTATTTTGAAATAAATAATATCTGGCTCATTCGGCCGGTACTTTAAAAAAATATTCTTTATTAACTGTGAATATTCTTTCAAGAGTATTACAGGTTTGTCTCGGAAATATATTCACTGGGGCATATATATTGACTATCCTCTTTTCTAATATTCTTATCTTATAATCACCTTTATTTGTTCTTTTGGAATAAGATTAAATATTCTGTATTTATTATTTTAACTTTAATTAATTTTAATTTTAATTAAAGCAACAAATTGTTTTTAAAAAATCATATTTAATATGTTTTCAAGATGAGAAAGTCATATAAATGGATATATATTATTTATTTTAAGTTTCTTTAATTTTATTTTATTATTATGTTGCTAACTTCATGATTATTTTTTATAAGTCTCAGAAAAGTTCAATGAATATCAAATATAATTCAAATATAATTCTTTGTAATGTTCTGAAATGGACATTATTTGACAACTGTTATTAATTAATTACTTTACTTATTTAAAAACTAATTAAAATTATTTTTCTTTTATAGAGATCGATTATTTTATAATAATATTAAGGTTAGATAGATCTATTTATTTGTTCTTTGGATTTTGAGGCCCAGAAATAGGAAGTTACTTTTTGCTATGTTCGCATCATCTATTGCTTTTATTACAATAGATAAAGAAATTTGATTGATTATAAACAACATTATATTCTAATTATTATATTAATAATATCTATATTTATATATAATCTGGCCACTTTAAAATAAAAATATTTTTTTAATAATTATATAAAGAACAAATTATATTTATATTTATTTATATATAAATGCTTCATTCATCAATAATTGAGACGATTTATTTTGTTTTTATTTTTAAAAAAAATTATTATTTTAGATATACTTATATAAATTCTTAATAATTTTCTAGTTTAAGTTTCATAAAATGAATTGATTACTAAATATATATAAGAAAAATATTTTTTGAATAAATAATTATTTGCTGTTGATTTTATAACCAATGTCGGCTGTTGCCGAATTTATGGATTCAGTGTACGAAGTATAATCGCTTTCAATTCAATGGGATCACATTCCCATTAAAGGTAATATATATTATCACGATTGATCCAATGAACGGACTGTCTATGAAATTTATTTGTATATAAATTTTAAAATTCATTTACATTAAGTAAATTAGAACATTATTTATTTAATTAAATAATTATAATTGAGATGTATAAATTAAAATAAAAAATCTAAAGGTAGAAGAGAGATGGGTAAAAGAAAAATATCCAACTTGGTTATATAAAGATTTTGTCTCAAATTAAAATAAACTTTGAATACATTTAATTAGTATTAAACTTTGTAATGAGTTTCAATGTAGCAATTAAACTTTGAATTTCTCGTATTAATTATTATCTGAAATCTTTGTGCGTGAGGGAATGAATATATGTACTTTATATATATATATATATATATATCATAAAAAATTAGAAAAAAGTTTATAAATGAAATTTTAAAAATAAAAATATTTTGCGGTAAAATTTTAATTTTATTTATTAATTTATTTTCCATCTTTGGGTTTAGACTAGACGCTGTTACAAATTTGTCGGCATATACGAGGGTGGTCTGAAAAGTTTCCGACTTGACCAAGGAAAACGAATCATGCATTTTCTTAACAGAAAAAAATATTTTTAGCATGATGTCTGTCCGTCCGTCCGTCCGTCCGTTTGTCCGTCCGTCCGTCCGTATAGATGTGTACAGCCTGAACGGCTGAACGGATTTTGATGAAATTTGGTATATTTACTTAATGCATCAGTGGGATGAATTGATCAACTTTTGGTGCAAATCCGGAAACCGGAAGTGGTAGTATTAGCGATCGACGATAATAAGGGAAGGGTTATTTTCACACCAAATTTCACATGAGGAGATTTTTTTATATATCACTACGAATCATGCACTTTGTATTGGTTTTATCCTCGGGAAAATCATATTTAATAGTTTTTTCTTGATTTAAAATTATATGACGTCATCCAGCCATTCATGACGTCATAGCCTGGTCTTGCATATATATTATAAATAAAATAAAATTAAAAATGTTTATATTTATTATTTATGTATGCCTATCTGTTTTTTATTACATTAATAGATATATTAAAATTATTTGAAATTGTTTCTGTAGCTGGAAATTAATTTATTTCAAACCGTCGGTCGGTTCGGACCTGGCCACAGGTCAACTTATTTTTTTTTGTTTTGTTTTTCAAAATTCAAGATAGCTGAGACCTGTACGATGTCAGCTGAACGTGTGCGAAATATTTTGCAAAACCATATGAATATGGAAAGTTGTGTGCAATGTGGGTGCCGCATTTCCTAAATTTAGATCAAAAATTGTTTCGAAAAACCATTTCTAACGACAATTTGGCGCTGTAGGCATAATCCAAACGAATTTTTGCGTCGATTCATAACTTTTGATGGGACTTAAATTAAATTAAATCAAATTTAATCAATTAATTAATTTAATTAGAACACTGTTATGAGAAATGTATCAGTGTTGATGGAGATTATGTTGAAAAATATAGCAAAAAAAAATTGAAAAACATCGTTTTTCTTGGTCAGGTCGGAAACTTTTCAGACCACGCTCATATATTATAACCAACGCGTGATAATATCCCGGAATAAAGTTTTCAAATTCATTGTATACATGTATATTTTTAAATGCATATAAGTGTTTGATATAGATTTTTTAGTTTCAAGAAACTGTTCAATTAACCAAATACTAAATAATTTATATTTTAAAAATATTAAAGACCATTTATTATAAGAAATATTTTGTACATTCATATTCAAAAAATTAATTTAATTAGAAAACAAGAATTCAGACTAATTGAGACAATGATAATAAAATGGTAATTACATGCTAAATATGATATTGTTTATTTTAATGAGATTATTATTTCTTCATTATTACTATCTCGCCAGAGATAGTATTGCGATCACGAAAATTTTCGATGTTGAGATTTTGATGTTTTTATACGTTTTGAAGGTTCCTGAATCATTTTCACTAAGGTTGAGAAAAATGTCTGTGTGTGTGTGTGTGTGTATGTGTGTATGTGTGTATGTATGTAGGCAAGATTACGCAAAAACGGTTTGAGCTAGAATGATGAAATTTGGTACATGGACATTATTCAAAATTCATAGTTTTCTATCAACTTTTGAGAAATGTAGCTCAACCGGAAGAGGGTCATTACCTACAACGTTTTGATTTTTTTTCCTCTAAAGTGACCGTAAAAATAAAGATATATGTTTGATAATTTTTCACATGATTAATAATTGTATAAAACTGCTATATATAGAATTTCAGCTTGATTGATTCGCTGAAATTACCAGAATTAATTTTTTAACACTGCAAATCTCACGCGCCAACACGTGACGTGGTGCCATCAACAAAAAGCCAAACATGCGCTGGTTTAATATTTATTATTTATTATTTATAATTTATAATTAATTAAATTTAATTTAAATATAATATATTATGTTATTTAATCCAATTCAAATTGCGAGATAGTCGAGTGGAGACACTCCAGCTAATTTCAAATGTGTTTTAAAAAAACAAAACAAATAGTTCTAATCTGTTTTTTTTTCAATGTTGTCAGCAATAAATTTATTTTTACTATCAGAGATTACGCCAGAGATAGTATTGCGATCACGAAAATTTTCGCTGTCGAGATTTTGATGTTTTTATATGTTTTGAAGGTCTCTGGGTCATTTTCACTAAGGTTGAGAAAAATGTCTCTGTGTGTGTATGTGTGTATGTAGACAAGATTACGCAAAAACGGTTTGAGCTAGAATAATGAAATTTGGTATACGGGCATTATTCAAAATTCGTAGTTTTCTATCAACTTTTGAGAAATGTAGCTCAACCGGAAGAGCTCCGTTACCTACCACATTTTCCTTTTTTTTCTGTAATCTTACCGTAGAAATAAAGATATGTGCTGATAGTTTTTCATATGATTGAAAATTATATAAAACTGCTATATATATAATTTCAGCTTGATTGAATCGCTGAAAGTACCGGAATTAATTTTTAAACACGTTGACTGCAAATCACGCGTCAGCACGTGACGTGGAGTCATCAACAAAGAGCCAAACACGCGCTGGTGCGCGATAAGGTGTTCTGTCTCAGAAGCCTGTTTAAAATTAAATTTCTCGTTATCTTTTTCAAAGTATCGAAGGAAGTAAATATAATATAACAATGGTAATATAAATGTGAATACGATTATAAAATATTATCTTTGTTTAAAACATATTCAAATTGCACTATCCATATAATTATATGTAATTGTATACACATTAAACATTCCATATAAGAGATGTAATGGGTACATCAATTGCTACGTCCATGTCGAGTATCTGGTAATGTATTTAACTTTTGTCAATTTAAAAATATTTTTTCTAGATTTCATGATTTTTTTTCTTAATACAAATACAGATTTTTCAAGCATTGAAACCTTGAATTGAATAATTACAATGTTATCAATTGGCTAAAGAGGTATTCAAATTCTTTATATATCGCTATTATTTTATCTACAATCGATTAGAAAAAAACTAAAATAATAAGTGAAAAATTAGATCTAAGTTCAATTTAATATTTACTTTTTATAATAGATTTATTTTGCTTGATTTAACAATAATTGAATTTGTTCAGGTTTGTTCTCGAGTCGTTATTTTTCATAACTCTCGACTTCTCTATTTGAGTTACAATTGTTGGATCATCATTCACCACTATTTTTAATTGAAATTTAAAACTAAATAATTTTTCTTTGTGTTTAGTTAATAAATAATCTAAAATAAAATCTCGCACGGTTTATCCATTTTACTGTTTCAATCCCGGTTGAATGTTAAGGGGTTTTGAGTTGTCACCTGTGACCCGTAAATTAAATTCCTAATCCGGAGCAACAATTCAATCGGCTCCAAATAACATATTCATTATTTCGTTATCCGGACCGAAATCTCGGTCGCTTCCTCTGTTCTGGTTGCTGGGCTGTCGTTGCGTATTTAAAGATGCGTAATTAAATGAAGCTCCCTTTTGCGGGAATGCGACTCGAGCACAGCCATGTCAATTATTAAATGCCGCGCTGTTCCTCCGGGAGCGCCGTGCTGATTTTTATCTAACCGTGTTCAAAGAACACTTAGCCTGTTCCTTCCCAGTTAGTGTTGCATCTCTCCCAACCAATACATTATTTACTAACGTTTTATGTGATAATTTCATTCATGTTTTCATTTTTATTAAATGCCTCTTCAAAAGACAATTTAATAAATTCCGCCAAGGAATTTGTATACCAAGATTCTTTCCCCTTTTTTTCTTAACAGATTATTTATTATCCAAAATACTTTCACGTTGCATAATTTTGGAATCTTTCAAACTGAAGATTAATAATCTCCAGCTGTTTGTTAGTTTGAGTGAGATTGAAAAATTCAATATTTATGTATTATATTTTTTTAATAATAATTACAATAAAGCTAATATAATAAATAATGTAATCATAATTTCAATTATGAAAGTTATTTTATATATTATACTAAAATAAAGTAAAAACAGAATACATTCTTCTGCCCCACATCTCTGGATTACGTTAATGGTGTACTAGAAAATAAAACCGACTTAATGGATGTTTTAGGTTATATTTTTGAAAATGAATTTCTAAATTAAATATATACATACTGAAATATAAAATTATCATTTTTTTTAAACTAAATTGAAATATAAAATTGAATTCAATTTTAAATTGATTATAATAATAATAATAAATAAAATATAATATTCTAATTTCTTTTCAATATTTCATATTCCTATCTTCAGATTGATCGAATTCGTCACAAAAGAATGGCAGATGCACGACATTGACATCAATTACTAATATATATACTTTATTATATATTCTTATTAGATAGTAATATTATAATTAAAGTAACTTGCTAAGTATGAAATACAATTTACCTGAATTTATCGGTTTTTAAAAAGTATTTTTTGTAAAAATAAATATAACGTTAATTTAACTCGGACTTGTTTTTTTTTAATTCTGATTTTTTTTTTTTTTGACGTTTCGTATCAATTTAGAGATATCTCTGACTGATGGAAAATGTCCCCGATTGGGAGGGCCTATTATGATATATTATGAGTGGAACGCAAGGCCCGGTAGCTGATGTCCCCCATAACTAATTATCCTTGCTTATCTTTGCCCAGCGCATCTTGGAGATCACATCTCTTAGTTCCCTGCACACCGCTCGACCTGGGGCCGCTCGACCAGACTGTATAAATCACAATTCGATAGTTTTCCCATTTAATTGGACATCTGCGATCATATAAATCACTCGGTGCGTTTATGAAAAAATATATCAACCTCAGGAGATAACCAATGCAGACCTTTAATCGCTAATTGAATATATTGCGGAGATCTCTTGATGACATTTCGATGAATGATCGTGGGCTCCATTGAAGACCCTCTCCAGCTGGAGGATGACCCCCTGCGAACTCAGATGCCAACTCACGATAAATGCAGGCGCCATGCCCGAAGGCCTGGCCCACCTGGAATTTTACAGACTTTTATCTCCTTTCCCGAGTGATGTAATTGCTAAAGAATTCTTTGTTAAGACCCTTCTAAAAATAAGGAGTAGATTGATGTATTGATTGTAAACAAATAAATAACACAAGGTTTTTCCCCCATTCAGAGGTCAGATTTCATTTCATAGGGGTTTTTTGATTTTTTTTTTTTTTTTCTTTTTGAAAATATGTTACATGAAAAAAGGTTAAGAGATTATTAACTCCCGATAGATATATTTTCCAATTGCACTTTTTGATTTGAAGATATAACTGTAGTTGTTTTTTTGCTGACTGAAAAATTTGGTCATTTGTGGCTAGTCATGAAAAACAAATAAATATGTTCCTTTTGAATTTTTGTACTCGGATTGTTATGACTAATTTTAAGGACAACATCGAATAATTCCAATCGAAAATATTTAGTGAACCTGAGCAAAGTTACATTGATAGAGAATAGAAATTGATAGGGATGATTGAAGAAAGAAAATTACTGTTGTTGTTATAACAACTTTTGAATTTGATGAAACCTTATAAAAATATTTTAGAAACTAATGTCACATCTATGCATACATCTTAAAGTAACTCGATCTACATTAATTTTATTTAATTTTTCTTTTTTTATTTATTATTTTAAATTAATGAATTCTAATTAAGATAATTTTGATATTTTTATTACACAAAGTTAAAATTTCCATGGGAAAAATTGGGAAAGGGGAGAAGGTTCAATAATAAGGAGAGTGGGTTACTTTTGTTTTAAGTTTATTACCATTGAGTATGTAAAATTAAAAACAATAGCGCTGGATGTTTATTAAAGCTTTTAAAACAAATTACCAAAAAAAAAAAAATACAAAAAAAAAAAAAAAAATGCTCAACCACACGATTATAAACATTCATATGTTTATAATGCAAATTTTTATTTTATATATATATTGAAAATAGAAAATATGTAAATTAAATGTGAAATTAAAGTGTGAAAAAGTTTATCGATGACAGGCCGATAACAACGAATTGTATTTTATGTTGAATACAATTAGGTGTTTTTCTATACTAAAATATAAATTGACAAAAACTTAATGAAACTCTTTTCTCTTTGATGACCAAAAACATGACCTTTCGGGTAATTTAAATACAAATTAAATTTGGTCCATGCATTTGCAGTCGGTTAGGCATTAATCGACACTTTTTTCACCATTTAATTAAACAGGGAACATTGCCAAAAAAATAAAATAAAATAATAATACAAAAAGAGTAAATTAATTTTTAACGCGTTTTTGATGAATATCTAGTAAGTGCATTTACGGAGTCCTCTAGGCAAAGGAAAAGAAAAAAAAGGAAATGGAATCATATATCATCAAAATGGAAGTGAATGGTGTTAAGTGGAATTAAAAAGTGGGAAATGTATCTTTAATAGGAGTACAATTCTATGAATTCAATTTTAGTATAAAAAAAAAATTTGAAAAGTAAAAATAGCTAGAATCCACATGGTTACTCATTCGAGGAAAAGATTGAATTAAATTTACAACTCTCGATTTTAATTGGAAATGACAAAAAAAGGAGAATTTGTAACTTGTTGAATTAAGAATTTATTTAGATTTGTAAACTTGTCAATATTTTAAATTTTTTTTTTTTTTTTTTTTTTGTTTTTTATTTAGTGAATATTGTAATTTTGTGGTTGTTGCTATGCAAAGTATGTACAAGAAGTACTTAAAAATGTACTCTTTCATGAATTGTTCAAAACACGCATGGGTCGTTTACATTAAAAATAATCAGGATTTATTTAAGTTTTTATCTATTTTGTTTGCAATATTGCTTTGAAAAAAGAAGTTTAAAATTTTTTGTTATTATAATAAAAAAGAAACAACATTTTTATTTTATTTTTTGATTTCACATATTAAATGGGTCTCAATTTCTTCAATCAGTATATTTACCAACTATTCTTGATCTTTGCCAAACTTCTTTGAAACACCTTTAATACTCCTCAATGCTACTCTCCGTTTATTTTTCAAACTGATGATTAATTCATTAAAAATTGATTGCTATAATGTTCCATTAATTTTTCTCATCATTAATTTTATAATGTGTTCGTTAGCATTCAAACTGAAATGATGAAAGATTAGCAACAATCTTGATTGAGGGAGACCAATTGGGAAAATGCCGGTTGGTAAATCAAAGGCGGGAGTCCATAGACTCAGAGAATTAGGAGAGAATAGAAATTGGATGGTTAGCTCTGAATAGAGCGGCTTGGTGGTGGTCAAGAACTTTTGAATTCTGTAGCGTTTCAAAGATAATAATTAGATAGACTTGTAAAATTAATATTTTAAAATTCCTACATATCCAATTATAAATTACTCTAATTTAATTAATCTTTTAAATGTTTCTAGATAAAATTTTTTTGTAGTTTTCTTTTGTACAAAATAGGTTCAAAAATTTTTATACATCAATAACTTTTAATTGAAATGACTTACTTGCCCAGATTAGTTTTAAAAATGATATATTATATACTAATAAATCCGAAGGCAGTTTAAAATGAGTTTACAAATCTCGGTCGTCAATAATAAATTTGCGAGGTATGTTCATTTGGTATCCAAATATAAATCGTAAATTGTTTATAATTTACTTTTTAGAAACTAAATAATTAAAAAATTATTCTATCTTTTAATTTTAATTCATAAAAAAATTGAATGAATTTTCATCATTTATTTTGTTTGTTTTTTTTAATTTTTTTTCTAGTCAATATCTTTGAAGCAAAGTGTGTAGAAAATGAGCTGTTGTTAGTGCTTGCATCCCATTTGCAACCTTGTGGTCCATTGCCCCTCAAGACTCAAGAGTCCCTTTAATGAATCCCCGGCCTTTTCCATGCTAATGAATCGCTTGGTCGTTAGATGGATGTCCCCTGAGAACAAAGCCCAACTCTTAAATTATTTTTAACGTTTACTTCGTTATTCGGCTGGACAATTGATATTGAATTTGTTAAGAACAATCAACGCCGAATTAATTTTTCATAGTACAATCAATAAATATAATTTCGTTAAAAGTTATACCATGAAATGTTAAAGTATAAATAAAATTAATTAATTTTGTTTTTTTTTTTTTTTTTGGTTATGTAATTTTCTTTTTCTTAATAAAATAAAATATTGGACAGTGAAGGGAGGATTATGGACGTTTATCGGTATTTGTGTTGGCCAATAGCCCAATTTACAGGTAACACGTTCTTAAAGGTGGCCCCAACGATTAGCAGACTAACAAACGAAATTAAAAAAAAAAACTAGTAAATTTTCTTAAGCTAAATTATGATTATTAACTGAGGCGTTTATCTGATCTTGCTTGTGTAAACATTACATCTCATAAAGCAGCCGAAGCTTTCGACCAAAAAAAAAAAAAATAAAAAATAAACGAGTAAACGTATTGGAGTTGTGGAGCCCCCAATTATTCCCACAATGGACCCTGTACAGTAGTTATTTATTTAGTTGCTAGTTACCAGTCAGCCCGCTACTAGGCTGATTAATCTGCTGTCAGTTTCAGCCAATTTTTAACTATCTTGTTGCATCGCTGTCTCGAAAAGAACCAATTTCTAGTTTAATTTATTTTTCGTTGATATTTCTTCATCGACCTTATCGTTTTGTTCAACATAATTACTTGAGGGATTATTTTCACGATAAAAAAAAAAGAAAAATAAAACTCAAAAGTCAATTATGCATTGCTGATAAATTGAATTAGCTCTAATCATTACCAGTTTAATTAATTAACTACAACTTAGATATGACGAGGAGATTAAAAATTGAACATCTTGGAAAAAAATCAATAAAATAAAAAGTTTATTATTATTATTATTATTATTATCTTCAATAAAACAACATATATATAACTTTATAAAATAAATATTAATAATAAATAAAATCTTAAAAAGTTAATAATATCTATATTAATTTCGAATCGTTAAAATATTTATATTTTATTAAAATTAAATTTGGACATTAATATATATGCCTATATTTATGAACCTAGTTGGCATTCGGTTGTTAGTGAAAAACTTGAAGATTTTCAGAAAATTATTTACTATAATATATTATTTATATTACGAGGCCAAGATCCACCATGGATTGTAGAGCCCAGGAGTAAGTAAGTAAGTATTATTTATTAGTTTTCGAAAATCACACTAAAAGGTATAGTAGAATATTTTAATAACTTAAATTTCTAGAAGCAAATATAAAATTATTCATTTTTTAACTAATTACTTTTAAATTTAAAGGAGAAATTTTCCATAATAAAATCTTAACTTATAATTATTATATAATGAATAAAAAAATGTTTTTATTTTTTTAAATTTAAATGTAAAATTATAGAGATCCTGAAGTTCTAAAGGTTGGTGACCGCTTGGCTGTATATCTAAATCAGTGATTCTCAACCACTTTGCCGTGGCACTTTTGTATACCGCGAGATTTTCAAAATGCCAAATTTTACAAATGAAAAAAAGGTAAAATGTTTTGCCGATCAGGCTCCTAAACATTTTCGACTTTTTTTAATTTTTTCAATATGGTAAATAAGTAAATAACTTTTACACTTATCTTTTGCTTTGTCTGCCGCGGTAAAAAAAATGGTTGAAATCACTGATCTAAATAATAATAATAAAAATATATATATATTTAAATTTATAATATATATATAAAACCATATAATAATACTTTTAAAAGTATAATTTTATATATATCTATATTATATATTTTAATTCAAAATAAATAAAAATCAGAATTGTTTTCTTCTTCCTTGCCTATGCGGAAAGTCTATAATTTATTGTTTATTTAATATTTCTTATATTATTGTATACATATATAATATATTATAATGATATTAACAAAATTTGATTCAAATATTCTAATTTTAATTAAATTATTATATTTTTTATTAAATAAATTTAATAGGATTGCAATTTATATTCTTATAGATTTTAGGTTGATAGTCAGGGGGTAGGCCTGTCTAGACAAAACATTTCTCTCTAATTATAAATATTTTATAAATTATTATATGAAAATGAGAATAGAAATTTGTTTTTATTACTATCCCTGAATGTGTGACCTTCATACTCACCACCACCCACAATACAAATTTTGAAACCAGTTAAATTAATACATTTTTTTAACAATAGAACCACTGATTGATACCTGTATAAATAATGTATAAAAATGTAAATATTATCATAAAACACTATCATAGATAAATGGAAATAGATTACTAGTTTATCTCATTTTAAAATTTTATATTTATTTTTTATTTTTTTCAATTTAATTAGTAATAAAATTTTAATTTATAATTCTTAACTCGATAATTTATTGCATAACTTTTTTTTAGCCTCTACGTTAAAGATTAGATATATTTACACAAAAATTTTAAACACCCTTCCCCCTACCCACACACAAATAATTTTTTAATTTAATTTAATCAATGAATATATATATTTTTTAGAAAATATATTTTAAATATAATAAAATGTTTAATTGTAGAAACATGATTAAAAATCTGTTTATTATTATTGATCTACATTTATGAAGATTTTTACCCACTCCCCCCTCTCGCATTCCCTTCTTTCACTTTCCCACCCACTTAACTAGATAAAACTTATTTTAATTTATAATTATATTCTTTGCTGATTGGATGATAATAGTCTGTTTTGGAATGCCAACGTTTATACATTCCAAAGGCTACTATGTAATACCGGAAAATGAAAATGATAAAAAATTCTGTTTTTAAGTTATGTTAGAATATGCTTATTATTTATTATTACTATTATTATTACTATTATTATTATACTCTATCTTTGTTATTATTGTAAGCAATTTTTGTGCGTGGTGTGGTTTGTTATTCAATCGAACATTTCCTGAACGTTTTGGGGAGTATTATTTTCCTTTTTTTTTACCTCGGAGTGATCGTGACAAAAGACAAATATAGGGCCCGTGGTCAAAATGGAATCCTCGAATTTCCACCGCGTGATATATAACGATATTGTAATTGGTTGGCACACGCGCATGGTAATCCGATACGTCTTCCTCAGGTGCCCCGCCATTAGTAAACCTATTATATGGTTTAAATTATTCAAATATGCGCAAACGGAATATGTCCCAAGTCACGCGGAGCGCGTGCCGTCCCGGCTTTTTATATTCTGAACGTCCCCCGCATATTCAATAACCTAGACAGAGCACAGCTTTTCATCTCCAATTTCCACCATCTTCTCATCAAATTATATATATATATATCTTTTGAATGATTCAAATTCAAATAATCACTGTTAAATATTCAAAAGCAACAACATTTCTTTGTTTAACTAACGTTTTTTTTTGTTTTTATTTAATGTATTTACTTATTTATTTGTTTATTTTGTTTACTATTTTTTAACCTGTAATATATATATATATGTATATTTATAATTACAATTCAATAGAAACTTAAAATTTTTAATTTTTTTAATTTTAAATCAAAGTTTAATATATTTATTTAAATTCTTTATAAATCTTATCTTATTATGCTAGCTAAAATTGTATATATCTATCTATATATATTTCTATATATATTTCTATATATAGCCATTGGTTCTCAAAAACCGCTCTAACGATTTTTTTCAAATTCACACTAGATATAGTATTTATAAAGAAAAATTGAGTTTTATTGATCACATCTCTTGAAACATACAGCTTCATTATTAATTTCTTAATTAAAAATTATATATGGGTGTGACGTCATCAATTTTACTCCCGCCTTTTTTTTAAAGGATATTGTATTAATATTTTTTTTATATTTAAAATATTTTAAAATAAAATAAATTTCGAAATAAAATTAAAAATATTTATTTTTAATAAAATATAAATATATATATATTTATTAATCTCTCTCAAAAAAAACAAAAACAAAAACAAAAAAACATATAATTTGAAATTTTACTCCCGCCTTTTTTTAAAGGATATTGTATTAATATTTTTTTTATATGACATTCATATTGAAATTTGACTCCCGCCTTTTTTTAAAAGAAAAATATTTTAAAATTGTTTATTTAATTTCGAAATAAAATTAAAAATATATATTTTAATAATATTTTATAATTATAAATTGCGATATATATTTATCATTCTTCCAATAAAAAAAAAATATTCATGCATACCTAATAATACATTTTAATCAGATTGATGCAATGATGCAACATTTAATAATTGTAATAAATAATTAAAGAATTGTATATCAGCTCGGTGTCTCAAGTATTAATATTACCAGCCAAACCCAATATAATAATGAATTATTTTTTTTTAACTTAATTACCTAGCTCGGGGTCCCGGTGTGATCTTAATATATTGTCAGAATTAGATAAATAATGTAGAGAGAAAAATTATTTAAAAATAGATATTTATTTAAATGAAATAAAATTATTTAATTTACAGAATGAAAATGTCTATAATAATGTCTAAACATTTTTTCGAGCGACAGCTCGGTATCAAAGGTATTAATATTACCAGCCAAACCCAATAATAATGAATCATTTTTTTTAACTTAAGTACCGAGCCGAGGCTCGGGGTCCCGGTACTCAAATATAAAGAAAATAGAAGAGAATGATAATTGGAATCTATATAAAAGGTTGGAGAATAGTGGTTGATGAGGTTTAATACTTTTGAGTTCACTCGTGTTAAATTGAAAGATAATCATTGTTGGAAGAGAGAGACAAGTTTATTTTGTTATTCTAGTTTGTTTATTATATGTCAATGATTTCATTATTTTTTTTTACTTATATAGTTAAATACGTTATGGCCCCTTTGCAGCCACTCTAGTTTGTTTTTAGTATTTATAAATGTTGACAAGATCATCGTTACAGGGCATCAATCGGTATTGGCAGAAAACTTTAATTATTAGTCCAGTTTGTTTGTCTGATGTCGATGATTGATATTAGATTGAAGTTATTTATTTATTATAGTCTAGTCCGGAATAGCCTCTTTACAGCCACTCTAATAATTTTAGAATTTTTCTATATTTATTTATTTTTATTGATGAAACTGATGAAAACAAAGTGTAAATGAGTCACCAATAGACTGAGGTGACTACATCCACTTAATTTCTGAAAATAATAATAATAATAATTGATAGATGGGATTTTTAATTACTATTTCTAGATATCTACGTTATAATTAAAATAAAAAAACATTTTAACATAAAAGAACGCTTAACTTTCTTAATATTTTTCTTTCCTTTTTCTTAATGCCAAAAAAGTGCCAAGTACATTCATTAAATAATAATAAATAAATAATGAAGCTAATTATTTTTTTCCTTGATTATATTTTATAAACATCTTTGCAAAGTGTCAACAACGGCTTTTTTTATTAATTTTTTTTTTTTTTACTCGATCAGATAGCCGCTTTTTTTTCTTTCCTTTTTCTTTGAATCATATTGAATGGAAGATGATCATTTATGAAACTTTTAATTAAAAAGACACGAAGCACTCCCCCGCCTCTTCTTTGCAACCGGTTGCTTCGTCTGATTTAATTTGGATTAGGAAAATGATCAAGGATATGGAAAAAACTTTCTCCATAATAATAATAATATCTAGAAGTTGGGATTATTCGTGTTCATTGTAGATTATGATTCTTCATTTGGTAATAAATCAACATTCAAACCAGATTTATTTCTCAATTAAATCTGAGTATTTGTTATGAAAAATGATTTCCTCTTTTTGCTCCTTCATTCTTTAAGGATTCATTTAAAATAAAAAACGGCTATATAATTATAGCTATTTATAATTGGTGAAAATTATCATTATAACAAATCAAATTGAATTTATTATTTTGGTAACTACACTATCGTCTATTAAAAGAATTAATTTTTTTTGTCCAATATTTACTTATGGTTCATTATGATTAATAAACCTCGTTTTTTTCACCAAAAAAAAAAAAATATAATCTAATAATACTAATAAAAAATTTTTATGTTTGATAATATAAAAATAAAAACACTAAATTTTTTAGTTATAAGTTAGATGTTATTCGAATTATGTAGGCCGAATTATTTATATACAATTATGTAAGTATGCATTTAATTTTAAACCCCTCTTAGAATTTTAGGATTGTATAATGTCTTAAATTAATAGGTTTCCAATTATATTATTTAATATATTGAAATAATGGCATTAAAACTTTATTATCCAATGATAAATAATTAATTAATGAACCATAATGAATTATAAATTTTTTAAATAATTTAATGAACGACAAACTCTCAAATAAAAGAATATATATTATATTTAAATTAATAATTTTAAAAATTACATATTAGACAAAAATCAGGTTAAATATACGTGTAAAATTCAAAGCAAAAGAAACTTAACTAATTGTAAGTATTAAAATAATGCCGCATTTTACCATTCTTTACAATAAGTAAGTAAGTAAGTAATTTAAACTTAAATTGCAAACTCTGTTTGCAACGGGTTCGCCTAGTATTATACAAGATAATGTGTTGGTACAAAAACTAATAAATGTGTAAAAAGACTAATTTAGGCTTAGTCCCAAAAAATATATATATAGGTATCTAATAGATATAAAAATTATTAATTAGATATTTTGAAAAAAATAATTTTAAATTGTTCTTTTTTAAATTTCATTCTAATCCTAATATTTATTTCTATGGCGATGGATTAAGATTTGATTTTGAAGCAAAAATTAAAATCTTAGAATAAAAAACAAACCTATATATATATATATATATATATATATATATATATAATTATATTTATAAAAGAAAAAAGAAAAAAAAACTTAATTGATTCCCATTAATAGTAGACAATTATTATATTTTTAGATATAAATTATTTATTAGATTATGATCTGTTTTTTTAAGATTCCATTCCATCCATTAGCTAAATCCTATTTTATTTTGAATTTAATTATAAAATTTTTTTTTAGTCTTCATTTTTCATCGCACGTTCCACCAATTGTTAGATAATGAGCACCGCCAAATGTCGTCACGGAAAATCTATTTCATTAAAAATTCAATTTCTATCAATTTGTTATCCCAATTGAAATTTGATCTAAACGTTAGTTAAACTAACAACCGTGGATTTTATATTTTCCTTTACGGTTGTCTTTTCAATTGATTATACGCTTTATAGATTGATGGAAGTGGAAGATGATCTCTATCAGATTAAAAAAAAAAATAGAGTATAAATAGAGTAAAAGAAAAATAGCCCTACTGACAAGCTCGTATGTATAATAAGTTCTACTAATTAGTAACATGTTTTTATCTAAAAGTACAACCGCGGAGAAAACAATGGCAGGGACCACCCGACAGACGGCCGACTCCACGTGGACTCTCCAGCGTTTCTTTTGGGGACAGCAGTAACCCCCTCCTCTCGTATCCCACCGACGTCCACGTCCACGTTCATATCCGCTGATATTCACAATCCGAGCCGCGCAATTAAAATTCAGAACGGAAACAACACGAGACAATTAATATTAATGATGTTCATTTTTTTTTATAGGAGTACCTACATTTCAATTATCTCTCCCTTGGATGGGTTGGTATGGGGGGGTAGGGGGCGAAACGAATTGCTTTTGGCGGTGTTTGTTTCTTTCACCTTTTTCGAGTTCATTTTTTTTTTTTTATTAATAACTTCTCATTTGCAAATTCATACATTGTTATACCAACCTGTAATTAATTGTCAAAAAGTTCGATTGAAGGATAAAATATTTGAATAGTGAGACAATGAATGATACAATATTTTCTTCTTCCCAGATGGAAAGTGAATTTATTCATAAATTCTCTCTTTGATCGATAATAGGTGTTTTTATAAGAATTTGATCCGTGCTGTCGATAAAATAAAACAAATATATAATTTTGCAATATTCTTTGAATTACAAAATTACTATTTTCTTCAATTCAAACTAATTTACAATAAATAATGCATGATAATGAGTTGTCAATTTGCATTTTGTATGTATAAATGATGAGCATAAACTGGTTGGTTGTTCTACTATTATTCATATTTCAGACACTGAAATATGTTATATAGGAATTAATTAACAATTAGAAACTAATATCATTTTTTTTTTGTACTTTAAAATTAATTTAAAAATAATTCAGTTGTCAGTAGTATTAAGCCAGATATTTATTTAAATATTAATCTATTTTTATATAAAATCAAATAAATAATTTATGCTTACATAATAAAATATTATATATTCATTTTTAAATCCTCCTCCAATCAAAAAATTGTTTTTTTTTTTTTAAATATTTTATTTAATATTTCAACTGATTAATTTATTCTATGGGATTAAGAGAGAGAGAGAGAGAGAGTTCAACGCTATCCTTAAAAACATTCCTAATTAATTTTAATTAAAAAATTTTAATAATAACGTATATTACGATGATTCCTGGTCTCTCAAACATGGATAGTGATAAAGATAAGATATACTTGCTCAAAAATAAGTATATTTTGAAATTTTTAAAACAATCTCAATCCATCTGCTCCTACTATACCGTACGTTTTAACCACATTAATCATACTCATCCAATCATATCTTTCCTTAACTAACTTCAAACATTTTTCTATCCTCTCTCAATCCCCTTATTTATTTATACTTTCGATTTTTTAGACAAAATATGTCAGATATCTGTATTTGTATATCTTTTTATTAATAAATTTTAAGCTGTTTTTATTAATAAATTTTAAGCTGTTTTTACATAGTTTTACTGACATAGGGTTGGTAACACAAGACGAAAAAGATGACTCTTTATAATTAAATACATATTTTTTTCGAATTTTATTTTCTACCCTGATTTAATTTTCAAATACAATATGTTTATAATTAATGTTATTTTGTGTTTATATTTTTTTAAAATTTATTCAATATTTAATTGTTTTGTTTTTGAATGAAAAAATATTGTCTGTTGATGATTAAGATATGTTATATAAGGATGTTGAAAGTTACAAGTGATGGCTTCATTTTTTATCTCTCTTTCCATTTCAAAAGAAAATGAAAAATTTCTATCTGAATAGTTTTTCTTCGTTATAATATTAATCAACAGATCGTATAGTGTTTCCACTGTCAATTTTCTAATTGTTTCTACAGGAAGCTCATGCATTTTTAATCAGTATGTGATTGATTAAGAAACCATTTGTTTATATAGTATAAGATTAAGATGTGGGTGGGGATAAAAGAGCTGGTAGCTTTTGCCGTACCGACAACATTTTACTTCTTTTAATTAATATTTAATATGTATGTGTACGCGAGAGAGTGATTAGCCGGGACAGCTTTTTTATTAAGAGATAGACAACGATTAATCTCTCACTGGTGGGTCGCGACGTCTTAATTAACCTGTCGATAGCCGATGCTTACGTCTACAAAATGGCTTCTCTTGGATTCTATTTATCTTTTTTAGTGAGGGGAAAGAGGATAAGAGGTATATATACAAAAATTAAATAAATAACTTTTTCTTATGTAGTTAATTTAAAGAAGAAGTTGAACGGTTTACGGACGTTAAAGTACTAATTTAGTTGAAATTGTTTTGGAAAATAGAAAAAGTGAATAAAAATCTGTCCATTTCAAAGAATTAGATTAACATGGTGAGGTCTTTCGTGACCTAGGCCTATATAAATCTCGGAATGGCCAGAGGCGGTCAGCTGATGAGATGGTAACGGGAGCACGCGGGGAGAGTTGAATGCACGAGAGCGACGATTCCCACTCAATGAATTCCAGTTTTCTTCGTAGGACCTTCCTCTAATTGAATTAGATATAGCCTCTCTCCAAATGACTTATTACCAGACCGATGACTAATTAAAACATAAATCATCTCCTTTAATCGCTTTTTTTTTCTTTGGGCATGTGAGAAACTGCGTAATTTACGAATCTAATCTTAAGAGTTTAAAATTATACTCTAAATTATATATTATTTTCTAATAATTTAATTTCCAACTATAATTATTCGTTAAGTGTTTTTTTTTTCATAAGAAATCTACATTATTATTTTTAATTTACATATTTATTACATGCACTGAAGATATTCTTCAAACTTGTCTTATTATACAAAATATTAAAATAATAAATCGTTTTCACCTTACTCTTGTAAATTAAATTCCCCTTAGAATAAAAAAAACTAAAAAACATATTTTATTTATAATTTGATAATTGTTTTTATATCTGTTCATTCTCTATTCTAGTACAGTATACCTTTAGAACTTGAACCACTAAATGTACAATATTACATATATAATATTTTACACAACATATGCATTTATACATATGATAATACTCAGAAATATTATATTTTATTACTATGAATATATAGCCATTTAAACTAACAATTTTTAATGTAATTATTAAAAAAAAATTAAATTAAATTCACATATTTTGTTTTTTTACAATAAAATATTTTTCATTGATATAGAATATTTTTCAAAATCTTTCTCAGTTTCAGGTTTATTCATTTTTAATGAATTTATTATTATATCAGTATAAAAAAATAAATTATATTATGTTTTTATTGAGATTCTTCCAACAAATTATTAATAATTATTAATTAATATTTTCCCTTTTAACATTTTATAACTAATTTATAATAAAAACAAATTAATTTAGATTTTATTTTTTTTAAATTTTCTTTGGGTCAGGTAAATAAAAATTTTCAAATGAATTAGATAGCTTAAGTTTCCTAATTTAGAAAATAATATAGTTTCAAGGATTTTAATAAATAATTAAATAATAGATTGTTTATAAAAATATATAACTCCTTAATTAAATATTTATTTTATTTTCTTAGTACAGGGGTCACCAAAAGGTCCGGGGTCGATCTGGCCCAAGGGAGAGGTAGTAGGTGGGACTCGAAAGAAAAACGGTTCTTAATACGCAAATCACACATACCTAACACAGCGTATGTAAAATTTTAAATTTTTTCATAATTGACTTTATAGAAAATAAAATATATATATTTATTCGGGTTAAAAGAAGTAAAAAATATGTAGCTACTTTACTTATTGTTTCTGATTTATTAAAAATTAGATAGTTTTATTTTAATTACCTGAAAATTACCTTTATGGGGATCGATGATGGTTTCGAAAAATTATATAGGGGTCGATGATCGAAAAAGTTTGACGACATCTGTCTTAGTATGTCAAAATTTGATTTTATTCTTAATTACATGTAATCCTGTTTTAATTTAAACAATTTTCCATATTTCACACAGAAATAAATAATTTTTATTTATTTATAATATACATACAATTGTTAAATGATTTATTAACTTCTAGCAAACTACACTATCTCACCTTATATTTATATATACTATATATAGTATAGCTATTTATTTAAACATTCTTTCTTTGGTCCTTTGTATAAAGAAAAAACCTGCTCCTTGGAGAACATGACTTTGATAATTTATCGAAGACTAATTCTTCTAATTAGCATAACTGTGTAACCTTCTCTTTATATATAATTCTTTGAATAAAATTTAACGCTTTTATTCTGAAACTTTTTTTAATTATTCTTAAACTGCCTGTCAAACTAAAATGAAAATAGAATAATATAACCGAGATTCTACTAAAAGGTGTAATTAATATCCTGCCAGAGATATTTAAATCTTTACACTTTTTAAGACAATAATAAATTGTGATAACATGATTTTAATACATTTATTAATATACTAATTAACACGTTTATTGAGTTTTATTCTCCTTATGAAAGTAGTTAAACATTATTTATTCTTAGGAAAAAAAGTGCTAACCTACCAGTTCCACCTGCATCTAACAAAAACTTAATTATTCCAGCAGTTGTTATTAATTAATGTATTTTTATATTGAATAAATACATAATAAATTTAAATAATTAGAATTATTTTTATTGAAATAGGAACATTTAAAATATTAAAATATTTAATCAATGATTGGTTATATTTTTTTATATTTACCTTATTAAATACAATTTTTTTTTGAATATTGGTATAAGGGATATAGGGTTTAATTTAAAATTATTGAAATTTTAATTTGCATTTTTTTTATTATAGGGGTTAGCAATATTTAAAGCAATTTTCTATTTTATAGTTTTTTTTTATTGGTCATTGGATTATAAGTTCAATTTACACACACTTCTTATTTATTAAGTTAATTTATTAAATACATTTTATAAAAAAAACCAAATGTGAAAAAGCAGGAATCATTTAAGAAATTAAATTTATATAATTTCACGCATTAATCTAATAAGTTTACTCCAAAAAAGATTCTGTTAAACATAACAAACTTCAATAAAAAAAAAATACCTTTGAGTAATTTTCCGATATTATAATTGAAATTGACTCGATGCCACAAAATGCAATAATATACCAAGTTTGAATGTTACAAAATGAATGAAGAATTTCCCCCTTCCCTAATAAACAAGTATTTATTTTGCTATCCAATAAAGGCATGCAGCCGAGCTTTGTTGGTAGAAACCCGTCGATGGCGCCCTGACTGGGCGCCGAACCCACGATCTACGGCCAGCCATTGTGCTGTGCAACTTGTTGCTCGTATTTTTCACCATCGACTTGCATTTACTTTTGCTACCTGTAACGCCCCCATCCCTCCTCCCACCATCTCATTCGCTTGTGATTAGTTCAGGGAATATAATAAAATGCAACTCTTCGACAATAACGGCGACGACGACGACGACGACGACCAAAATTCTAAACTTGTTCCAACATTCCTGATCTTTTGGACATCTCGTCTAACTATAACGTTGGAGAAAGAAGAAAAAAAAATTCGACATGACTCTTTCTTTAGGACATATTTTTTTGGCGGTTGTTTATCCCCCTTCCCATATCGATTGGGCGATGTTATTTTAAAAGCTACATGAGTATAAACCAATATATTACTACCCGAGTTCCAATCAACTCTTCATTTAGATATGATATCCGAGGAACACGTGGACAAGAGCAGCGCGTGGCTACCAGTCGCTATCGGAAAGCATGTCTGTCTGTTGCTTATCAAAACAGTGTGGCCCCCGAGCCCCGCGACACGCAAACGCTCTTAAGGCCACCATCGCGTACCCCGGGTTTTATTTTCTTCCTTTGTAGCCGTTAAATGGGAATCGCTTTTTAGCACGTCCACCTTGATCCTAATGAACCTATTTCATTAGTCTTTATCGAAAAGAACTTTTCCAACACCGCTTCTCATTATCCATTATACAATAGACTTTTATCTGACTAATCGTTAACATAAAATAGAAAAATTAATTCGAGTCGTTTCGCCTTAATTGGAAAAACAATGAAACACCTTTGCTTAGAATGGAATGTAGAGATTTATGGTTGCTAAGATTTTATTTCCATACTTTACAATAATAGAATGGTCAGTGATCAATGGGGACGATTGGAAGTACAATCAGGTAAATATTTTATTTTCTGTAAATTAATTAAAAAAAAAAAGAAAAAAAAACAAGGCACTGTTTATATACAAATACTAAGAGCTTCTGTAAATAAGTATTTTTCAGAAGAGGCTGGCTTTCAAAACGTTTTCCATCATCAATTCCAAATATGGATAAGCTAACGATTATTTACCGGAAAACTTTGTATTAATGGATGGATTGGTAATCAGTATCCCTTCGACAATTAGCTAATAAGCAAATTTACATTCAAAAATACGCTTTGTTTTACAATAGTTGACATAAAAATATAATTATTGAAAGCTATTTAGTTAGAATACAGATGGTTGATTAAATGTAATAAGATAATAAATAAAGATATAAATAAAAATGTTTATGTTTAACTGATGGTGGATATCTTGGATCTTGGAAACTCTCACAGGAGTAGCTATTTAAAAAAAATATATAAATTTATAATTAAAAATCTTTTATAAATTCAGAGTATTCAATAATGAGATGATTTCTTAGATAGAAAATATTTTGTATATATCAATAAAAAAGAAATAATTCGACTTAAAGTAAATACATTTAAATAAAAGCTAAAGTATCTGTCAATAAGAAAAAAATCAAATTTTGATATTTCTTTACGTTTTAAGGTCCCAAATTTGATTACTTTGTATGTTGTTTGTATGAGTGTGTTATTGTCCAATCAAAGCATGCATATCCATAAAATCAAAAAAAAAAAGATACAATTTAAAAAAAGCGACAATCCATTCTTGAAAATAATTAATTATTAATATTGATTACTAAACAATTATTAATTCTAACTTATATATTAAAAATTTAAAATAAATAAAATGTGAAATCTCTGAGAAATAGAACATCATAGATATTATTATTATTATTATTGTGAATATATTATTATTATTTTAATCTTATCTTATTAAACTAGCAAATATGTATATATATTTGTATTTTTGAAATATTAAACCGTTCGAAGGATTTTTTTGAAATTCACACCATAGATAATTCTTTTTAAAGAAAAATCGATCTGTATTGGTTTCAACTACAGGGAAATTCATCTTTATTAGTTTTTTCTTAATTTAATATAAGAAATTTAAATGACGTCAGCAACTACGTCAGAATACCCCTCCCTAAATACAAAATATGATAAATGTAAATAAAATCAAATTACGAAATATATATTATGTTATATCCACAGACCATACTTTCAGTGCATTTATACCAATTTATACGTACGTTTAAAGGGTGTATGTTTTATGACTTTTTTTTTTTTTGATTTATGTTCTTTTAAATTATTTGAACGGCTGCTCGGTGAACCAGGTACTAATATTACGAGCCAAACCCGATAATAAGGAACAATTTTTTTTAATTACCGAGCGGCGGCTCGGCGAACCAGGTACTTATTATTTTACATTATATAATTATTATACACAATTATTAAAATATTTCCTTAATAGAAATTTTTTTTTAAAGTTATTTTAAATATATACATTTAAAAATCAAAATCTGTTACACACGCCAATTAAACTTTCGTTTTTGTTTTATGAAAACGTTAATATTTTTATTTTATAATTATTATTATTTTTTTTTTTATTAAAATTCATTAACCATTAAATTCTCTCCTTTATTTTATTAATCAATCCATTAATATTACAAGGCATTTTACTATACAATATGTTAATAACTAATTTTCACATATAATTTTAATTCCAACATGCAAATACATGTCGTTAATTATGATAAGGCTTTGTTAATTTTGCAGCAAGCATCGGTTTCCATTTCACAATAGATTCGATATGCCGATTAAAAAATATTTTATTTCTAATGAAAAATGAATTTATCATTTGGCCGTATATTGAAAAATAAAACTTTATTTTGTAAAATTCATCAATTGGATTGTCTCTGACATCTTACATTTTAATATTTATAATTATTTTAATAAGTTTTATGTTAAGTTAATTTAATACTTCATATTAGAATCCATAAAAAATGATGAATTCATCTAAATGTTCCATATTTAAGTATAATATTTTTAATTTTCCTTGAATGATTTGAGATTCTTATGAAAAAGAATATAATTTAATTAAAAATATTCTTCGGAACAGTAACATAAGTTGAATGAAGTATATATATTTTTTATTAATAAATAAATTATAAATTATAAATTTTAACTAAGAAAATCACTAATTTACTAAATATATATATGATTATATAGAACGGTCATCCAGTCATGGATTTGGATCAATCTTTGCCAGTGGGTTCCTTTTTTAATTCCAAATAAACTTTTTTTGCTGGTCGATTCTAGTTTTTTAAGTTTGACAGAATAGCTGGTTATGAACATCGTAATGTACAATTAAGTAATGTTTTATTGCCTAATTCCCTAATAATTCACTTATTTACTAATTTTGGTTTTTTTCGGTTCGGTGTATATATAGAGAAATTATTTAATTAATTAATTTTTTAATTTTTCTACATTCATTCCGAACTGAAAAAACAACCGAATATTAGTGGTGCCCTCTGCTGATCAAATTAATAAAACATTGTAGTTAAATCAGTGTTTCTCAACCTTTTAGTATTCACGGCCCAATTTTCAATTATAATTTTCATCGCACCCCCCCCCCTCCCCACCGCATACAATGAAATGAAAACATTTCACCTTTTTTTAGAATCATATTGAAAAAAGTCGGAAATGTTATTTGAGAGCTTGATCGCAAAAATATTTTACCTTTTTTTTTCTAAAAAACCATATTGAAAAAAAGTTGGAAATGTTGTTTGAGAGCCTCTTTGCTTCTAGCTAGCTTATTCATTTTTAAATAACATTTTCTCTTAGATATGCTCGTCCCCCCTCCATTACAGGTTGAGAATCACTGAGCTAAATAGAATATCAATGAATTTACATGCAAATTTTAATAATTTTTATCTCGTAAACTAGAAGCGACCCCCAAAAATTACATTACATCCAAAGTTTATTTGGAATTAAAAAGGAACCCACTGGTAAAGTTTTACCCAAATCCATGACTCGATGACCGTTCTATATAATTACCAATATTTAATTAAAACTAATATAAATCAATCCATTTTATTTATACTAGATAAACATGTGAAGGTTATCTTGACGACTATAATATTATTAAAATAGCATGTAATCTAATTTAATTATTTATTTTACCTTGTAAGACTGTAGAAATAAACAAACAATATAAAAACAAATTGATATATATAGGATCTGAAAAAAAAAATGAAATTTATTTTATTATTTTCTCATGAAGATGTTCTCCGAGCGACTAAATAAATTCATATTGCTAAAACCTCGCTACCCCCTCTTAGAAGCCTACGATTGGATATAATAAGCGAGCTATCCATTGGGCACTCACTCAGCGCCTAACACGCTATTAGTCGTCGAGAGTCCCCACCACTCCGCTTAGATGTCACCAGCCGGGTATAAAAAGCCGTGAAGCAGGCTAGCCAGGGGCAGTTGCCATTTGAGATTCAAGAAGTTAACAAGAACGACGAACATATCCGAAGAACGACGAAAATATCCGAAGAACCAAGAACCGATGATTCAGAGGTCCAAGACGTTTATTTTTATCTGTGTATATATATCTAAACAAAAACGATATTATTTTGCTAATAATTTTCAATAAAAACGATATTATTTTTATTACATTTTTCAACAAAAACGATATTTTTTAATACATCTGCTTCACTATCGAAGCCACCAACCCTACATATATATATACTAATATTTATTGATAGATATAATATTTGATTTTTCCCATCACAGAAATTATTCTTTACTGAAATAAATGATTTTCCTATTAATAACCTTTCTATTTTTTGCTTCTGGTAACTTTGTTCATTTTTTGGTTTCATTGAATTTGATTAAATGGGCATGCTATTTCAATAATTGCCAAATGGTCGCTTTATTTATTCTTATTGAAATTGTTTTTAATAAAATGTCAAATTTCCATATTTATAAATTTATTAAAAGATGCATGCCCCACTTGGATGCTTCATTTAATGCACACTACAAAATGAACAAGTTCTCCGGAATGTACCTCAATAATTAAGAGTAGAAAAGGTTAAGGAAAGGGGCGAATATGTAATTAGCGAAGTGCGCCCGCCCATAAATTAAAAGGGCAGCCTGCCACGCGTCGTTTCGTTAATATCGACACACTCGCGACCTGACAGGTCGTAAACCTAACTTGATATACACACCTTAGGCAATGTACCAGGAACCGCTCAAGATTAAGAACCATTGCCGAAATTGTTAAATGAACAAAAAAGAAAAACAAAAAAAAAAAACATTCCGGATAACAAGGCAAGGTGTGGATTATTAAAGCTCGTTCCTCTCGATATACCTATAATTACACTTCTCCCCACTCCTAACGCTCTATTGAATTACTATTATTTGGAAAATATGAAATTCTAGATGTATAGTTAATGTCATAATGATTAAAATTTTAATCTGATCTTAATTTATAATCTACCCCTTTTTATCGAACCGGATAGCAATTAGAAATAAAATCTATAAAATCTTGTTGAAAACTTTAAAAATAAAATGCTTCGATGAAAGTTTTTCTCATACATAAATAGAAAATTATTTTTAATTGAATGTATATTTATTTTTATCTGTTTTTCCCATAAGTTTCTCAATTCTATTTTTAAATAAAAAAATACACCGTCTCAAATAAAAACAAATGGTTTTGCTTGGAATCATGGACACGAAATAGGAGGTATGCTCAGAAGATTGGAGCATCCCCCTCTTCCTTTAAAAGAAAGACATTTTTTTTTCTTAAACTTTTTTAAATTTCAGAACATATAATAGTTAGTTATATTAATAAAATATATAATTGTTTTTATTCTAAACAATTATGAGCCTTGTTTCCTTCAAAAAGAAAAAAAATTGATTGTCTATTTCCCTTTCTATAAATTCTTTCTTTATAATAATTATTATATGATTAATTTTAAACTGCTAAGGAAGGAATAAATTGTTTTAAATGGACTACCCATAATCATTGTTATATTATTATAAATAATAATAATAAATACTAATAATTTAATTAAAATAATACAATTGGTCCTTCTAAGTCATACACTATCGTTATCTCCAAAACTATAAAATATACAGTTTGTTAAATTAACAAACAATTTCTATCACATTTAGTTTAATGAAATAAAACAAATATTTCTACTGCGATTCTGAAAATAAAGGTTCTAACTTTTTGATTTTAATGATAATAACATATATTTTTTTATTATGTCAATCATTAAGAGATTTTTTTCTGATTTTAACGATATAACATATTTATACCTTTATATATCGATTATATTTTAAATTCAAATTCAAATATGTGTATTATTATTATTAGAACAAAGGTTATAATGGAGAAACAGATAATTTATTTATATACACATTACAACTTAAAATGAACATCCTAAATTTATATTTTTAAAAAAATCTGGAGTGTCTCCACTCGACTATCTCGCAAATTTGAATTGGATTAATTAACATATATTATATTAAAATTAAATTTAATTAATAAAATTATATATTAAGTATAATTGAATTGGATTAATTAAATAAGTAATTAAAAAAATTAAATTAGAGTATAGTATTGTATTTCAATAAAATTAATTAACTTCATTTATTTTAAGTCAAAATTTAAAAAATGAATTCCGGTACTTTCAGTGATTCAATCAAGTTGAAATTCTATATATAGCAGTTTTATACAATTTTTAATCATGTGAAAAACTATCAATTACAGTCAGTTTAGAGGGAAAATAATGAAAACGTGGTGGCGAGATAGTAAAAATAGAAGTAATCAATTTATCAAAAAAATAATCTTTTAAATTAAAATTCAATTTTTGGTTATTACGATTATTATATTTGAAAATAAAATATACACATTTTTAAAATATTTTTATATAAACTCTAGACAGAGGCACTGGGATGTAATGGGTAGATTAACCCTGCTTTTAATTAAACTTTATATAATTTACCTTCGCAAATAAATTTATTATTTATTAATGATTTAAACACAGAGTTAGATAAAATAGGATAAAATAGAATTCATTAGTAAAATAAAACTATTATCATATTCTATTGTATGGGAAATTAAAACTACAGACTGTATTTAAAACAACTGAATCTTTAACATTATATATATATATATTATTTAAATTTAATTAAAATTTATATGAATTTATTAAATATGATTAGGTAATAAGTTGCGAATTATACATAAATTATTATATCTATATAAAATGTTTATAAATATTTACTTTTTTTTAATTACCATACAGTCATCGTCAAGACCTCATCTAGAAACAATTACATTTCAGAGAAATTTTTATTTTTGTTTTATTTTGTTTCTAAAAGTTAATTAGACATTTTAATTATAGTTTAGATAGGTATATATATATATATATGTATATATATTTATTTTATGGTTATTTTTTTAACATTCTCTTAAACAAATAATTAAATTAAGAGAATTATGTATAACGGGAATTGTTATTGAGTCCTTATAAAGTGACGGACGGCTGTCCATTATTTCTTCTAATGTCCAGTTTTTTTTTTTAGTTTTTTATTCAATTCTATTTTTCAAACAACCTATTTTTATTTCTAATTGAGCAATTTTCTGTTAATGAATCGTCATTTGAACTAATCTAATAAAAGTAAATGATGTTCACAACATCATTAAAATAGGCCTTTCAATTTTCCACTAATTTTTCAAAAAAAAAAATAATTAATTTATTTATTTACCTGAACAGTGAACGGAAGTATTATTTATTATTTTTTCCTCTCTTTTTTTTATTTTTTTATCCTTATTTAAAGTGTTAAAAAAATTAATCTCTTTTTTTTTAAATTATAGTATAATTTGTTGCATGAGATCTCTTGGTAAAAAAGTCCGTTTCCTGCATCCCTGGGCAGCTGATTTAGGCCAAAGGGTGATCCTCTATGATTTATGCGTGAGATGCGTCCTCGGTGGCGGCTGTCAATTTCCAGGTGAGTTTCCCGCGGGTGCACCTGCCCTTCTGGCCCAAGGCACACGGGTACACACTCACCTGGGCATTTGTCCTATTAACGGCACGAGGCTTTCTTGAACTTGCCACAACCGAGATATATAGGTCTCATACAATTACATCCAATTATCTACTATTTTATTTTTTTTTTTGTTTCTACAATTTAGTAGAGCCTATTTGATTGAAATAATATCACGGAAGCTATTTATCTAAGGGCGCATGTGATCACTTCTTGATAGCTAATCTTAAGCACGGCTTTCCAATTTATCTGAAAGAGCTGTTTATAGCCTAGTCTTAATTAGCCAACACTCCATTTACAACATCAACAACAACAACAAAAAATAAAGTAACCTAATCATATCTTAAAAGATTTGAACATCGAAAACTCAGCCATTTAGGTAGTATTAATTAAAAATACATTATTTTTTTAAATTTTTTTTTTTTTTATTTCTTCTAATTTTTCTCAATAAATACGAAAATAATGTTTACAAATGTAAAATAAGTTGTAAGAATTCAGAAAGATCAGATTGTTATTTGTATCTATAAATCCTTTAAAACATTTTAAAGAATTATTTTTACCAAGGAACGACTTTTTTTAGTAATAGAATGTAAAGAAAAACATTTTTTTTTCTAACCAATGATCTACAATTTATCTAACTCTGGCAGAAGTGAACTAGAAAATTCTTGGCTTTAACAATCACATTTTTTCAATCATCCCTATCCTACTACTAACCCTGTTTTAATTTATCATATCACACTCTCTCTACTTTGTTTCTGATCCTTCTTACAAATTAATCTATCTAATATAGGTGAATTCTTTTATAAAATGAAAAATCTGTATTTATTCTTTTAAACCAATTTTATCGTCTTTTTACTATACCACATCCTGTGGAATGCACTTATGGAAACTTATTTCCAATCCTCGAAACTGTCAAAGAAGTCAATACTTTCTTCGATTTGGCTTTTATCCTCTCAATCAGATTTGTTCAGCCTCCCAAAGTGCTAAATTAAGTGGATACGGTGGAACGTTATGTTTCGAGGTCTTGCCAAAATGTTCTTAAATATACAGTAATGTAAAAAAACAAAATTCGGCCTGATTTTGGAAAATTTTGCTACAAATTTTATTTAATTTTTTCTTGAGAAAGTATAAGTATATATTATAATAAAAATTATGCTTAAACGAAAAATTATTTTATTAATAAAATTCCTATACTAAAATGATTCTCAAATTTAGTTTGATTAGGGATACAATTATTTTATAATGGTACCACTGTATTTTATCCTCTTTATGAGATCAAATTATTATTATTATTATTGATCTTTGGAAAAAATCTCCATTTGAGTCAGCTTTCTCAAAATTATTGTGGAATTATTGATTTATTCTTTAATCTAAATGAACTTGGCGATGTTCGATCCCTCGATTCAAGGTTCGGGAAACCAGGACTGTAACCGCGGAAATCAAACTTGTTTTAAAAGTTATTTTCAAACTTTATATCTTCTTCTTAAGGTGCCGTCTCCCTTTCGGAGTTTGGCTATCATCATGACTAGGATAGCCTTAGAAGCCACCCAGCCATGATGATTTTTCTTGGGAATGTTAATGTGGTGGTTTCCCGTTGCCCTCCGCATGTATAGAATCAGGAACTGACAGTTCCTGGAGCTGGAGGCAACTGATGTTAAATTGAATTTTATTAGAAAAATTTGTTCTTAGTTGGAATCGAACGCCGACTTCTTGTGTAGAAAATTGCTCTGCTACACTCTCGGCTAGCTGCCTTCTAAACTTTATATAATATTTTTATTTAATATTTTAAAAATACATTTTTTAAAGTAAGTAAAACATTTCACTTAAAATTGTATCTATTAAAGAATGTTAAAAAATTTGTTAATATCAAATTCCAAGTTACTTAAAAACCGCATTAGTAACCTACAAATGTTTTCTCTTTAGAATTAACAGTTTGAATTTTGTTCATATTTTTTTTTTAAATGTATGTAAATTAAATTTCTTTGAGAAATTATGTTTATTTGTAATGTTTATTTTGTAATTTTTCTATTTGTAAATATATCATAACTTATTAAATAGAATTATTTTTTTATTTATTATATTATATATTATATTTAAACTGAATAGGAATGAAATGCAAAATATTAAGTTGCTATGTTGAATAGGTTAAGATTAATCAATCACTATAGTAGGATAAAATAAATCTAACAATTAATATTATTGTTTATGTTTATTACATTTCCCGGCTCTTCCAATGGAAATAAATGGAATTAAACAAGGAAGTAGGTAAGAATGTAAAATAATTATTTATCCTTTACAATTCATAATATGAAAATTTTTAATGTTCCATTTTAATCGATAATAATCTGTTAATTTGAATTCTAAAAGAATATTCAATTGCCTCTCTTTTTAACTTTCCTTAAAAATACCAAACATTGCTATAGAATAATTATTTATTACATTTTCGATTTTTTCTTTCTCTTTTCTAAGTCGAAGGAAAAATTCAAAGCACTTAAGCCCTGGTCATTTATCAGTGAGGAGACGCGTTTTTCCCTCTAGACATTCTTTCGCGACGTCATGGCTAAAACACAATTTGTCGCCGCGAAGAATCTGTTCCGAGACATTCATCTTCAGCTTGTTTCGACCCTTCTGCCTAAATATAAAACGGACACCACGAATTCATGTAAATAGTAGGGTGAAGAGGTTGTATTGCCTGCAACAGATGAGGAGAGCATATGCTGATATGAATTCCTTCGACTCTTGCAAGTTTACACGTGATTTTACATGAAAGAACCAATGACATTAGCTATCCCCCTGTGAACACGCCAAACAAGCTTAGCCGCCGAGCGAACGTTTGGGAAACTCATTTTTTATCATCATCATTAAAAGAAATGCTCGGACATTGCCAAGCGTTGAAAGAAATTTATGAAATTCTTACGGCACATTCCTCTATATTTAAACTGAACATTATTTATAGATATCTATCCAATTTCATTTTTGTTTAATAAAATGTAAATTGTGATTAAAAATTTTATTAAAACATTTATGAATCACACTATTAATTCTTAAATAAATAAAATTAATTTAGAAGCATTTTATTAAATTGTTAAAATAAAATTGATTAGTATTAAGATTACCATAAATTCATAGTTAAAATACTTTATACATCGATAGAATGGCTCTTAAAAAAATAAATAAATTTTGTTTTATTATTAACCAAAAATAATAAAAATTTTCAGTTTCAAGAAAAACAATATTTATAATTAAAAAAGTTAATACGACAAGTTTTACTTAATAATCTTTTATAATGGCCACTTGAATCATTGCAATATTATAATTTTAATACTTTTTAATTTTTATTGACATGTTTAATAATTACTTTATTTGCAAAGAACAATTAAAATGTTATATACTCAAAAGATCGATATTTTTTTTCTGAAAAACTATTTAATAATTATTTCTAAATCAAATGATTATAATTTTTGTTTATATAATAAGATTGGTTAGATATTTTCAAAAATATAAATATAAAGCATCATTTACGCCGAGAAAATTCACTGATTCTTTTTATTTACATTACTTTAACTTTAATTTAAATTTATTAAATGTGTCATCACTTAATAAGTATTTTTTAATTTTATTGTTTATTTTGAAGGAATGAATCAAATCTGAATTTTAAATTAATTAAATTTTCCACAAATGAATATTTATATAATAGTAATTTAGGGTAAAGCATACAGTCGTTGGCCCCCTTAAGCAACTCCTAGTAGTCTTTAATGCTTATCTGGGAAAATTGCGGAACAATCTGTGTCAAATTAGGTTTGCAGAACATAGATACTATGAGCATTTTGATGAATAAAAAAAAAATCATTTTCTCATGACATTTTCAATAAGCACTTTTTAAAAAAAAAATCATAAAAAATACAATTATTGTCCCCCTGTTATAGTTATTGGCTTAGGTATTCTATAGTGCTTATACAACCATACAACAAATTATTATATAACCATAGTTAATAGCGCATTTTTAAAATAAGAATCTCTTATTATTTGTGTTTTAGTGATAGGGGGCCAATGACTGCCTTGGGGCCAACCCTAATTGTATTTTCTTTGATCTATAAATGAATTAACTCCTAGTTTACTAGAATGATTTCCTTTTAAAGATAGACCATAGAATGCAGCTTTGAATGCTAATAATTTCACAATCCAAGCCCCCAACAAAATTAAGATCTAAACATTTGAAAAATAAAATGTTACGGATTACAACCTAAGCTTCTCGAATAAATTTTATTTACTCTCTATTGTTAGATTTTCTGATATCTTTATTGAATTGCCTGCCATATCCTATTTTTCTTCTGAACATAAAAATTAAAATTATATTTTATACATCGAAATAGGACTGGGTACGTGGAGATTTATCTCTCTTATCTTCAATTGTCTATTTAAAAGTCATTTGTTGAATGTAAATTGGAATGTCACAGTTGAGGTTTACAAAGAAACAATTTTCTATAGTCCTTCACGTTGAATGATTCGAACAAAGGATATTGATGTTTTTTTTCTTTTATTTATATGGGCACATGACCAATATGATAGTTAGCTGTCGACATATGTTCCCAAGTCGATATCCGTTCGAAATCTTTCCAATCTCCGAAGCCATTCTGCCATGAGCACCCACACAAAACAAACAGAACAATCTTCTCGCGACAAGTGAAACAACACACATTCACACATTGCTCGACAAACAACAACTCACCTCGTCAACAGAACAATTGTTCAACAAGTCGCAGATTTAAGAACTCATCATTCGACCACGCCTCCCCGATTTATACCCCGATCCCTTTTGAATTACTAGCACCTGCCTCAACGATTATTTATTAAGATACCTCTTTCAAAATTAAAAAAAAAACTTATCCCATTTTTTAAATTAGTTTTCTCTAAAAAGTGATTACACAACAATATTTTGATTTCATCATTCTTTCTTATATTTACCGACCGACGATAGTAAGGGAGGTATTGTTTTCACACCAAAATTCACATGTGGAGATTTTTACATATCTCCACGAATCATGCATTTTCTTAACAGAAAAAAGTATTTTTAGCATGATGTCTGTCCGTCCGTCCGTATAGATGTGTACAGCCTGAACGGCTCAACGGATTTTGATGAAATTTGGTATATTTACTTAATGCATCAGTGGGATGAATTGATCAACTTTTGGTGCAAATCCGGAAACCGGAAGTGGTAGTATTAGCGATCGACGATAGGAAGGGAAGGGTTATTTTCACACCAAATTTCACATGAGGAGATTTTTTTATACATCACCACGAATCATGCACTTTGTATTGGTTTTATCCTCGGGAAAATCATATTTATTAGTTTTTTCTTGATTTAAAATTATATGACGTCATCCAGCCATTCATGACGTCACAGCCTGGTCTTACATATATATTATAAATAAAATAAAATTAAAAATATTTATGTTATATCCACATCTGTTTTTTATTACATTAATAGATATATTAAAATTATTTGAAATTGTTTCTGTTGCTGTAAATTAATTTATTTCAAACTGTCGGTCGGTTCGGACCTGGCCACAGGTCAACTTATTTTATTCTAATAAAATTGATATAAATTTTATAAAAAAATTTTGGTTTACACACAAAACTAAGTCTGTCAAAATAAATTATATTTCTTTCATTTTTGAATTTTTAAAGTTATTTTAAAAAATTGAGTGACAGGTTTAAATTACTATAAAATAAAAACAAAATTTAAAAAATACATTCATTTTTTAATTTGGAGGAGACCTTAAATCCGTTGTCATATAAAAAAATGCAAAATACAATATAAAGAATGTATCATTTATAAACAAGAATAAATTAATATTAATCTACTCTAAGAATGTAATATAAATGATAAGTTCCTGTTTCTTCAGTATTTATTAACAATATTAATTTATAATATAAAAAAGTAAAAACCGAAAAATTGAATAGTTGTATTTAACCAACACACATATTTTAAGTAATTAATGATACTTCTTTTTAAATAAAACAAATTCATAAATAAATTTATTGGATTAAGATATCGTGGTTGACAAGGTTTTCTCAAATAGATACGTAAATAATGTATCATTAGTTAATATTATAATTCTTATTTACTTAGATAGAAAATTTAATTTTAAATGAAATTTTATATGAATTTTTAATAATATGTTACGGTATAATAAAATTAACAAAATTATGTAAAATAGATTATTAATTATTTGCATTAATGAGATAAGATATTATATATATCAAAATAATTGATCCACTCCACTAATTACCATTTGAACAAGGTTTAATAAATGTGTAAATTGGTTCAAGTAGGTTTAAACCTGAGGAACAATAAAAATAAAGTATTTTCAATTATTCTTCTGTTTTTATTTATTTAGAGAAAAGAAAAAACAATATCCATTTTTAAAATGAATGTAACTATAAATAAGTTTTACAAAGATATTTTTTTTAAAATCAATCTCTACTTATAGCTGCTAAAACTTTAAGTTTTTAAAAATTATTCGAAAATCAAATGTTAAAATTTTATGCTTCGACAATATTCCATCAGAAATTATTAAGCTTTTAAATTGATACTCGATCGACTCCAGCCATTGCAAGACAATTTATAACGTTTTTCTTAACTTCACTTGGCGTCTGTCTTTACTTTTAGTAACTAAAAGTTATAAATTAGTTATTATTAGTTAGTTATATAATTCATATATATATACGAGGTAGGGTCAAAAAGTTCGCGGAATTGGTTATTAAAAATTTATTAAAAATATTTATAACATTCTTACATTATTTCCCTTCAAAATACTCTCCTCCTGCATCTACACATTTATTCCACCGTTCATATAATTGTTGGAAACACTCTTGAAAGCCGTTTTTTGAAAGTTCCTTCAGCCGCTCCGTCGCATTTTCAATCACGATGCATGTTGAAGTCATTATGAAGAATGCTGTGAACACTCCCATGTGAAATACCAACTTCAGAGGCAATATTATTGATGGTTGTTCGTCTGTCCGCACGCACAATTTGTCGAACGGGCTCAACATTGTCGTCTGTAGTGGAAGTGGAAGGCCGCCCAGTCCGAACGTCATCATCAATTGTTGTGCGACCGTCGCGAAAACGCTTATGCCACTCGTAAACTGCTGTTTTCTTCATCGCAGAATTTCCGTATGCTTTTTTTAGTATCTCAAGAGTCTCCGAGGGTGATTTCTCCAGCAACACACAGAATTTAATATTGCCACGCTGCTCTAATGACGACATTGCACAATCCGACGAAAGAAAGAAACTACGATCTACAATATTAAACACCGAACGCACGGAACCAACTACAACTGCCTGCTAACCTCAAAAGCACATTCACTACCAGTTATGCCAACCTCACAAACAAAAATTTCTCTTTCAGCTAAGAAATACTTGACTATAAGCGACCATTCCGCGAACTTTTTGACCCTACCTCGTATACTAAGATACATACCACACTAAAACACTTAACAAGTAACACTATTTCTTCAAATATAATCAACTATTTTGGATTTGATTGATAATATGTAAATTTAATAAAAATTCTTTTGAATTTTGATACATACTTTGATATAAGTATATTACAGTGAAAAATAATAAAAGATTAATTTCTTAGCTCTTAAACTATCAATTTTATTGCAATATAAAAAAATTTGTCAGTTTGTGTTTAATAAAATTTTTATTATTACAAAAATTTGACTTGATTGTTTATATAAATAAATTAAACTAAATGCGCCCAACGTTTTTCGTTGAATATGAAGCAATTCATCCATAAACTTTGTCAGGCTTATAGAAAAATTATTTTATTCTTTTTAGTCCATTGGAATAACGTTATTTTATAAAAAATTTTTATATTTATATTTTTAATATCCTACTTATCAAAGGGAATTTTTTTGTATGTAAAACTAAAAATAATTAATCAGGGCCGTTCCTAGGGTATATGCCACCAGGGATGCGAGAATAATTTTGCCGCACCTTCCCCTAAAGTTGTTAAAAATTTACAAATAAAAAAGATAAAGTTAATTTAGTTTTTTAAAAAAGTGAAAAAAAAAATCGAAAGTATTTAGCGAGATCCTGATCGCAAAATCATTTGACCTTTTTTTATGCAGCCCTGAAATTAATCAAATTTGATTAATAAATTAATTTTTAAAAAATCTATATTGTCGTCCAATACCAGTCTAAAATAATCTATTTGAACTTGAGTCAGTAAAGAAAGTTTTTTTTTAATGAATGAAATTGTATATAAGAGAAATAAAACATAAAAATATAAATAGAGGGAGTATGAAATAATAGTAGAAATTGAAAAAAGAAGAGTAATAATACAAACCAAACATTTTTAAACATTACTAATTTTATTTTCAAATTTGAATCCAAAAGTTTTAAAAGAGATTGAATGGAGATTTACTCCTAAACCGACCGAGGCTTTAATTTCCTACATAAATATAAACTAACCAATAAATTAAATCAAATGACTTTTTAATTAAGTTAATTTACCATGTTAAACAATGTATTCCGTAGTCAATGATCTATTTTATTAATTAATCTAATTTTCAAATTTGATTTGAATGCACTATTTCGTGTGAAATTGATCTATTCGAGTTGATGTTCCATAAATACCATTGAAAAAAAAATCAATCAATCACTCCTTTGGTTAAATTATTCTTACCGACTAAATCAGATTCTTCAACATTTTATTTTATTTCATTTGGAACTGGAATTTTTTTCTAACCTATGATGAATTCACTAAATATTTATTATGGTCTAATAAATATATATTCGTTTAAAAAAAAAAAAGTTAAGCAAAAAATATGACATCGCTTTCTTTCTTTCTTCATCCATTGACTTGTTGAGTAGCTCATCATTTTTTTTTCTACTTCTTTTGAATTTGCGATTAACAAAATCTTTATTAAGAAGATCCTGAATAATTTTGTAAAGCCAATCATTATTTAACGTTTTTTATGTAGTTTGTTTTTTTTTCCCTCGAGGGATATTCATATTCTATTTAAGATGATTTTATTGTTTATATTCTAGCATCCTCACCAATAATTCGCCAAGATAACAATAGGCGATCTCTTTAACTGTTTATGCTTCCTTTCTTCTGATCATTTTTTTATTTCTATTCATCGAATGACAATATTTTCTTTCTTTATTGTAACTAACAAAAAAAGAACAAAAAAAAAACCATCAACAACATCATCAGTGATTCTCATTAAAAAAATTTGTTTGCCAATTATTTTATCTTGTTTCTGTTGCGGCCGTTTTTCCCTCGAGGAGGGTGATCCATTGTGCGGATCAGCCAATTAAATCGGTCATTAACTCTCGAAACGCACCGGCGGGTGCCAACTCGAGGACGACGACGACATCTCTCATTCGGGAGATGTCAACCTCGTGCTTTTTTTAAACCCACCGTCGTCTCCGAAAACTTCCTGGCCGATTTTTCTAAATATACCTATATACATTTTTCCCTCCGCTTTTCCTCTTAATTGGGCTCACTCCCAAAGTTAAAAATTCAATCTTCAATCCAATTCTCTCACCCGTTCTACCCCCTTCCCCATCTTTTCCACCTCACTCCGCCCTTTCCATTCCACCATCGCCCATTGGATATACCAATGTTTATCTTGGAAACGATTTCCAACGAAATTGATAAATTGGATTTCGTGAAGTTCTATTTGTTACACTGTGTGTGTTTGCAAGTTTAGCGCATGTGTTATTAATTCGGGTTAATAGCAAATGAAAAACGAGTGGAGATGGCCTCCTATTCCTCCTCTTAATGAACTGTTTATAATCATATTGCTCCACGACTAATGGATTTATTGCGGAGGGGTCACTTCTGCCTTTAACCGTCTCTTCCCCTTATTTTGGCACCCCCTCAAGATATTTCAGTTCTCCCATTATTACCAAAATAATAATAATAATAATTCCTTTAATCAAACCAACACCATTAAGCAGATTTTTTTTCTTTTTAATATTTAAATAATTAACAAATTATTTAAAAGGATTATTAAAACACTCAATTTCAAAATCATTTGTCAAGAAAATGTTACAAATACATTTATTTCTATAATAATTTTAGAAACTTCAAATTTCCATTATTTATGCCACTCAGAAGCCAAAGCGATGAACTCCACATTTAAAGAAACTGAGAAAATGAAGCCCATTCATTACAGAAAAATATTATTGCAATATTAAGATTATCAAGTTCATTATTCACTTCATATGTTGCAGACTACCTTACATTACATTACATTACTAGCAAAATTTTAAAAATTGTAGTTAATCGGTTTGGCTTCTGACTTGCACATTTATTTAGTATACGGATACTCAAATTATTTTATTAATTAATTATTTTAATAAAATTAACAATTAAACAAAATATAAACGATCATTATGAAATTTACAATTTATTATATATTGAGATAATATTTATTATTATTTTTCTCAATTTTGTTTGTTCAAGTATGTATACTTCTATAAATATAATTATATTCTTTTAAAATTGGAATATTTAATATAATAATATTAATTGTTAAAATAAATTATCTTTTATATAAATTTTATATTATATAGATGAATATTTATTGAAATTTTATTTTCTGGATTCCCAAAATAAGGGTCTATGAATATTTATTAACTTATCTTAGATATATAATAATTAAAACCAAGTATTCTTAAACATCTCTGGGTACAAAATCGAACGGATCATATTTATATAAGATAATATATATATTTTTTTTTTAATGTAAAATATTCCTAAAAGCCTTTCAATATTTTCTACATCATAAATTACCTATTGATACAACAAAACGTTAATAGACATGATTTGTATTATTTCCACTTGAACATTATTATATCTTTATAATTATATAAAGTGTTATATACATACATATATATGTCGTATATATATATATATACGGAGAAATATTAAAGTAAAAAAATGTACATTTTATAAAATTCAAATTCAAGTTTTAAATATTAAATCAACGTTACAATTAAAATTCTTTAAAATTTTTCCTTATTTCTTTTACCAGAATGAAAAATAAAAAAAACGTCCGCACTAGCAAATTTCTAAATTACTTGGGATTGCGATTCTTTGTTAACTCTGTAAGATGGACGCGCGCGATAAACATCAGAATTCTTCTTTTTTTTCACTCTTTGGTATTGTCTCTCTTATTGTCGCATTGGACGTAATTTAAGGACGGCGCAAAGATTTCTTATTAGCAAGCGGAGACAACTATTCGTGCAGCCCATACGAGAAGCTATTGATAAAATATTTGCGATGGCTACCGAGCGACTGCTCAGATTGCAATCGGGACATTCCAGCCGAGTGAGAACATCCCGCCATCCCATAGAAATGCATTTATTAAATGTATATCTGCCCATTATACGATTTTTTAAAATTTACTTTATATAAAAAAAATACCCTCTAATTTACATGTATAATTATTTTTTCGCTTGTTTTTTTTCTATTTATCACCATTAAATGAAGAGAATAATAATAATAATAATAATAATAATTTATAGAATATATAACTTTTGACATTGATTTATATTTGCGATAAAAGCACAAATTATGCTGTTCCATTTTCGTTTCTAATTATCTCCTACATCTAGTATGGACTGATATTAAAATCCAATTTACTCCTTATTTACCGGTGTCGACATCAAAGGGCTGGCCTATCCTAACACGCTGTATTGCATGCATTGGTTTAACACCTCCTGACATGGCGTACACTTGTTCGCCATTGCGATCCATCCATCATTGCAGACACTACCTTCCGGTTCCTCCCTAACCCCAATAAGAAAATACAATTCATATCCTTTTATTAGCCGTCGAAGATATTATTTCAAATTTCCATATTAAAAAAAGGGTTCGATGACGAATTATCAACTATTACTCGAAACAACTATCCCATGTGTAGTAGTGATTAATGAATAGATAAATATTATATATACTATTTTTTTTAAACATTCGAATTTAATATTTACCTTGTAAATGTTAAGACATGCAAATATAAATACAGTAAGTGAAGGGATTTTTGATTAAGAACAGGAACTTGTTTGATAGATACAAAGTATAATAAGAAACATGGCCCTGTCTAACTTATGAAGTGAATGAAAACACAAAATTAGATTGGACAAGATAGTTGAAAAGAGAAAAGTGGAGTTAAACTATTGCGGGAGTTTGTATGAACTTCGCTTTCTCGTAAGCGTCTTCCTGCGATATGTATCTCTTTATTTATTCACTTAAGGGAGATTACAAAATGTATGTTTGTTGTAAAATTATTATATTACATAGACAAGCTATGGTCATTCTGTTATTCATAAATAAAATTTGCATCAAAAAGGAAATAAAACGTTTATGATTGTCAATAATCATTTTCAATAGGTAAAACTTGTACTTTTTGAATTCTCTCTCAATTTATAAATTGAAAATAGATATTTTATATAATAGTATAATAAAATTAATAAAATAAAACTTTTGAAATGAGAGAAATAGAAGTAAAATAAGTTGACCTGTGGCCAGGTCCGAACCGACCGACGGTTTGAAGTAAATTAATTTCCAGCTACAGAAACAATTTCAAATAATTTTAATATATCTATTAATGTAATAAAAAACAGATATGGAAACATAAATAATAAATATAAACATTTTTAATTTTATTTTATTTATAATATATATGCAAGACCAGGCTGTGACGTCATGAAGGACTGGATGACGTCATATAATTTTAAATCAAGAAAAAACTAATAAATATGATTTTTCTCTAGGATAAAACCAATACAAAGTGCATGATTCGTGGTGATATATAAAAAAATCTCCTCATGTGAAATTTGGTGTGAAAATAACCCTTCCCTTCCTATCGTCGATCGCTAATACTACCACTTCCGGTTTCCGGATTTGCACCAAAAGTTGATCAATTCATCCCATTGATGCATTAAGTAAATATACCAAATTTCATCAAAATCGGTTGAGCCGTTCAGGCTGTACACATCTATACGGGCGGACTGACAGACGGATAGACATCATGCTAAAAATACTTTTTTCTGTTAATAAAATGGATGATTCGTGGAGATATGTAAAAATCTCCACATGTGAAATTTGGTGTGAAAACAATACCTCCCTTACTATCGTCGGTCGGTAAAAATGAGCTGTGGCCAGACAAGAACCGACCGACGATTAGAAATAAATTAATTTCCAAACAACATTATTTATATATTTATATAAAAAGTATCAAAAAAATACTTTTAAAACTTGAATTAAAATGACTAAATTATATTATTTTTATTTTTATTTTAATTACTCAATTAATAATTACTACTATATTTTAAGTGAAAAATTTCCGAGAATGAATATAAAATTAATACTTTGTAAACTATCGCTTCCGGTTTCCAGATATACTTCAAAAATTAAAGAATTCATCCTACAGTAAATATATCAAATTTTATCAAAATCCGTTAAACCTTTCAAGCTATACACGTCTATACTCTGACACACAATGGACAGATGAACGGACAGACACTCATCAAGCTAAAAATACATTTTTATGTTAACAAATGCATGATTCGTGGAGATTTATAAAAATCTCTACATGTGAAATTTGGTGTGAAAACAATACCTTCCCTAAATATCGTCGGTCGGTAAAAATGTTTTCTAGAAATCAAAATTAATCACTTTAACTCTTTTATCTATCAAAGTCTATCATATTGAATTTAATTGGATACAATCACCTCATGTAGGAATAAACTATTATTTCCAATATATGAGTTAATTTACCAATGATTTTGACTATAATTGTTTTGTTGTTTATTTCTATCACTCAATATCTTTCAAATTATTGTTATTAAAAAAATTGACAACACGAAAAATCAAGATTCATAATCACAAATATTATCCGATACCTTAATATGATATAGGTATTATTTATTTATGGTAAGTGTGATTAGCTCTTTCAAAATTCCATTACCATTTACGAATTCTAGAAGTAGGAGAGAGGATTTAAAATAAAACCTTTCTAATAACTTATTTGATCCACTTGCTAAATGAGAGATGTTATATTTGAAAACATTTTTATGAAGCACCTCAGGAAATCGTTTAACTTGACCTTTGTATAGGTTTTACCAAAATCTTTGATCATATTTCAATAGCTACAAACTCAACAGGACTTTTTAAAATCAATAATAAAAATGTAAAAATAAGATTAAAAGTTGAACCACATCTTTATTTTGGATTCTGGAGCAAGAAACAAAATTATATGGAATAAAACAATTTTATTAATATTACTTCCTATTATCTATCCTAATCTTATATTAGAAATTATTGCATAGAATTAAAATATTTATATAATACTTTATAATTAATATTTGTTTTCTAAATTAATATTTATATTTATTCTATTACATTGAAAGAAGAGATAATATTTATTTATTAACATATGCCCAATTTCCTTTCTGATCAATCGGTCTTGTTTGTTTCAATTAATTAATTGTATGTTGATTTTATCTTTAATATATAGTTTTTCCGAAACACTGAATAATCCGGAGAAAATTAATTACCTATTTTTTAGACAGACAACTCAAAACAAATATATTAAAGAGACGATTTTGTTATGGAAGCCTCTTTTCATTTAGCTCAATAATTTGACGGTGACATTTTTTTTGGTGACTCGCGTACCTCCGCCTCCCTCCTCAACAGAGACATCTCAATAAATTACCTCTCGCTTTTTTTTTCACCCGTCGAGTTTATTCTCGCGTCTGGCAGCCCTCGACAAATATTTATCCGGTCAAAAATTAAACGCTAATAAATCGTGAAACACGGCTCGAAGCCAATAAAGCCTGAAGAGCAAAAGCCATGTTCTTGAAAAACTTGCACTCGAAGGGATTGAATTCTCCTGGAAAACCACTTCCAGAGCTTCTCATTTGTTTGTTTTTAACTCCACACCAAGATGGCGGCTTATGTTTTTGTTTTTTAATTAATTATTATTATTATTCTTTAAAATTCGCTGCTGAACATTTGGGACTTGCTTATAAATTTATTGTGCCATTAGCATAGTTATTTTGCAATAACAGAAATTCTAGCAGGCATCAAACATCGTGTTTTACAATATTTACACACCAATGAGATATTTTGAATTGATAATTATTATAACCATTAACAGCAGACCGTTCTTAGTTAAAAAATATAGATCGTTAAACCTTGTATAATATGATAGTTAAAATTCTAATTCGGTCCCTTTCTCTCTAATAAGTATAATAATCATCTAAAAAGTGCTGTTATGAAATGCCTCCCTCGAATGAGAACGCCGTCTTCGGGTATTTTCTAACTCCCATCATCCACCCTCGATCTTCTATAAATTCTCATTCTCGACCCTTTTTCAATGATAAATACACACCTTTTTATTTCACATTTCAGTCGCCATTTTTCTACAAGTGAATATAATTGTTCTTTTTTACATTAAGTCTGTCAGTAATTCCTATCATTAAAATTCGATTATAACCTTATTTGCACGATATCATGATAAATGACGGGAATTGTGTGCAGAGATGTCTTGAGCCGCTCTTCTCATTACTTCCAAATTAGTTCAACACATGTAAGAATGGAAGCCAACCTTCATTTCGGGGTCTTTTATTATCACTATTAGCATAATTATGGCATAGAACGGAGAGATTTATGCCTATTACTTATGCGTATGCCCATTTATACAATGCCTGTATGGTAACAGACATCCTCATCCTTTTCATTTCTTCGTCTCTAAAGGATCAACATCTTCTGCTGCTTTTTATATACTTTTTAAAAATATAATATTTTTTAAGGGATTTAATTTAATTATATTGAAGAAATAAACTATTATCAGTGCTGTATATTATTTTCTTGCTAATTGCAGATACGGATACATACATATATAATTAATTTATGAATATTTAATTTAAATAAATTATCAAGAATAAATTTTTCTAATTATCTGAAATGAATATTTGAAAAAAGTAAAATTGTATATAAAAATACCAATAAATTCTCAATTAGATCAAATATGAATATAATTTTATTCTATGTATATGATATTATATTATTTATTATTTGAATTTAAACACCATTATTTTATTTGATTTATATGTTTGTTCCATAAAGAGGAACGTGAAAGAATTTTAAGGGAATTGAAATTAGGTGGAGGTGGCTCAAGATAGAAACAGTTAGAGGAATGTGGTTGTTGGAACCACAAGAACTCTCGAGTTTAGTAGGGCTTCAGAAATAGATAAGATAATTTGAAGAAAGTTTAATATTCATATAAAAAAAAAATAAAAAATTTTCACCAAGTGCCACCATTGCATAAAAAATAATAATCTACATATTTATTTAAATTGGTTTGCAAATATATGTATATATGTATATATCTCTAGAATAATAAAATAAGTAGTAGATAAAAAAATTCTATAAATTATAAAATTTATTTACCTTTTTTAAAAAATATTTTCATAATAATAATTAATAATATATGAACATATTTATTTTGTTGAAGAATAGAATAGAATAATAATCTTGAAGATTGAAATGTTGATTGGATGAGAAGAGAAATTATTTTATGTTGTTAAGTGATCATTATCAGACTCTGGAAATTTGATCTAATTTTTTTTATCAAACAAACTGTCTACATGGAACAATGCATTTCCTGTTTCACCCCTTTCATAGAAATATATTGTTTTTTTTTACCTTCAATAGTTCATTTTTTTATTTAGAAGAATTTGTTTGAAATTAGGAAGTAATTAAAAGAAGAAAAGAAACTTTTTTATATTGACTGATCTTTTTTTCATCTCTTAATTTCTTTTGAAATTATCCTAAATAAATTTTATAGAATGTTTGTAAATTGTATATTTATATTGAACTTTGAATAAACGTAATATATATATGTAAGTGAATTAAAAGTACAATAATTCAATTTCTAAAATAATATATCTTTATTAGTATTTATATTTACAATAATTACAAAATTTAAAATCAATTCTTATACCTAAAATAATAGAATTGATTAATTGTAGATTCTTTGGTTGATGGTGAAACAATTTATACAATATATAATTTCTATAACCTTAGAACATATTAGTATTGTTGCCAACCTAATGATCCAGAGCAACAATAAGAACAATCCAAGCCGCGCTAAATCCGTAATAACATATTTCAGATTTATATATATATAAATGAAAGGGACTATTAATATTAAAGATTTCTCATTTTCATCATAATTTTCGAATAATAAAAAATGATTAACTAATAAGTTATGGATGAATGAATTATTTACAAATAAAAAAACAATATATATGTTTTCATTTTTAAACATTATTATTAACGAATAATTATCTCAATGATGATTTCTTTAAAACTAAAATTGCTATCTGATAATAATTATTCAGTAATTGATCAAAATTAGATGAATACGATAAAAGTATATATATTTATATATATACCTTAAATATTCGTTCATGTATTTGTTAGAATCGTTATTTCTGGATTGAATTTTTTCAATATAGTATAAATACATCGTTTTCTAGATTCTTGATTCTTGGGAATACTATTTCGATAAGAGTTTTGTCTTTGAAAACCTTATGTATTGCAATTTTTTTTTTTTAATTTCCAAATGAAAAAAGTGGATAGTTGACTATACAATTTTATCCGATTAGAATCTCTTCCCAAGATTTTCTCTTTCTTTTCTTTTGGTGACTGCACCTTGCTTTGGAGTGATTATCAAAGACTGGAGATGGATCTTCAGCCCTCACATGAAGCGATGCTTTATCACCGTTGATTTCATTCAGGTGGAATCATTTTTTTTCTTTTTTAATTTGTTTAACTAAATAATTCAAAATCTTTCTCTTTCTTTTCCGATTTGAATTCTTGATATTTATTCCCAACACTTCCGTTTCTATAACCCAGGCTTCGAGTTATTTATCTTATTAAAGAAAAGCGAGTATATAAACAGGCTGGCTGGATGAGTCCACTGATATTCAATGCCTTATCGTGTGCTCTTTATAGCTAAATATACCTTCCCATGTTTTTATAGAGTCTTCCAATGCTTTGATATAATCTTTAGCATCATCAAAATGCTGCAAGCGATACTTAGTTTTTACTTGTTTTTTTTTTTTTTCAATCTGCCCTCCTCTCCCTCTCCCAATCTTCTCCCACTTCATACTCTCACGTGGAAATCTCTAAAGCCGTAAACTACTGTTGGATTAGTCTGAAGGGAATTGATTCAACCTTTTGCTACTCCAATCTGGTAATTGGGCGAAGGTAAGGCACGACGTAAGCTGCTGTGTGCGGTGGCGTGATTACGCCTTGGATTTAAGCTTCTTTTGTCGTAATTGCTTGCACGTTTAGGCCCTGGCTAATTGTACGAAGACAGGCAGCAAAGTATACGACCTGCAGGTCGCTAACAAGCCTAAGCAAGCGATGCCGCGAGCAGCTCGGGTTATCGCGATCAGCTCAACGGAGTCTCGGTTCATTTGAACTGCCGATACTTTTTACTAAGCACTTTGAGAAGATCGTTGTCTCGATAGATATTTGCATATATAAATTTTTTTAATAATAATTCTATTACTTGGTTGGAAAGGAAAAAAAAAGAGTTTTTATCTCTTCGTCGTTATAATTTTAATATTAACATAATAACGAGACACGAGTGTGAACATTGGACTACCGATCATTATCATGAATTAAAATAAAAATGCCTCCGAATTAGATTATTATTCATAAACATTTCGCCTCTATAATAAGCAACCCTGATAATCATCCAATTTAAAGGTTTCAGTGACCTTCATTTTCTTTTAAGCAATTTTCTTTGATTTACTTTGAATAAATTTAAAGAGAGATCATTTTTTTTTAAATATTTTTAGATAAAAATGCGGATCTTGATTTTAAAGCCTCGACAATTATGATTATGAATTCTGGTTGAGAATTTTAAAGTTACCACCCATCATCATTTTATAGAATATTATAATAAGAGAAGGATTTTCTAAATTTTATAAATTCCAAATTTCTTAATTGATCTATTATTTTTAGTAGATTTTCTGTAATCATTTCTAATTTAATCCAAATTATTATTACTTCGATTCATTTTCCTAGTCTTTTGGATAATTCAGGAAATTAGTTGAATTACTCTTGTCTATATATATATATATATATATATATATATATATATAAGATTATCCTGTATTTTTTAATGATGTCCAGTTACAAAATTGTAAATGATTCTTTCTTTTCTAAAATTGATAACTACTTATCATTCAATTTTAATAACAAGCGATTAAAATTATTATATTGGATTTTTTTTTTAATGTTGATGGTTTGTAATATTAATTAGCCCTACTTTGCATAAAATTTAGATTTCATTATTTTGTTTTACCTATCATATGTGAAAGTAATTGTAAACAAAGCTAGGCTTAATTTCATTAGCAATTTTATCACTTTTATTCATGGTTTATATTATATTCTCGTTCAACATGTTATAAACAACAAGATAAATAATTATTTAATAAATATGGATCATGAACTAATTTGATTAAATTTTAATGAACTATTGAAAAATAATGAAATATCGATTATTTTAATTATGAAAATAATTACCTTAGAAAAAATAAAAATATTAATACTAATCGTCAGAGTTTAAAACTCTTCTTTTATAACATTTAAATACGAGAAGATCAATTGGAAAATATCAGATAACATAAGAGAAGGCAGGAGAGAGAGATTAATATTTCAATTGTTTTAAAAAATTTGAAAATCGGTAGAATAAAAAACAACCTCTGGCTTTTTGACATCTTACGTCGTTTGCCGCCCAAGCAGGGTAAAGGTGTTATATGATCAGTACAACAGATCCTCTTAATCTTTATGGAAAATGGGATTAGAAGCATTTTAAACTCAAAACTCAAATCGTATTACTAAACAATGTTACTTTATCTCTTTAACATTGCTAAAAGCAATTTTGTAAAATAATCTGAATTTTCCAATAAAATTTGAAAAATGGTCCCATAATTTTGAGGAAGAGACTTTATAAATAAATTCTTTAATATTTATATATATTTGAAATATCAATGAAAAATAAAAAGGGGAGCACAATGATATATTATTAATAAATATGAAAACTCATTAATATTGAATTTTCGTTCAGATGACATTTTATTATTTGAGAGAAATTAAAGATACATTTAAAAAAAATCAATTAGATTTAGTTTACTAATTACTAATTGTATGTTTATTTTGACAAAATATGTCTCCAAATAGTAGTAATTTAAATTAATTTTAGAGAGTCGAATATATATAGAATAAAAAATATATACCTAGAATTTAATTTTCTAGTTAAAAAAAAAAAAATTTAATGTTTGTTTTTTGTTTTTGTTTTGTTTCAGGATACAGCATCGGTGAGCGTTCTCCACCTTATTTTTTTCTACGACTTCCCCTCCCCCTGCAGCTCTCCACTCTCTACTTTCAAACGCTGAAACAAATTAGCTTTAACTTTTCTACTTAAGCAGCCAGTGTATTATTTATAGAGCTAAATAATAGATAGCCATTCTTGACGGAAATTGAAATTCGAACGTCACGTAACGATTCGATAATTGGTGATTGAACTGATAACCAGATTTTTAATTTAAATTTTACGATTTATTGTATTAACAAGAAAATTAATTTACTTTGCGTTATCAATACGTTGGTTTGTTTGTTTTTTAATTTCTTTATGTCAAAATTTAGTAGTAATTTAGGGCGTCTCTGGTAAACTATGTCTATAAATTATCCGGGATTGGTATTAAAGCCGTGTCTTCGTGACCCGCCCATTCTGCTTGGGGTCTTTCACTCGGATTTACCCCGTCATTAAACTCCTCGAAAATAAATAGTAATCCTGTAATATTTAGAAAATAATGTTAATATAATCATTAACTGATATTCATTTGTCCTTCTTGCATGGTCTCTTGACTCTTCGGCTCTCGACGCTGCCATCAACATTGTCATCCAAATTTCAACCAATCCAGGGAGTGAGTATTAAAATCATCTTTTTATTCATATCCTCCTAAAAACCATAAAATATTTAAATACCCAATTAGAATAACACAAATTAGGCAATTAAAATTTTTGTTTTTAAAGATGACTATCTATTAATAAACGTTGCTAACAGGTTATTAATATGACAAAAAAATATATATATATTCAGAAAACTACACATATACATTTTTTTTCCAGGTTGATATTATAATTGTTTTCCGTTACTTTAGCTAATATAGCTAATAAAATATAATTGCCTATTTGTAGCTTTGTATTTTCATTCTAATAAAAACTACTAAGTGTAAAGAAAGAATGCGCTTATCTATTATCTACAATAACAGCACTAGAAAGCGACTCGTTTTCTGAACTTAATTACAAGCCGCTGTATCTTCTACTCCACTTTTATCGTTTTTATTACTAGAAAGATTTACTTCTTTTAATCTACAAAGTAAATGTTTGTTACATCATTCTCTAAGAATATTTATTCATTAATACTATTTCTTCATTTTTTTTTTAAATAAAATGTATTATATTAGTAAAACTAGTTATGTCAATAGAATAACAATTTGGATATAATAATATTAATAAAAATAATAATAATAATAATAATAATAATAATAACACTTTGTTTTTAGTATTAACAATACAAAAGAGATGAAAAAAGCTGAAAAACTACGCCAATAGTCTACTCTCTACTGTCTATATCACTGACCGAATGAAAATATTTCAGGACATGAACGTTTTAATAAAATAAGCTGGAGTGTCTCCACTCGACTATCTCACAATTTGAATTGGACTAAATAACATATATTATATTTAAATTAAATTTAATTAATTAAATTATAAATTAAAATTAATAAATAATGTTTATTAAACCAGCTCGTGTTTGGCTCTTTGTTGATGACACCACTTTACGAGCTGTCACATGATTTGCAGTGTTAAAAAATTAATTCCGGTACTTTCAGCGATTCAATCGAGCTGAAATTCTATATATAGCAATTTTATACAATTTTTAATCGTGTGAAAAACTATCAAACATATATCTTTATTTTTATTGTCACTTTAGAAAAAACAAAATCAAAACGTGGTAGGTAATGACTTCCGGTTGAGCTACATTTCTCAAAAGTTGATAAAAAACTACGAATTTTGAATAATGCCCGTATACCTAATTTCATTATTCTAGCTCAAACCGTTTTTGCGTAATCTTGTCCGCATACATACATACATATATATACACACACACACACACATTTTTCTCAACCTTAGTGAAAATGACTCAGGGGACTTCAAAACGTATAAAAACATCATAATCTCGGTATCGAAAATTTTCGAGATAGTAAAAACAGCATTTAATAGATGCAGAAGATTTTTGAAAATACTCAAAATAAAAATCTGTTTTTTTTTCGAAAAATTTTTACTAAAGTGAGCTTACATATTCATATATTATGTTCTGAAATCATTTTTTGGAATTGAAAATCAAATAATATACTAAAGAATGCGTGTGAATTAAAATATTATTATTTTGCTTAATAAAAATAGAAAAATGGTTATTCTTAATAGAAAAATTTCACTGGAAAATTCTATTAAAACAATAAACTTGTAAAGTGATTTGAAATTTTTATATACGAAAAGAAGTAGAAAAAAACTTATTTAAAGATAAGAAAAGGAAAGTATATTTTCACAAATTTTGAATTTAAATTTATAGATTCTCGACGGTATTTCTTATGATGAATGATATAGATTATGTTTTTGAAATAAAATTTCTATAAATTATCTTATTTCACAAGAATTTATACCATCTCTTAAATGTATTTAACTAATTTGTGATGGCATAAATACAATTATAACTGGTAACTCATCTTTGCAAAACATGATTTAATCTTTACGAATAATCTAAAATGAAGAAATTAATGTCATATTATAATTGATAAAAGAATGAAATCGGAATCTAATAAAATTTACTTATTTTAATATAATACATATAATTTGAAAGATGTATAATATATTAGTATCAGCAAGTTCTATTTTATCAAATTACTTTTCTAAAATATTTTATAAAATTTGTTTCTTTATTTTTTATTTTGATAATGTTTTGGATAATACTTAACCATACACCTATAATTAATTTAAATAATAAAATAATTGATGTTAATTATAATTGAAGCATCTTCTTGTTTATACTACCAACATTCACGATCACTATTACGTGCATACAATTATGCTTTACAGATTTAAATCAATCAAGCGAAGGCTTCCGCCCATTAACCCGTTCATTGTTTTCAATGAAATGCGTGATCGGGATTTTTCTCAACTATGCAACCATCTTCTGGCATTCGAGGGCTGGGGAGGGCATTCCTTTTTCAATAATCGTATTAATTCCAGGACCCGATCAGACCATCTCTCCCCAGACAAAAGCCCTTTCGTAAGACAATAGCTCCAAGCTCTCCCTCTCTCTCTCTATGATGATCTCAATTCAGGAACAATGGATCGGCTAATCTAATCATCTCGACACGTTCAATACAATATAGATTACCGCTCCAAGCATATACATTGCATTCATCGTTTGCATATCATTTACTAATATATTCACTCGAATGAAAAATAGCTCCAATAATATATACATGAACTTCTCAAAATATCGAAGTTCATAACCATGAAATGCGATTCGAATTGATTATTCTACGTTGCAGTATAAATCATTTTTCATCGATTCTCTTTTAAATAACTATCATTAATGATCTTTTGACAATCATTTTTAAAGATATCAATCAATCAATATCCGAATTACGCACATTAGACATTAAAAACAGTATTTGAAAGGACAATCCTTATTTTTATATACACTTATACAACATTCATTATAGGCACATATACCTACATAAATATATTAACTATTCAACGTTTGTGAGTGTTTAAAAAAATTGGATGTGGCTATTTATACATACAGTATGTATAAGAAATTAGCTATTAATGCATACATATTTTAAACTACAGTTTATACAATTCAAATAGATACCAATGACAATTTGTTTTTAATAAGAATATAAATAATATTGATATAATTAATAAAAATAATAGTAAACATTGATTTAATAGAAATTAAAATAAAAATAAAATGTATCACTATTCAATATTTCAATTCATTTATTTCTCTTTGCTTCATTATTCAACTGAATATATAATTATAGGTTTATTAATAAAATTCTCTTTAATAACTCTTATATGAATAATATTTATTAGTATAATAGAATAGTTGATATAATTAATAAAAATAATAGTAAACATTGACTTTATAGATTTCAAATAAAATAAAATGTAATATAATATTATTATAAACTTTTTGGTTAGTTAGTACGTTAAACGAAACAACAAATAGCTAAATTCTTATACATACGGTATGTATCAATATCCAATTGCGTATACATACTGTATGTATTTATAGCCACATCCAAAAAATTTTTAGGTTATCGATTGAAAAATTCAAATTTTTTTATTTAAAAAAAATTCACAAGGTTATTTAAGTCAAAAAATACTTTTTTACAGTTAAAACTAAAATAGTACTTAAAATTACGTGAGATGTTTTTGTTAAAGTTTTATGTCTATTTTATACTTTTGAGATTTTAGTTGAAAGTATTATTTCTATTTTTATTTTTATTATTTTTTGAATAAAAATATAAGATTTACTTCAGACGGTTGTGACTTTCAAAAAGAAATCAAGATCTATATCTTAGAATGATAAATAAAATTCTCTTTTTGGAGTCAAAAAAATAAAACAGGTCCAAAAATGTAATGTCCTGCAAAATAACCTGTTTTAAAAAAAAATCTAAAATCTTTTATTGGAATATTTAATGAAATATCATTTTTGATCGTATTTTGCACAATTTTACTCTCTATTAAATGATAAACAAGTTTTAAATAATATCGTCCATGAAAAAAGTCCCGTGCATTGTTTTCATCAAAATTTCCAGAACTCGCTGGGTGCTTAAATCCTTCATAAATTTTTTGGTAAGTTTCTATAGTCTTTTTATCATTATTTTAGTAAAAAAGCATGATATAACCTATGCTATCTTCAGATATTTGACTCTTTTGCAAATTAATAAAACTTTTATTTACTTTATTTGGATAATAAATTAAAAAAACCATCTTTTCTCAAAAAATCTGGAGTGTCTCCACTCGACTATCTCGCAAATTTGAATTGGATTAATTAACATATATTATATTTAAATTAAATTTTATTAATTATAAATTATAAATTAAAATTAATAAATAATATTCATTAAACCAGTGCATGTTTGGCTCTGTTGATGGCACTAGGTCACGTGTTAAATAATTAATTCCTGTACTTTCAGTGATTCAATCAAGCTGAAATTCTATATATAGCAGTTTTATACAATTTTTAATCATGTGAAAAACTATCAAACATATATCTTTATTTTTACGGTCACTCTAGAGGAAAACACCGAATTTTGAATAATGCCCGTATACCAAATTTCATTATTCTAGCTCAAACCGTTTTTGCGTAATCTTGTCTATATACATTCACACACAGACATTTTTCTCAACCTTAGTGAAAATGATTCAGAAACCTTCAATACGTTTTGAAATCTCGACATCGAAAATTTCCGTGACCACAAAACTATCTATGGCGAGATATTACAAATATAAGCTGAAATGTCACCTATTAAACATATGTTCTTTTTAGACTACTATTATAATAAAAAATATAATGGCCCATATTAATTAAAATAAATAATATTTGAATTTGTTTACTTATATTTTATAATTAATGTAAAACTTGTAAATGCTAAAATGTGGTGAAAACTACTATTCTATCTTTCATTAACAGATATAATATGCAGAGCTAAACTAGTTATATTCTTTTTATACATAACACCAGCTATTGGATGTATAAAATTTGATAACTAATTATTTGTGAAACTACATAGTAGTTTTGATTTTGCCTTGGGTATTTTAATATAATATTATTAAATGAAAATGCTATCTCATATATTAAATTAATTAAATGTTTTGAGTATAACGATTTTTCAACAAGTCTTGACTAGATAATGGTTAAACAATTTTAATTTTCCTATCAATGAAATTACTCTAAATAATATCTCTACTCATCAACTAATTAAAATTTACCCCCAAACCCTTGTTAAAATGTATTTTATGATAATTATTATTCATTAAAACTGACATTATATTTTAATTTAATTTAAATATTTAACAGTATTCATTGTGAAAATGAAGCATTTTATAATATTGTGGAATTGATTTTAAAGAGGGTACGATGTCCCACCACCACATTTTCCATTATTTTTCTCTCTTTGAAACAAATATATATATATATATATATATATATATATATATATATATATCAGTATATTTTCAATGATGAATAATGAATGAATCTTTTCTGATAATTCGAGGGCATTAAAATTGGAATTGGAACAAACCCCTGAGGGAGAATACACACCAACTGACCCATCCAAAAGAAAACCTCAACTGTTTTCGGATATTCAGTTATTTCTATTTTTCTATACCGTATTATTGTTTATTTGGTAAAATAATTTATTTTTAAATTACAATATTATTATATTTTTTTTTATAAAAATGTTTTCATATATTTGAATATTTGAATATATTATTATTTAAAAAAAAAAAAAATTGTACAGTTGAGGAGCTATTTCTATGGTAAATAAATATATAATAAAAAATCAATATTTGAAGAGCAATTTAATATGTTTAATGTTAATTTAATGTTACACGCGGAGAGAAATACCACCACTTAAATCTGAGAAAATAAATAACATAGGTTTAACGTTATTTAATTAAATAGAATAAGTTTACACAGATAATTTTATGTTAAATTATAGTAATTAAAATGAATTTCTAGGTATTCGATATTCATTATAAAAAAAACTAATCTATTTATTAAACAATCTACGTGTATCTAAAATTATCTATATGTAATTTCTGATTTATATTTATGTAAAAATTACGTATTAGAGGGGTTTATATTGAACAATTGATCTGTTAGACGAACTCATTATTTATTATTTTTTAAAAATTTTTTAATTAAAATAATTAATTGACAAAAAAATGTGTACTTATTATAAATATTTTGTTTCATTTTAATCAGATTCATTTTTCATACAAAAATATTTTTGATTTTATTGTCGTCCAGTAAAAAGTATTTTTATTTATTTAACCCTTAAATTTCAACTTCTTTTGAAAATTTCTTATCGTGATCTATAAATTATTTTTAATTTATTTAAATGAAATAATGATTTGTCTTTATTTTCTAAATTAAGATAACTGTAGAGCCTTATAATATCTTATACTAGAATCTTTCAAATTATTCTTTACTAAAAAGATAAAAAACATAATATGTATATACATATATATATATATATATATATATATATATATATAAGTCTATTATAATATAGGAATGTGTCTTACATATCTTCTGATATAGAGATGATATTTCTTTTTTATTTATTCCCTCTCATACTTTAGTTTTGTTTCATTATCATTTTATTAATAACGATTATTGAAAATTATTTTAACTCAGCACTTCCCCCTCACTGGGCTATTATTTCAAAAGTTGATCATATTAAAAAAAAATGATTTAAGATTCCAGAAAGCGTGATTTATTTGACCAGTCATGATGACTTAGGAAAAGAAATCAGAAACAATTTTCAATTTTTCAACGCTTCATTAAATTCTCGATCATTAATCGGGTGTTGGAATGATTAAATATATCAATAATCCAGACTGATTCGAAATCGTGCAAGTGTCTCGAGTGGGAGGAACGATGACGAGGGGAAAAGTGGGGGCGTCGAAGGAGGTGAACTGCATGCCCCTGGAAGCCGTCTGCAGTAAATCAGAGTGCGTGGTCGAGGAGGCCTGTCCCACGGGCTGTAGCCGACGGGGGGCGTCCCCCCTGGACCCCCCTTGGTCCCCCAAGGGACCCCCTAGGGTCCCCCGCGGCCTCCATGGCGCCCACTCGGCGCATACCGAGCGCACGCGGGCCGCATTCCGGCGTCCCCCGCAACCCCTCCTTTCTACACATTCAAGCGAATAATAACTCCAACAGGCAGATCACACAAATATTCTCATATCCACGACTCAATTGTAGACAGGAATTTCCCCCACTACACAACCCTTCGAAGGAGATGTTGGGCAAATAAAATATTCTAAATTACTTTTTTTGATTATATTAATATTATTTATTGTTGTCGCAAATTATATTAAATTATAAATAAATATATTCTAGTATGCATACTTTTCTCAATTTATTGCTTTATTATTAAATTTTTTTATTTTTATTTTTGTTTAATAGCAAAAAATTTTTTAGAATTTGTTTCTACCATCTGCTAATTATTTATATATATTAATAATTAATATTAATATCTAATATATAATAACAATTTAAAACAAAATTGAAAATATTTTTTTAATATTATTATACTAGAATGTATACATGCACCTATGTAATACCATATATAAATCATTTCACCTTGAACATTTTAAAATAATAAACAAATTCATAAAATTAATAATTATTAAACATTTATCAATTCAAATACAACTTATTTATTTATTATTTATTATATAATTATATTTTATTGATATTTTCATGTTATTCATATTAATGATTAGTAATTGATTTGATTCATGTCAAAATTGTTGAATTTTTGAAAACTGTTTTGATCTTCATTCGGATGCTTTTGCTCTTTCTGTTATCTTAATTATTTCATAATGGCATTTGGGCGCAAACATTCTTTTGTGATGATCTGGTATTTTAATTTCCTGGACCCTTTCGGTTTGAATATGATATATTTATGTTTGATTGAGTTGGAATGCCATTAATTTTATTTGTTTTAGCATAAATTAAATATTAATTAGGTATATAAAACTACAAGAATGCTGGCTCATTTGAATATTCGGAATACTGTCAAAGAGGGTGGAAATAAATTTTAAAAATATTTTACTAAGAATTTGTTGTTGTTTAGAGACACAGAGAAAGAGAGAGAAAGAGAAAAAAGTAACATTTCTTTTGTGATTTTTTAAAGAAATCCTAAAAAAACAAGCTAATTTTTACTCTTCCACGAAACTATAAAATAATGATCTTGTCATATGAAACAAATATATTTTTATTACATTAAATTGTATCTAAAAATGTAGGAGATTATTATGTTTTAAAAAAATATTTATTTATTTATTTGTTATTTTTTTCAAGAAATTATTTAGAGTAAACCGAAACTGGCCGACAAAAAGAATGATTTGAAAATTCTCTAAAGCACCTGTTGCATTTTTTTTAGATCTTAATAGCGAAAGGGGAGGTAATCGAACGATAGCCGTCTATTTTTCAATATCGTCCAGCTCCTCTTTATCTGATTCTTATCTCCCTCCATAGGCTCCAACCCTCAATCTTTTTTAAGTATTTTTTTTTTCTATTTTAATATTTACTTTGAAGCGATAATATTTCTTCCGATTGTTTACCTAAGTTACCCCAGGGGTCATGCGTGTTAACCCAACAGTTCAGTCACTTAAAGACATTTACCGGCACCCCGCCTTCTTTTTAATGTCCTTTTTATTTCCTCCACCTATTTATTCAAACCTTCTTAAAGATGTATACTTATTTTAAATATTTCATAAAATATATAAGTAAGATATTCTTCTTGATCATTTCACTTCTTTATACATGGTGCCGGGATTTTTCAATAGGTGACGCCACTAGAAAATGAACATGACTCATTTCGAGAGGCTCATCTGTCACTAGATTATGTATGAAACATCATGACATTTCGTCCATACGTTTACAAGCTACTTTCGCCTTCATAAGAAAAATGGAAAATCGCGTCTTGATAAACTGTTGTACTCGAAGGAGCAGATGTGGGATAACATTCCTACAACCACTGCAATCATTGTGTTCACAAGTTTTTCCCATTAAAAAATAATGTTTAATCAAGACGCGATATTCCTGTTTTTCCATTTTCTTATGAAGGCGAAATTAGCGTAACTCAAACGACTGTAGCTTGTAAACGAATGGACGTAATGGCATGATACTTCATGGCATGATATTCTAGTGACAGATGAGCCTCTCAAAATGAGTCATGTTCATTTTCTAGTGGCATCACATATTGAAAAATCCCGGCACTTTTCAGTCCATGTAGTATATTTAAAATATATTATATTATATGTCATATATTATATTTAATAATCATAAAGACAAGAATAATAAACTAAAATAAAATTATCCTTTATTTTTCATGTGTAAATGAAAATTCGATTAAAATTCAAGGAGATTAAAAAAAAAAAAAATTACTAAGTTCATTTAATAAAAAAAAACATTCAAGGGTGGATCGTGATGTGAACCTCAGCCTCAGGCGTCAAATTTTTATATTTTAATATTTTTTTTTTCGTTATATTATTTAAAATATTAAAAAATTGAAATTATTTTTATCGATAAAATATATTTTATGATATTTCTTAAATACAAAATATAACCGAACTATTATAAAACAATACCTCCCTTACTATCGTCGGACGGTAAAAATATTAAATTAAAATTAATATTTTATCTTCTTTTTTAAATTAAATAAATGAATTTTAGAAAAAATGACTGAAAGACAAATTTTAAAAAACAATTCTTTGTGTAAAAATAGATCAAGCCATGCATGAAAGGAAGAAAATACTATAATTTTTATTTATCTTCGAATAATATGAGATTATATAATCTAAGAAATTATTTATATTCGGGATGGTACGTGACGCGAATGTATGAAGCAAACGAATGAAGAAAATTATATTTATATTTTCAATATAAAAGAAAGAATCTTAGAAGAATCCACCGGAAAACATTAAATGAAGTAAATGATCTAAATTAGATTAATTTATATTTAAAAAAAATATTAATAATAATATTAGAATATTATTTTTTATCTAAAAATTAAACTTAAAAAGATAAATGACATTTTTTTTTTCATTTTATTAAAACAAATGCCCTTACTATTAAAGATATATATGTTATGTGTGTGTGCCACTAAGACGTCAAACCGATTAACTTCGATTTTTAAAATTTTGCTAGAAATATGAAGTGAATAATGAACTACATAATCCTAATATTGCATACATACATTTTTCTGTAATCAATTAAACTGAATTTTCTACAAGCTGTGAACTTTGAGCTTCATTTTCTCAGTTTCTTTAAATGTGGAGTTAATCGCTTTGGCTTCTGCGTGGCACATATATACCTATATCAGTGATTCCAAACCACTGTGCCGCGACATTATGAGGCTCTTAAACATTTCCGGCTTTTCTTCTAAATTTTTCCAATATGGTTCTAAAAAAAATGTAAACCGTTTTTGGGACCACTTTTTTCAATATGTATACTCTTACACTTATCTTTGCCTTAGTTTGCCGCCAAATTTTAAACCGTTAAAAGTGTGCCGCGGTAAAAAAAAGGTTATATATATATATCAATAAAAATATTAATTTAGAATAATTATATATATATATATATATATATTGTTTATATTTATTATTTTAAATTGTACTCAATATTTTACTTTCCAATGGGTTCAAATGTTGATACCATTACTCGTTTAAACTGAACTTTTGTAAATTGACATCATGAACAATGACTATAAAAAAAAATTGTATATATATGTGAAAGCAAAAAGTCATTTAAAATCTAATTTGTAATGAATTATATTATTCCATAAAACTATAAGAAATATACTTGCAATAAAATAAAAACTGGTCTCAAGTGACCAACAAGGCTCTATATGGAAGTAATTTGAATAACAAAATTTATTATGAGACCACACCTACATTTATGCAGTTCGAGATCTCAATAGGCCATTGTTTCTAGAAAAATAGCCTAAAGAGTAATCTAGACTCATTTTGACAAAAATATATTGATAAACTTTTAATAAATTAAAAATTTTGACATAGCAACTATAATATATCTGCATTTCTTTTTTTCTTTCTTTTTCTATTTCAAATTTTGTATTCCCGGACATATTTTAAACGTAGGAATTGATAAATGCAAATTTATTAAGAAGATCTAGGATCTCCAACTTCATTTTATATGTAAACTTCTAGATTGATATTAGAGATTAAAGCAATATAAATATATATATATATATATATATATATATTATGTTGAAAGGAAAACGTTTGACATATATTTTCGTTTATATGGAGATGATTATGTAAAAATGTTTGGAGTATAGCCGGATACGTTGAAAATAGGTCCTAAGATGGTCCGATAGAAAAAAAAGTATTCGTGAACGTAGTTTTGATTTACAACCGGCGAGCATGAGTGGCGACTGTATCTACTAAAGTAAATAAATAATTTAATAAATTTTAATAAAATATCACGCGTGGTCCATTAAATAAATTGCTGGACCCGTGGTTGGTTTATGAGCGAGGCGATGAATGAGGCGCCCCGCTGTGGTGGCTACGCAGCCAGGCCCATTGACGGCCGCTCCATTCACGGCCACCCCCACTAATTAATCACTCCAACGGACCCCTCAACCATTCAGATGCCACCCCTGAAAAATCATCCGGATATCTTAATAAGAGATTAATTAACACAAAGCAACCCTGAAACCAAGAAAAATATACGGATAAACCGAAAAGAAAAGTTTTGAAGAAGTTTTCTTAAAAGATTATATACCTGGAGAATAGGAAATAAACCAAAGAATAATTTAGAAATGGATAAATTATTTACTTTTGCTATAATCTCAATAATTAAATATTATATATAAAGAAATTTTTTTTATTCTATCTCAATTTCATTTATTTTAATTATTTTCTAATATTTTGTTGAACCTTTATTTATATTTTTTTTATTTTTTGCTACAAAAATTTACAATATTAAGAGATGTTTTGAATTATTGAACATTAATTCAATATTTAAATATATAATAATTAAATATAATTGAGATAGGTTTTTTAAATTCATTTAAATTATTAATAGAAAGGATATATAATAAGAATAATAACAAAATGAATATATGAGATTATTTTAGTATATATGTGATGCCCCTTTACAGTCTCCAATACAAATTTATTTAAAAATTTTATAAAATAATTAATTTTTAATCAAATACTTAGGCTTTTATATCCAATTATTATTATTAATATAAACACAATTATTTTTTCTTTGTATAATTTTTCTCTTTGTTTATTTTTTTTTTTTAATTTTAAATGGATTAATTTGATTTTTAGAATTTTTCTTATTTATATGAATCATTACAATAAATTAATTCTACTGTAATCACTAGAATTTTACTATCATTCTCTTATTATACCATATATATATATATATATATATATATATAAAATTTATTTAATATTGTGTTTAAGGTCTACTCCAAAAATTTGTTTTATTAATTCGAGGGGCATTTTTTAAGTATTTTATTAAATTATTCGGTTGGACTTCTGTATTGTTATATATTTATATATAAATTATCATAGTAATAGCTTCTTAATATATATATATATATATGTTCTTTTTTAGAATGTTTTGATGTAAGATTATCGAATTTGGAAGTGAAACATATTTATTTCGATACTTTCTGTTTTGCGAAATATCATCTCTCTCATCATTGCATTTTAAAATAATTATTCCTTCATCCATGTGGTATTTTGTATTTGAATGTTTTACGCTTAGGACACCACAACATCTCTCTCGTCTTGTTCTGTTGAAATTTAGATATCGCTCCTGAGACGGGACATAAATTCTTGAAATAGCTTCTTAATATATATATATATATATATATTATTAGGGAAAATTTGCATGCAAATATATTCTTAAAAAAGAATTAAAAATGAAATTAGATTCGAAATAAATATCGATTAATGCAATTGATGTAAGAAAAGAAAAAACCTGGATCATAAATAAGTTTTTTTAATTTTTAATAATTTAATATAATATAGTTAAATGTTTGCAAATTAACAAATATAAATATTAAATATGCTTGTTTTAAATTCGGTTTGTAAACATTGACGTTAGCATCCCGCGATGCTGTTTATTAAATAATCCTTTATTTATGATAGACCTGGCTAATTTTTATGACCTGTGCATTCATTCAGAGTCATTTTTGCAACCAACTCTGTTAAAACTTTTTCTTAATATTTATTTATTTTATTTTTTATTTATTTATTTATTTTGATTTCTATTTTTTTTATTTATTTATTTTATTTTTGTTTTTGTTTTGAAAAAAAATGAAATAATGTCTCGTGTGAATTATAAATCGTATATCCGGCTCTCGTATATTTCCCCGACGACAGATTCAAGATTTCATTGAGTCATTATTCACCCGAGGCGAGCGAGCAGCTTTGTTTTGACTCGAGGTCGGGCGTCTTGACCCCGGGGGCCCCGCCGGTCACTCCCCAGCTCCTGGATTCATCATCATTCCTCTGTGCCCTTCAAATACACTCATAATATATATTTTTCATAATTTTCACTCAACAAATGAAACCCAAATATTTATTCTTTTTTTTTATATATATACCTTAAGAGTAGTCATAAATTATACACTTTGACGTTTCACCTTAAATACCATTCATTTTTTTTTATTTTAATAATTTTATAATATAAGTTGAATCCAAATAAAACTTCTTAGATGTATTTATAATACAAATTTTATTATTTATAAAATATTATTATTTAATTATATGTTTTTTACTATCTCGCCAGAGATAGTATTGCGATCACGAAAATTTTCGATGTTGAGATTTTGTTGTTTTTATACGTTTTGAAGGTTCCTGAATCATTTTCACTAAGGTTGAGAAAAATGTCTGTGTGTGTGTGTGTGTGTGTGTGTGTGTGTGTGTGTGTGTGTGTGTGTGTGTGTGTATGTATGTATGTATGTAGACAAGATTACGCAAAAACGGTTTGAGCTAGAATGATGCAATTTGGTACATGAGCATTATTCAAAATTCATAGTTTTCTATCAACTTTTGAGAAATGTAGCTCAACCGGAAGAGGGTCATTACCTACAACGTTTTGATTTTTTTTCCTCTAAAGTGACCGTAAAAATAAAGATATATGTTTGATAATTTTTCACATGATTAATAATTGTATAAAACTGCTATATATAGAATTTCAGCTTGATTGAATCGCTGAAAGTACCAGAATTAATTTTTTAACACTGCAAATCTCACGCGCCAACACGTGCCATGGTGCCATCAATAAAAAACCAAACATGCGCTGGTTTAATATTTATTATTTATAATTTATAATTAATTAAATTTAATTTAAATATAATATATTATGTTATTTAATCCAATTCTCAAATTGCGAGATAGTCGAGTGGAGACACTCCAGCTTATTTTTATTTATTTTTTTTATTGAAAATATATTATTTATTTATATAGAAATTAAATAAAATTAAATACTTATTAATAAATTTATAAATATATATTAATATATATTTTGAATAGGAATTTATCATTTTTAAATCTTCTGAATTTATTTATTTATTTATTGTTATTTTTTGTTTTTATAAATATCTTAAAAACATTATACATTTGTTTATTTTCTTTTGGTTTATCAATTGTGAAATACGAATTAATAAACCTTCCATAAATTATTTATTTACCTCATTAAATTTCCATATATTATTTTATATTGTTCGTAATATAATTTTCAAATTTGATTGGAATAATTATTGGTCTATTTGCGTAAATTTCATAGGATAGTTCATTCTATCTATTTGCGAGTATTGCAATAATAAGGTTATAACGCAAACGAGTTTAACAATCTGAACATAATGGTTTAATATAATGGCTAAATAGAGTTTGATCCCGCCTTGTTAATATACTACGACAATAACCGTTCTATGCAAAACAATGGGACATGCAAATACTATTCACTTAGAGGAGAGCTATTATAACCGAGTATGTATTGCGTGGCTGTGTATCAAAGGTGGGTACAACTCAGCGAGGGTTGCAGTTAATTGAAACACCTCCAGGCCTCAAATTATGATAAATGCTACAATTCAATATTCAATATAAGCGCATACGTTTGATCCACGAGTTAACCTTGTTTGAATATATCTATTTCAAGACTTATAGTCCTGTAGTTATTAAGTCTATCAAATAATATTCACTTTTAGATCAGATATGAATGATATGAATAGATAGACAGTCCATCGACAGACACCTGATGTTTTCTCGACCTCGACTTGACCAAATTACAAGTTATGCTAATTTCTAACTAAATACCAACAGCCCGAGCAATAGACAACAACCTCTCTCTTCCCATAACCCCTTCCCTACCCCATTAATAACTAACGCATGCTAATTTGTACGAGTCAAGGTGGAATGAAGTATATTTTCGATTAATTTATTATATCACTCGAATGACGTTTAAATTCTTCCATTGTAAGATAACTCAGTTGAATTATGGCTAATGGTGCAACTTAAAAAGTTTCTACTGGGAGATAAGCTGATGCTGTTTCACATCACATATATCCGTAATTTCACAAATATAAGATAAATATAAACGAATGGAGTTGGAGAAAAACATATGTTCTTTAGTGCACGCAACCATTTACATTCTCGTTGGAAGATATTGCATAGGTTTCCATCGATTAAAGACATCAACATGGTGCCAAGTGTATTCCCCATCCGCTTGTTGATGTTCTCCCTCATCTTAAACAATATATCCGCTTATTGTATGAGTGAGTGCTACCAGTTTGGAACATGGCCCGTGAACATAATGCATCATTTTCATTTGGCGATTAGATCCAGGAACAAGGGCTCCTCGTGTAGATGCAGTATTACCCGCTAGCGATATACAGCTGTAACGCTAATCTCCAAGGAACGTCGAGCATCTTGCCTTGTACCCTCACTTTTCTAAGTAATACTCTAATAGAGATGTACTTACATGGGGAATCATGTAAAAAATTAGTTCCAATTAATGGAATATCCAGATTCATGTTTTCATAAAAGAAAAAAAATATATATTATTATTATTAATGTGTCATACAACCGATCGAACAAGATAGACGATACTGAATTCTCGCTAATCTCTAATCTCAGGTTGATATTAAGTGAAACTCTTTTATTTGTGTCGCGGGCAAATTATAGGTTTCCCGAGGTTTTCGAACAGGTTTTGGAACGTTCGTGCATTCAAATGTGCGTGAGCCTGGATGGGACAGGTGCCACGACAACGCCTTGCCGTTTGCGCACGTTTTTATTTCATTTTTAAAATCGAACTTTAAAAAAATGATTTTTAACCAGTCCAAAAGACTTTGTCAGAGGTACCCAGTGACCATGTAGAAGAGAGAAGAGGAGATATGCATCCGCCGAGGTGCCAAATTGGCAAGAAATCAAAACGGAATCCATTTTTAAGGAAATTTATTACCTCGACATCTCAAGTTTACGTTAATTCGTTAATTTATTAAAAAAATCCCAATTTAATTTAATATTTTTAAATGATTTGACACATTTCTCTATGGATACAAATAAATATTTAATAAATATGACCAGCTGTCTGGCAAATGAATTCAAAAGAAATTATTTAATTTCAACGATTAAAAAAACATACTTGCAGTAGTAAAACAAATGAGCTCTTATTATGCTGGCTTAGAGTAATTAATAAAATTATTTTTTTTTTTAACCAGCTGAAAGTTGACATGTGTCATAAATAATTGATAAACATTTATCTAAAAAACGAACTTCACCAAAATATTTATGTAGTAATGGCGAATAGCCCCTGGCAGGCAATTACATATTAAAATATGCCCACTTGAGACGTTGGAGGTGAGCTAAGAGCGATATCTTCATCTAACGAAAGGGACAGTTATCGTCCTCAGTGGTCGTAGGTGAATCCTTTGCGTGCGTGCACGAACTCTTTACCTGGGGCCTTAGCGTGTGAACAAGATGGCGCCTCTCTACAAACAGCTGCTTTTAGAAGATTTTTCTCTCCCGTTTTCATATATTTATTACTACTACATTATTATACCTTATTTAAAAGAGTAAATTAAATTGTGTAAACTATAAATCTAACGAGGTGTTCTAACTGTTTTTTTTTTTTAATTTTTATTTTATATTAATATTTATTTATCGGATCTATTAATTATATTGAAATTTGCAATTATACAAAACTATCTCTAGGTATATATATTTTTTCCAAAGAATATTTTTTTTTATTTAATTTTGATCTCGTATATAACATAAAGTTTTTATTAGTATATATATATATATATATAAGAGATATTTAAAAAATAATAATTCTTATTATTTAAAGTTTATTTACAAAAAAAAACGATTATCAAACGACCGTTGGATCAACCAAGCATGCAATGAGTAAAAAATATAAGATCAATTGACAAACAAGTGATGTTTTAGGAGAAAGGATCAAAATAGAAAGATTAGCGTGTGATAATAATATAATATCATAGAGATAGAATCAAGTCTCTAGTATTTAATTTTGAACCTAAAAACGATTCAATGGAACATCAAGATAAGAAAAGTTAACTTCTGATAAGGCAATTAATCTCATTAATAATAATGATTCGTATAATCGTTATATGATTGATAAATAAAAATAAAAAAATTTTTGATAAAATTGTTTTTCAGGATCTTAGTTACTTTTCACAATTATTTGATTAAACTATCATTTATTATTAAATTATAAAGTTTTGTCAATTTTTGACTCATTCACTAGTTCAGATTTTACCATTTTTATTTTTTGTTTTTATTATGCCAGAATATTTAACCTTTTGTATATTTATAATCCCTAAACACATGAAGATTTGAACATAATTTCTAATTTGCGATTAACTACATTATACATTGTGACAAAAAAGTTTCCAGAATTTCTAAATAAAACGCAAAATAGTTAATCTACTTCCATATTTATTTTGTCTCCTTCAAAATATGCCCCTTCTGAAGCAATACACATATGCCAACTCTTATTTCAATCTTCGAAACATTTTTTATAGGCGTTGGCCGGGATGGCGTTCAGCTCTCTTGTCGCATTCTGTTTTATGGTCGATATGGAGTCAAAACGGGTTCCTCGGAATGGCAATTTTAGTTTTGGCAAGAGGAAAAAGTCACACGGGGCCAGATCTGGACTGTACGGTGCCTGTTCGATGGTATTTATCGAGTGTTTTGCCTTAAATGCGTTCAGAATCGTGGCTTGATGAGATGGCGCGTTATTGTCGTGCAAAATCCACGAATTGTCTGCCCACAATTCCGGCTGAACACGATGGACCCGATCACGCAAAGGCCTCAAAACAGTCACATAATACTGCTTATTGACCGTTTGTCCCTCTGGAACGTATTCATGAACGAATATCGACAAAAACAAAATTCCCGAAACTTTTTTGTCTCAATATCTATATATAAGATAATCGTTTTTAGACTTATAATTTTGAGCAATTTTTACAATATAGATTATATATATATACTTAATTATAGTCCTTACTTACTAATATTTTTCAGGAAACTAACTTCAACTTGAACATACATTTTGTTCAGTTTTAATTATTATAAGGAAGAAATTCGGACATGGTATTAAAAATACCTGTTTTTCAATTATTTGTTATATACAAATAGTCATATTAATATATTGTAGTAATAAGTAGATTTTATTTACTAATTACTAAGCTACCAATAGGCTTTTTTATTTAATTAGTATTTTAGCACTTAGTCACGCTCTTGTTTCACTAATAAACTTTATATATGATAGATTGAAAAAATGTAACTTTTTATTTGATTTAGAATAAATTATCAAATGTATCGATCACATTTTTAAGATTTATTTTTATTTTCAATATTTAAACTTTCTTTAAGTATTAAATTTTTTAAAAAAATCTTCCCTCCGAATACTGAGGAGGATCGTCTAAGACCATTCTTAAACCTATTCATGCAAATGATGTGATATAATTCTTTCACATAAAAATTTTCTCTTTTCTTTATTTAAAAAAAAACATTTCAATCAAAGATAGAGAAGATGGTTTAATTGAAAATGGAGCAGCCTGAATAGGGCTGGTCCTCCATGCATTCGACCTATTTGTTCGTGTTGTCCTCCACCTACAGAGCTTAGCGTTGAAATATTTCTTTCTTAAGGTATTAACTAATAGCCTCTTACGAAAGGATATAGCATCCCATCACGCAACATTCATGTGCTTGCGTGTTCCTCTCGTGCTCTGCTCCACGTTCATATTTAATTATTTATTTATTTATTTTTATTTTATTTTTTTCATTTTTTTTTATTATATATTAATTCCATACTGGGCTGTTATTTTCTGTCAATATATGTATATTTTAATTTATTATAATAAGTTTGCTAAATCGTAATTCAATAATTCATACTTATTAGAATTTGCAATTTCTGAAACTTGTGCAAGGGGCTCAGTAACCTATCATTTACATAAACTATTTAATATTTATTGAAATAACATTGAAAACCTCCCAGAAACAAAAACCGTTTCTAACGTACAAACCTTTTCTATTATTATCTTCACTAAGCTATAATTTGGAAAATATTTTATTTTCATTCCTTTCATGTTTACTCTATCGTGGTTCTTAATATAATATATCAATTATCTCACCATCGTTATTTGTTAAACTCACTGTATATATTATGTAGGTATGAATACTTATTTAATACTTAAACTTACTTAATACTTAATAGTATAATACTTTTTGAAAATAGTGTTAATTTAACAATAAGAATTAATTATTATATTATATTTAGAATAATTTATTATAATCTCGTAGATAAATTAACAAGTTCGTTTATAGAATTATGATCCAGCTAATAGGCTAGTGACTTTATTTAAAATAATTTTGTCGTTTTTTTTAATTTAAATAAAATTAATAAAAATATATATTTTTCAATCTTTTCTCTTTTTGATAATTTTAATAATCTCTCTTTTTTAAAAAAAAATGTAAAGTTTTCATTTTAAAAAAAAAAAATTTTTTAGCCCCTTCCATCTAAATATAAAGTAATGAATTATTTTTTTTTTATTGTGTTGATCTTTGTGGAAAATATATTATTAATATTTTTTCATAACAATATCTACATATCATTTTATTTTGTTTTATAAACTTGTTATTAGAGTAAAAAGAAATTTGTTTAATTTAATATACTATATATATATGTATGTATCAGCCCGTAAACCAATTGGCAGATATTATATATATATAATAAATAAATGTATTTATTTACAAAGATGATGAATTCAATTATTTAAAAAATTAATTAATCAAAATACTGGTATACACATATCTTTGAAAAAAAAATTATTTATTTATTTATTTATTGTAATCATATTTAATATATTAATAGAAGACATTTTTAAATAATTCTCACAACACTTTCTTCTATTTTGTTGTGCTGCTAACTAATTGTGCCCGTTTATTTTGTTGCATGTCCATCTGACGTCGCCGTCGTCGACCAGTACGTGAGTATTGTAGCACCTATCAGATAGCATTACGTTGCGTTTAAGCTGAACAATGGCTATGCATGATTCACGCTCCAGCTACAATGGACTTTTCAATGACCCTAGGCCAAACAGATAAATCTTCTTTTTTTATCCCTATTTAGTTCCACATATTATATATATAAAAAACTTAAATAATAATAATTTTAGTTATATATTTACTTGTACAATTTTATTAATTTTTATAAATTAAAATATAGGTAAATTTATTAATCATTACTTGAATAATATCATACTACTTTCAAACCTGATATTAAAGAAAATAATAATATAAGATAAATTAATGGATTCTTAAGAATATAATTAAAGACAAAATATTTAAATTCGAGAAAACTAATTAAAAATAAATAAGTTGACCTGTGGCCAGGTCCGAACCGACCGACGGTTTGAAGTAAATTAATTTCCAGCTACAGAAACAATTTCAAATAATTTTAATATATCTATTAATGTAATAAAAAACAGATATGGATATAACATAAATATTTTTAATTTTATTTTATTTATAATATATAGCTGAAGTAGCTGGCGTTACCCGGCGTTACCCGAGGCTGTGACGTCATGAAGGGCTGGGTGACGTCATATAATTTTAAATTAAGAAAAACATAATGAAGATGATTTTTCCCGAGGATAAAACCAATACATTCGTGGTGATATGTAAAAAAATCTCCTCATGTGAAATTTGGTGTGAAAATAACCCTTCCCTTCCTATCGTCGATCGCTAATACTACCACTTCCGGTTTCCGGATTTGTACCAAAAGTTGATCAATTCATCCCACTGATGATGATGCATTAAGTAAATATACCAAATTTCATCAAAATCGGTTGAGCCGTTCAGGCTGTACACATCTATACGGACAGACGGAAGGACGGACGGACGCACGGACAGACATCATGCTAAAAATACTTTTTTCTGTTAAGAAAATGCATGATTCGTGGAGATATGTAAAAATCTCCACATGTGAAATTTGGTGTGAAAACAATACCTCCCTTACTATCGTCGGTCGGTAAAAAAACATATAACTTGTCTACATCCTATGAAAGGACAGCGTATATCAAGTTGGTTGCCTCTTAAGCGGGTTAAATGTATTGTTTGATCAGTACAACTTATTTTGATTTTATTGATCGGAAACCGCTACTTTTTATTTCAAGTAGCTTCTCTTTGATCGCTTAGTCTGGGTGGACCTCGTTCCCATAGACCCCAGCTAGAGATGGATATCATTGCTACGACTGGGATTTGAACTCAGTATATCTACGTTGAGAGTTAAGCGTGGTGCCCTTCAGACTGTGATTTTTTTTAAATGATGTCTCTAGGCATCAATTATTTTTAATTTTTAATAGTTTATAAATGTATGTATATACTTCTTTAAAATTTTAGTTCTTATGTTTTTTTTTTAATAAATTCGACTTTAGAATTTTTATTGTCAGATAATTTATAAATATATATACATGAATTAAATATATTAAATAAGTAAAAATAGGATTATTAATATATTTTATTTAAGAATCATTCCCTTTTAAAACCAATCGTAATTTGTTCAATTTTTTAATTTGATTGATTACAATGATGATTAAAAGAATTCAATTTTATAATTAATTAATTTTAATTTTTTTTCTCTTTTCTCTTTTATTGTATCTAATCAAATAATAAATACTGGCGCCATCAATCTAAATGTTTGTTATCTTTTTACTTTGTGATTACTTTGTAATAGTAAATACGAACCTATGTATATAATATGCAATTTTTTAATATAAAAAAAATTATGTTTGAATGCCGAGAAACTTTGAATGTGTACAATCATTCTATAACATATCATTAATTTATTTTATTTAATATTTATTGACCAACTTTCGCAATGCTTAAATCGTATATTATATAAGAATTTTAAATTCTTTAAATTTTAAATTTAGCTAAAAGATACATTTTTATAATAAACTAATTTTGTTTTCAAATATGATAATGTTACTGTTTATGTATGGTATTCCCCTTAATCGGTATAGCTTTAGCAATTCTGATAAAGTTGGATGGTTGCATAACTCAATATAAAAATTCATTTCATTCAAATGACTTTATAATTTGGAAATTAATTATTTATTTTTTTAATTACATAATAATTTAATTTTATTTTAATTGTCATCAAAATATAATAAATATAAACATTTCTATATTATATACTTATATACAAATAAATAAATAATAAATATATATAATATATTATATATTATATATTATATAAATATAAAAAATATAAATATATTATATAATAAAAAAAATAATAATTTAATCATATCTTCATTTAGAAAAGATGAAAATATATTTATATTTATATGACTCTATAATTATTTGTTATTCTATTTTTTCAAATTATAAAATTATTTTGTTTTAATTAAAAAGAAAAGAAGAATAAATAAAGATTTCTTATAAGAGAGAAATGACAGACTATAAATAACTATATTATATTTCGTATTTGTTTATTAATGTAAAAGTTGAGAAAAAATTTAAATAATCATTTTTATGGGAATATCCTATAATTATATATTTTATTTTTAATTTTCCTTGTCTTTTTCATTAAATTATTTATATATATTTCTATTTCCAAAAATATTATTTAATATAGGTTGTATATCTCTGGTTTAAATACTTCACTAATTAATGCCAATTTATAATAATATTAATTAAAATTTTAAATGTAGTCATTATGACTATATTAAAAATTATGTCTTGTAATTTCTAATAACCACTAATTATTCCATCAGTTGGATGTCGTTTTTCGCATTTGTTGTTTCGCGATAACAAGTGACAATTCTAATTGTGCCAGTTGATGATGACGATGTCCCGATAGGGAGTGGAGTGCTCGAGTGGGTTTCGTTCGTGTCTTTGCCTTCAGTTGTCTTTTGACTCGGGTCCACATGTCACGCAAACAGATAGCGTGCAAAAAATGGCCAGTCAAGTCTCATAGATTTACAAATACAATGCACTGCAAGGGATTAGACTACATATCAGTATCAAATAACCTGAAACAAGAAACACGAGAAGGATTGGATAGTTAGTTTCATTTGAAAAACACACGAGCGATTATTAATTTCCTTTTTTTTTTTCAAAATTCAATTTTTAAAACAAACTCTTACAAGATATTTCGCAATGATTTATTTGATTTTTTTTTTTTTTTTGTTATATTTGAGAAAATAGGTTAACTGTGATTTGTTGTTGATTAAGAAACAAGAAAAACAAATATTTTTAACGAAATTAGAATATTATTTCTAGAATTTATAGAATCACGCACACACACACACACACAAAGTGAAATTATTTAGTTTGAATAATGAGTAATTACACTAACTATATTTATTTTCAAAGATAATTAGCGTTTTCAAGGACATTACGATGAGGTTAACACATGGCTCGAATTGGTGAAGAAAGTGACCAATTTGTTCAAAATTTAGAAACAATTTGTAGATAGATCAAGAACGTAGTTGCTAGTCAATGTTAAGGTAGAAATGAGAGAATTGAAAGAAGATAGGAATTAGATGGAGTAAGTGGCGTACCTAGAACTTTTGCCGCCCGGGGCGATCTCCAGTTTGCCGCCCTTTCTATTATAAGTCAATCAAATAGTGTTTTTTATAAATTAATACACATAAATAAATTATTAAGTTATTTAATCAATATTAATTAATACACAGAGTAAATTTTTTTACACATATTTGTATGCACTCGTAAACATATTTATATAATATTTACTCTTCTAGCTTTCATACTAGAAAAATCGTGTATAATGCTCTCAAAATTTATATTTGTAATTTCTTGTTCTATTGACAATATTGCAAGATTCTATAGTCTTAATTGACTCATTGTATAACGAAGATAATTTTGCCGAACAAAATCTTAAAGATGCGTTTACGAATTCAACGAATTTTAATGAATACAATAAAATAAAATTATTATCCTGTTCTTGGAATTAGAATTCAAAATTTACACTAAAATGCATTTATATACACCGATGAATAATATTCAAAATCATATAGTTGATCATAATTTATATAAATCAAATAGTAAACTTATAATAATCATAAAAATCATTTATTATTCAAGAAAGAAAAAAAATAAATATGAAATGAATAAGTTGCTTTTTACAACTATAACTAAATATAAAAAATGCCGCCCCAAGATAAGTGCCGCCCGGTGCGGACCGCACCCACCGCCACCCTTAGATACGCCACTGGATGGAGTTAACTCAGAATTGAAAAGGTTAAAGGAAGATGCTGCGGTCAACTTTCGAATTTTATAGTGTCAAGGAGATAGTAGATAATTAATCTAATGAATATCCATATACAAATTATCTAGAATTTTGATTTTATTCATTTTTTTTCTTTTCAAAAGTTCTTCATCCATTTAAATTTGTCTGGTTAATGTAAATTTAATTGGATCTAGGCATATTAATAAAAATTGATTCTGAAAAGGATTCATTATAGTTACAAAAAGAGTCAGGAAGTAGGGATTCATTAAATCAAAGCACTCTTTCGATCTCCCTGAAAAAGGCGGGACCATTTAGAAATCTATAACGATTGTTTGTTTAGCTATCTGTAATCAGCTCATATATAATGAATATTTAATCGCGATGGGCTTGGAGCCGTTGGGTGTCGGTTTATCTGAGGTAAGCATCTCTGACATGTCCTGATGGCGCCCACCAAATGATAAGGAGCCCAAGCCACGTAATGAGCTATGTAACCATCCGATAAGTGATAAGTGATAACCGAATGCATGACAAATAGACCTGGCGCCTTCATTTCATTCCAATCGAAAGAAGAAGAGAAGCTGATCCCATTAATCAACAAAATAAATAAACATATCTAAATAATGACAAATCATCCTGGCCCCGTAAGCCAATTGAATTTCCAGATAGTCACTTGGTACTTCTTTTAGATAAGCGGAACATTTGATTAAATGTTCATTTTATATATTTCTACATATCGATTTGGATGATAGAAAATCCATTAGAGTTAATGAAATAGTAATAATCCCATATCAAAGCGATTCCTTTTTTAGAAATAATGATAAGACAAGTTTCAAATAACCCTTTCATATTACAAATAATAAATCCTAAATATTGTATGTAATGAATGTTAATATTTTTCTATTTATATATATAACTCAAAAAAAAATATGTTTTATTTAAATAGAAAATTTTGAGATATTTATCTTCAATTAGTATTTTAACAAAATATAAATCATTATAAAATTTATATTTGGATTTAATTTATAATTTTAAATAATTATGTATATTCTTTGTTCTCTATACCTATATATTGAAAAAGAATTTTATAATATCAAACTTATCATTAATTACAAATTTTAATGAAAAAATTCTACCGACAGGGTTATATACAATATTTTAATTTCATACCTAGCCTACTCCCCCTCCTCGAATATTAAGTTAATCCAAATACAATATAATTTTTTTAATATCAGATATAACTATAATTGTGCATTGGACTTGTTAGTTCTGTACATTTTATTTTCGTGGAATTAATTATAATTAAATATTTTGAGTGTCTTTTGAATCATACAGGTAGTAATAATTGTAATAATAAATATATAGTACTAGATAGCAAGTAATAACACCCGAGTTAATAGGCGTGGGCCTTTCGTAAGATGTTCTAAAGCTAGAGGTTTTTTTACTATCTCGCCAGAGATAGTATTGGGATCACGAACATTTTCGATGTCTAGATTTTGATGTTTTTATATGTTTTGAAGGTCCCTGATTCATTTTCAGTAAGGTTGAGAAAAATGTCTGTGTGTATGTGGACAAGATTACGCAAAAACGGTTTGAGCTAGAATCATGAAATTTGGTACATGTGCATTATTCAAAATTAGTAGTTTTCTATCAAATTTTGAGGAATGCAGCTCTTTCGTAAGAGGGTCATTACCTACCACGTTTTGATTTTTTTTTTCCTCTTAACCGTAAAAATAAAGATATATGTTTGAAAGTCTTTAACATGATTAAAAATTGTATAAAACTTATATATATATAGAATTTCAGCTTGATTGAATCGCTGAAAGTATCGGAATTAATTTTTTAACATCACTGCAAGTAACGCGCCAGCACGTGACGTAGTGCCTTCAATAAAGAGCCAAACACGCGCTGGTTTAATAAATATTATGTATTAATTTTTATTTATAATTTATAATTAATTAAATTTAATTTATGTTAATTAATCCAATTCAAATTTGCGAGATAGTCGAGTGAAGACAGTGCAGTGTTTGAAAAGTATTGAGGAGACTAATGTGATAGCGGTGAACATAACTATTTTAGATAGCACTAAATAAATCAAACACTCTATATGGATTTTATTTTTTTGAATTATTTAATATTTAAAAATTTAAATTTATTCATTAATTTTAGAGATCTAATTAAATTAGTTGATTATTAACCATCCTTTATTATATATCCCATCCCATCCCATCCATGTTTAATAAATGAATTAATTATATTAAAAAAATGTTAAATATATAAATTTAAAAAAAAATAAATAAATTAGATATATCCCTAAAACATTATATTTATTTTATCGAAATTAAAAAAAATACATTCCTTAAATATTTTTATTTAAACATTAAAAACAGTAAATTAAAAAAACAATCTAAAGGTAACAAGGTTTAGGTGATTTTTATTTTTAATTTTGTTTTGAACAATATCATGTACTTATAAATATTTTTTAAAATTACAATCATAATCATCATTATTTTTTTTTTTAATATAATATGTTGTAATTCATTTCTGAATACAATAGATTTGTTTTTATTTTATTATATATTTATTATTTATTAAAAAAAATACAATATATTAACTAATATTTTTTTATATAATGTTTGATCTAACATTTTATTTTAATTTTAATTTTTTAATTAATTCATAGAAAACAATCATGTCTAATAAAAAAAGAAGACTCATAAATAATATTAGGGTTTTGTTTTGTAAATTTTTAAAAAATATATGAATTTATAAAATATTGATCATTATTTATATATATTATGTTAATTTTGATTATTATAATGAATTCTAATGCTATAAAGTAAAGGGATTTTTTGAAAATAAACCTCTTTTTACACTAATTAATTAATGTCTTTGGTTAAGTATCCATTTATGGGTTAGCTGGAGGGTCTCTTGTTGCTCTATGTTTGTTTTCAGAAGAGCTGCAAATGCTAAGTCACTCCTCATTAATCGTACATGGTGGTCGTCTGAAACAGCCTAAGTCCCAACATTTATCGGCTTTGGATTATCCTCCCAGCCCCAAGCATATATTAACCTGCTCACCTGGAAGAATGCTTTCAAGTTATATGGGCTGGTCCTAATGATTTATTATTTGATACAACCCAACAGGAGAATTGAATAAGTCATTCCATCGAGCCTGAATTAGCTTTTAAAATGTTCTTAGACAATATTTATTTGTTCTCTAATGGATATTGGCAAGTTTAAATAGGAACAGCGTAGGTGGTTAAGAGACAAGCCTAAAGGTAGAAATTTATTCATTACTCTTGAAAACTATTAATGATAAGATAGTTGTTTGGTTTGTTTGTTTTTTTCAGTCCAAGTCCAAATACTCTTCATCAAAATAATTGAAAATAAATTGTGTTTTTTTTATTTTGGTTTTATTTAATTTTGATTTGGATAACCTTAGTCTTTTTTTGTTCTACAAATGTAAGGAATCGGAATAATTTTTTTTTAAGAGTGGAATAATCCAAGTCTTTTATGCTTAAAAAATAATTTATTCAAAGAAATAATAATTTTTCTGAAAAAATAGAAAAAAAAATATTGAATATTTCACTTACTAGTAGAAATTAAAAAAAAAAAAATCCAGTACTATATTAAGCTATCTTGAAAAGAGTACACTCAGTTACCTTATCTAAATCTCGATTTGTTTTTTAAATTTTTACTTATGTTTTTATTTTATCTTGTAGATATTATTTGTTTTCATCCTTTTATTAAATAAGTATATACATTGATCTTTTGTCAAATTGAAACGGATATGTGAAATTGAAGAGAATAGCGGATGGTAAGAACATGAGAAAACCATCTGCACAAGACTGTATAATGAATGAAAATTAATTTTAATTTAAATAAATCAAATATATAACGGAATGATTTAAACATATAATAAGTGCTAATTTGCTTAAAATTATTAGTAGAAAGTTTATTTGAAAGGGTATACACATTAAAAAAATACAAATTGCTTTTGTAACTCGTTGTACTGATCATACATCACCTTTATCCCCCTTAAGGAGCAACCGATTTTGTTTTATAAAACAATGATATTTCCCGAAAATATTTTTAAACATAATAATATTATACGATCATATTTGTTTATTGTAGAAATTGTAGAACTTTTATCTTAAAATTATTATTTTTTTTTTTCAATTAAATTGACTGTCAGTTTGTTAATTTAAAAATCACAATTTGAAATTAATTAATAAATTATATAATTTTCTAATTTATAAAAATATTTTATTAAATTCTTATATTTTTTTTAATTTATTTGGAATATTGTTCGTTATAACACCTTTTATCTTCAATCCAAAAACTCATTTACATTCATTGAATGATCCACTTTTCCGATAGATTATAGGATTATGCATATCTAGTCAAAAAATATAATTATATTTCATACAAATTGGAGGCAGTTTTTTTAATACGCGTCCGAAGCATGAGTATAGACATATCTAACACCTGCCATACGTTATACATACGGTGTTGTAAAACTATATTTCAACATGTTTATACATTCCTCTAACTCAATTTAACAAATGTTTACATGTTAGCATATATTTCCCATATGGCATTTATATAAATATAGGTATATATATATATATTTTTAAATTAGTATTCAGTCTATATTAATAAATCAGACACTATGAATGCAGGTACAAAGCGAGAAAATAAAAAATATTCTATAAATCATTCAACTCAAATCGGATCTTTTTATAAAGAAAATTTATGTTTTTTCAATTATTCTATTAAACTCAAAACTGGTTTAATATTTACATGAAAAAATTTCCATTTCAATAAATAGGAGTGTAAATTTTCATTTAAAATAAAAAAGGTTTCATAAATAAATGGCAAACAATGTTTGTTTGTTTTTTTTAAATTATTATTTATATAATAGATCAATTTGTTCTTTAGGATGGGAATAAATAAAATACAGAGTCGGAATCAATAAATAAACATGTATGGCGCAAAAAGGGGGAAGGCATACTGCAACTGCAAAATGTATTAAAATATTTTTTTTCAACTTTCTAGTTAAATTATTATGAATAAATAAATGATATGCGTATCGTTTGTCTTATCAATTTTATCTAAATATCTAAATTATAAATAAATTTATTTTATATAATATACATATTATATAATAATAATAATATATAAAATATGTATTTCTATATTAACAATGATAATTAACAATTCCTTTCAAAAACTTCATCATCTTTTTTTGGGAATATCAATTTTATTTTTGGCCTATAGGTTGGAGTTGTTTCTAATTATAATATTCCTGCATTTTATTATTAAGTATTATAAGGTATGCATATCCATATTCATCAACGCGAAACAACCCCTTTTCTTCAAATGTTTTTAGCTGAACATTAATATGGAAAAGTGAACTATAATTTAGGTTTTAATTATTTCTATAATATCCTTCAAAGATTTGTAATGTCTTTATTCATTTCCAAAAATGTATTTTATATTAGAAAATTAAAATAATTTATCTGGAATTTAACTGGAATTTAGACACGAAATTTTCAGAAGCAAGAGAAACTAAAAGTTTTTTTCTCAAAATAGAAACAACAGGATAGTAAAGATGTAATAAAAATATTAACTAAAATAAACACATTTAATAGAAAGTGTATATATATATGAAAAGATTAAACATATACTTACCTATACATACAAGGTCTGTTCATAAGGTTAATTTTGAATTTTCACAGGCTGTGTACATTCGATTATCGAATTTTTTTATTTTTTTTTGTTATGTTGGTACATATACGTTTCTCATATTATCAGCCATTTTGGATTAGTAGTTTGTTTTTAATAACTGAAAAAGTTAGACAAGTTTTTGTGTGTTTTTCAATTTTTTTAAACAATCTTTATTAAATTTTGCGTTAAAAATTGAATAAAGTGTTCCAACGCACTTAAAATTTTGAGTGTGGCATTCGGTGAGTCTACTTTGTCTCAAAAAAAATGTTTATAAGTGTTACAAGCGCTTTAAAAAGCACGCCAAGTTCGATCATATTTGAAGGTTTTGCTCACTGTTTTCTTCGATTACAATGACGTGGTGCATCTTGAATTAATGCCAATAGATCGTACTGTTATTAATACTACAAGGAAGTTATGAAACGTTTGCGTGAAGCAATACGATCGGAATTGTTAAAAAAACAAATCATAGATTATGCATCTCGAGACATCATTATTTGTTCGTGATTTTTTTGGCCAAAAGCAACACCGTAATCATGTCCCATCCACCGTATTAACCAGATTTGGCTCCTTGCGACTTTTTCCTATTCTCAATACTGAAGAGACCAATGAAAGGAAAGCGTGTTGCCACAATTGATGAGATAAAGTCGGAATCGAAGAACGAGCTGATGACCATACCGTCATACCAGAAGTGCTTCGACGATTGAAAGAAGCGCAGGCATAAGTGCATTATATCTGAGGGGAATTACCAAATGGATATTGATGAATCAATAAATAATTCAAAATTCACCTTTTCTTTTCAACAAACCTCATATACTATATTAAACGTATATCTAGTAGAAATGTAAACATTAAATTTAAGAACAAAAGCGTTGTAGTTAGTGTGTTCATCTACACCCCGATTGTTATAAAATTGTTTAAATCTAAAAAAGTATAGAATCTAGATAAAATCTAGATTTATTCATAATAAGCCTAATATTTTATACTTAATTTGTAATGCTTAGAAAGTTAAAAAAATTAAATTTTTAATTTTAAACAAATTTAAATATAAATATAAATAAAAATAAAATTAAGTAACATAAATTTACTACTTTAATAATTATACTTTCTTATATTTGTCTGTTCGGGTAGTTTAAAATCTTCTACGCTTATTAAATTTTCAATAATACTGAAGTTCACCACCTCTCAAACACATAAATTACCAATATTGAATTATTAAAGCTTTGGTGGCTGTTTTTATTTATAAGGGAATTTTGTAAATAAAACCACATATGGATATTTGTTATTGTAAATTTATTAAAAAAAATTGTAAATTTATTAAAAAAAATACAATAACAAATATCCATATGTGGTTTTATTTACAAAATTCCCTTATACCAATATTTAATTTAGCATATGTACATATTTTCTTCCTAATTACACGAAATACAAATTATACCTGATCTTAAATTTTACTTTAATATTAGTGCGAAATAAACAAAGATGAAAAATATTAGAAAAAAGTGTAAATTTTTTTAAAAAAATTTCGGTGGTTATCTAATAATATTAATAACATCAAATAAATCCTTACATCTTTAAAAGATTCAATTTCGTATTTTATTTATTTTTTCATGAAAAATTGTAGAAAAGTTATTTTTGTAATTATTATTTTTTATATTTTTTAAAATTTTATTTTTAATTAATTTCCTATCTTTTTTTTTGATTTCTCAAAATTTAAATATTTTATTTTCTCCCTTAACAAAAGAATTGTTTATTGTTTATTAATATCAAATCCCTTTTCTGGTGTATTTTATCTCTCTTATTCAGAATTAATTGATTTAAAAAAAAAATTAATTTCGCCATCTTATCTCATTATAGTCGAATCTTAATTGTATATTCTAATCTCTCCCATTTGCTTATTAATTTTCAATGATTAAGTCCTCCTATATCTTGCTAATTAAAATATATTTAAATTTAATAAATTAATTAAAGATTAGATCTTTAATTCAAAGTGCAGAAAATGATAATCAAATATTAGTAATTAAATAATTATAATCAACGATAGGCGGATCTCTTTTCTAATTGATTTTCTCCTATTATATTCAAGATTATTTTTGTATTCAAAAATTAATCGACGGTAAAAATTATTTGATAAATTATTTTAGTTAACCATTAATATCTTATAATTTCTTTGATTATTTTTATTTGAATTATAAGCGCTGATGGATAATTATTTTTAATATTTTTTTCTTAGTTGCATTTTTGGAATTTCAGTAATGTACCTATATATATATATATATTTCTTATTAAACTTTTAACTTGTTAATGTTTTGCGATCCATCTTTATCCAACCTTACCTTTTAAATACCAAATGTTCCTGTAATGCTAGTATGGATTCAGACTCCTTTTTAAGTAATTAACGACATTTAATTAATTATCCAACGATGTCATCGGTATCGTCCTATTGGCGGTGCCATGGGGGCGGAGCTTGGGGCGTGCCTCTTATGCCTCTTGCTTATTATGTACTTTATGTGATTGTCTTATGGGCTGATCTGATTGGAAGAAGGTGACCACGTGGGCAACACTTGCACGTTGACCCCAGCCACCATCTTGTCTCCATCTTGTGGATCACCTTTTGCAGAATCCAAAAAGAATTTCAATTGCTCACAGAGGGGAAGAGAGTAAAATCCTGGGTTAGAATACATCCCGATTAAATGACAATTGCATTCGACCAATCCACTCTTTTCCAGCAGCATCCATTCAACTGAACATCTGTCCACACATGAATTGTTATCTTTTTCAATTGTATATAACAAGAACATTTTTTTCCAATATTTGCTCTCATTTTATTTTTTTTCTATAAATTAAAAAAAAGGAAGGGTAGTTTTGAAGGTTATGACGTGACGGCGTGTGCAGGTGTGATATCCAATTTCGGAATAATTATCAAACTGAGACATTCATGAAACAATATTTTGAAGAGGATTTCCTGTATTTCAGAATTATTATTCTTTCTCAAAGAACAACAACCAATCATTCATTTCATCCGTCTAATCAATCAGCCATTATTTTTTTTATTTAATAAAGAATACAAATTATATTTAATTTCTTAAAAAAGAAATTTAAAATCTCTTTCAGAAGATTAATTCTCTTAAAATTAGTTTTAATGTTCTAAAAGTGGAAGATTTGTTTTAATATATATAATAATTATAAAATGGGATCTTTATATAATGTTCTTTTTAATTTCATAAAATTATAATTTTTTAGAAATTATATTTTTGATTTAATTTTATTTTTCATATTATTATGTTTATTTGTAAAATTAATATGTTTTAAATTGAATTTGATCAAATAACTTTGAAAACTTCTTAGTTTTGAGCTAAACTTGCGTCTTATAGGAGAAACCATTGTGACGTCAGTGGTAGGCAAGAAACCAGCATGGTTACCAAAACCTCTATGTTGCTTTAAAAAATTTGGGCTTTTCAAAGCATATTCACTAAACTGTTGTTTAATTTGGTCTTAAAAATTTTAAAATCATTTTATCTCAGTAACCATTACCAACCCAAACCGGGTGTAAATATAAATTTCTTTTATAGATATATTTTTTAAAAAAATTTTAAATAAAAAGCTTTTTTTTAAATATTGATTAAATTATACATATTATACGATATTATTTTATTTAATTCTTTTAAATAATTGGTTCTTTTTATGAGAACCCTAATTACATATTTTAAAATAATTAAATTGTATATATATAATTGTATTATATATGAATATATTGATACATATACTGAGTGAGAAAAGATAAAAAAGATACTTATCAATTAACCTATGTAATCTTAATTAAATACAAAATTTTATAAAGCCGTAAAAAAAATTATCCATCCCTTTTTTGAATGAATGATTAGATAATTTGATTGCTATCTAAACATGAGTAAATACTTATTAATTACAAGTTTAATTTTTTATTTTATTTTTTTTTTAATTGGCACTCCATTCATGAAATTAAATTTTCATTTATAACCTTATAGATAAGGTATTTTTTTTTCGTTTCAAACTCGAAGGAGAAGAATAAGATGATTTATTTATTTGCAATTTGGGGGGGGGGGGGCGGTTAATTTTTATTTTATCTTTTCCTAATGGCACGTTGCTGCCTCGTCGACATGATACTATTCTCTCAAGTGGGTTGCATGATCCAAAATAGAAGAGCACAAAGCGAATCGGTAGGGCGATAAAGAGGCGGCACTCTTTCAAAAGAGTCATTTCCATAGAGATGGCCAGAGGGTCCTTACGCCGGAACACCCACGTCACCGTTTTATCACCTGCAATTCCCCTTTAACCTCCGTACCGGCCTTCTTCCTGTACACTTGATGATGGCCGAAACGGCCCCACGACATCTTTATAGCCGTTCAATCAACAATTAAACCACGCCCGTGAATGAAATGGTTTAACGAGATTTATAAGACACAACTTTAGGACCTGACTTTTCTTACGAACCTTTTTTTAAAAACCTTTTTATTTGCAGCTTGGTGCTCGATTATATCCCTATATATGTCGAGAGAGAGAGACGAAGATTTAGTATTTATATCCTTCATCCTTTGAAACTAATTCCACTCCATTATTTTTGTCTAGATCAGTGTTTCTCAACCTTTTTGGACCAAACGCCCCCTTTGTAAGACCCGCTTCTTAATTCGCCCCCCTATAAATTTTTATAGATAAAAATTGCATGATAATCCCTAATTTAAGGTAGGTACACTAGGTGATACTTAGAGCTATATTGAAAAACCGAGTTTCAGAACCTGATTGCAAAATCATCTGACCTTTTTTTAGAACCATATTGAAAAAAATTGAAAAAAAGAGGAAATGTTTAAAAAGCCTGTTCGCAAAATCATCTTACCTTTTTTCGCCCCCCAAAAATAATAAATCGCCCCCAAAATCGTATAGTCAAATAATCGCCCCCTTTAAGATGTCGATCGCCCCCCAGGGGGCGATTTCGCCCAGGTTAAGAATCACTAGTCTAGATCAACGATATGTAATTATATAGTTATATTCAAAGTTATTATATCCTTCATTCAAATTAAATTAGATGAATAAAAATAGAATTATTTAATTTTATTAAATTTACAGACTTGTTCATAGTTACTTTTTATTTCTTTTTCTTTGAACAGACTTGCAAGGCTTTAAAAATTTTTCCGTTGCAAATTCGTTTCCGGCCTATCGTAAAACATCACTTACCCTTGTTTCTGTATTAAGATTTAAATTTTTACAGAAAAGAAAGACTTTTTGTCTATTTCATTTTGATATAGACAAAGATCGAATTATCAACGTATAAATTTATATAGCTTTGTAAGATAAGTCTATTTTATAATTATTTTGACAAAATCTTTTATTTAAAATTTTTTATAGCAGTAAAAACACTGAAAAGAATAATAATTATTAGATCATTTTAAAAAAATTTTTAATCATTAAATAAGTTGAATGATAAATATTTTTAACTCCACTAAAAGGTTAAAAACAATTTTCTACCATTTGTTCAATCATAGACATAGAAATAAAAGATTTTCAATGATTCTATTTAGTTAGTTATAAAGTCACCCGATTTCTAATGGCGATTCTTTAACTCAGGGGTAGGCAAACTTAATTCTGGTATGATTTTTCTTATTCATTTGGGATCGACCTTTGATCGACCTGTGATTTATGCTGAGCGATCGACCCTTTGTCCATGTCTGCTTTAAACAGTCCTTTTTCATGCTTACCAAATAATAGCTACGTACCTGGTACACCGTGCCACAGCTCGGTCATTAAAAAAATTATTCGTTATTATCGGGTTTGGCTGGCAATATTAATAACTGGTTCACTGAGCCACCGATCAAATAATTTAAAAGAACATAAAATAGTCATAAAACATATACACCTTAAACGTATGTATTAATGCTCTGAAAGACAGAAAATTTAGTCTTTTGATATAACATAATATATATTTCGTAATTTGATTTAATATAATATATTTTGTATTTACGGAATCGCTGGCTGTCGTAGTTGCTGACATCATATAAATTTAAAAAAACCAATGAAGATGATTTTTCCCGAGGCTGAAACCAATACAAATCGATTTTTCTTTATAAAAATTATCTATGGTGTGAATTTTAAAAAAAATCCTTAGAGTGGTTGAATATATCCAAAATACAAATATATATACAATTTTTTGCTAATATAATAAGATAAAATCAAAATATCCTTCACATTTATGAAACACACATTGAGAACATTCTAACTTCAGTGGAAACAATATAGTTTGAATTCACAAATTTCTAAATCTACCTTTTTGACTCTTGATATTTTATATTATTATATTATATATACATTTGTTTAGGAATTTAGGTTCACCTAAACCTGACTTACAAGCACATTACTATCCTGATCCACAGAGGGTAATTATATTTAAAGTTGTTTAAGTGAAACAAATTCATGTGTGGATTCAAGAAATATTATTTTATCGATCTATTCGAAATTTTCAAAAATTCACAATGGCATATAACAACGGTGGCCAAACCCTGGCTCTTTTGTAGTTTATTGTGGGTCAATTAAAAAATTTAAAGTTATCACAATTTATAATTTGCATATATTAAAATGGAAAAACTCTACGTCGTGACACATATTTATTTGCATATAATTATTTAAAGGAAATTTAAAATTTAGTTATTTCTATGAGTTTTAAAAATTTTGTTGTAGAATGTATCCGATCTATCCCAACTCTGTCTACTTTATTACAATAGCAACAGCAGAACTATTGCATGCATGCGAGGCGTACGTCTTATTATTAATATAATTAGGTGTTTTAATCGCGCACGTTTTTGTAAAAAATATAAAAATTCCGATTTGGCTCTTAAATATTTTCGATTTTTCAATATGACTCTAAGTATCACCAAGTGTTGCCATCCCTGGCATATAATATTAATTATTATATACAATTGAAATATATTGTTTTTTATCATTTACTTAGTTATGAATATTTATTAATTATTATTTATCTTATTACTATATTTTATAAACAATATCGCTCACAAAATAGGGATATGACCTGAGGTCGATAAGCACTTTAATAATTAAAATAATTTGAAAAAATCCATATGCATTATTTGAAAACCACAAAGTATAAATACTTAATTCCATTTCTAAATATTCATTGATAAATACGATAAAAATACGATGATTATTTATATAGATAATATTTATTAACGTTTTTCTATATTTTATTTTTCTATTTAATTTATTATAAATTGATTTTTGTAATCCCTTTTACTTTTGATAGACCTTTTTCATACTTTTCCGATTGTGTGGACCTGTCTACCTTTCAAAAATTCTAAAAGAAAGACCTCCAACAAACAGGAAATAAGGTTACAAATAAAGACCTTATTTTCAATATGCCAATGCTCCCATATACATCCTTTAAAAAAAAATGAAACTATTGTAAATTGTAACCAATCTTCAGATGAATCCAATTTAATTAATTCAATTAAATTTTTACAGATTTCAGGTCCTTTTTACTTTAAAAAAAACTGAAGTCTTTGTTACAATGTGTATAATAACAAAGAGTTTACAAGTAAAATTTATATATAAAAGTTCCTACCTAAAAATAACTACAATAATTTGTAGTTTTTTTCTGTTCATCTTACAGTTATTGTTTTGATTTTAGATTTTTCTTTTAACATTTTATTTCATTATACCTTATTTTAAGAAATTTTATTTTCGGAAAATGTCTAATTTTTTTGTCTCAATCGAATTTCATTAAAAACTCCCAATCCTTAAAATAAAGTCTACTTAATTAAAATAAAGTTTCGTTTGATTTAAAATTTAAATATTCTGAGAAATCAGGATATCTTCGAATCAAGATTTATTATCTGTAAAATTTTACTTAATTGACGTTTAAAAATGAATAAAAAAGAATAAAAAATAATATATATATATATAATTTTGTTTAAACTTGATAGCATAGTAAAATTTTAATTAATTGGCATTTTTCTACTATATATATATATATATTATAGCTATATAAATATAGTTTAAATATTGCAAAAAAAAAATAATAAAAGGCAGAACAAATAAATAAAATCTTGGAATAATTGAAAAAAAATTAAATTTGGTCTGTAATCACCTGGCCATAAAAAATCGGAAAATTGATGGTACGAGGGGTGGGGGGTGAGCAAAGGGGTGAAGGGGATGAGATACGAGAAACTTGAGGACGAAGTAGCAATTGAATGAATGGACGTTAGCGCAACGAACAGTCAGGCGAACCTTCTAATTGACTGCTGACCGGAAGCGGTCTCATCTCGCAAGCTGTCACTTCCGCCTCCGTTAACAGGTTCCAAAATATTAATAACAAATTAAAATGCCCGAGTGAAAATCGTTAAAGTCCTAAAACCTCATCTCTACCCTAATGAAATAGAACCGAAAAAGCCCTTAATTAAATGAACAAATCATTTGAAAACAGGCTTGTCAATAGCAATTAATGAATTAACTCAAATTTACTCAAATAATAATTTACTTCGACGTAATATCGATAATAAACAAAAAATAAAAGAATTATTTAATGGAAGGGGATTTATTTAAGCCAGCTTTCATTAGTAAACCAATAATCTCGTATTATTAATTCAATTAAAGATATATTCAAATGAGATGTAAATTTCTAAATGCGTGGCTTGTTATAAAAAACAAAGCTCATGATAGAAGAAAAAATATTGAGAAATTTGTTTGAAGACAAGCTTTGTTTTTTTTTTTTTTTTTTTTTTTTTTTTTTGTGTATTGGCTGGGCTGGGTCTTAAGGGAGGACGACACGCCGCTTGTTAACCCTGCATCCGGAGGAGAGGCTCTCCTCTGTCCGTCTGCCTCTAAGGTATGGACAGAACATCCAAAAAAAATGTTCCTTTTGTTTTTATATATACGAAGATCTATTTGACAAACACAAATGATGCTCGGAATATTTTATAATAAAATTTCAATTTGAAGTATATAAATCATAATTCATGAATCATGGGCCAAGACAGAGAAAAAGGACAATGAATTTGGCTAAATTATTTACAACGTTCAAAACAAAACCAATAAAATTTTCAAAAGGTCAAAAATGTTGAATATGAAATGAAGATTTTTTAAACATTCCTTTTTGTCCCAGAAAAGAAAATATGATTGGAATTAACATTTATTTATGCTCCATATCTTGTTGTAACATAAGATATTATCAAAAGAAACAAACAGTTAGGGAGTTATGTTAGCATTTAAAGTTACAATTAGTCAAAATATATCTTAATTTGCAAATAAACCATTAAAAACGGTGTAATAATTTGTTTATATAAACATTAAACATTAACATTATACACTGACAATTATTTAAACAATGCACTATATATAGTAACTATAAAAATATCATCTACAACATTATTTATTTATTTTATTATCAATAACATTGATCAATGTTAAATTAAAACATAAAAAAAAATTATGGATCACAAATTGGCTAATAAACATACTTTTTTAAACAAAAACTTAAAACTCAATGGTAAAATACAAAACTACTGAACTTGAGAATACAGGTTCAAACCTCTCCAAGTTTACAAAAATTTCAAATATAATATTTAAAAATAATAAAAAAAATAAATGAATAAACTGGATAATATGTGTGGCCTGATAGACCCAATTAAAAATAAACAATTGTAATTATTTTATTTGTCATTCCATATATGGGGTGATCATTTATTCTCTTGGCTAACGTGGGTAAATTGCCCCCCCCCCCTTACCCTCATCCCCAGCAAAAATTATAATAATACAAGAAAATCTTAAAAGAAAAGTTTAAAACATAAATTTAATATATTTCTAGATTTCTAGATTTATTACAGTTTTTGTTATTGTTTGTTAAAATAAATAAAGTACCTGTTTATATTATATGTTAAATTTTAGATATGTTGATTATAATGTTTGTGATTTGTTGATTTGTCAATATTTGTTGACTTTTTGTTTACACTCAGTTAAAGGAAAATTACACTATAAAATTAATCGAATTTTATCATTATTATTATAATATAATGAATTATCTAATTAGAGAGATTTTTCGATATATGTATATTATACTAATAAGTTACTCGGGTATTTAATCCAAAACGAATCGTTATACTAAATATAAAATTTATTTAATATACAATTAGAATTAGGATTTAATGTAGAAAAATGATTCAGGTAGATAAAAAATAAATTATTCGTAAAAATTATTAATATATCATTTTAATTTTAAAGTAAATATTACTACATTTTTTATTGCAAAATAATCATAAGCAAATTCATTTGGATGTTAAAAATTTATAAATCTTAATGTATATATAACGAATTTATTGAAATGAAAATGAATATGTATTTCTCGAGAGGTAGGAGGGGTCTATCCAAAATAAAATTATACTCGTACTATTAAAGAATTTTTTTTACTTAGAATTAAAATGTCAAAATTAATCAATTGAATTTAAAGAGATAATTTTATTTGAAAATACATTAAAATAATTTTTAATAAATCATATACACAACTTCTAAAAGATTTTTGAAATTCTTCTTGCAACATCAAAGAAATTTCAGAAAAAAACTTTCTATTTTCATATTTTCAGATTAATTATACATATAAACAAATACTAGACAATTTGATATGTAATTTATTAATATTCGTTGAATTATTTATAAATTTAAAATAAATATTTTTATAAATGATTTATAATAAAATATTTATTTTAATTTTTCTGTTTTTTTTTTCTTATAAAAAATTAAAATGTTTTCCTTGTAAATATCATTTATAAATTATTTCAGAGGCAGTGAAAATTTTTAAATTATATGAGTTCATTAATTTAAAATAATAATTATTCTTGGAATGATAAATATGCATGTTTAATTGTCATACGGAGAGCATAAATTAAGTTTATATATAGTTATTGTTAAATTTACAGATGAGATCAAAGGAAATTATCTTGAAAACACATTTAATAATAACTTATCTAATTATAATAAAAAAACATTTTGCAATTTTTTTTTATTTTATTTTTATTGTAAATTATACCACCCGGGTGCTGCTTTTCGACTGTACCATTTAAAAACAAACAACCTTAATTTGTTATTTTATCCGTAATTGAGCGAGAAGCTTCTGAAACGCATTAGCATTAATTATTTAGATCGCCACTTAATGTCAATAAGAAAAACATTTTATACGATAGACTAAAAATAATTGTAGTGAACACACACTCATCTTACGACCCTTGTGATTATTTCTGGATGTAGAATAATTATCCACTAAAATAATTTTCATTATTAATTAAGCGCTAATATAATATAATATACTTAATTTATAATATGACTAATATAAATAATTTCAAAAATTGTTTAATCAGCTACACATTAATTAAAACATTATAAAATTGAAAAAGTATTTAAATATTTCAAAAATTTTTAAAATATTTTTTATATTATTATTATCTGGGAGGCAATGCGCTCAAGGGTTAGGGTAGCGGTACTATAACCGTATCTAGTTAGTTGTAAAAACGGGACATTTAATATAAAATAAGTTGACCTGTGGCCAGGTCCGAACCGACCGACCCGTCGCGACGGTTTGAAATAAATTAATTTCCAGCTACAGAAACAATTTCAAATAATTTTAATATATCTATTAATGTAATAAAAAACAGATATGGATACATAAATATTTTTAATTTTATTGTATTTATAATATACTAGCTGCTCCGAGCGCCTTCGGCGCTCCTCACACCTAGACAGGGGCTCCGCCCCCTGTACCCCCGAGTGATACATAATATTTGGTTGAAAGTCTGTATGTAAAAGGTTTTCATCCATTTTGTTTCAATCAGTATAAGTAGATAAGACATGTATTTGTTTTCTTGTAAAATATATTTTAATTTAATCAGTAAATTAATTATATATTATTATTGTATATGTTATATTTATCTAACTCTGTGTCTCTACAGTTTTCGAAAGTTCTTAGCCGCAGCATCCACATTTCTCTAAGCGTCCCTATCCTGAGCTACAACCAAATCCTACCCTGTCCCATCTCTCCCATGTCCCTTCCTTCATTGTCCACCCACCTTGGTCCTTGGTCTTCCACCGGATGTTTCCCAATCGGTTTCTCCCAATTTCTAGTTTCTCCAATTCCAACCGCCTTCTCGATTTTATAACCTTAACTATATCTGGACATTATTTCTCGTTATGCCATCTCCGCCATCCCCCTGTGACCTCATCTTCTTTTGGCCTATAAATGCTGCGAACAATATTAATCTCACAAATACTCCAAATCTACTCGCGTCTCCCAGAGTCATCGATAGGGTGACCAAACGTCCCGTCTTTAGGTGCTCTGTCCCAAAAATGTCTTCGGGACACCCTACTGTTTTTTCAATATTTAGGACATTTCGTAATTTTTTTTTCAAAATTTTTTCAATTTAGTTCTAAAAAAAAGGTATACCGTTTGTCCCGGTTTGGTGTTTTCGAAATATGGTCACCCTAGTCATCGATCAACATGAAAAATAATTGTTTTATATATTTTAATTTTGATCCTCTTTGATGAGATAAGCCCCTTTACTGTATAATAACAGGCGTTACTCAATTACAACGTCGATTTAAATTCTTCTCGAATATTATTATCTTAAATATTTAAATATTTATACTTTTTCAAATTCTACATTTTGTATGTTAATTGTATGTAAGTCGTATCCGTATCTTAATTCTTGAATTTTTTTGTTTAATTACATTTCGGTTGATTTTTTCCCAATTTCTCTAATCATATGTCTCCTCTTCCAGTCCAATTCATTTACCTATCAATGTTGCATAAGGAATTTAAATTTCTTAATTTAGCTAGAACACTCCATTTTTTAAAATTTTAAATAGAGGGAGAGAGAGAGGTTCTAATTATATATATATATATATCTGTTTCTATGACAACAAAAAAGTAAACAAATTACATACATACAAATACTCTCCTTTATATATATTTCTGGAAAATGGAACACCCGCAGCTCAGCTCAGGAGTTACCTAAGATTCTAATTTCTTTTTTATTTTTCATCATTTGAGGTACCCTTCACCTCAGAAAAATTTGGTTACCTTACTCCTTGTAGTTTAGGCTCTGGAGTTTTTTGCGTACAGACGGACACTAGCGTATTAAATATATAGATATGTAAGACCAGGCTGTGACGTCATGAATGGCTGGATGACGTCATATAATTTTAAATCAAGAAAAAACTAATAAAGATGATTTTTCTCGAGTATAAAACAATGCAAAGTGATTGATTCGTGATGATATGTAAAAAATCTCCTCATGTGAAATTTGGTAAGAAAATAACCCTTCCCTTCCTATCGTCGATCGCTAATACTACCACTTCCGGTTTCCGAATTTGCACCAAAAGTTGATCAATTCATCCCATTGATGCATTAAGTAAATATACCAAATTTCATCAAAATCCGTTCAGCCGTTCAGGCTGTACACATCTATACGGACGGACGGACAGACGCACAGACGGACGAACGGACAGACATCATGCTAAAAATACTTTTTTCTGTTAAGAAAATGCATGATTCGTGGAGATATGTAAAAATCTCCACATGTGAAATTTGGTGTGAAAACAATACCTCCCTTACTATCGTCGGTCGGTAAAAAGGATATTTAAATAATTTTCTTTTAAAAAATTAATAAATTTATTTAACATAGAAGATGTTTAATTCCGAAGGTAACATTTACATATATATAATATGAAATCTCTATATATTAATAATGTATAATATATAATGAAAAAAGATAAGAAAATAATATCTGCGGAAATATCATAATTTAATTTAAATTTAGATAAATATTTATGAAAGAAAATATCACCTTATAATTATCTTATAGATAATTTAGTTAGGATTTATTTTCAGTGATATTGTAAGATTCGTCATAAAATCAATCTTTTTTTTTTCCTCCCCTCTTTAATCTTCCCAATGACAAATGATAATTTCTTTCACTTCCTTTTCATGATTGGCTTGTTCCGTTTCCCTTTTTATTACCCTCCTTCCGATTGATTCGGATTCCATGTTACTCACCCACAATTGTTGCAATCATGATCACTTGTCTCCATTTGTCCCTTTCGAGAATTCCCATTGATCTATGTAAACTTTCCTCCACCTTCCCTTCTTTAACGAACAAGATCACCCTCCTCTAAAAATACAGCGATCGGCTTAAATGGATTAACGAACAAGCATAGAGCACACCGGAACAATGCATACAAAGGTATTAGCAAACAAGAACCGGATACCATGGCCAGACATGCCCAGGCCCCTCATAATGCTTAGATTAGTGACCAATAGTCCTTTATGCCTTTATGTACAAATAACAAGATTATACCTTTCAGGTTGTTGCCTTTTGTAGGAAATTGATGCGGAAACAGTTCTTCGTTTCTTTTTCGAGAGAACAACAACGACAACAACAACAACAACCCTTTTAGAGCCGTTCAAAAGACCGTTTAACTTCACCGCTTTGATCCCCAGGCATATTTGCTTTCTGAAAGAAATGTTTCTCTCCGAAAAACAGCCATTATATAGTGCTTGATAATTTCTTTAAAGAATTTTAAGCTTGCTCAGAAACGGTCTTAATTATATGTTATTACCTATTCAAATATTAAATTGGTTGATCTACTTGGGGCATTTTAAATCTTCATCTTAATGTTGTGGGGCCAATTTCAGAATATTTTTTTTTAATAAGATCAGCTGATTATTCGCAGATAAGTATCATATTCTGGTTTGACAAGAATAGGATGTAAAACAGCTTCACTAAAGTAACTTTTAGTTTTCTTTTTTACACTTGAAAAATCTGATTTATTTTTAATATAAATTTAATTATATAATTATAACCTTTATAAATGAAACTTACCTCTAAAACTATATAAATACGATTATTTTTATTTTTTTTTTTTTTTTTATTTAATAAGATAATGAACCGGAAAAATGAATATTATTCTTATTATTATTATTTCACTTGAAAACGAATATATTTTTTCATTTAACTCGTTTATCAAATATTGTTTGTTTTTTTTTTCAAAAAAAAGGGATTGGTTCTTTACATTAACTATCCTTTCTTTAACCCCCTGATAGCTTGTGAAAGCCTAGAGAGGTCGCTTCCCTCCAGGCCAGTGGACATTATCATAAGTTATCATTAAGATAATCTTTTCAAAAATCACTTGCAATCTCTTTAAGATTTTTCTAAAAACTTTTATATAATGATTTATTTAAAATTATATCTTTATAACTTCCCTGATTGTTTTTTTTTATTTAACAATCATACTGAATAAACATGTAGTCATAATCATTATAATATGACTAAAATTTCAGGATTCTTTTTATACTATTGAATATCAGTCAAGGTTGACATTAATAGATAATTCAAATTAAATCTTTTTAATTATTTTTAACTTTTCTTAATAGAAATAGAAAGAATAAAATGTTGAAAAACGTCTTTTTCCTTGAACCTTTTTCATTAATATCTTACTATTATTATTATTTTAACCCTGAATAAACCAGAAATTTAATATTTAAATTTTTTTAGAATAAAAGAGTATATTGACTATGGAAGGGATTTAATTAATATAAAAATAATAATAAAATATAAAAAAATAACTGGAAAACGGCTAACTCTGAAAGCTAAAAAAGAATATAGTATTAAATCCAAACTAAATTTAGTATAAATTCAATGTATAATACAAAATTTCAATATAATTATAATCAATCTTTTATTATTTACTATTTTCTTCGTTTATTAATTTTATATTTTAAACAAAATTTCTATCATCGAGATTAGATATTTGAATTTAAATAAATTATTTCAGTATTTATAGAATATAAATCATTACTTATAGTGAATACTATATACGATATAAATACATATATATATATATATATATATATATATATATATATATATAATTTTTGAAATTTATAACAAAATTTCTCCGTTTTTTACCGACCGACGATAGTAAGGGAGGTATTGTTTTCACACCAAATTTCACATGTGGAGATTTTTACATATCTCCACGAATCATGCATTTTCTAAACAGAAAAAAGTATTTTTAGCATGATGTCTGTCCGTCTGTCCGTCCGTCCGTCTGTCCGTCCGTCTGTCCGTCCGTATAGATGTGTACAGCCTGAACGGCTCAACCGATTTTGATGAAATTTGGTATATTTACTTAATGCATCAGTGGGATGAATTGATCAACTTTTGGTGCAATTCCGGAAACCGGAAGTGGTAGTATTAGGTACGATAGGAAGGAAAGGGTTATTTTCACACCAAAGGAGATTTTTTTATATATCACCACGAATCATGCACTTTGTATTGGTTTTATCCTCCAGAAAAATCATATTTATTAGTTTTTTCTTAATTTAAAATTATATGACGTCATCCAGTCATTCATGACGTCACAGCCTGGTCTTGCATATATATTATAAATAAAATAAAATTAAAAATGTTTATATTTATTATTTATGTATCCATATCTGTTTTTTATTACATTAATAGATATATTAAAATTATTTGAAATTGTTTCTGTAGCTGGAAATTAATTTATTTCAAACCGTCGGTCGGTTCGGACCTGGCCACAGGTCAACTTATTTTTCTTACGCTAAGAATCAATTACTATTATTATTATTATTTATTAATTTTTTTTTTTATAATTGTCCAATCTTTTTTCTATCTCTTTAACAAGATATTTTCGCTTGTATTACTTGATGTTAAACAATTTGAATGCTGAAATGAAAATCTTGTAAGCGACCAAAGTGGCGGCCTCGCTTTCGTGGGTAGCACTCATTAGAGCTGGTCCTCCCTGGCCGGCCATCGGGCCAAATGGAGGTTGCCCCCGGGGGCCCAAGGCAACTTTATAACAGCAAACTCGTGTTGGGCAAAATGCACCCTCTCTCCCTTATGCCTTTAGTGTCATCGGGACCATCCCGGCCTCTTACTCTTCTTCAATGTTCCAATCGAATATGTCTTGGGATACATCCGGTTCCGTTCCATTAATTATCAGGATGACCATTTGAGAAACAAGTCCTAATCCAATAGAGAACAACTTGCTCGATGAATTTCTTAGAATACATGTCTAGTCTCATTCATTCCACCTATCGATCCAATTGGCCAATAAATCAATAAACAAATCAGTTCTTTAACTGCATGATAAACAATCATTAACACAATTGTGTGTGATCTGATACATTTTAATTTCTCTTCATCCATGAAGAATATATAATAATTGTTATTAGTATTATTTTTTAATGTTATTGATTATTAATTATTTTATTAAAATTATATTAAATGTTATTCTATGCAATAGTCGATTACGAAGAATGTCGATCGCGTATGAGTTAGAAAAATTAATGGCGATCATACTAATATGAAGTTTACCCATTCCTAGATTGTTTTTCTAAAATTTTAAAGAGGTTAAATTTTTACATCTGAATAATTAAATAATAAATTAACTAATAATAATAAATAATTAAAATTGAATTAATGAATCGTTTAATGATTTATCTTATTAAAGCCTTATTCTTTTTTCTATATTCATTAAAGAAATAATAGTAGTTTTCAATTATATAGCCTCTAGACCTGCTGACTATTTTTTTTTCAAATTCATGTCATCAACTTCTGAATTGTATGTAATAGATAAAATAAAATTATATATATATAATTAAATTAAAATTAATTTTAAATTATTTTACATAAATTACAAAAATATGATATAACACAAATTGAAATAAATAAAAAATATTTTGAATTGGTAAATTTTATATTAAATATTTATCTAATCACTAAATTATCAAGTTTATTGGATTCCACTAAAGAAGTGAAAAAAACTTAATTTTATTTTTAAATATATTTTTTTTTCTTATCTGAGCTATCTAATTATATCTCGCTTAATTTAAATTATACGTGCCTGGTTTGAGACTAAGGTAAATGTTTCCTTTTCAGAGGAAGTATTAATTTGGCATAAAATAATGATTATGATGTAATTAGAAACTCTCCAAAGAAATTAAATTTTAATTTTCCTTCATTAAAGGTTAGAAAATTAGTTATTATGACCACCCGAAGTGAAAGATAGATATTGAAAAAAATTTTATACGAATTTTATACCTTATCCTTATAGTAAATATTATATTTATCAATATTTTATTATATAAATATAAAAATTTAGTAATAAATTAATAATTTTAATCTTTATTGTATTATATATATATTAATTCTTTATAATACAAAATTTAAAATATGGCCTATGTTTATCAAATATAACAGTATTTACCTATATTTATTACTTATGCAAAATATTTGAAAATTGATACTTCCAAATTTTAATAATTAAATTTTAAATCAGATTTTTTATATTTTTTAAAAGATTTTTTTATGAAAAAAAAAATCATTTACTTTCTAATTAGATTCCTTAAATTTATTTAAAGAAAACTGATCAATATGAATCTTTTTAATAATTTTAAAAATTTAAGAAATTAATAAGTATTATATAATAATATATTAATTATATAATAAGATGTTTATTCTTCTACATTGTGTGGTCTAATCAAAAAAAAAAAATAAATTTCTTATTTCTTATATAAATCTCAATTATAAAATTATTCTCTGCATACATTTAATTTTCTGTTATAATTCTCCTTTATTAAATTATTATAAATATACATATTTATAATAGACCAATTAAAATCGTGGAATGGCTAATTGAAAATCCTAATGAACGACAAGTTCTAACAATTAACCTTCGATTTGTCTCCGAACCAAAATCAGTATGACTCGGAGAGCAAAAGGTTATTTCAGTTACCTCCACAATTACATCTACCAATTAGAATATAATCATATTTTCTATCTATATGGATGCATTTAATTAACATTCTAAAATTAAAGTCAATTTAATAAATTCATTTGAAAATTAAATATATTTTTTTAATCTATTCTATAAATTCATCATCAGTTTTTAATTTTAAAAGGAAAAGTAATATATAAAATAATATAAAATATATAATGATAATAATAATAATAAAATTTAAACTAAATTATCGAAAAGTGAATAAAAAACACGATCAATGAAGTACAATATCCGGCATAGAATTAAATCGTGATTTCTTAATGGACCTAAATGTGAACTTCACTATTAATTGATTTGATTTAATAACATTTTTTTTAAATATATCATTATTAGAAAGAAAAAGAAAATTACTATAATTAAAAAGACCACTCAAGTATTGGAGTTAAATTTTATTATTATTATCCTTTGATAGTCCAACCTTAGTGAACACTGATATTAAATTTTCTTATATTAAAACTATAAGTGTGCACATATATTAACAAATAATCGTATATATATTATTATATATAATATTGCAATCCATAAAACATCTCTAACAGAAATTTTTAGTTTATTTTTTTTAGTTATTAAATTTGTATATCAACTATTGAATATTTCTTTTTAAAATTGATAAAATCTATCTATCTCTGTGGCTCTATGGAACTCGAAAGTTCTTGGCCGCAGCAATCATACTCCTTTAAGTATCCCTATTTTGAGCCACAACCCTTCAATCTCTACCTCCTCCCATCTCTCTCACGTCCCTTCCCACAGTATCCACCCAGGTCTTCCAAGCCGACGTTTCCCACTCGGTCTCCCCGCCAATATATTTTTCGCCATTCTTTCCTCTCACATTCTAGCCATTTGCCCTACCCATCACAGCCTTCTCGATTTTATAATTCTAACTATATCTGGAGATGCATAGAGATCATGCAATTCCTCGATAGGCAGTCTCCGCTATTCCCCGGTGACCTCATCTTTCTCTGCGAAGAATCCTATTCTCAAATACTCTAAATCTACTCTCGTTTCCTAAGGTCATAGACCATGCCTTAAACCCATACAATACAACCGGAAAAATAATTGTTTTATATATTTTAATTTTTATCCTCTTTGATAATAATTTTGACGCGATAAGCCTAGTGCATGCAAACTCGTTTTAAACTCTACTCGAATATTATTATCCTTCGTGATTACAGAACCTAAGTATTTAAATTTTTCTACATTTTCGAATTCCACATTTTGTATGTTAAGACTTTGTGTGCTAATACTATTCCTCTCTGTTACTAAATAATTTATCTTAGCACTATGAATTTCTAACCCCACCTCTTTCCCTGCTTCGATTAATTTTTCTAGGCTATCTTTGATTGCCATTACCGAATTTCCTATTATATTTAAGTCGTCTGCGTAACCTAATACTTGAATCTTTTTGTTAAGTTGGATTCCGTTTGATTTTTTCCCAATAAAATTTTTTAAAAAAATCTTAAAATAACTCTATATTGAAATTTTTTTATTAAATTTTATTAATTCAAAAAATTTCTTTCCCATTTCTAAAATTGGCTAGAAAAGAAAAACAAACACATTTTTTATTTTATAATAAATAAAATATATCATGATAATTTTTTTATATAAGTAAAAATAAAATTTTAAGATTATTATTAAAATTTGTCAATATAAAACAAAATTATAAAAAAAAAAATCAATGGAACAAAAATACTTAAGTTTATAAAACATTAGGGTCTTCTTATGGAACAAATAAGTATATAAAGTAAAATAGATATGTTACAGTTAAAATTATGTATATAAGATAAACCAATGATAACATCAAAAAACCGAGAACAATAAATATATTTGTTTATTTTTTCTATTAAATTTTTTTAAATAAATTATTAAATTTTATATTTTTATTATACTATATTGCATTTTTTTTTTGTTAAAGGTTTAAAAGATAAGATTTAAAAAATTCAGTTAAGAAAATGTGGTGGTATACTGAATAGGCGGTAGACTCTACTTTCAAGATCACAATTTTAATTTGCTCACTTTTTTAGATATAAATAAATAAAAGGCAATTTTCTTTGCATACATATTAATTAAATTATTTAAATATATAGATATATATATAAAATTCACCTTAAAATGTAAAAATACACCTGACCTGTTTCATAAAGAATCCTTTCCAATTTAATTGTAGTGGATTAAAAAAAAATTATACATCGTTGAATTTAATTAAAGACAATTACAGGTTAAATATTATTTTAAAAAATTACTTCCGATCACAAATTCTTTTTTAATAGATATTTTTATTGTATATAATTTTCTATTAATGTTCAAGATATAATTAACCGATTGGGGTAATATTTTAGTGTGATTTACCAACTGGAGAAAAAAAATTGATTCCTTTTAGTTAATAAAAAAAAATCAATATGCAATTTAATCAATTTAAACGCAAGTTCAATCAGACAGGAAATCTTTAATTACAATCCTCGGATAAAATTTGAAAACTTCAAGTCGGGCCGACAAAGGAGTTGCTTCGCGCGGTGCGCATACACAAATACAAGTCCAAAACATGATTCAGATGCCCGCGTTTTTATCCGTCTACCGAAAACCTGAGACAATTTCTGTTTACATATTTTGTTCCCGTTTTCTTTTATTTCATTTTATTTTTGTTTCAAAGACATCAAACAAATTGGTTAATTATTTTTGAACAATATGATGTCATTTTCATTCCTTTCTCTTTTCATAAATTACAAAAAAATAAATAAATAAATAAATAAAATAGCAAATAAAGATCTTTTTATATATTAGTAAAACTTTTTGTGTTTTGATTATATGTATTGTTCTTCTCTTGGAAATTGAGTTGAGAAAAACATTTATTTATCAGTTTGTAATTATTTAGCAAAAATTTTTTGAATAACTGAGATTGTCCCTTATATTATATTATTTTTATTTTTGAAATTAAGTTTTGATTGAATGAATTTTTACATTCTATTCTCAAATAAACATGATTTATTCTTCATTTAATTTCATATCTCATTGTCGTTTTAATTTACCAAAGATATAAATTCTCAAATAAAATATATTCTAATGTTCTATGGAATATTTTCTTCTTATAATTATAATATTTCTGAAATACCACTAGGTATTTAAATATAATATCATAATAGATTGTTATTAAATTATTATATCTAAATACATTTATTATTTTCAAGTTTAATAATTTATCCACATATTTGCCAGTTTAGACATTGATTTCTTTTGATTTCATCTCATTAAAAATTATATTTTGTTAACTTTATCCTTAAATTCAGTACTTAGGCATTTTTTTTATTACTTTCTTATTTATTTGATATTTTTTATTACTTCATAATAATATAAATTATTATAGTTAAATTATATTATTAAATTATATATAAATTAGGTGTTATTTTTTTTTAATTAAAGAAAAAATCTGGAGTGTCTCCACTCGACTATCTCGCAAATTTGAATTGGATAATCAAGCTTTTCCTAAATTTGAAAATTAATTAAAATTTTATTCTATTTGATCATAGGATTTAAGGTTTTTAACATAATTTGCACTGATAACATTTTATTGAAATAAGAAGGCAATCAAATAATATCAATATTGTTTTAATTTTTTTAATCGTAAATCAAATTCAGTTGGGACGAGGTAAAACATAGTCTAGAGGTCTAGACTAGACTAAAGATGGATCTTAATAATTAAAATTATTGTTAAATTTAAAAACTTTATATTCATTTTTAACTCAGCAATTCAATCAAGCTGAAATTCTATTTATATATAGCAGTTTTATACAATTTTAAATCATGTGAAAAACTATCAAACATATATCCTTATTTTTTTATGGTCAGTTTAGAGAAAAAAAAAAGAAATGAAAACGTGGTAGGTAATGTTCCTCTTCAGAATGATCTTCATTTCTCAAAAGTTAATAGACGAAACTACGAATTTGGAATAATGCCCGTGTACCAAATTTCATTATTCTAGCTCAAACCGTTTTTACCTAATCTTGTCTACATACACACACAGAGAGAGAGAAGGAGAGAGAAAGAGAGACAGACAGACATTTCAACCTTAGTGAAAATTACTCAGGAGCCTTCAAAACGGGTAAATACATCTAAATTTCGACATCGGAAATTTTCGTGATCACAATACTATCACTTGCGAGATAGTATCAGTATCTAATTTACTATTCATAAGAATTTTCAATTCAAGACTATTAAAAATACTACTAATTTCTTACTTTAATATTACACATTTCTTGTGTTCTTCCCACTGTGTGTATTAAAATTACTCTCAAATATAAAAATCTAATAATTTGGAAATAACTATTACAGTTGAACAATATCCGTACATTTTTTTTTATTTTTAATTCATAAAAATGATTTATTCTCCTCCTTCAATCTCATTGTCCTCATGTACCGTTTTTTCAATTTTTTTTTAAAAATTATACATACTGACTGCAATTATAAAAACAGATGTACATTATATCTATATTCTCTATTATTTACTATATAAAAAATATTATCTTAAATTAATTACAATATATTAAATTAGGAAAGAAATAGATAGAATTTGAATTCGTTTCTATTATATAAATATAACTAAAGAGACGAATTGAAAATAAAATGTTTAGCTAAAGAGATATATTTTTGATCTTTTAATTTTCTACTATATTACAATATGTATTATTATTGCTAGTCGATATCTTATTCTATAATTCTTTCTCTTTCAGAATTTTTGTAGTTGAGATTTTACAAATATATTGTAAACTTTAAATCACAGAATACCATTAGAAATATAAATTTATTTTTTTTAATTTTTTTGAAATATATTTTATAATATCTTATAATTGGAGGGGTTTCAGCCCCCACAATCACAATTAAACTAAATTAGATTTAGTTTAATTGAAGATAAGTATTATTATTTTTTTTTTATTTTTATTTTCTTTTTTAAATTTTACGAATATTTTTCTATATGAAATATTAATGAGGGCAGCTACCCTTTCTGAAACTGCCCTCCTTTCAGATGTCTCTTCTGAATTTGTTCAGTGTTTTCAAACGAAAGTTCAAAGGCTCCAGAGGGCACTATGGCCTAGGCACACATTTCCCTTTAATATGAAAGTCAGCACGTGGAGAGAACAAACAGACAAAAATTAATTTATTCCACTCACATCATCCAAAGGGAATTCTAAACACAAATACTGCATCAATTTATTCCCCTCTGCTCCAAGAGTTTGAAGATCATTTTGCGTCACAACATTTTTATTGTTCTTAAATTCATCTTAAAACTTTTGTATAGCATTAATTAATTAATGATATTTTAACAATTTAATTAATTAGTTTCGAATTGATAAAAAAAAAACTTTGATTTAAAATTTTAAATGATGTTGTAAATGAAGAAATAAATTTTTAGGTGTATCATTATAAAATATATAATTTGCTTTTTATAAATATTTTAAATTATTATTATATCTATTAATAAAGAGAACATTAATTCCATAAGAGACATAATATATTTTTTAAATATGTACTTATTCTATAATTTTAAAAATCATTTAGCTTCTGTTTGACATTGATGAATAATATTTCTACAATTTTATAATTTTTCTTTTTGTTTAATTCTAAAGGAAAAAAAATTATATTAAAAATATAGTATTTAGTTTTTTCAAGCAAAAAACAAGAAAAATATTTTTAGTCACCTAAACATACATACATAGACTTTTAAATATCCATAACCATCTCTCCTTAACTAAATAGATAGATAAAAAATAATTTGAATTGCTATACTGGTATACATATAAACTAAGGATTTGAATAAAAAATATAACAAATTATTTATAGATCAACAATTTTTAAAAGACCATTCATCCGTCCAAATTTACTAATATAAACATATAAAAATATAAATTATCCTTTTTTTTTAATTTTTTTCTTTAAATGTTTGCCCTCATTATAAAATTTCTCAGCATGATTTTTTTTTTGTCAAGCTGGACACGCAAGTCACGTGAACCAGAAATGTCATCGCACTCATGCCTTGAAAATGTCAAATGAGTGCTTTTAAGGGGGTTGCTAGGGGGAAAACGGGATGCCCGCCATCCATCACTTCTGTTTCTGGCTGACAATTACAAGACGTTAACTAATATCCACATGTGTTTCTTGGAGAACACCACCTCCAATTGCTTGGAACCAAAAAACGACCCTCTTTGTTTATTTACTACCCTATTTAAGTATTTATCTGAATACACTTTTGGAAAAGAGCCATTATATTCAAATTATAATTAGAATCTAAAAGAAATAAATTAATTTTTATATTTTCGGAAAACAAATAATACTACTATTCATATATTTCAACTAAACAATAAGAAATTAATTTTTGAAATAGGAAAATAATCTTAGAATATATATAAGTATAATAAATATATAACAAATTTATAATTTATCATTTATTTTGAAAAATATATGATATTTATAACTACTAATTACTAATATGATTATTATTATTATTATTAGTATTACTATTATTATTAGAAATGGCGTATTGGCAGCTCAAGTGATGAATGGCATATAATTAATAGGTAGAATAAGATCGGAAAAATTAAAATATAATACACTATAAAATAATGAATTTTGGGATTTGTTGATAATCATAGAAATAATTTTATAGTTAATATCTTTCTTTTAATCCTTAGTTTTCTAGTAATTTTTAAGAGAGGATACTAATTTATTTGAAAAAATTTAAAAATCTTAACAATTACTTTTCAAATCTCTACTTTGTATTGTTATAAACATCGATTCAAATCAAGATAACAAAAAATTAATTAAAAACAAACAAAAATAATAATATTAATAAAAATATATTTTTATTTTATTTTTGCCTCCTCGGGGGTGTCAGCACATTCAAACATAAACAGCAGAATGTAGAGAAAAGTTTTAACAAAAATTTTAAAAATAACTTCTTATTGGTCCATCATTTATTTTTGTTTATTTCTGGTGTCGACGAATGCCTGCTCCTTTCCATTTCAGATTGATCTCATCGTATTTTAAAAACATTATTGAATCATTTCCCTCTCTATTTTACGCTCTTTGTGATTTCTACTCTTTTTTAAGTATTAAATGAATTTGACGGTTCGTTCTTGAAGAATATCAACAAGCATATAAATTTTATGAAAATTTACAACAATCTTGAGGAAAATATTTCCTTAAGGAATTGATATTTGTTTTCTCAGTTCGTGTAAACAGCTAATAAAAGAACAATTTCGAATCAGATGAAAGACGAGATAAACTAAGAACAACAGATGAAAATATATAAAATAAATCCACTGTTTTGAATAACGAATGAAATGAAAAAAAAAGAAATTTTTGAACTTTATTTAATAAAATAATTAATTTATTAATGAAATTCTCCCCCGCACCGACATTATAAATATGTTGTTTTTAAACCGTTTTAGGATATCATTAGAAGTTATCTCTATTTATTTATTTATTTTTTTAGTGAGCACACGAATACCCTTTAAAGTTTATCTTTTACTATTTTTACTAATGTATTTTATTTGATCATAAAATTTATTATAATTCTATTATTCATCAATTAAATGTAAGAAATTTACATAACATTCGTTTCATTCTTTTACTATAGAGAAAAAAAAACTTTTTTTTTATTTTTCAAAATAATAATAACCTTAGTTTTATGGTATCATAAAAGAGTCGATTGTATCATCCTGATAAAATAAGAATCCAAACTGAATGAAGCAAAGTCATTGAAAGTCAGCGGAGGTGAATAAAAAAAAAATATGAAAAAAGTGAACTAGCAGTTAATAAGAAAGTATATAGTCTAAGTGATAAGTGGATGCTTGTTAGAGGTCTATTGTTGTTAGCATTGTCTGTTTTGTTACAGTCTGGATTGCACTGGGCAGCAAAACATGGCAGTCAGGATTTGGTGAAGCTCCTCGCTGGTACACACAAACTCTTTGTCAACGAGCGCTCCGTAAGTAATTCAGATAATGGCTCTTTTTTATTAAATATTTTTGAAATAATTAATAAATTAATTAAGGATAGTGAGTATGACCTTTCTACTATAATAACTTTCTCTGAAAATAGTTTTAATTGCAGAACATATGACACGAATGGAGGAAGAAAGTTGGGAGAAAAATTTATTTCCGAAGAAACCAATTGAAAATGATTCATTTTGAAATGGGGCAATATAAAAATCGATATGAGAGAATAAATAGGGTCATGGGGGAATGTGATTGCTGCGGTCAAGAAATGGGGAGAGAGAGAGAGAGAGATCTGATTCATTATTATTAAATTTATTAAAGAATAAAATATTATTTTAAATTAATGCAGTGTTTATATATATTTATTTATTTATTTAGAGGTTTCTGCTTTGCTCTTTATGGCGTTTAGGTTATACTTTACAATTAAATTCAAATCAAAAAGAAAAAAAAAATAGATACTCAAAACAAAACGCAGTAATTTAACAAAAATTGATTCCAAATATCACTATTCTAAGATTAAATTGATTAAAATTTAAATTTTACAACGAAGATAAATTTATATTTTGCCTATTATGTCCCTTTTTAATTTATTTGCTTTATTTTATCATATTAGTGTGTTATGTAATTTATTATTACACCAACTTTTATGTTTGATATTTGTTTTTTTAACAAAATATAATTATTATAATTATTAGATGATGATACTAAACCTATCCCACGTAAAAAAAAGTTATGTCAAAAATAACCCTTGATAACTAATTAATAATAAACAAATAATTAATTACAGAATATATTAAAAAAATTATTAATAAACTTATGTTATTTAATTTTATAACATCTATTTAGATTAAAAAAATCGTCACTTAACCAAAGGTCATTTTAATTTAACATTTAATTATAAATTGATTATTTTTTTTATATATTTTATAATGACCTAAACCGTTTGAATCTCTTCCAAATATTAACTTTAATCTTCCATTAAATAAAAACGATTTGAAAAATGTACACTTTTTTCTTTGAAACGTAATTTTTTTAATTTAGAAATTGTAATGTTTAATTTTAATATTTCTAATCAGTTATTTTCAAAAAGTTAATTTTAAAATATTGAATAATAAATTTTATGGTTCAATAAATTTATTATTTGTTTTTCTAGTCAATATTTATATATTATAATTTTTTTAAAACTAATATCGAAAAAATTTAGAACATATTTTCCTCTGTTCAAACTTATATGAAAATCTCAGGTCAGCGACTGTATGTATTCACATGATAGAATCAAATTATATGTGAATGTAATTTTATAATAATTGATCACACACACACAACTGTAATTATTTTAAATAAAATTAAACTAAAATAAATAAATGAACAATTAAATAAAATGAAACGGAATTTTCAAATTTTTCATAATTGTAATTTTACTATATATATTTTGTTGATTTTATGATTTATTAATTTTAAATAATTTACTATTTAAATTAATGATTTAAACTTATTTATAAATTAAATAAATAAATAAACTCTTGAAAATTTATGGGAAAATATATATTTTCAGTTTTTAGTAAAAGTTGTTATTCAGAAACTTAAGATAATATTTTATGATATAACTAATTAATTAAATGATATCATTTAAAATCATAGTAATTAATAATAGTTTAATTTTTATATGAAGTACATATTTTATTCATTTATATGGTTATAAATATTATTGTGATCATTTGAGGTTTTCTTTATACTTACAAGTATATATATTCTAGGAATATATAAGAATCCAAAGGGCTTTAAATTAACTCGACATTCTAACTATTCCAGGTATTCTTTAAACAAACGAGAATATTAATCGCGTCGTTTTAAGCTCCCGAGTCGTTTGCTTTGACGCGTAAAAATAATTTTCCAAGAGAATGCAGGCTGATAAATCTTTCCCTCTACTTAAAAAACACCACACAATAATAATAATAATCTTCCGGTTCTTTTGTTTTTCTTCATCCCTTACACCCCTTCCCCTTTCTAATTATAAAACTTAAATTAAACGTATATTTTAAAATTATATTAAGTAGTATTTATTTTTCTTCTTTATATTATTAAAATTAAAATGAACATTTTATATATTTGTTAAATATATATATATATATATATTTAACAAATATAGACGAAAGGGGTTATATGTTTTTATATATACATTCATATAAGTAATATATCACATGTTTAATTGAAACAAATATATTTGAGTTGACTTTTTGTTTCCTCCTATTTGTTTATCTCTTCCAATATATTATACTTCCTAAACCTAGTTGGTCGTCTGTAGCTTCGAATGGCTTTGTGAATTAAAATGAATCCACTCTAGGTGTAAATGAATGATATTTTTTTTTTTGCTCTCGTTGCTCGTTGGTCATAATCGCATTTTGGCACATCGTAAACAAGGCGCGGTTGCATTTTTAAAATTGAGACATTTACATATCCTCGTGGTTATTTATGACTACTATGGCTCTCCTCTGGCGAGTATGTAAATTCTGTTTCATCCATCAGCAAGCATTTGGTCGACGCAGACTCCGGGATCACGGGAAAGCAGTACCCAACATCAACATCCTTTCCGAGATGATTAAATACCCCTGAAACGAATCACCATCGCTGACAAGACAACTAATTAAACTCGTCAAATTCATTGACTCACGCTTTTGCAGCCTGAATGCTTAATAAACTTGTCCATTTTTATTCTAATTTGTTAATCGAGCCTATATTTAATCTTAATTGACTTACAAATAAATCAATCAATGTATTATAAAAGAGAGCAGTCATGGGAAAAATTTTAGAAATAAAATAATATAAAAACAAATTACTCTCAAATCTAAATGATTTCCCCTTTTCATATTCAATTAATAGTGAATATATATATTATAGTGATTTGAGCTTGATGCAAACTTTGATACAATATTTGGATTTTTTACTATTTTTCTAGCTTAGGAGGTTATGGTTTCTTTCACCGTACCATGCAATTTATGGTATTCTTATATATTATTTTAGTTTTGATGTTAAATCTTTAGAAATTTGATTTTGATTTATTTTTTCTGGTAACATGAATTCATCAGTGTGATAGCTTACTGGTTATATTCATGCTCTTCTGAACTTGATGCCAAGGAATTGAACCAACCAAGTTCACTTAGATTTAAAATTAAATAATCAATATAATTTAAAATAAAAAATTGATGGTTGCCTAATAAGAGGATACACCTTAAAAGTCAATAAAAAATTACTAAAAAATTAATGTCAATAATTATTTTACTGATTTTCCAACAAAATTTAGTGTCTATAATAATAAATGTTAGTTGATTATTATAATTTTTTTTTATTCTATTATTAAAACTTAAATATATTTTTAGATCTTAATTCTCTTATAATTATTAATAATAAATTGCTATTGATGGAATGTCTCATAAATAAATACGATTATGTCAAAATTTATTCTAATTTTTTCAAAATACCTTAATTTAATTTATATATAAAAATTATTTTTTATAGGATATTGACAAAAATTATTTAAGTCAATTTTAATTTATTAAAAAATAAGATTATAACACATCAATTTCATTAAATTAATTTTGTAGTACAAAAATTTACAATTTCTTTTCCCATAAGATAGTATTTATTTAGTTGCTATTATGGAGTGATTGATTGTATATAATAAATTTTTGAAAAAAAACATACATTCGTGCATACAGACGCGAATGCTGGTTCATAACGTAAGAGTATAATGAAAAGGGTTATCGTCACCAGTCACATAATTGTTAAAATGGCACTTAGTTCATATATCCCCAAGAAATTTATATTAAATCTAAATATTCATACATCTAAAATATTCTGTTTTTGACCCTATTCCCATGACCCACCCTGTATTTATATTTTTATATATAATGTATACATATATATTTACTTTTTAAAAATCCTCCCATTCATATATAATTCATATATAAGTTATACCTTTAGAAATCTATAAAATCTTTTATTTAATTTTTCATATTATACCTATTTACTAATAGTCATAATTAGTAAATAGAAAACTGGTTCTTTTTAATTACATCTATATTTCTTGTTTCTTATGTGAAATGATTTTCTTGATAAAATTTATAATTAGCTAATTCTACAAAATCTAAATTTATTTTTAGAGGTAATAAAATTTTTTTAAAAAAAGTGTGAAAATATATTTTGTATTATTTATTCTAAAACATTTTTATTCTTTATTCTTATATATATATATATATATATATATATATATATATATATTAAATATTAGTTTTTTCTAATCTATGAATAATAACTAATTAAGGACCATTAACATATGTTATATAGAGAATAGGGAGAATAAATATTTTTTTGTCTTATTATTAATATGAATATCTTGTTAGAGGAAAAAATAGAGTTCATTTATTCCTACTACCCTCACTGATTCTCAAGTTAAAAATCGAATCATTTAACTGACATTTATCATCATGTAGAAATGAATCATCCTAAATATGTTCATCAATCATTTTCTAACTATATATTCCCGTTCCTTTAGATATTTCTTTTATGATTGTCGTTGATAGTGAAATTTTTCAACGAGTTAAAAATGAGATTCAACTGAGAGGAGTTAATGTTAAAGAATACAAAAAATAAAAATTCTTGAATTTTATTTATACATATTATATTTCAATAAAACTGAAATCTTTATTACTTATTTTCTTTTTTTAAAAAAAAAATATAAATAAATAATAAATAACTATAAATGACTTGAATATATTTTATATCTCTAACATATTATATCTATTGAATGTGAATAAAATGTTTTTCTTATATTTAATTGGATTAAATCGAGTTATTTTTTTATGTTTTATAAACTATATAATATATAATATAAATTTACCTTTTATAGAATTATTTTTAATTATCTCCGTTTTATGATATTTTTGAATTAAAATTAAAAACGGAACAAATGGATTAAATTCAATTTAATTCAAAATAGAGATAATTACCAATATGACAAGATGCAATATATAATAAATCGAAATGCATAAGTAAAACTCTTTAATATTAACATTTAACAAAATTTGGAATTATTTCTGAAAGCAATTTACACATTCAAAGTTCAAAAATTTATAATGTTCATAATATTTCCAAAGGATTACGTATAGTTGAGTTGTTGCTTTTCGTAATTTTGTAATAAATTTGATATATACAATATCAATAATTAATACTTGTAATTCATCCAATGCTTAATAATAATAATAAAAAATATTAAAATTAAAGAAATGAGTTCTATAAAATTATAACTACAGTATCACAGAATCATTTATAAATTATATATTAAATTTTTAAGTAACCATATAAAAAATGCTTCACTCTACATTTTATTCATAATCTCTTTATTTTCTAACCACAAGTGCAATCTGATGTATTTTTATTTTATTTTTTCCGATTTTCACCGAGTCCGATGATCCCCAAGCCGGATTAACTCAACTAAAGGTTCAAACCTAAAATAACCTTATCGACAAGCCACATTTATATATAATAGATTTTTTTTTTTGGTAATTTTGGTTGAGAGGGGGGGGGGGTAGATTGGCCTAACTTAACCTTCTGCCTGAAACAAGTGGATCAGGTTCATTGGAATGGGGTTTTAAGTCGACTTAACAGGCTTTCACATTTACATGATCTTTGGTATACACTCACACATACATACACTCACACACACACAATTACTCTCTTTCTTTGTCTCCCTCCCTCTCTCTCTCTCACTCTCTCCGAGGATAGAATAAGCACGCACTTTTGATTGAATCTGTGGGAGCGGGCTCCAGGCCCTAGGGGCCTTACCTCCATCGAAGCAGCACAAGCAAATAGACATGCTAAAACATTCCCCTTTAAATATACTTTTCATTAAATTCGTTTCTACTAACTATTTAACATGACTAATAGCGCCTAATGTCAAATATATTACATGCAATACGCCCACTTTATTAATACCTGTATTATTTGGACATTATCATTATGCCTAATGGCTATAATTTGCTTCCAATTCAAATATTATCTTAAATTTCATGTTTTCAAGAAATAAACAAATCATCTTTTCTCGCTTTAATATTCTGTTTTTTTTTTTTTTTTTTGTTTCATGTTTCATCATGGTTGCATCACAACACAGAATGGGGTAAGTCAGAACTATTTTGAATTCACGTGAAAAGTTAACTTTTTTATTTACATATCCAATAGAAGTGTCTTTCATATTTTCCATAAAAAAGGGAAATTTGTTTTCCAGAAAATAATTATAAACATTATATTATATATTCATTTAATTACAAATTTTTTTCCAAACAAATTTATGTAAATTAGACACTACCTAAATACGAGAGTGGGGTGAAAAGTTTCCGGCCTGACCAAGAAAAACGATGTTGTTAAATTTTTTTTTTTTGCTTTATTTTTATATATATATTTTTAAATAATGAATAGATTTAATTGGTAATTTTTTATTTTGATATTTATTTTTTTTTTGGAAAAAAAGTAAAATATATGTATATATATTTGTTGAATAAGGTTACTATATAGTAAGTCAGGTATACAATTATTATTATTATTATTATTATTATTACCTATTATTATTATTATTATTATATCACATAATATACCTTGATAAAATCAAATTTCTAATAAAAAAAGAAAAAAGAAATCAGTTTTAATTTTTACTTTTAAATTAATTTATTTGGTATTTTTTAAAATTTTAAATTAGATTATATTAAAATTGTCCCATAAATTATTTTATAGTCAATTTAAACATCATTTATCGGCTTAAGAATTATTTTCTTTTAAAATTAATTTTAATACATATTTTATATTTTTTTTTTTTTGAATATTTTTAATATTATTATTATTTTTTATATACTTAATATAATATTTTGATCAAAATTTTCATATAAATTTCTCTTTAATATTATTTTCCATTCTTCACTAACATTTAATTCTGTAAATAAAAAGTAAATTCTTTGTTATTCTATTTATTTTAAAAATCCCCTGGCAATACAGGTGAACTTTCTTTTAGAATATTCTATAAAAGTTTACGATTATTGACGTATGTTACCCACAAAATTGAACAACATGCAATTTTCTATATTGCAAAATACCTTCAAGCAACTAGAAAACCGGGGCCAACAGGTCACCACCATTCATTTCATTTTCAAGATAGTTTTATATATCCTTGTTTAGGATATTTGATTATAACTCTCTTTTTATTGAATTCTCTTGAATTAATAAAATAAAAAATATTTTATTTTTGTTTTATAATTTTTAATTAAAAAATGTTATTTTTAAAAATTTTATATTCTTAATCATATTTAAAATTTTCTTTATAAACCGTATATAATTATTGGTTTTCTTATGTTTAATGAAAAATGAATAAATAAATAGATTTTGGTATTAATTAATTTAAAATAAATCAATTTTATTAAAATTGAAATAATGGAGAAGTGATTGTGTAAATTAATAATTATTTTTAATATAGCATAAATGATTTATATAAAAATCACTCTGCTAAAAATATATTCTCAATCGTATTTATTAATTAAGATTAAATTTATTATTAAATGAATCAAGAACAAAAAAAAAGAAAATTATATAAATAAAATACGATTAATCGTAATTGTTATATGTAAAACGTCTAATAAAAAGCACAAGAGAACCTAATTCGAAAATAACTGAGCTTTTGTGCAAAGGTGACGGAGAGCAGCAGGATGAGTGGGGAGGGGTTGGGGCAACCTGCGTGTGGGCCGATGCAAACGGCGCTAATTAGCAGCCATCGGATCGTTAGTCGATCCAACTTTTCCCGTTGATTCTGGGATGCACCCTTCACGAATTTATTGCCGCTTTATATTTTCGTTTAGTGGGGGCCCCCGCAAATAAAAGTTGGGCTGAGGCCGGTTCGTGATGCGTCATGCCAGAGAATTTGTCACGTAAGGGCCGGTGTGGACCGCACACGACGTCCACGCCTTGGCCCGGCCCCAACCCTTAATAACACATATTAAATTATTATTGAACATTTTTAATCTGCTTAGCTACCTGTTTTCTGCATAGAAAATGGTTACTGATTTATAGCCAGGATTTAGTTTGGAGGCTTAAAGCCACACACTGATAGCGGGCAGAGAAAATACCCCATCTTCTCCGATTAAAAGACATTATAAATACCTTTATCACAGCATTAGGATTCCATTCACTAGACAAATAATATACTGTTATACTACATCCTATAATAAATAAATTAAATGTTTTTCTTTTCTTTTTTTTTTTTTTGAAATTTTGGTAATTAATTTCGAGTAGGTTTAGAAGTTGATAACCTCGTATAGACCGGTGTTTTGGGCCAATGCCAAAGAAATTTTGATGACAACGTTGAAACCTTTAATGAGTATTTATTTGTTAATAAAATATCTGAATCTTTGAATAAACCATGATTGAGCCAAGGGTGGAATATAACGAAACAACGATTTTTTTTTTAATTTTCTTAGTAATCATGAAGATAAATTATTTTATTTTTTTTTTTTACATTTTTAAATTGAATAGAGTATTTTTATTTATATTATAAAACCAATTTATAAACAATAAAATAAGAATTAATTTTATTTATCTCAGACATACTATACAATCATATAACCCATCTCTCTGAATATATTTATTTATTTTTATTCAAATTGTTGACAATTAATAATATTTCATTAATATGATAATTATTTTATTTTAAGGAATTAATAGCACACATAAATGTCATTCCTAAAGATAAAAATTTTATCATAAAAATTATATATAAGTATTTACAGACCGACGATAGTAAGTGAGGTATTTTTTTCATATCTCCACGAATCATGCATTTTCTTAACAGAAAAAAGTATTTTTAGCATGATGTCTGTCCGTCCGTACAGATTACCGTACGGATTTTGATAAAAATTTTGTAAATTTACTTAATGCATCAGTATGATGAATTGATCAACTTTTGGTGTATATCCGGAAACCGGAAGTGGTAGTATTACTAATAAACGATAGGAAGAGAAGGGTTATTTTCACACCAAATTTCACATGAGATTTTTTACATATCTCCACGAATCATCCACTTTGTATTGGTTTATCCTCGGAAAAAATCATCTTCATTAGTTACTATCTCGCCAGAGATAGTATGCGATCATGAAAATTTTAGATGTTGAGATTTTGATGTTTTTATACGTTTTGAAGGTTCCGAATCATTTTCAGTAAGGTTGAGAAAAATGTCTGTGTGTGTGTGTGTATGTGTGTATGTATGTAACCAAGATTACGCAAAAACGGTTTGAGCTAAAATGATAAAATTTGGTACATGGGCATTATTCAAAATTCGTAGTTTTTTATCAACTTTTGAGAAATGTAGCTCAACCGGAAGAGGGTCATTACCTACAACGTTTTGATTTTTTTTCCTCTAAAGTGACCGTAAAAATAAAGATATATGTTTGATAATTTTTCACATGATTAATAATTGTATAAAACTGCTATATATAGAATTTCAGCTTGATCGCTGAAAGTACCAGAATTAATTTTTTAACACTGCAAATCAAACGCGCCCACTCGTAACGTGGTGCCATCAACAAAGAGCCAAACATGCGCTGGTTTAATAAATATTATTTATTAATTTTAATTTATAATTTAATTAATTTAATTTAATTTAAATTAATACATGTTATTTAATCCAATTCAAATTTGCAAGATAGTCGAGTGGAGACACTCCAGATTTTTTTTCTTAATTTAAATTAAACCCAGCCTTCATGACGTCACAGTCAGCGCCTTCTTATATATTATAAATCAAATAAAATTAAAAATAATTATGTTATATCCATATCTGTTTTTTATTGCATTAATAGATTTATTAAAATTATTTGCAATTGTTTCTGTAGCTGGAAATTAATTTATTTCAAACCCTCGGTCGGTTCTGTGCCTGGCCACAGGTCAACTTATTTGATTTATGTAAGAGTCAACTTAAAAATATACTCCAAATCTTTAGCAAAGGATCTCCTATTGGTATAAAATGAAGAAGAAAAGTTAAGGAAATGATTATAAATGATAAAAAAAACATTAAAAATATAAAATACTAGCTGCTCAGAGCTCCTTCGTCGCTCTTCACATCTAGACGGGGGCTCCGCCCCCTGTACCCCCGAGTGGTACATAGTATTTGGTTGAAAGTAGTAAAAGGTTTTCATCCATTTTGTTTCAATCAATGTATAACATAAAACATTCATTTCTTATTGCGTCATTATTTAAAATATATTTTAATTTAATCAGTAAATTAATTATATATATTATTATTGAATATGTTATATCTATGTACTCGAAAGTTCTTGGCAGCTTCAACCACATATCTCCAAGTGTCCTTATCCTGAGCCTCTGTTCCATCTCTCTTACGTTATTCCCTGGTGTCCTCATCTTTGGCCCATAAATGCTGGGAAGAATCCTATTTTCAAATATTCTGAATCCATTCTCATCTCCTAAGATCATAGACCATGTCTTCTCACACCCATATAATACAACAGACAAAATAATTGTTTTATATATTTTAATTTTCATTCCCTTTTATAATAATTTTGATGAGATAAGCCTCTTTACTGCATGATAACAGGCGTTTCCCGATTGCAACTTCGATTTAAATTCTTCTCAAATATTATTATTCTTCGTGATTACATTCAATTTTTCTACATATTCAAATTCTACATTTTGTATGTTAATACTGCTCCTGTTTGTTTCTAAATATTTTTATTTATCATTATTAATTTCAAACCTCATCTCTTTTCCTACCTCCATTAATTTTTCCTCGCTATCTGTAATTGCAATTGCCGAATCTCCTATTATATTTAAGTCGTCTGGGTAACCTAATATTTTACAATTGATTTCCGCATCTTACTCTTTCTTTACTACCTTCAAGATAAATTTTAAGATCAAAATTTGAAAAAGTTTATCCGGATCTATTGAGTCATGCGTAGGTTTTACTAAAGTCTACAAATAATTAGTGAACAGAAATATTGAATTCGCGGTTTTTTTAAATATCTGTCATAATTAAAATATCTTAATTAATGTTGATCGATTTGGCCTAAACCCGCAATGATATCGTCTAATATTTCCTCCGCCTATAGTTTATAAGTATTGTATATGTTATTATAGTGAAATAGAGTATAATATTTCTTGATCATTTCATTTTGATATTTTAATTTCATTGCTTGATTTTTATTGAATATTTTTAATTATAATAAAATTTGAGAAAATGCAAAGTTAGAGACTTGAGACAATTTATAAAAATTAATTTATAAAAATTAACGGTATAAAAGTATTGATAAAACTAAAGATAAATTAACAATATATACATTCATTAATAGTATTAATTTAAATTAATGGATTTATTTGATTTTTTATTATTAAGTTCATTTATTAATTTTTTTAGATCATAGTTAATTCCCTCCCTTAAAATAAAAGAAGTATTCAAATATAGAAACAATAAATACTGTTTCCGCATGGAACCTGAATTCAAATAAATTTGAATTCCCGCCCTCTGACTAAGTTTAAATAGTAATTAAGTTAATATTTATAAATATTAGTGTTAATTAATTATATAATGTAGTTTAATATTTTTAAGTTAATTTCATTTATAGTTTTAAATATTTAATTGTTATTGTCATAAATTCATGAGGTTGACCACCCCCCTCCCTTACTATCTACATATAAAAAGACAGGCCGAGCTCTCTGAACCCCCGCTGCTGTTGTGCTGTCTCCCGAGTGCTATTGCCTTTGTCTGTCGCTGCTGCCTGTTGTTTTTATCTGCTCGTCCACTGCTTACTGGGGCCCCTTGGCCCACCGACGCCTTATTCGACCCGTTCGAATTTACAACTCGAACGCGGTGCTTTTGGGGTCGTCGACGAGGCTACAGATTGCAGCCGCCGGTCCTGTGCTCCAGAATTTGTTCCGAGGGGGCAAACCCAGTGATTCCTGAAGGGGATCATCTCTACTTTTGGATCCGTCGTGGTCCATTCGACTCGAGGAGGGTCCAGAGCCAATTGATCGTTGGGTCAATTGCGAAACCAGCAGAGAAGACATCCAGGCAGCGAACGGCCGCGTAAACCCCCATTTAATTCAATTCCCGGTGGTCAGATAAGTGCACTTATGAACACTTAGAACTATATTAATTTTAGACTTAAAATTTAGATTTAAGTTGATATATAAAAATATTTAGGTGACCCTAAATATAATTAATCCATTTACATTGAACCTAATTTTAATTTAATTAAAGATAATAAAAGTTGATTATAGTTTTTATTTAGCGAGCTTTTTTCAATCCCAAATTCTTAATATATTAAACATAGACCTCTAATACAGTCCACTTAATTTTCAAGGTGCGATAGAAGAGAAGAGGTAACTATCGCAATATTATTAATTCCTCTTTTTAGTCTTCGAGCGAAATTAATATATATTAAGGATTCATCCCCTTCCATTTCCTCCCACTTTCGATTTTCAGGAACAATAGCTTTCTATTATTTTTTAGGTCTTACAAGCCTCTATAGTCGATGTATCAAGCGGATACAAATACAAAATAATTTAAGTTAAATATGATTTAAATATTTTATTATATTAATTAAAATGAGAACTTTTTTAGAATAAATTATTTAATTGAAATGATATTTGAATATTAGAATTTAAAATAAAAAGTTAAATATTATAATAATTCTTTGATTGGGAATCGCTAGAGTTATATACATTGTGTAAAATGAGTCCGCCAGTCAGTGGGCCACGCCTGGCTCTTGAATGAACAACACGGAGAACTATATAAACTTTAAAAAATTAAATTCTCGGTTATTGATTAGATATTAATAAAATCTATAGCCTATGTTACCATAGAGGTATATAAGAATAATGTGATGTAATTTCATAGAAATCGTTTCTTATTTTTTGATGTTCATAATTCTAAATTATCACGTGTCGGTTAAGTAGGAAATTTATTTTTTGTTTGTTTCTATGACAGCAAAAAAGTAAACAAATTACATACATACATACATACAAACACTCTTCTTTATATATATAGATTAGTCACTTAATGAAATTTTCCTGGAAATAATTATAAATGTACCATTGGACCCCCCCCTTTGAGATAATACTGGAAATGTGCCATACTGTGCCTATTTGTCGTTTTTATGACAAATTTCATGACTTATTAAACGAAATTAAATAAATATCTTGTATAAAATTAGCTAATAACATATTATCTTAAGTTAATACTCAAACAAATGACAAATGGTGGTGAAGTTTATATTTTATTATTATGACGAACTTGCAAAGATAAACTACCACTAAACTTGCTTTATTATCCATTTCAATTTTCATTTCAATTATCATGTTAATTAATCATTAACATATTTATAAAGAGAATTATTATAGTTCTATTATACGTTTATATAATTGTTTTGGTTTTCTAAAACAATCTTACATTGAAAACAATTATTATTTTGTTTTTATTAACGTTGATTTTTATAGGAATATTCTTTAATTTTTATGTAAGTTTTTAATAAAAATATAGTTTTATTGTGGAAAATCTATAAGGGAGCAATTATTATTTATTATATAAGTTTTTCTTTTAATATGTTTCAAAAATTAATAAGAAAAAAACTTTCACTTTTTCAATGTTTTTCTGGAAATTTCTTATATTCATGTCAAAATTATCTTGTTTTTAATATTCACATTGAAACGTTGAAATTTATTTTGATATTCATCATAAGCTTCAATGATTTTGATAAATGACTAACATAAAATTAACAAATATAATCTCAAATGTTATTAGTTTGATTTACTTAAATTCTATAAAATTAATCCATACAACTTTTAAAAGCTAATTAAATGATTGATTTTAAAAAATACTAAATTTAGTTCTAGATATATTTTTCGATAAAAAAAAAATATTTTAAATCCGAGATCATAGGGTTCTTTGATAAATGAATTTTACAACAAACGACTTACATAAAATTTAAATGTATAATCAATTTTTTTTTTCGGTTTCACTTGCGCGTTAATATCAATCCGGATGAAATTATCTGATTGTGTGATTCGTGTGTTGGATTTGCACTCCATTCCTTTACACGATTACATTCTGTTTTTAAAAAGACATTTATTTTCTCCCCCTTGAGCTTTCTTCACTCTCATCTATTATCTTTCCATTTCATCCCGAAATATCGCTCTTCTTATTCCCTCTTCCAGTCTCGCTTCTCCTCCTTTACTTTTCTTTTCATCCTCGAGTTCAAAATGAATCCCTCTTCATCTCCTAAATATTTCTAACCCCTGGAACTTGATAAAAACTACATCAGGCTTCTGTTAATATAAGGCATTTTCATTAAGTGCCTTTCCTTACAGCTGTTGCCCTCACATCTCAATGCGTACCGCTCCAGCCGGCAAAACTTGGATGCATGAATGAATAATAAGTTCGTCTCGATTGCAAAAGTGGATTTCCTTCTAGTCTTCTCCTTCTTCCGCATATTATTTCTGTCCAAGGAATAAAAAAATCCCATTAAATATCATCTTTTATTGTTCATTTTTGCATTAATCATTTAAGGAAATTTTTTTTAAACATTTCCTTACGTTAATAATAAGGCAGTCTAATAAAATTATATTATCATTTTTTAATTATAATTTTTTAGTTGATTTGGTGGTTTTTTAAAGTGAAACAATTTTCGTCAATTAAATTAAAAAACAATAATTATAAACAATTATAGAAATGGAAATTTTATGAAGGTAAATACGAGTATTAACCTTTCCTTCATTTGCTTTTTTTTATTTTATTAAATAATTTTAAAAATAATTTAAATACTTCAGACTTTGAGATTGAAAATTGAGTAAATACCTACCTACTCTATAATCTAATTTTTATTTATATCAAATTTTTCTCAATAGTAAAATGATTCCCCTAAAATAATTTTCATAAAAAAATCAAATTTAGAAATAAATTTTTATTTTTATATTAAGATAATTTGAAAAATATTATTTGTTTTAAATGTTATTAATTAAAAAATTAATTTATAATATTAATTAATATATAAATATAATTTTTTTTTGTTTTTTTGTACGAGTATATAATAATTACAACTAAATTTTTTCATAAAAATTAAAAAATATGATAAATAATGTAAAATATAAATATTTTCCTTTTAAATAAAAAAAAATCAAATTCAGTAAAAATATTAAATTTTACTTAGCTTTTGAGGTACCCCTTTGTCTATTGAAGCGTTATACAAGCGCAGCTGATACGAATATATAATTTTCAATGATTCGATGGTTTTGGAAAAAGAGTGTCTAAAAATAAGCTCAAATAAAATATTATTTTATTTTTATTAATTATATATATTTATTTTTTTATAGATTCTGTTACTAAAATTAGAGGAAGCTAAAATTAATTTTTATTTGTTTATTTACTTATTTTTTTTAAAAAAAAAAGTTTTATGTTAAAATTCAAGTTCAGTATAATAAGGTTGGAAACTACTGTTTCTTATTACACTGTTTTTTATTTATTTATTTATTTTAATTACTTGTCATTTATTAAAGAAACTATCTTTTAATTGTTCATTTGCCTAAATTATAAATTATTCATGATAATGAATTGTTTTTTAATTAAATCACGTACAAAACCCTTTAAAGTAACAGATTGTTACTCAGCGATTACAATGTTCTCAATGTGTTACATCAATAAAAGTTTATCATGCATTTGTATTTATTGCCAATTTTACGATGTGATTTCTGCAAGGCATACATGCTTGCATCTAAATGGGTTAGCATTTTGTGTTTATTGCCTCTATTAACGTGACGGAAGAAAATTTTCAGATATTCATAGACATCCAATGAGAAGGGAGGCTGAGTTTGTTAAGTGACCTTTTCTTTTGACACGATCAAGTCTCATTTCTTCCTGAATATGTCTTTCAATATATATTGATTTTTACTTATTTTCTTTTATAATATAATATAATATAATTTATAAATTTTATAATATATACTAATATATATATAATAAATAATATTATAACATAATATTGAGAATCTGGTTCATTAATTTATTTGAAAATTATTTTCTTTGAAATTTCTAAATATTGTTTTAAGAATAATGCTGGTTTATCTGTGAATATTAATTAATTCACTGAGCTGATTATTATGAATATGCTTTATTCTAATTTTCCTAACTTTATTTGTATGTAGATCATAAATCAATTTCTTTTTTTTCTTTCAAAAATCCACAAACTATTTTTTTTTTTAAAATGGCCGTGATTTAATTTTTCATCTAGATCTAAATATTTCTATTTGAAAGCCCTTAAGATAAAGTTATGATAAATAATACTCTTTAAAAATAATGTATTATAAATAACATATTACTTACCCGAACACGTTACTTATACGAACCCGTACACTTTTAATTAATATTAATGCAAAAAGATCTGTTACCCTAAAAGTTTCAAAGAGCTTTGCAATTAGAGAGGTTGAATAAAGGGTTGGTTTTAAAATAATGACTTGAATTCAGTGATTAATATTATCAAGAAGTTACGAGAGGTTGGGAGATGAGGGTTACTATTTATAAAAAAGAATATTAATTTTATTTTAAGAATATCTATCATATATATGAATCCATATTTTTATATTAAGGAATTAAAATTTTTACATTTAAGAGTTATATATGAGTTATCCTTGTGAATGAAAAAGTGAACTATCCGAAAGTCATAGCAATATGAAATTTGCTTAATTCAAAATTATTCTAATTGGCATTAAGTTACATATTTAAAAAAAAATTCCATCATTTTACTAAATATTAGCCTTTTTTAGAATAAATTTGATTGAAATTGATAATTTTAAGAAATAGTACTTCAAAAAACATCGGATTTTATTAAATATAATAATTTACTATTACAAAATGTAGAAAAATTTAAATACTTAGGTTCCATAATCACGAAGGATAATAATATTCGAGAAGAGTTTAAAGCGAGGTTGCAATCGGGAAACGGGAGAGGAAAGAATGGCGAAAAATATATTGTTGGGGAGACTGAGTGGGAAACATCCGCTTGGAAGACCAAGGACGCAATGGACGAAGGGACGTGGGAGAGATGGGAGAGGGTAGAGATTGGAGGGTTGTGGCTCAGAATAGAGATGCTTGGTGAAGAGTGGTTGCTGCGGCCAAGAACTTTCGAGTTCCTTAGAGCCACAGAAATAGATTGATAGAATTACATTACATTACATTTCAATTAGATTACAGGTTGTTATAATTAATAAATAAAATAATTACGTCATATTGTCAGTTCACTAACAAAGTTTAACATTCTTTTACATAATTATCTCTATAACTCTAGACAAAACTTTACTATATTTATGACCTACATTAGTCGAATAAATCTTTCTATGTTCATTTGTAATTGAGTCTTTTACTAGATTTTTATGTCATCTATTAATACGTACTTACTTGATTAAAGATTAAAGGATGAATATAAAATATTTATTATTATTAAATTTTGATTTTAATAAAATTGATATAATAAATAATAAACTTATTTATGATTATATCAAATGTTCTGAGATATAATTTTACCAAAGACTTAATATTTTTCACTAAAAATGAAAAAAAAAAATTGTAAAATCATTGTTTCTAATCAAAACATTACTTTCTAACGACATTTCATTAAGTTGGCCGCATATTATATGAAACAGCCGTTTTGACAATATAGGATCATGTGCCCCTCGGGAAGAGATGGGACAATTTGACAAGTGTGCGGGGGTCGGCCGTAAAAGGGTGAATCCAAGGGGTGCCGCCGGGGGCGGATTGTGCAACATCTGCCGAAACAGCGAAACACAAAAACAATGACAACTCGTTTTAAAATTGAAAACGGGCCAAGTCAAGGGCTAGAGGACTCGATTTTAATAAAAGCATCGCCGATTGACTATTGGCTCGATGCTAGGGGAAGGGGTCGGGGCGTAGCCAAGGAAGGTCCCTTGCTCATATTGGAACCTGCCTCAAGAAGGCAGAGCAATTTTCAGTGCGATATTTTTTGTTTAAATCCAATCGTTGAAGCGTGTAAAACCGTTTAAACTTCCTGCAATGCGTTAAATCAACTTTTTATTAGCTTCCAAGCTCCGCTCTTTGACGACACGATGGTGATGCATGGGACAATGTGGAATAGCACAAGTGTTGAGAATCAGTGACAATCAGCTAATATAACTGTCTATAAAATGAAATTGAATGCATTTCGATCTTATTGAAATATTATACTTTATGCCCTAACAATAAAACAGAACGATTTAACATAGTCATAATTTTTTTCAAAAGTAGCAGAAATAAGAATCCATGGAAAAATAAAAGATTTTATATAGGTATATATTTTCAACCAAGGGAAATGTATCCCCAGAATCAATAAATAATAATAACAAAATAAGAATATATTTTTGATTAGTTATACAAATTAATTAATCAATATATCGAGTCCTCCTATCCTATATATTATATAGGATATATTATTATATATACATGTATAAGATATATTTTGTTATTACTATACGTTTTGAAGATTCCTGAGTCATTTTCACTAAGGTTGAGAAAAATGTGTGTGTGTGTGTGTATGTAGACAAGATTAAGCAAAAACGGTTTGAGCTAGAATAATGAAATTTGGTATACGGGCATTATTCAAAATTCGTAGTTTTCTATCAACTTTTGAGAAATGTAGCTCAACCGGAAGAGGGTCATTACCAACACAACGTTTTGATTTTTTTCCTCTAAAGTGACCGTAAAAATGAAGATACATGTTTGATAGTTTTTCACATGATTAACAATTTTATAAAACTGCTATATATAGAATTTCAACTTGATTGAGTCGCTGAAAGTACCGGAATTAATTTTTTAACACTGCAAAGTACGCGCCAGCACTTGACGTGGTGCCATCAACAAATATCCAAACTTGCGATGGTTTAATAAATATTATTTATTAATTTTAATTTATAATTTATAATTAATTAAATTTAATTTAAATATAATATATGTTATTTAATCCAATTCAAATTGCGAGATAGCCGAGTGGAGACACTCCAGCTTTTTTTTTTTTTTTAATTTTCGTTTATATTTTCTCTATGCTTCTTAAATATTTTTAAAAATAAAGTGGTAAGTATTATTAAGAAAGAGCCAATTTGAAGCCATCAAACTCTTTATATTAAATACTAGTATATAGTTTTATTTGACATTTATAATTATTAGATTCATCTTTAAGAAAATGTCAAAAATGTCAATGATGTAAGGTGGCACATTTCTCCTAATGTTAAAAAATTAATAGAATAAGATTTTACTTATTTTTAAAATTTATTTTATTTTATTTTATTTTATTTAAAATAGCTTGTAAATAATAATTTTTCAAATTGTAATATTCTAATAAGGACTATTAATGTTACTATCTTTAAATGCAGAAAAATTTTATTAAACTTTTTATTTATTAATATTTTTTTAATCTCTAAGATATTTTATTAAATACACTATAAAATAAATAAATAATTTTTTTTTACTAATTTTAATGTTTCTATAATAAAATGCCAATGTATTTGTTAAAGAATAATGTTTTGATAATTAAAAAAAAATTGATTTATTTTATTTTTTTTTTTAAATTTTCAAGATCTATATATTATAAAAATAATCGTTATACATCTATATTTTTTACTTTTTATATAAAGAAAGTGGATTCTCAATCCAATTCATCTAAATGCGTTATAAGTTTTTATCAAAAACGCCCTGAGCATCCCTCCACTTCAAAAACATGTAAAACACGAGCAGTTAAATGTCATATTTTATTATTACGAGAGTGCTCTGTACTCTTTACACCTTTATTACCTCCTTGTTTGATTAAGAAGACAATCAACTTTGGAGCTGCCTTCTGGACTTACTCCATTCTAGTTACGCCTCTAAAAGCTTTTAGTTTTTATTAAGTACTTTGTCGCAAACTTGGCTCGTATATAATACACGTGTTTTATTAGTTTTTAGTGGCGTCTTTACTCTTTTCTTTACTCATGAACTTGAACCGTTGCATATTCGGTTTACCTTTTATTCTATGAAGTGTATTGCTCACTCAATATGATTTATCTACTTTTTCATTTTTTTAATCACATTTTTCCTATATATATATATATATATATATATATATATATATAATCATTGTTTTAATTTCATATATACGAATATTCGAATTTATTATTGTAAAATATAAGATTCTAAAAATGTATTTATGTGAAATTTTCAAGCTTACCAAACAATATATTTTATTAATATGTATCTACTGATTAGAAATTTTAGTTGAATAATTTTGAAAAGAGTGAATTAATAAAATAATCTGTGATTTATGTACATTTTAAAAAAGGACAGTGGTTAACAAGTCGGTTACGGCGTAGAGATATTGTATGATCAGTACAAACTTGATCTTAATTTTTTTTTGAATCGGATGCCGCTACTTAATATTTTAAGTAGCTTCATAAAACTGAATGGATCTCGTTCACATAGACTATAGCTAGAAATAACTTTTCTTTCTAGGCTTGGTCAAACGTGTTGTCCCTTGGACTGCCTGGCATCTTGTGTAAATTAATAAGTGTAATAATTTTTTTTATTTTAAATTAAAAAAACCTCTGACTTTTGTACGTCCTACGCAAGGATAACGCCTATCAGGTCAGTTATATCAACTAGGTGTCCTATGATCAGTAGAACATGTCCTATCAACTTTACCTTGATTTTCTTGAACGGAGGCGCTACTTTTTATCAAGTAGCTTCCCAATGTTGAACCCGGAGGCTGGGTTGACTCCGTCCCATAGACCCCAGATAGAGAAATTCCCTTGCCAGGCTCGGGACTTGAATCCGGGACCACGAGAATGTGAGGCGACGTTAGCCATCACACCCTGTGGCACCTTTTTATTTTAAATAAATGATATAAGAATACAATTGTTTTAAATAATAAAATAAAATAATAATAACAATATATACAAATAAATGATTTATTTGTTACTTCAAAAATAGACTAAAATAGATTATAGTCATGATCCGCCCATGTTGAGATCGAGAGATCGAAAGAACCTCAAGTTCAATAATTTAATATAAATAAAAATTAATAATTTTTACGACTGGCTGAACTAAGCTTAAATCTTGGTCTAATACTATATTTTAAAAGTAAAATAAAAAAAAATACTTCAGTTATTATCAGAATTATACAAAATGAATTATAAAGTAAAAGTAGCTAGTTCAGTATATTATACACGTGTCTCAATTAGTTTGATAATATATATAAATATTAAGAATAAGTATATATAGTTTATGTATTATCTATTAATTATTAACAAATAATAATTAATTTTTTAACAGTAATTTATATTATTAAATACAAATTTTTTAAATATAATATTAAATAAATTATTTATTATAATACTTATAATTTTTAATAAATTATTTTTTTTTCACTCTGCTCTAATAAACTTCTTTTCATTTATTCATTCCAGGGTTATACTGCTCTTCATATTGCTATGCAATTCGGACATGAAGAAGTTTTCGATCTACTAGTTCACTATGGTATTAATAATATTTTGCAATTTTTTTTTTCTTTAAAAGATAGCAATATAAAATATTGTAATTAAGTTATTATAAACTTTAAAATAATTTATAAATATCTTTTTGCTAATTATAAATTCAATCGTAAAATCGTAAAGAAACTATATTATGATTATAACAATAGTTTTTTTATATTTTATATTCATTCATAAATTATTTTATAAAATCAAACAAGCATAGTTAAATATTGTTCGAAAAACTATTTTGATTTTTAATATTACCACACATATATTCAGAATATCATGAAAGGTATATTATATTCACTCGCTCATAGTACAGTAGCGACGTTGTTGGAAGCGGCTCAACACTTCAAAGTGGAGTGATAACGAAGCCTTTGTTTGCTTTTCCGAGTTGAAACCTTGTTTGGCTAGCGGCAGTACACAAATTTCCCTTTGTGAATAGCAGCAAGACATTTCCCTATATCTTTATATATATATATATATCATTCGAAGGGCAATATGTTATTGCAGGTCTTTATTTAATGATAATAGTATATAACGCTTTTGAAACTAATTTGATTTTTGATAAAACTTACCTATAATGTGATATTTATTCAATCAAAGAAAATTGAATTTTTAGATTTTATTTATTCTTGATAACATTATAAAATTGGGACTATTAGTTATTAGTATAAAATATTGTCAAACGGTGGGTTACAAGGGACACGAGCAGACATTTTTTTAAAAAATAATATACATTAATTAAAATATCTATATATTCATATTCAAATTCATATAGTTAAAATTTGAAAATACATTAATTTTATTATTTATACATTATTTTTAATTCATACCCAAAATTTAAATTTAAAAGAACCTTAAAAAATCTACACTATTGTTTAAAAATTAATAATTCAATTATAGAGAGGTGTTTTTTAAAAACTGAATTAAGGTCTATTGAAAAGAAGAGCAGTTTTATATTTATTTATTTTATTTTATTTATTTTGACCATCTTCCGAGCTTTTCTTAAAGAAATATCATTTGTGATAATAATTTTATATTTCAGTTGATAAACTCTGAAGATGATCTTAACCAAGACCGACACGTCAGTCTAGTAAATATTAAATAAATGAAATAACCAAACTGTTTTTCTTCTTTTTTCTCATCATAATAATTCAATTAGTTAAAAAAAAAATAGAAAAACTTAATTAAAGTTGTTGGTTATTGATCACAATTTTTTTAAATATTTTCATTATTATATTATTTCATTTATTATTCTATAATTTCTGTGACTTATCGAAATAGAAAAAAAAAAATAGGTAACAAAAAGATTTTATGAATTCGATAAATGTTGAAAATTAATTTTTTATTTACTAAATTATATACTACTACTACTTTTCTTCCATATGGAAAGATTTACGAGCCAAATGTTTTAGGGTATACCTTGAAATATTTGAAATCAAATTATCAATTTTTTTTTACCAAAACTTCACAGATTGCATCTTGTGTTTCTTTTTTAGGAGCCGATCCTCATTTGCGCGACTGGAGTGGAAGAAAAGCTCGTCAATATTTAGCCAGCAAAGACACGTCTGTTTCTGCAGATACTTTTCGAAGTAGGTCCAAGAAATCTTATTTTCAAAAGACCACTCGGCCTGTATCGCACCTTATGCGAGGGTTAAGAGAGTCACTTCGAGTAGCTCGCAAGTCCAGAAGCTCATTAGAAAGCACTTCACCCTTACCTTCTCCTGTTTCCACTCCACCACTTTCTCGATCACAAAGCATATTGAATTCACCAAAACATGAATGGGACCCTGTCACCCCACTACTAGTTTATCGCTCACAAGCTATCAATCTTAAAACTCCACAGGCACCGAAAACCAATAATTAAGCTATCAAAGGAAAAATTTCCTTGCATCAAACTACTACTGACAAGTACACTTTCCTTAACCAATGCTTTAACTTTATTTCTTTATAATTATTAATAATTTAATTTTTCAATTTATTTTCTAGAATTGAAATTTAAAATATTTGTAAATAGATTTTAAATTTATTAATTCACTTTTAATTACTTTTTCACTCTATGCTTCAGGTAACTTTCTAAGGAGATCTTTGGGAAATCCAAGGGTAAAATAACTATTTCTTCTATTATGTATTTCCTATATATTTTTCATAACGAATAACCCCTTCTTTGTAGCTATAAATTTCTCCTTTTAAAAGTTATATTAAAAGATAAAAAAAAAAAATAAATAAAATTTTTATCTTTTGATTAACTTGATTAAGTGCAATGAAATATTTAATATTATTTTTACATTTTTTTTTAATATAAAATATTTTATTTTAATTTTCAAATTAAATATAAGTTTTATAATTATTAATGAATTGATAATTTTTAAACAAAAAAAATTTTTTTTTTTGTTTAAGATTCATTCATTCATTAACCGGTGCTGAAAAAATTTTATATTTAATTTCTACTAAAATTAAATATTTTAATTAAAAATATTTAATTTTAAAATTGATATTTAATATAAAAGTAGTTTTAATTAACATCTAATGACATGAGAACAGGTTTAAATAAGTATAATAAATGTCACTATTAAACATTCCTCTTATTCTTATTTGTATATTTCTAAATGGTAAATATACAGAATTTTTTTATTATGATACACTTTTGAAAGTTAAATTTTACGATATTTTTATCAAACTTACGTTAATAATAAAAATAAGCAAGTATAATTAATTTTTAAATTAATAAAATGGGTCAATATAAATATATTAAAATCTCTCCCTAACATTCTTGCCCTCAATTGGAGAAAGGGACTCCTGGAAAGGAATTGTTTTCATTTATCTATAATTTTAATAGATATCTATAAAAACAAATTGATTTGAAACTATTAAATAATTATATACAAAAGTTTTTTCAAATTAAAAAAAATTCTTTTTTTTTATTTATTAAAATTTTTATTAGATACTAATACAAAAAATATTTACCCCCAAATATGTGTAGCTATTTTTTATGACTTTTAATGACATCCGCTGAACGATTTTAAAATATTATTTTCTAGATGAGGTACATTATCAATTTAGACTTTTTCATTTAGTTTCTCATATTATTTTTTATTTATAAATTACAAATCTATATTTTTGTTTTAATTATTGTTTTAATATAATATTCTAACCCATGATTGATTCTCAACCTTTTTTTTTAAACCAGCGGAATTATAAATAAAAGAGAAATTAAAACAAAATATCGGTTGATTATTATTTAATTTATTTACTAATTTTCTTATAAAAAAATAAAATAAATTAATTAAATTAAAATTGAATCTAAAGAAAAATTAAAGAAAGAAAAACAGGTTGAGAAACATTAATTGAGGAATAGCAAATTCAAGACAAAAATTTAAAATTTTGCATATATACAATTGTTTAATGTAACACATATGATATAGTCATATTAAAGTAATTTTCAAATATTTCAAAACTCTTTTTATATTCAATAAATCTAATTTGCTATTTTTTAATATATATACATTATTTATCTCTATTATAAATTGATATTATCTAGATAAGAGTATTATTACATAATTAATAAAAATTAAAATGATAATATTTATTTATAATTAATATATTTTAATGCTTCTCAATAAGTCATTTTTTTTTGTTCATTTATAATTTTGAATATTTGGTATTTTTTAAGATATCAAGATAGTAACTTAAAAATATAATGATTTATTATACATATACGTATATAAAATTAGTGTTAACATTTATTTAATATCATATGTATTGTTTTTTCGGGAAGAGGGTCCAGTTATACGAGGTGTATCCCAAAAGTAAGGTGACTGTTCAAATTTCATGTGTAATGTACTTTCGCTTATCGATTTTTTTTGTTTTGTAATGTTGATACACACTTCCCGAACATCTGTTTCAAGTGTATAGCATTTTTTTGTTTGCTTGTGAGAGGCGTAAAGGTTTTCGCTATCGAAAAATATGGATCAAAGTATTTGCATCAAATTTTGTGTAAAAAATAAAATAAAGTGCTCCGAAACATGAAATGTTGACAGTGGCATACGGTGAAACTGTTCTGAGTAAAAAGAATGTTTACAAGTGGTACAAACTCTTCCAAGATGGCCGGGAAGATGCCAATGACGAGCCTCGCTCTGGACTCTTTTGCTCACTGTTTTCTTAGATTACCATGGCGTGGTGCATCAGGAGTTCTTACCATATGGTCGTACGGTCAATAAATAGTATTATCTTGAAGTTATGTGCCGTTTGCGAGAAGCTGTAAGAAGAAAACGTCCAGAATTGTGAAAAAACAATTCATGGCTTTTGCATCACGATAATGCCCATGCTCACTCATCTTTGCTAGTGAGAGATTTTTTGACCAAAAACAACACCACAATCATTACTCAGCCACCATATTCACCGGATTTGGCCCCATGTGACTTTTTCTTGTTCCCAAAACTAAAGAGACCTATGAAAGGACCTAGATTTGCAATGATTGAGGAGATAAAGACTGCATCGCTGGAAGAGCTCAAGGCTATACCGAAAAGTGCTTATGAGAAGTGCTTTGAGGATTGGAAAAACCGCGTTGGCATATTGTATCTGAGGGGGATTACTTTGAAGGGGACAACATAAATATTGATAAATAAATAAATATTTTTTCTTAAAAATACAAAGTCACCTTACTTTTCGAACACACCTCGTATATGTTACATTTTGAAAATGAAATTCTTTAAACACTCCGATTTTCTTGTATATTATTAATTCTATTTTATTATTACAATGTCTATCTTCATTAGTTCTATAGTAGAATAATTCTAGATTAATATCTTTACTATCAAATATTAATTGTTTATATTATTATATTCTATTATTTTTTTAAAATAATTAAATTTTATTTATTTGTGCGATGACTTATTTAACTGAAATAACTGTTTTAAATTTGAAAGAAATATGATACTTTTGTATTTATAATTTTTTGTGTTATTAATTAAAATATATAAAAAGGAATATTATTGAGAAGCATTTTATCAAAATAGTTAACTTATTGTTAAACACATTTTTGAATAATTCTTCGTAATTGTTTTATAGGACTTATGATTGCAGCCTCATTGAGGCAAGTAGACGAATTTGTCTAATTTCGATGTTTTTGTTGATATTTTTTTTTGCATGTTATTTATTTTTTTAATTTTCTTTTGTGCTTTTTTTAATGCTTAATTAAATTTATATTTAAAAATTTGTTGATTTTTTTTTTTTATATTTCATCTTTTTTTATTCATTTTAACTTTATTTTATTTAAAACTACAAATTTGCATGGATTGGCTTTTGGCATTTGGTAATTAAATTGCATGCTGCGATTTTTCAAGGTAATTATCTTTTTCAAATAATTTTCAAAAAATTAAAAAATAAGAAATAAGTGTTTTGTTTTAAGGTAATTTCGTAAAATTAAATATATAAGACATATTTTCTTTAGATTTAAAAAAAAAACAAATAAAAAACAATAAAGTATTGTTTATTTGTTTATTATTAAAATTTTTGAAATAGAAAAATAAAAAATTTTATTTACAAATCTCTTCAAAATAGATTTGGTAGTAGACATTTCTCATTGTGTTAATATTTACATATATTTATTTATTTATTTATTATATAATGTAGAAAATAAAAGGTAATAACTGGAGTTTGTTAGAATTTTGGATCCATGGAAAGGAATACGAAGTTATAATCTTTTTTTTTTTAAGTAGGTGAAATGCCTTTACGCACAAAGTGTCGGGCTCCGTGCCAAACGATCTACTGACTAAAAAACCTTTTCCTTTTATTTTATTTTCAATCCAGTTTTCTAAGATATATACTATATTAATAATGTTAATACGAATTGTTTTATAAAATTGATTATAATATAAATAAAGATATATCCCTAAATATGAGAGAGCAGAAATTAAATTAATAAATAAAAAACAATAAAGATATATCAAGACTTATAAAAATAATTAATTACTTTAATAATATCAAACGTATAATTTAGTCTATTTTATTTACAAACTATATTATTAATTTATAATTAGAGAGGAGCTATCAGAGGTATTTGAGATAATAGTTTAGAGTTTAGATGCTCCACTTTTTGTGCTTTGACGTAGTTATTGTAGACCTTTAATTGTCCCTCATGTCACCAAGAATCCTTGCCAGGTTTTTCTTCAGCATAAATTCTCAATTCTTTATATGAACATCTACCATATAGATTAGAACACATGTATGAATCATGTATAGACAAGATTTAGATATATACTACATAAATAGAGTAACTTTAGAATTGTGGTCCATATATATTATATATGGATTATTAAAAATTGCAATGAAATATTTTTCAAATGCCTAATTAACAAAAATACTGCTGCTAAAATAATAGTTTGATTTTGTTTTTCATTTGATTTAACTAATACCTAAAATGTTAATTACAAAATAAAATTAATAGTTTCAAATTGTTTTTATATAGAAATCAAGAAAAGGAAAAAACATGCAGAAAAGGATTCGGGTTTTTTGAGAATTGGCTCTTTGAACGTCCGAGTCAAGAAAACTACTGAAGCTTTTAGTAATTTTCTTGGAGTTGGTTCATCTTATAATAGTGAAAAAGTTCATAAAAGTTGGGGCTCTGCTGATAACTTATCTGAGGTAATATTTTTCCATCTATCTATATATTATAATAGTATTTTTATTTTTCATTTTAATCAATCAAAATAATAATTTAGATAAAAGTTTAAATTTTAAAATAAATAAAAAAAAAAGAGATTTTTTATTTTTTTTTAATGTTCCTTTTTATTTTCTAGCCTGGCGATCGATTCTCTATGCCACCTCCTAGTCAAGCCTTGGTTAAAAAACGTAAATCTAGAAGAGGGGCTCAAGATTTTACTCGTCGTCGGACTCCAAGTGATTCTCCACGTCGTAGCGCTCCGCCATCCATTTCCGGGACCCCTTCACCATTGCTTGGAAGTGACACTGCCTCTCTAAGAAGTGCTGTCACTCCCACCATTTCATCTGCCCCATCCGCTGCTGGAGATTCCGACTCGGATACTGCTTGTGGTTTTGGAACCAATTGGCAATCTACTTAAAAGAACTATAAAAAAGCCATCACATAAAAAACTCTCATTTTCATTTATTCGTTTTTGTTTGATTGCTTTACAATTATTCAATGGTTAATAGTCATTTAAGAAATATTTTTTATTTTATGCTTTTAGAATCATTAATTTAATTATATATAAACATTATAAAATAATTATAGATTATTTTTTTTTTAATTATTCTTTTTATTAAGTATTTTATAGAAACCAAATAATTATCTTTAAAAAAAGTATTAAATTAAATTTTAATTTAAATTAATCTTACCTTTTGTGTGTATTTTGATTTTATTTAATTTATTTATTTCAAATATGTATGATCTTATCTTTCTTATAATATAGTATTAATATATTATATATTTCAATAAATTATAATAAGTCTAGAATGTTATGTACTTACTATAATATGTTAACTTTATATCGTTATATAGTTCTATTAATTATTTTTTATTGTTTGAAAAATATATAAATTCTTAGTCATTTGATTCAATTAACTCTGGAAACTATTATATAGTAATTTTTAAACTTAACATTATATAATAAATTATTGTTATTTTGTTTTTGTTTTTAGATTTAAATTTTAGGATTTAGATCTTTATGTCTAAATGTAAGGATTGGTTTTTTAATTTTTAATTGTTTTTTTTTTTTGGTGTATAATTTTATTCTTAAATATTTTGAATAAAATTAAAATATAATATGTAATTTACGATTTTTCTCTTTCAAATAAATTAAAGAATTTTTAAATATTAACTAGTATTATTGCTTAGAAAAGTAAAAAATTGTCCAAAGCATATTTTTAAGTTATTAAGTGATTTCATAAAAAATATTGTTTGTTTAAGAAAAGTCAAATTATAATATGAATTTGTTGTATTTTTAATTATAATCTTAAAACCATAAACACATCTGTTATTATATTTTATTTATTTTTATGAATTAAAATAATAATCTTAATTTTTAATGTTCAATATTAAAAATATTATTTAATTGAAATTATAAGTTATATAGTTATGTTATGTTAATAGTATGTTTATATTTTTATTTTTTTTTTTTAAATGATTAATTATTAATATTAGTTACTTTTTCTTCATTATTGATTTCACATCATATTCTCTTTTCGTACCATCAGCAAAGGTTATTATTTGTATAAGTTTCTATGTTTTGCTTATCAAATGCAAACCATTCCCAGCCAGAACGTCGACATCTAGGAGATCTAGATAGGTCTAGATCTAGATTATGTCTAGAAATATAACTGAAAATTGAAATTTCTAGATGATTATATAGACGTCTAAATTGATATTTCTAGACGTAATCTAGATCTATACCTTTTCAACTTCAAATTGGGACTAAACATTTTCAAATTGGGATTAAACACTTTCAAATTGGGAATAATTAATTTGAAGCTGAAAAAGAGAGAACAATTATATACAAATAAAAATCAAAAAACTAATAATTTCACAACTGCACCAGATATAGCGCTCATATACAAAGATTTATACCTGATGCATTAAATATGACGGACGTTCGATTGTAATTATTTTTCCTTTAAGTAATTTATAACTTATTTTTTTATTTTATATTTAATAAAAAATGATTAGTTTTTTGATTTTTATTTGTATATAATTGTTCTCTCTTTTTCAGCTTCAAATTAATTATTCCCAATTTGAAAGTGTTTAATCCCAATTTGAAAATGTTTATTCCCAATTTGAACGTGTTTATTCCCAATTTGAAAATGTTTAGTCCCAATTTGATGTTGAAAAGGCATAGATCTCCTAGACCTCGACATTCTGGCTGGGTTGAATATTATCGGATAATCATTGATAGATAATCAATTTATTATTATTTAGTTCATACAAAGAATCTCTCTCTTTAGATGGAAGATATTCCAAATAAGAAAGAAATAGTTATCCAGATAGAAGGCTGCTGGTACATCATTATAAATTTAGAGAAGTACAGAAGAGCAACATATTGGGTAAGAAAATAACTATAATAGTTTAAAAGAGAAAAAAAAGTCGAATTGGCAGTCGTGGGACTGGCCGACAGAAGTGAAAACTTGTGCGTAAGAAATTTGAAAGCAGACGGAATGCGCACCAGCTTCACGAGAAAAATGAAATTTATATACGTATATATATATATATAAAATTCATAATTATTTTTTTCAGCAAACTGATTATTATTACAAAAATATTAAAAATACGATGTGTATGAATATATATATATATGTCTGTCTGTCTGTCTGTCTGTGTGTGTGTGTCTGTCAAATACTCAAAAACTACCCGTCCGATTGCGATGAAACTTTCAGGGATTGTTGTGGGCGTCCCAGGGAAGGTTTTAGTGTAGTTAAATCCAAAATTAATTTATCCAAAATTAATTTAAATAGTAATATTTTGGTAAAAGTCTATTTATGGTTACCATGGTTACATTGAAAAATTTACAATAAATAAATAAAAATAATTGGAAATCTTTTCAAATTATTATTTTGATAAATTTTATTAATATTTTTAATTTTTTTTAAACTGCCAAAAATAACATACCCATAATAATAGTTGTAATAAAAATAAAAATATAAATCACAATGTAAGTAAAATATTGAATCGTTTTATTTATATTGTTTCAATTATTGTTTGAATATTTATTAAATTTATATATAGATTAATTTACATGTTTAAATGTATATTTAATAAATTTATTTATTGATTCTTAATATTAATAATTCCAATTACTTTCTTGAAAATTTTTTTTATTTAAAAGCATATTCAGCATATCTCGCAAATTTGAATTGGATTAAATAACATATATTAATTTAAATTAAATTAAATTAATTCAATTATAAATTAAAATTAATAAATAATATTTATTAAACCAGCGAAAGTTTGGCTCTCTTTTGATGGCACCACGTCACGTGTTGGCGCGTGAGATTTCCAGTGTTAAAAAATTAATTCTGGTACTTTCAGCAATTCAATTTTCGATGTTGAGATTTTGATGTTTTTGATGTTATAAATAATATTTATTAAATTATAATTTAATTAATTTAATTTAATTTAAATTAATAAATATTATTTAATTAAATTCAAATTTGCAAGATAGTCGAGTGGATAGTGGAGTGTTTGGCTCTTTGTTGATGGCACCACGTCACGTGTTGGCGCGTGAGATTTCCAGTGTAAAAAAATTAATTCTGGTACTTTCAGCGATTCTATTAGGCTGAAATTCTATATATAGCAGTTTTATACAATTATTAATCATGTGAAAAATTATCAAACATATATCTTTATTTTTACGGTCACACACACACACACACACATATTTAAAAATTAATTTATTAAAATATATATTATATAATATATTATATATAGTATATAATTTAATATATATATATATATATATTCTGAAATTAATTTTAAATTATATAAATATATTAGAAATTAATTTAATATAATTTAACACATAATAATATATTAAAATATTTTATTTTATATATACATAATTTAGTAATACTGATTATTAATGTAAATATAAATAATAATATTTAATATGGCAAATATGTAAAATTTCGTAAAGAATGTATCAGAAGTTTAGTGTCTAACATTCTGGCGTATTGCGCATGCGTATATCGGTCGGTCGGTCGGGTCGGTGTCGTTTTGGAATCTCACTCGAAATCTATATTTTTTCCCCATCCGCAAAAGTGCTCAACGCCGCTAAAGAAGTTTTCACTTCAAAAAATTATCTGTCTCTCTCTCTCTCTCTTATTTAATTCTGCCAAATGTGTGTAAAATAATTTTAGATATTATAAATTTATGATATATTTAAGTTTAATATAAAAAGCTGTTAATTTAATATTGTCTATAAAGACTAATTATAAATATGAAGCAAAATAAATCCATCTTGATTATATATTAGATAATTAGATGGGTGATGATACAATAAAAATATTATTTCTTGATTCATAAAGAGCTGCGTTGATAACACCTATAATAAGATTTCTTTATTATTTATAATAAGTTCAAATTAAAAAATATATTCTTAATATAATCACAACACAAAACTGATTTTAAAATCTTACACGATAAAACTTTACTAAATTAATGGGTTAGAAAAGTCCATGGTAATTATTTACAAAACGGGAATCTCCAGGGATTTGGATGAAACTTTACCTGTGGATTCCTTGTATAATTCCAAAGAAACTTTTTTTATAAAATTTTTCCCATACATCTTAGAATTATTTAGGACAATTTTGTAAATATATGTAAAGGTATTATTTTAATTAGTTGATATCTTTGGTTTCTTTATCTTGTCACTCAGATTTTTTTATAAAATTGGATGAATTTATCATAGCTGGAATAGGAATTTTTCAATAAACCTTTAAAAATTGTTGTATATAACTACAAATTTAATTTTAGAACTCAACAAAAAAACACTTGAAGAGTAAAAAATAATTGAAAAACTGACTTCAAATTTGTAAACAAAATAAAAATAAGTGTTATCATAAGGTTGAAATGAAATATTTTTGGAATAATGAAATTTAATTTAAAATTGTTAATAGGTTTGTGGCGTCACACAAATCATGCTCGAAGGCTCCAGAACAGTCCAGACGCTTCGAGATGATCTCAGAAACTTCGAGAAGATTCCAGGCGCTTCGAGTAGAAATAACTCCGCCCCCGGACACGCCCTATAGGGCGGACCAGAGGCGCTTGCTGGAGGTATATAAGGGCAGCCCGACAGCAGTCCGGTACCCAGTCCTATCCTCACCATCCTCTCCTTCACAGGTCCCCTCACTTGGGGACCCCAACGTGACGGCTACCTCGGGGCCTCATCGCCTCGACTGCCTACGGCCCTCATTGCCACGGCTGGCTCCGTCACCATCATTCCCTTCCTCACCTTCCCGGCTTGCAGAGAGTAGGCAGATAGAGACTCTGTAAGCCATACCTCCCCGGGCCCGAGCATCGTCCTCTGGGCCACGAGCATCATCCACTGACCATCCTCTGGGCCACGGGCATCGTCCAGTGACCGTCGTCCACGAGTCGCCCTCCGGTCCCCGCACACTGCTCACGGACCATCATCCGACCCGGCCACATCACCGACCGCCCAGGGCCATCTAGCAGCACTCCGAGAGGACTTCGTACTCTGGATCCCGCACCGACGATCCGCCTTCGGCCACCTTCAGCGACTTCAACAACACCGACTTTGTAACCTCTACTCCCGAACACGTCAAACAATAAATACCGATTCTACAAACAACATCAGCGTTTTATTGCCCCCTTGATCCTGCTGGCCCTCAGGTTCTTTAAATAATCTCAATAATACGCTATATATATTTTATGTTATTATTTTTATTTTTCTATTGAGTTGTTAATTTGACTTAATACCGAATTTAAACTAATTTCTTTTTTACTTTTTCTTGAATTTTAAATAATATTAAATGGATTTTTTTTATTGATCTAACTCATACAGAGGAAAATGTTTTGAATATAATTATTTTAAAAAAAAATTTAAACAAAAATATAAGTTAAATTCACATTTATATAGTAATTTGGAAGGAGTTGGATCGTTGTCTAGGGGTACATTATCTCGATAGAGCAACAGAAAGACTTCTTGTTTGGGCTTTACTATAAAATGGTTTATGCACAAATAAATATACATAGGCAATTACACACACTCTCTCATCCTCATAGTCATCACGAATTTAATCAGAATCTAAGAGAATAGTCTAAGCCAGGCCAAAGAGGCCGCGTAGCAAAATTCTGGGGGCGCGAGAGATTTTAATGTCAAATATTTAAATATACGATTTTGTAACTTCTAGAATCTAGAAATTATACAAATACATACCTAGATTCTAGGCTAAATAATTCTAGGAACATTCGGACTAAATGATACAAACTAAAATTATATATTTTTATTATTTTTGAAATTTTATTTTATTATTATAATTTGTAATTATAAATTAACTGGAATTTTAACAAACATATTATTTAATCTTATTCAGTTTTTAGTTTTATAGAGTTTATCGATAATACATGTAAAGCATTTATATTATACTGTTAATTGCTAAATATTGAAAAATCATTAGCAACATTAAGAAAAAAGTATTGATTGTTAATTAATATTTTAGGTAATTTTAATAATAATAAAACAATTATAAATTTGTTATACACCAAAACAGATTAATTTTTTGTTTTTTGGATTAAAACTCTTCTAAATAATCTTAAATATATATTTATCATCATATTACTCGTATTACTTTTCTTTATTAATTTTTGTGATACTCAATTATTATTAATTACAGAATGTAACCTTCAATAAAATGTCAGCTAATTTATATTCTTGCGTCATTCAATGTTTTTAAAATGCTTTTAGTAAAATTAATGTTACTTAATGTGAACTTTTTAATAAAATTTCAATATTAGAGTTAATTTTAGTTATTTTTTGTCGGTGTTGTCTATATTTTAAACACATAAATATATTTGAAAATTGAATATTGGCTATTTTTTCAAAATCCGCCGCCACGGCGTTATTTTAATCAAGTTATTTTTTTGTATTTTTCATACAATTAAAATGAATTTAAAATGGATCCACAAGAAGACAGGAAACACCCAATATATATAGGTAAATCATTTTCTAAAATAAATAAATTTATATATAAACATATTTATTAATCTTTAAATTAAAGTTTATTTCGATTATGTGTAAATTTTTAAAAACTTTAAGATTAATACAAATTTTCTTTTTAGGTCCTTTATTTTGTTGTTTATATTGTCATACTAATTTTATAAGTGAAGATTTTTTATCTAAACATTTAACAAAGTGTCTTCACAAAGAGATTTGGTCCTTATTAAAAAATCAAATCAAATTCAAAAAAGATTTATTAAGAATTCTCAAGGATGACATGAAACTTGAATTAAAAACTGATTCAGCTGAAAAGCCTTTTGAGTGTAATTATTGTAAAAAGAAATATTCTCGTAAAGCACATTACAAAAGACATATATTAATTCACACAGGCGAAAAGCCTTTTGATTGTGATTATTGCAAAAGAAAATTTATTGAAAAATATGATTTAAATAGACATATATTATCTCATACAGGGGAAAAGCCTTTTGAATGTAATAATTGTAAAAAGACATTTGTAGCACAATCTGATTTAAATAGACATATATTAATTCATACAGAAGAAAAACCTTTTGAATGTAATTATTGTAAAAAGCAATTTTCCCAAAAATCAAGTTTCAAGAGACATATATTAACACATACAGGGGAAAAGCCTTTTGAATGTAATTATTGTAAAAAGAAATTTAGGGCAAAATTTGAACTAAATAGACATTTATTAACACATACTGGAGAAAAGCCATTTGAATGTAATTATTGTAAAAAGAAATTTATAACAAAATATGAATTAAATTCACATGTATTAATTCATATTGGTGTAAAGTCTTTTGAATGTAATTTTTGTAAAAAGAAATTTAGAGCAAAATATGAATTAAATAGACATATATTAACTCATAGCGGGGAAAAGCCTTTTGGATGTAATTATTGTAATAAAAAATTCATAACAAAATATGAATTAAATACACATTTATTAATTCATATTGGTGTAAAATCTTTTGAATGTAATTATTGTAAAAAGAAATTTAAGAAAAAATATCAATTAAATAGACATATATTAACTCATACAGAGGAAAAGCCTTTTGAATGTAATTATTGTAAAAAGAAATTTTGTCAAAAATCACATTTTGATAGACATATATTAACACATACAGGGGAAAAGCCCTTTGAATGTAATTATTGTAAAAAGGAATTTAGAACAAAATTTGAATTAAATAGACATTTATTAACTCATATTGGGCGAAAGCTCTTTGAATGTAATTATTGTAAAAGAAAATTTTTAACAAAAAACGAATTAAATACTCATATATTAACGCATACAAGGGATGCAATTGTAAAACAAATTCTGAATTAAATTTCCAGTTCACTTAAAGAATAAATATATTTTATAAAAATTTTCAAAAAATACTATTTATTCATTTACACTTTGAAAATTATCAAGGAAAATACAATTTTAATATTTAATTCTAACGGTAATAGTGTTTACATTGTCTTAGTTAGTTTTAAACTTTTCAATCAAAAAGTCCAAGTTTACTCTCCCAATGGAAAAATAGCCAAAATCACATATTAATTATATATTGATGATAGTATTGGTAGATTGCACCAGACCTCTTTGTATTTTGATGAAGAACGTTAATGAAAAAGATCTAAATATATATAAATCTCTTACTTGCCAAGTTTAATATATTTAACTTTCTGCCAAATAAAGAGTATTTACGTATATTTTTTTTTGCATTTACTTTTTGCAAAAAACTGATGTTGAATCATCCTGATTAGTTTGGAAACATTTTTATTTTTATCTTATGTCATCAAAATAATTTATATAAACAATCTATAAGACAAAGAAGAAAAGTAAATAAGGAATTCGTTTCGTCGGAATTAATAATTGGAAAACGACCAAGAAAGTTATTATTATAAAATAAAATAATATAATGGAATTAGGAGAAGAACCTCTAATAGTAGTAGTTGCCCGAAGTAGTGATGGTTGAACCTACCTAGCCAAGAACATAAATTTAGTAATGGATAAATAGATAAAACTAAGTAATCTAAATTTTCTAAAGGAAAATATATATTTGATAATTTAACTTTATATTTGAATCTTCCGCTAAATATTTTACAAACTGACAATCCAATAAAGAGATTGAAATTTAATTACAAAATTAAAACAATGGATACAATAAAGTACATATCTATTAATAATTAATCTAGTTTAGCCTCATTAGATTATATATAATTGAACATCAATTTTTGTTAATGATTTCTTAAAATATTGATTATATAGGTGGAGCTTGTTTGATTTTTTGGGTTTCCTACCTTGGTTCAATCTTCAATTAATAAATGTACCCCATCCTTAACCAAAAATACATATTCTTCTTAAATACATTTTTTTTGTTTAAAAATCTAGTGCAAGTTAATATTTTATTTGAGTTTTGGTCAGTTAAATTTTCCAAAAATTAAAACACTTAGTGGATTTATACATAATATTTTTTTTTTAATTTTTCTCAATTTTTATTTATATAATCAAAATTTAGGCAAATTTCAAATTATTATCTTTAATGAATCATCTAATGAGGAGATAAAAATCTTTTATTTTTTTAAGACCTTTACGTAAATAGATTTTGACAATGTAAGTTTTTTTTGTATCGATAAGATTAGGTATAAAGGTATATTATATATAAATATATCTAATAAAAAAATTTAATAATATTAAACACATTGAATTTAAATAAAAAACAATAATGTCTGGGGATCATCGAACGGTAATCAAAGGAAACCCTTCCATGTATGTTAAATTAAATATTGGGGGATCTCTTCATTATACTACTATAGGAACATTAACTAAACATGATACTATGCTTAGAGCTATGTTTAGTGGCCGTATGGAAGTATTAACAGATTCTGAGGGTAAGAATTTTAACCTCTGATCTGTCAAAATTTATTCCTAATTTTTATTCATTTAGTTATGAATTTTAACAACCCAACTAAACCTTTATTTTCCCAATAATGATGGAATAATAATCTATTTTTATTTTCAGGGTGGATTCTTATTGATAGGTGTGGCAAGCACTTTGGAACAATCTTGAATTTTCTTCGAGACGGCACTGTTGCTTTACCAGAGAGTGCAAAGCAGATGGCAGAATTGCTTGCTGAAGCCAAGTACTATTGCATCGCAGAACTGGCGGAATCCTGTGAACAAGCGCTCTTAAAAAAAGAGCGAGATGCTGAGCCAATATGTCGGGTACCATTGATAACATCACATAAAGAAGAACAATTATTAACAAGTTCCACTTCCAAGGTAATTTTCTATTAAAATTTCTATTTATGGTTTTAGGACTTGTTGCCAGCTCTTAATGGTTTCCAATGTTACTGAGGACATTAGCTTTAATATTTATTTTAAGCCCGGGTTGGTCTCTTTACAACCACTTATATCATTTGGTTATTTATTTACTAATTCTTATATCTTTAAATATGAGATACTGATACGATTAGATGGCATTAATGATTAATTAATTTCTACTTTACCTATACTGTTAAAATGATTAGTTTTCCAATTCATTTTTATTTAAAATTATAAAATAATAAGCATTTTTCTAGAAGAGATTAAAATACTTAGTAAGAATAATAAATTATTGTTTATTTATCATTTTTATGATTAATTGAATGGTAATTATACAGTTTACATATACATATATATATATATTACATAGTTGTATTTAAATTATTTAATTTTCCTATAAAACAACCAAAGAGTATTGGCTAAAAGTAATGTATATATATTGCATCTACTGGTGAAATTTCATTAACATCTAATTGTCTGTCCGGAAAACTATAATTACCCACACTTGAATCTCAATGTATTAGATTAATTATTAATTAAATAAATGTAAAAATTGTGTAAACAAATGAATGAATTTGAACTTACATATTTTTATTATTTTTTTCAGCCTGTGGTTAAACTTTTGATTAATCGTCACAATAATAAATATTCATATACAAGGTAAGTTGATTTATCATTAAATTTTTTTTCTAATAGAATTTTTCCCTTAAATCATAATTTTTTTTAGCACTTCAGATGATAATCTTCTTAAAAATATTGAATTATTTGACAAATTGTCGTTAAGATTTAGTGGAAGAGTATTATTTATTAAAGATGTAATTGGTTCGAGTGAAATCTGCTGCTGGAGCTTTTATGGTCATGGAAAAAAAGTAGCTGAAGTTTGTTGTACATCAATTGTTTATGCCACAGATAAAAAGCACACGAAGGTAAATTTAAAATATAAATCATGATTTAACTTTATTTTATTAATTTTAGTTTTAATTGAAGTTTTATATGAACAAGATTCAAAAAGAAAGTCATTATACAAGAAATAGTTTGCCGGAATTCAATACTTTTTTCTATTTCTGTATATTTAAATGAAATTACATTGTCAATTTTGATATAATTTCTCTTAGATTCAATTTTCTTAACAAATCATGCAATTTATTACATCGTGAAATTTTCGTATAAAATTCTGAATAGCGATAATAAGGTTTCTCTTATCTTTAAATGTACTACCGTGTTTACCGAGCATCCAAGCTGATGATTTTTTAAAATTTGAAATTTTTCATGAGCAATTAAATACATATATAAAAAGTATGCAAAAATATGTTGAGTATATAAAAAAAAAATTTTTCAGAAATTATATTTATTGAAAACATAAATAAAAGTTCCAAATATGTGTATTGAATTTAAATATTAAAAATTAAACACATTTATTTTACTTCTCTTGATAATTCTTTAAAATTAGGTGATAAATTGATGATAGAATTTCTCGATGATTCTTTCAGATCCTATTTAATTAATACTGATCGGTGTTTGGATTTCATGAATTTTAAAGTAGAATAAAATATTTCACATAAGTATGTTGTTCGAAAATTGAAACAATTCGACTAGTAACCTTTTTTAATTCAGGATACTTTGATTCTGGTACAAATTTCCAAAATTCTATAATCGGCATCGACTTATATTTTAAATATATAGCTCAATCTTCTTACATCTTTATTAATTCTAATTCTGCATATGCTTTTTGTTTATAATTATATTGAAAATGAAAAACTCACCTTGAATTATGTTAATTTCAAATGGATTCAAACCATGAAATCTGTACTGGGGTTTGCCAATAATCCTTCTAGCTTTTTTTATATATACCGTTTAATTTTTCTTGTTAAATATTCGAACTAAATTTTTTTTCGAGGAAATAAACAAAATATTTTAATGTTTAATATTCTTTTGAAAAAGTTGTAATTTAGTTTGGAAACTAAATATTTAATATTATTATAATATAATATTATTTGATCTTTCCCATGCAATTGAAAATTCAATGGTTTCAAATTCTTTAAAGAGCAGCATGTAGCTCGCGAACAGCAGTTTGGTTACCCCTGTATATACTCGTAATATAATTCATATTTAATTTACCTTTACAAACTGATATTAAATTCAAAACATTACAATAACAATAACATTTCAAGTTAAATTTAGAATGTAGGATTATAATTAAAAAAATTATCTTATTTATTCTAAAATTTTTAATAAATATAATCTGATAAAATATTTAAAATGATACCATTTAGAATGAATTAATTATTTTAAATTATATTTTATTATTAGAAATGAAAATAAAAATTTATATACTAGTGATAAAATTTATATTAATTCTAATGCTAACTGATAGATTTAATATAAATATATTTATTTATTTATTATTGAACGGGTTTTGATGAATTTTCTTAACCAAAATTTTTCAATTAACAAAAATTTTATTTTACTTTATATTTTATAACTTAGGTTGAATTTCCCGAAGCAAGAATTTATGAAGAAACTTTAAACATCTTACTTTATGAAAATCGGAATGCACCTGATCAAGAATTAATGCAAGCAACATCAACCAGAGGGGCCGTGGCTGCAATGTCGACCTATACTAGTGACGAAGAAGAGGAAAGATCAGGCTTAGCAAGGTTACGGTCAAATAAACAAAGTAATCCAAATTAATATTTCCGGTAGATCTTAATGTGTTTAAACCCCATCTATTTATTAAATGGTAAATGTAATAGGGACTAGTCGCCTTTCAATATTTATAAATAATATTTGCACAATTACTTTTGTGCCAAAGAATTCTTATTATCAATTATTATAAAAGTACTATTTATGGATTTTTAAAAAAACATAATTATTGTTTAAAATAAATTTATTGGCTAAGACAATAAATTTATATCTATTTTTTATAAACTGTATTTTATTATTCTATTTAAAAAAATCGGCCTATTTAACTTTTTGAATTCATAGAATATTAAATTTATTCTGTTTTGATTTTAAATTTATATATATATATATATATAGAATTTTTAAAGACATTATTTTACTTAAATAATTCAATTGAGAGTTAAAAATTAAAAGGAAAATATCTTAGTGTAAAACGTTTTATTAAAAAATTACAGAAATTTTTTTTTGCATTGATATTTTCATCGAAATAAATAGACTAATTTTATAATTAATTGTTTATAATGTGAATGGTAAGGTCCTATTTAAATAACTTCTGAGATCTCAAATGTACTCATAGTATGGATCTTATAATGGGAAATACAATTGCTGAAGTAGTTCTAGTCTTAAATTTCCCTTGTTTAACTTCATACCACCGGTCTTGAAATATAAATGTAAATACGATTTATTGATTTGAATTAAAATATTTTTTTTAATTCATTCTAAATGTTTTCTAAATAAACTATTTGTCAATCAATTAAAAATTAAAAATAAAAAGTTGATTATTGGTATATTTTTAAATAATTAATATTATAAATGTTTTTAAAATGTATCTTTAATTATATATTTACAAATTTAGGATAAAATTATTAATAATTTATGTGAATTCCATAATATTAAAGACTTGTTAAAAAAATTCATTCCAAAATATTATAGAAATTATAGCATTTTTATATAAATTAAAAATATGTTAATTTTATTATTTTCTCTTTTTTTCCGATTTTATTGTGTTATATAATTCATCTAATTTGTTTCCAAAAAATAGAAACCAATGATTTTTTATTTTTATTCTTGTAATTTTGACTCTTAAATAATTTGATGAAATCAGCTTGTTTAATTTTAAGTAAAAAATTTTATTATATTTTATTTCATTTTTTAAAAATTCTTTAGTAGGCACATCTAAAATTGAATAAAAAAATACATGTTACATATATATTATAATAATAATGTGTGTTTATCAATGTTAACGGATTAAATTTATAAATTACCGAAAAAATAACTTGTCGCATGAACTGTACATTTTTGAGATTTCACCTCAATTTCCAGGGGAATAACATATTCTAAATTAAGCTTTCCTGTAAATGGTCTAATTAAGTATTAATAATTTAACTGATATGTAACATCATAGGTTCATATAAATAAATAATAACCAGAACAATGTTGATGACATGGATGTGATGAAGTGTCTTCAAAATAATTACAATTTGAACAAAATGTATAAGTCTGGTAATTTAACAAAGTTATATTTTTCTCTAAAATTGCAAATTTTAGTTAATATTTTATAAATGAAATGTCATGAAATTAAACAAATTTTAATTACCTTCTGTATTTAAATTGTAACAATCAATAAATTTAATATTTATGTTAAATGATTGAATACCTAAAAATAATAAGTTAGTAGATTATTTTGAAATCATTTATTTAATAAACATATTACCTGTTTCAAAGGAATTATATATGGTCATTAATTTTCCTATTGTACTCAAATCACTATGGTGTAATTTTTTATTAGAGCTATAATCCATTTCATCATCCGTTTCATCCTCCATTTCATCAACTATTAAAATAAAAATTTTAAAGATAAATATTTGTTTTATATGTATAACATAAATGATTAATAAGCGTTAATTTATTTTTCAAAGAACATTAAATATTGGATTGGAAAGTTTCTATGATATGGATAAGTCTGATAAAAAAGTGATTATATTTAGAAGGGTTTTTAAGGAAATAAATGCATTTAATTTAATAATGATAATTTATATTTATAAAAAGGTGACCATTCTTTTATTAATTAAAATAAAAAAATATGAGAGCGCTTTATTCTGAAAAAGAATGAATAAGAATATAGTATTCAAAATATAATCTTCTATCCAATACAATCTGAATGTTTATACTGTAGTTTTATTTAAATAATCTTGTTCAGTATAATGTTCTAAAACATATTTGTTGTTAAATATAATTATTAAGCTTCTATCAGCAAAATTGTATTTTTTATTTTATCACAAGAAAACAATTTGTACGAGTTTTAAGCGTCATAATAAATATAATTATCGATGTTATGTATAAATTATACCTTGAATATATATTTGTTTGAGCAAAAAATAAACTGTAGAAATCCATAATATACTTTAATTTGATATATCATTTCAAAAAAATAAAATATAGAATAACTTACTACTAACAACGGTACAATTTTTTCGAGTCATCTCTGAAGAATTTTCATTTTCTGTAAAATTATTTATTGAACTTAGATCATCAAAGTCACTCCATAAATTAAAATTTCCATCTTTGAGAGAACTGTTAGCAAGAGGATTAAAAGTTCCTTTAATATTATTCACTGAATGAAAAATAAAATGTGAAATGTTATTTATTAAATTTAAATTAATAATCTGAGACATTATAAAATAGTATCCCAGCCAGAACGTCGACGTCTAGGAATATAACAACTGAAAATTGATATTTCTAGACGTAATCTAGATCTCCTAGACGTCGACGTTCTGGCTGGGTATACTTAAACTAAATTTCGATTATTCATACAACAAAAAATATGTTAACCAAAAAAATATATATTTCACGTATACATAAATTTATATAATTATTAAAATCTAAGTTTATATTTAAACTAACTTCTTATAGTTATTAACTTTTTTGAAGTATAAGATGAATAATTTTCAAAATATTTTAAAATATTCAACTATAAAATATCCTTTATGACACAAACATAATTAAATACATTTAATGGGCAAATGAAGGGTAATTATTTTAGAAACATATTAAGTATATATTTTAGGGTACTTAGGAGGATTATGTTATGCAAAAAATAGGATTAAATATTTTTTTATTGAGTAAATTTTGATAATAAAATATAAATTACCTGTTTTTTCGAAAACTAGTTGTTCTCTATAAGTGGTATCTGAAACAAATACCAATATATATTTAAGAATATTATCTATTTATTAAAAAAACTTATTGAAATGTTTGAATCGTCTCAATTATAATTACTTTAAATTTTTTTAAAATGATTAGAAAGGAGTTCATTACCTTTCGATGGACCTGGTTTATTTAATACTTTAATTTGGTTTTCTTCTGAATTACTAGAAACATTTATTTGCGAAGATTGGTGAATTGGCAAAAAAGTGAAATTATTTCTTGGAGGTGAGATAACAATTTCTTTTTGGAATGGTATAAAACTTATTTTATTCTTCTGAAAATTTTTATAATTAGATTTCTCTTTTACTTTTTTTAAATTATCTTGTCTTGTCGATGTAGCCTTATTTTCGAAGGATTTATTTGTATCTTTATTGTGTATTCTACTATCAGTATCAGCAATGTCAATTTCTGTTTCAAAATCTATAATCTTATCCACATTTTGAATTTGTTCATTAAGATTTTGTGAATTTCTTCTTGCTTGTATTATTTGATTGGATTCACTATCTTCACTAGATGTATAATCTATTTTAGAGCATTGTATAGATGTACTTTTATTTTTTAGAGTTTGTTGATTTTTATTCAAATCTTTACAATTTTTTAAATGATGAGTTTTACCATTCTCTGATGTTCTTTTAGATGGAGTATTTTCTCTACTTGTGAAAAGGAAATTATCACCTTTTAACAATAATTTTCGTTTTTTCTTTACTTTTACATTTTGTATAGACAATAAATTTGTTGAATCAGAATCATTACTTTTGTTATCCGCCAAAGAAATATCTACTAATTCTATAGTTAAATCATTATTTTCAGAAGATATACTGTCTTTTCTTTTTAAATTAATTTTGTTTTTATCTGAAGAACTATTTTGTGAGCAAGATGAATTCATTAAATGATAGTGATTCAAAAATTTACATAGATTACAATAAATACTGATTTCATCATCTGTTAAAAAAATTTCATATTTCATATTTTATTAAGAAATTGTTATAAAAATTATTTAAACTTACCATTTAAATTAATGCGGTTTGGGCTTGTTTGAGGAGGGAATCTATTAGTATTAAAAGTTGTAATTGAATCAGATTCCTCAATTAAACCTCCTTGTTTATTTCCTAAATTAATAAGCTATATTTAGTGTTAATATACTGTAATATTGTCTAGCATAATTACCTTCATATTAATTATTCTAATTATCCAGTTTGGTTCTAAAATTGGAATGGTTTCATCCCTCTTGAAAATGATATGAACATCTATGACATTTGAATGATCATATATTTCCAAATGAAGAATATATGCCTTGGGTGGAAGTTTTTTATTGATCTAAAATAAAGTAAAATTAAAGTGTAACTTTGAAGAATAAGAAAATCTATATTATGAATTACCAATTTTCCTTGAGATACACTTCTTATAATTCCAAAAATATTGTTATTTTTCAAATTTAAATGATTTAAATCATTGAAAATTAATTTATGTTCCTTAAAAAGAACAAAAAAATAAATATAATTGAAAATCAAAATTAAAAATCAATTCTAATTTACTTTTTGACATGTAAACCAAATTTTGGAATTCTCATTTGATATATCAATTTCATATTCACAAAATTCATTTAAACCCTTTTTCTTTTTAATAATTGGTCTTTGAAAAATCAAGAAATCCTTTTCACAGATATTTTCTTCGTTATATTGATCCAATACATTTTTACATAATCGAGTAGTAAATATTCTTTTAAAACCATCAAGAGGAATTACTAAAAAATATTACATACTTTATCAATTTATTTAATTCTAAGAATAAATCACTAATTTTCTCTTTTTTTTGTTATTGAAAATTACAGCAATAATTTGAAGGATCAAAATATGCAAATTAATGCAACGGATTGAGTATACAATTGGTTAAACAATTTAATATTTGTCATGTAGATGAAATTCTTCTAATTAAGAAACGACCAATTTTGTTTAATGATTAGTGACAGAATGATAATAATGTAAATTTTTTTTTTTTTTTTTAATTAAATTAATTTTGGTGTTTCTGGAACTGAATACTATTTACCAAAAGAAGAAATAATTACTTATAAGAATTAAATAATAAAATATAGTATAAAAATTAAATAATTGATGTTTCTATTTTTTATTTACATAAATTATTTATTAAAATATTTAGATATTTTTTATTTTAAAATCCCAAATAATCATTAAAAATATATATAATTCATTTGAAATATGGTAATCATTAGAAAATCAATCTCTTAAAATACCTTCTCTTAAAATAAGATTAAGTTCATCTTTCTCCAAATTTATTTCAGAAGTAATTCTTCCCTTAAAAATAAAAAATACAATGTCTTAAATAATTTATTTATTTATTAAAGTACTTAGAAAAACATTACAGTTACTGACAACAATAAAAAAATCTTTTCTCCGATTTTTAGTTTCATACAAATATTTTAATGTTACCACCACTCCATATTCTTGCAAAAAACTTAATAATGAATTTGTATTTATTTCCTTGATAGGAATTTTTATAAAACGTTTCATTTCACTCATAATTGAAAAATTTTAAGAGAAATAATATTAAATTTTTAAAATTCCATCTTTATAGGTTAAAATTTAAACTTATTTTGTCAAGAGCTTATTAAAACTTTTAATAGATGGCTTTTATATTCCACAATTAGAAATATTACTTATAATTAGTACAAGTTTTCCACGCTAGGTGGAAAAACATCGATATTTGGTTTAAGTTAGTTATATCAGATTTCATATTATATTTGGAAACCTGGGAAACCTTTAGGGTAGTCCCATATAAATACAAAGTAAAACTGTCTACTCGTAAACCTAAAGTAGAACATATACGACTTAATGAATCTTATTAAAACATTGATTACAGTTGCTAAATCATATTTTAAAAGTGCATTAATTCTACAATATTTAATATGTATATAGTTTATGTTTACATTAAAGCCTTATTTTTTTTATTTTAATCGTGTTTTTAATATTTATCTTTTAGATATTTATTTATTTATTATAGATATTTATATATGTAATATGCAGAATACCTGATTTTTAATAATTAAAAGACTTGATTAGAATTTTCATACAATCAATTACACCAGTGGTCTTCTAACTGGGTTCCGTGAACCAAGCCCAAGGGTTCCGTGACTATCGTTATTTTTTACGTTTTCTTTATATACATAACTACACATATGTAATTTTTTTAACATTATTGTTCTTTGGTATAATAATAAAAGTAAAATACCGTATAGCTCGAATATAAGGATTTTTTTTAAGTATTAATTTAATATTATATTAATTTTGTAAGGTTCCGTATAAGGTTCCGCGACTCCAGGTTTGAAGACCACTGATTTACATTATACTTAATGATTGTCTAATATTTTTTCTATAAAATTTCAGAAATTTATAGATTTTGATTTTTCGTACAATTAAACGTAAAAATATTTTCAACAAAAATAATTTAAAATTTTATTATCAAAGTTCTTCCGAAATTTCATTAAATTAATAGCTCAATTTTGTGTTTATACTGACTTGTTTATCCAATTTTTTATGCAATTAACTAATTTTTTTCTATTTTCATCAGTTCGAAATGTATGAAATATTAAATTTCTATAATGAATTAGAAATATATGAGTAGTCAGTTGGAAGTGAAGATAAGAAATAAAAAATAACTTATTTTCGTCTTCAGTGAAATGTCAACTTTTCGGTTCCTGATCAGAACACTGAGTCCCGAAGAGGGTGGTTGATGAAGTCAACATCAACATCAGCTAGCGAATATGAATTGAAGCCAAGTCAAGGCTTCAATTCATATTCGCTAGCCACCGATTTCCCATTGTGGAGTCTGACGTGTAGGGACGGAGATTGGAACTGAGATTGGAATTAGGACTGCAGAAATGATGGTATAGAGACGTGGTATATATAATATGGTTTATTATATCGTCTTACTTATTATTTATTATTATTATTTATTGATTAATTTTAATTTTTTTATTTATCAATCAATCAAATTTATTTTAATTAATTTTTATTTATTTTTAAAAAGATATTAATTATATATTGAATTGCTTGTTTCATCTAGATGGGTAAATTCAATAATTGCAATTTAAAAATTGTCGTATTTTCACGTGAGTGAAAAATTAAATACAATATGTCACAAAAACAATATGTAAAAATATATGTTTAATAGCGACACAAATTTTGTAAACAATATTTTGTAATTTTAATTAATTTTCAAATAAATATTGTATATTACATAGACAGAGCCGGCGGAAGAGGGCATGCAAGGCATGCGGTGCATGCGGGCGCCGCCTCGAAGGGGGCGCCATCACGAGATTCGGATATATACTATAATTTTTTTAAAATATAGAATTTATAGAATACTTAATAAATTATAATAAATAATCTAACTTAACTATGAATAAAGCGACATAAAATACATATTTTGTTTGTAATGTAATATTAGTGGATACATCTTGGTAATTAATTCTAGGGTTTGTCGTATTTTGTGTTTTTGTTGCAAACTTTTCGCATCTTGTAGAAGGGTATTACGATTGGAGAAATCTTAGTACAACTTTGCATAGACATGAGACTAGCCTAACTCATATGAGAAATTTTTTACATTGGAAAGACCTAGATAAACGTTTAAAAAACAAAACTACTATTGATTGTGAAACTCAAATCATGTGTGAGATAGAAAAGAGGCATTGGAGGAGTGCTTTAGAACGTATTATAGAAATTATAAAATTCCTTGCTAGCCCAAATATAGCCTTTCGGGGATCATCTGATAGATTATATGAAAGAAACAAAAGTAATTTCTTAAAATTAGTTGAGCTTTTTGCAAAACACTACACATCTCTTTGCTCTCTTATAATTTGTCATGACTTGCTCAATAGAATAAATCCTGTAAGTAAAATGCTTCAAGACCCAAATATTAATATCACACATGCATTAGAATCAATTGAAAATTTAAAAATATTTTTGCAAGAACTGAAATTTATTATTAAGAATATTCTAAAAACAGCAAAAGAACTGAGCGAAGAGATGGATGGAGAACAAGAATATAAAAATAGTTCGGAAGTGCGACAACGAAAGAAGACACGACAATTTGATTATGAGCAACACGACGAATCACCTAGATCTCATCTAGATAAATTTAAAATCAATGTATTTTATACGCTTTTAGATATTGCAATGTGTTCGACAAACGATCGTTTTTAACAATTAAAGACATATTTTGAAAATTTCGATTTTTTTGAATAAATTACCAGAAATTAATATTGAATCTTTAAGAAAATATTGTAACGATTTAGAGATTATTGTAAACGACGGCGACAGTAAAGATGTTAATTCAATAGAGTTATTTGATAAGATGTGAGCTTTCCGGGATATTTTTCAGAAGAATAATTTTAATATTCGAAAACCTTTTGATATTCATAATTATATTGTATCTAATAATTTAGCTTTCCCTAAATCTAACTAACTATCTAACAATGTTAAATTTTATAAAAGAATTGTATTTTTTAAGTGTAATATTCAAGATTTTCAGATGCCACCCTAGAAGACAGAAAGAATTGGAAGATAAAAGGAGGAGGATAAGGATGGCAAATTTACAATCAACTGAATCGTCATGGGCTGATTATTCATTTCTTTGACTTAATCGTTTGTTGTTAGGGATTTACATATAAAGGAATACTTTAAGAAAATGCCTCCTGATTCATTGCGTCCACCCTTTTGTGGTAGCCAAAAAATATAGAAACTAGAAACATTAAATTTAATGAATTATTAATATTTTAGAATAAAATAGAAAAAAGGTGTTGGGTTTTTGCATTCTTATATTAAATGAAACACCTTTTTAGTATTTAGTATTTAGTATTTAGTGGGTGGGGTGGAATATATGCCAAAAAAATATTAAGGGATTACTTATTTGCATGTGTTTTGTTCTTCCCAAATATTCTATTTTTTTATGACGATTCCCTTTTGTTTGTGTACAGATCTGTGTATCTCCGAGGATGGCTCTGACGTGGCTCTATGGTATTGGACAGGCATTCATGAAGGTAGTACAACAATGTTCCTTAATGGGATTAGCCCACAGGATGTATTGGCTATCTTGTTGCTCGGGTTAGTCTTTTTTTCTTGTATGTTCCTCCAACTATGGTGAAAGCCATGCATCCCGGTTAGGTAGACTGGCATTTTTTTACAGGTTGCCACGAATATGTTCAATCGTAATTCAAAAACTCAAAGTCACTCAGCTGATCCACAGATACTCACAAACTGCTTCCCACTTAATCTATTTTTTCTTTTTTCCCCTTCTTCTAATTTTTCATTCTTTCGAAAAATAAAACACAAATTAGACCATACTATATCTAATTAGCGCGTTCGGGAGTGTCTAATCACTAAGAAATGATGCATTGCTCTTCTAATGGAAGCTAATAGGAATAAACGCACCAGAAACGGTGAGTAGAATTATGAATACAATATCATTTCAAAATAATTCAGATATATTCAATATTTAATTTCTTGTATAGATATTTCTAGATATTTTTACATTGATGAATTTATAAAGATACTACACGCGTCTATTAAATTACGAAGTGAAATGTTTTTTTAATTTTTTTAGCCATGCTTGATTCGAGAAAATCAAGAAAGAGATTTAAGAACGAACAACTTCCAGATCATCAACATCCATCGGGCGAAGTCAAGGGGTTGAAACCCCGCCTTAAGTTTTTTTTTAAGAAATATCTTAATATTACTCTAATCTATTTTCAATCTTAATAAATATGTCTTTTATTAATCTTTTTCATGTAACATCGATCGATGTTGATGGCAATCTTTCACTTTTGCGGTATTATCAAAAAGCGGAGTAGATTTCCAATATGAATTATTCCAGGAAAACATTATTTCATATTAGTTTTTGTTTTCCAGGGAGTGAAGAATATCCTGTTAAAGAGTTTGTCGACTTCATCAATCCATTGTAAGTATCAGTGGCGTACCTAGAACTTTTGCCGCCCGGGGCGATCTCCAGTTTGCCGCCCTTTTTATTATAAGTCAATCAAATAGTGGTATTTATAAATTAATGCACATAAATAAATTATTAAGTTATTTAATCAATATTAATTAATACACAGAGTAAATTTTTTTACACATATTTGTATGCACTCGTAAACATATTAATATAATATTTACTCTTCTAGCTTTCATACTAGAAAAATCGTGTATAATAATGCTCTCAAAATTTATATTTATATTTTTTCCGCCGGCTCTGCTTTTCAAAAGAAAAATCGTTGATTTAAAAAAATATTGGTATATCACTTCAAAGTAATCATATAAACTTTTCAAAAGAAATGACATTTATAAACTGAAATCAAAAAATTTTAGTTAGGAAAAATTTCTGAACAAAATCTTAAAGATGCGTTTACGAATTCAACGAATTTTAATGAATACAATAAAATAAAATTATTATCCTGTTCTTGGAATTAGAATTCAAAATTTACACTAAAATGCATTTATATACACCGAGGAATAATATTCGAAATCATATAGTTGATCATAATTTATATAAATCAAATAGTAAACTTATAATAATCATAATAATCATTTATTATTCAAGAAAGAAAAAAAATAAATATGAAATGAATAAGTTACTTTTTACAACTATAACTAAATATAAAAAATGCCGCCCCAAGATAAGTGCCGCCCGGTGCGGACCGCACCCACCGCACCCCCCTAGGTACGCCACTGGTTGTATTATACTATATGTATTTATATATTTTATTTTTTTATTTTATAGTATATTATAGTTGATAACAAGATATTTGAATTTCATCATATTAAAAATTAGATTTTAGTTCTTGGTTGAGAGATTTTTTTAAATTCTTTTGATTTATACATGTATTTCTCCTTTAATTTAATAATAATTAATTTTAGTATTAAATCAGTTTAATTATAATTTATTTAATTTTAATTTTTGCTATATATATATATATATATATATATATTTATAATAATGAATAAAATTTGATAATAAAACTTTTAAATATAGTGAACACTATTCTCAATAGATGGCGGGATATGTATTAAATCGGGATATTTTTTCAAAAATATATAAAATTTATATAATTAATATTGATATTTCTATAATGATGATTGTTTTGAAAAAATGTAGAGTAAATAATTATTTTTCAAAAAATAACAGCTTTGCTGTCCTTTATTTTATTTTAAATACTTATTCGAATATATTTAGTTAAAAAATCTCCTGAAATAAATATTTTGTTTACAAATATTTTGTTTTTAATTCAATATAATATTTGAATTTGAGTTAAAATACGTGAAATTAACTATATTTATGTATTTGGGAAGATTATAGAAAATTAGAGCCCCTTTTAGTTAGACATCCAACGCCTCAGAAAATACTGGAATGTCGAGGCAACAAAAATATAAAATTAACAAATAATTATTTAAGTTGAATTGATAAAAAAACTCGGCAATGTCTTCTAAATCATATATGATTGATGACTTCTTTAAAGCTTAAATTCTCTTTTTTGTTGAGATGAAAACATTAAATAACAATATTGAATGAAAATAATAAGTAATTGAATATAAATCATAGAATTATTATGTCTGTTTGTGTGTATAAATGCTAGACAGTCAGGGAAATTGTGACTAAAATTTATCATTAAAATCTTTGATTAGATTAAAAATTAAATTTTCTTTTTTTTATTCGATTTAATATCTCATTAATTCAATTTTATTAAAAGTTAAATGAAAATGATTTATATAATTTATAATTCATAAAAAATGAATTCCCCCTTCTAATTCTAAAAAGTTTCAGAAGAAAGTTAAAATAATAATATTTCTACATTGTAATTACATAAAAAATATCAGATAATAATTTTTAAAAACTGATCCTCTTTTGCTGAATAATAAAATCCACTAACCGATTGCAAATATTTCTTGTTTATGAATTTAATCGAACTATAGGGTAAATAATAAATATAAATATCCGAATTGTGAATTATTATTATTTTTTTTTTAATTACTTAACTTCTCTTAAATCTTAAAGCTATCTACACACAGAATTTTGTAAAGAATGTATTGATTTATCTTATAGACAGATAAACAAAATTAAATTTTATTTATAGTAATATCAAGAGAATATATAACGTATATTTTAAATTCGAAATAGGATATATATATTGTAGTTCGGTGAAAAAGATAAATAATATTAATCATAATATTGAAGATTGGAGAGGGTTCATTTGAAATTTCTTTTCTGTATATAAGAGACATCTGCCCGCTTTTTTTCCTTTAGTTCTTCTTAGACTCTAGCTCAATTTAATTTTAATATTTTCTGTTGTGCTCTTGTCATATAATTTCAATTATTTTTATGTGACTTAAGATTATATCTCTCGAAATTAGAACCAAATATTATTAAACTTTGTAAAGATCACTAACCTCAAGGTTCTCATTAAAACGTTAAATTTCATTAAGCTTAATATTTATATGTTAGGTTAAAATTAAATCAAATATATTACTTTATGTATCTTACTTTTTGTAGGTTAAATTATAATTCTAAGTAATAAATGTTATTCTACTTTTGTTCCTTTCAAATTTCTTTGGATATATCTTACTAACGCATAATCTTAACCAAACCTACCTTATATTAGGCAATTTTTATCTGTTAAAATTTATAGGGGGGGGGGGGGGGCGAATTAACAAGCTGGCCTTACAAAGTGGGCGTTTGGCACAAAAAGGTTGAGAAACATTGGTCTAAATCTCTCTCTCTCTCTCTCTCTCTCTCTAAATCCTCCAGTGCATAGAGTGATCCAAAACTTTACAAACCGGCTGCAGCTGTATAATGACTTAACTAGCAGGAGTTGATGTTTGAAACATAATAATATTAAGCCTCCAATACCACTATGACCTTAGAGTTCATTTATACTCTTCTTTGCAATACCAACTTCAAATTACAGATAATTCCCTTTATTATGTGACTTTCAAAAATTTCTCTTTTATTATAAAATAATATAATTATAAATCTTTGAAATGAATTAACAATTATTTTATAAAAGAAACAAAAATAATTATACAAAATATATGAACTATAATCTATATATATATATATATATATATATATATATACCAAATATATACACGAGGGCATCTCTTAAATGAAATGCAAACACTACCCCTGTCAGCAGGCAACTATCAGCTGACCACTGTCGAAATTTGAACTAGCTGGGTCTTTTCGTTTTTGTTTGACATCCATTAATAATATACAACCTCGTGATTTGAGAAGAAAATGAAAAATGTGAATTTCCATGAAAATCCTTGAAGGGATACAAATTGCTCCCTCATCCGCCCTATTCTCCAGATTTAACCCCGAGTGACTATTTCTTGTTTTCAAACCTGAGAAAAGAGATTTGACTCCCCAATGATGAAATCATCTCACAAACAAATACCTATTTTGATGCTCTCGAAAAATCTTATTTTTTTGGAAGGGATAAAATAATTGGAGAAATGTTGGTCGAAGTGTATATAGAGCTCAAAGAAGACTTCATTGAAAAATAAAATAATTTTTTGTCCAAAAACCTATGTTCACGGACTTATTGACCTACCTTCGTATATATGCCAGCTCTAGGATTTGGCGCCCCGATTTAGAACAGTAATTGATGCTCCTAAAATAAGCATTATAAAAAATTGATTTTATAATTTTTATTGATTTATTTTAAACAAACAGATAGATCATCACGAATAGTATTACAAATAACAAAATGAAATAAATATTTATTTATAGCTTACTTATTTCAATATATTGTTATTTAATTATTAATTAATTATAATTAATTATTTATTTTAATATACCTATATAGTTTTATAATATTAAATTAAAATACATACATCAACGAGTGCCTAAAATTAAATCTATTAACTTTATTAATAAAAAATAATCATTTTAATTAAATTAATACAAATTTTCAACTATTGGAAAATGTTTACATTAGCATAAACATTTTTCTAAATTGATTGCTTTAATACGTCGATTCAATTGTGAAAAGATTTTCTCGAAAAGCAATAAAATCCCTGAGGCGCATAAACCGTACTCGAACGCTTTCAACGCTGGATAAATATCTCTTATACCAATTGGATCAAATCCGGCTATTCCATCTTCGCAAGTGGGCTTTAGAACCACCTGTCGATTCGAAAGCCGATCAATCATCCCTGATTCGATGTACCATCTTAGTCTGCCAGAAAATGTTTAATTCACTTAAAATAGAACAAACGAGAACTAAGAACTACAATATACAATCTCAAACTTACCTTCTAGCAAAATATTCTCTTAATGAGGAGTTTTTTTTTAAAACAAAAGCCATTGGTGGATGAGTAAAGATTTTGATTTCTTCAATTCCACACATTTCTTGACTCGAATACATATCAATTAATATATTGTATGCAAGCGTTTTTTCTACCTGAATTATATAACGGAAACATATTAAATTATTCTCCCAAATCTTTAAATCATCAATATTTAAAATTAACAAATCAATAAAACAATAGTAGTTCAATTATTTCTATAAATTTCTTATAAAAAATAAATATTTATTTACACATCTATTATAATTAAATTGATTTCACAAAGTCTGGGAGACAAAACGCTTGCCTCTCAAACTTATGGGCCCGGGTTCAAGTTACCGGCCTGGCGAGCGAATTTCTCTCTAGCTAAAGTTTATGGAAAAGAGGACCACTCAACCTACTTGGCCAAAATTGATAAGCTACTTGAAGTAGCGACTTCTGATTAATTTTAATTTTAAATTAATCAATTATTCAAAGTATCAAAGCATTATCTATAAAGAATAAATAAGATTAAAATAAAATTCTCAAATTGTTAGTCTAATTGGAGAACAAAAAATAATAAAAAAAAAATAAAAATATAGAGAATATATTTGAAAGAACGATCTATTCACCCCAGAAGCCAGTGGTTCTTAACCTTTTTAAGGCAAATTTGCGGAGATCTTGAAAATATTTATTTTAAGAACAAACAATATATATATATATATATATATATATATATATATATGAGGTATGTAAAAATGAGTTAATTATAATAGGACATTAAAAAGGAAAAATTAAAAATTAAATAAATTTATTCATACTGAGAAAAAATTATATATTATCGTATATATATTTAGTGACTTTTGCAAATTTCTACGAAATTCGGTTTAAGATATGGTATATGGCCAGTGTGAATTAGTACCATATATATAATTACTACAAAAAAAGAAACAAATACATATCTTCTATCTATCTAAATATTTGTAGCATTTTTGTAAAAAAAATAGGGTAGTTTCAAGATTTGTAAAATAACGCGTTAGATCATGAAATTTTGCATTCATAAAGAGCATTTATCGAAAAATGATTAATACCTACACTATGAAATTAGATATTAATCATTAAAGGCTGAGTATATATCACCTTATCGAAAACAGCATATGACGTTAGTTTATCATAGCTAGAGCAATTCCCATGGTACCCAAAGATAAACCAGTTAATGTTAAACCAAAAAAATCTCAAAATTAGAAATAGTTTGATGCTTATATGAAGATACAATATTATAACATATATAATAATACGAGGGCAGGACAATAAGTCAGTGACTTATTCTTTTAAATGAAATAGCAACATTACCCCTGTCAGCAGGCCACTATCAGCCGACCCCTGCCTTATAGTTTTTGTTTGACATCCATTAATAGCAGACTAAGTACTTTGTGTTTTGAGAAGAAAATAGAAGAAATTGAATTTCCTTGAAAATCCATGAATTAGGATACTAATTGCTCCCTCACCCATCCTATTCTCCAAATTTAGCCCCGAGTGACTATTTCTTGTTTTTTGTGGAACTTATCTTATTAATGAAATGTATATAAAAAACTGACGAACAAAAAAATCTTTAATTTTTTTCTAATTATTTGTATAATCTTATAATTATTAGTGTATATTTTATTTCTTTTATATAATTTGTAGAAACTTAAAAAAATGTGAAACAACCTTTTATTTAGAAATTTCATTAATTACAAAATTACTCTAATAATTAATAAGAATGACCGATGGAATGATTTTGATGTTTATATTATAAATAATAACAATAATATAATATTGTGATAACCTGATTACCTGATAACCATACATTCCTGATTGTACTCTCTTTATTCCTTCGTCGGGTGGTAAAAAACTTTTATCCCCAAAAGGAGCAATCTTTTTTTTGTATAATTTTTGTGATATTGGTTCTTGTGTTTCCTTGAAAAATAAAATATAAAATGATAATACGAATAAATTATATCTATTTAAATTATATTTTGAATATGGAACTTAATAATTATATATCTATAATTTGCATTTTATTATATTTTTTACTCGAATTTAATTTAATATATAATATTATTATACTATATTTAATATTAAAATAATACTTTAAAAATATAACACAATTAATAAATGAATATTCGTCAGGGAGATAGTTTTCTAAGGTTTCATAAAAATTGAAAACACAGTAAAGAGAAAATCAATATTTATAGGTATAATATAATGAATACAAATAACATTTATTGATTAATTGACTGTTGACTGAATGCACTATGGTATAATCTCGGAGCATTTATTTTCTTATACAGAATAAAAAAAGACATTAGGGTTAGGATTTGTTAATAATAGCTGATGTATTAAGTTAATAAAATTTTATTTATACAATATATATTATTTATTTATTATTATTTATTTAATAAAATAATAAATAAAATAAATATTGTATCTAATCACCTGTTGAATTAAATAAAAAAATAATTTAAAAAATAATATAAATTCACACAAATAAGTCTATATGATAAATATGAAAAAAAAATTTGGGGAAAAATTTGATTCAACATAGTTGGCTTGGCGGGTGGTACCGATTATAACGATTTTCCAACTTTCAGATACCATTTTTATAGTAGAATTTATTTTTTGTCTTAAAATAGTTCTCAGTTTCAGCGATTTCTTATAGCTGAGTTAAATTTATTTCCAGTGAGCATTCTCTGAAACAGGAAATATTTATTGGGAGCAAGGTCTGAGGAGTACGGTGGTTAGGGAACCAACTCATAGCTCAATTCAAGCAAATTCATTGTTTTAAAAATAAAAAGAGTTTGTCCTTGAAAATTGTTGTATGATGGCAGAGATATTATTTAAAAGATAGCTGTTTTTAGATACAATCAAGATTTGAGTTCATCTATCTGTCATTTCACAATGAATGATTTAGTACCTATATGTAGTTTTATAAAACCCAGAATAATTCCTTTATTTTTTAAAATAAATTAATAAATGATTATAGTATATTTTATAAAATAATAAAATTATGAATTTTATCTTATCTTATGTGAATTTAGATAAAACTTTTAAAAATAAAGATTAATAAAGTAGAAAACTTTCGATGATGGTGTAAAAACTTAAATACTCATTTGGCAAATATATCTCAATCAGATTTAAATCAATTAATTTCATAAATTATTTGTTTCTTTTTCTCACCTGAAAAAACATTCGGTTATAAGAAACATTTTGCAAGCCAAGTTTTAATGGACTTTTAATAAAATCTTCCACTGTATTTATTGAGTTGACGGATGATTGAAGGAGTGCAACTACATTTGCCGAATATGAAGTAAAAAGAAACAAAGCCATTAGATTTGTTACAAACACAGATGTTCTTCCTGATAAAGAGGAGGGGGGATCTTCATAACCTACAAAAAGAATATCAAGAATAAAGTTGATCTAAATAAATATCAAACCTTCTATTTTTTTATTAACAATAATTTTATTGTTATTAATAACTTTGTGTTTTTGTGTTTTACAAATATATACCAAAACAGAAACTCTCACCATCTTGATTTGATGTATTTATGCGTTTCCTTGTCCAAAAGTAGGACACAAATGATACATTATCTTCCCTAGAGATAAAGAACAATGAGAGGCACAAAGTTTTTTTTTGCAGATTTATAATCTAAAGTACTAAAGGTCAAAAAAAATCTATAAGCTCATGCAAAAGTGAAAAAGTCAACTTATGATTTATGAAGTAAAAGATGAAAAAATATACATATATGAATAATCTACCTACACTTTAACATTCACACATTCATTAAATAGTATAATAATTGTAAATGGAAGAGAGCCTTGAAAATCAACAATAAATATTATTTTTTATATTCACATAATCTTAATCTTATTCTGAACCTTAAAGAGAAAGAGCATATCTCGATTTGAAGTAAAGTATTATATATATATATATTTACTTTAATTAATTAAAAATTAAAACAAACAAGAACATTGACATTTATTCAGTGGTGTAATCAGGGTTTCCCTACTCAGTCTTTATTCCAAACTTTCAAATAACAAAGACTAGAAAAAATATTTAGTTAATGATAACCCTTGGTTTAGTAATCAATATTTGTGATTTTTATTTAAAAATGTTAAAATTACTTGAAGAATATTAAATAATATTTAATTTAAATATAAATTTAAGAATATTTATTATTTATTGAAAAAAAACATAAAACAATGTACTTGGGGAAATAAGTGAATTATTTATTTTTTAAGAATATTTAAGTAGTTGTTTTTTTTTATCGTAATTAATTATATTATAGAAATATTGATTTATTGATTTATAAATAATGATAAAAGATGATAATATCACTGAATAATACTATAATTAATTGTATATATTCTAGGCAGAGATAGAAAGAGAGAAATTTTACAGAAATAACTAAAAAAATTTTCATTGTCCTCTAATATGTCGAAACATTAATTTTTTCCACAATATTATAATTATAGTTTAGAATTGATTCGGAGAAAATTAATCATTTTCATCAATGAAATTAATTGTTTTTTTAATATATAATATTTTTTTATATTTTAATATCCTATATGAGTCGTTTGTTTTGAAAGTAAATAAATAAATGAAGTTACGTTTATATTCAAATCGAGATATTTAAGGGTTTGCGTTTCAATGAAATTAAAAATATACGTATAAGATCCTAACGAGTCATACTCCTTAAGTGTATTTAAGGGTGTTAAATTTATAGGTCCTATTAAAATAGTGGCAATTATTAAGTAAAAAATTTGTGTTTTCTTATCAAGAGGAGTTAGGCCATTTTCAAAATTAACAACCAGATTCATTATAAAATTTGAAGGTGCTCAAGTCCATTCAACATAATTTAAGATGCTTCAAATTGAAAAACACAATATGGAATTTATTTTACACATTTAAAACACTTAGACAACATAATTTAAGTGATTCAAAACATTTTTTAATTACAAATATAAACAATTTACTATTCATTTACATTTTGCGCGTGTGAAAGGGATTTGAAGAAATCATAATGTTCCGGTGGTATATATCGTCTTTGAATTTTGCTGTTGTACTTGATCTGATATAATTATAGAGTAGTGTGTGTGTCAATATACAATTTTCGAATTTTCTTGGTCTACCCGTATAATAAATTCAAGACTTTAAAATTTTCATTCTCATTCATTGATGTCTTATAGAAAATTCTATACGGTTGATTTCTGACAAAACGCATTCAACATATTTCTATCCAGTTTACTGATTCTCCATCATGATTCTTTCTTTGTCCGTTTAAAAATTGCGTTTTCTAATAATTTTGTGGATAAAAATCGTCTTGTCTCATTTCATTTACAATAAAATTATTCCATTTCCGACACTTTTTAATAATCTTGGGGAACAAACAGTAAATTATTTTTTATAATGACATTTCCACCATGCCAAAATCTTGATGTAAGTATAAATGGAGTTAGGCCACTTTCAAAATACACAGTTTACTTATTGAACAAATTCTGAAAACTTATGTTTCAAGAATTTATTGTATTTGCTTGGAATATAAACAATCTGAAATACTTCACTGACAAACAACGTGAAGTTGTAGATGTAATGACTATTAAAACAACATCTTGGTGCTTATATATTATATCATTTTGTTTGCAAGAAAAAGTTTAAAAGGAGATTGATATACTAGTATTAATTTAATTTGGTAATAAAAAAAGACCAAATCCATGTCAAATGTCTGCTCAAAAACAACAGATTTATTTACTGTGACTTTATAAATGAACCCAGGTTTTTGAATAAAAAATTATTTTATTTTGCAACGTAGTCTCCTTTGAGCTCTATACACTTCTTCCAAAGTTTCTCCAATTTTTTTATCCCTTCCAAAAAATAAAATTTTCGAGGAGATCAAAATAGGTATTTGTTTGTGAGATGATTTCATCGTTGGAGTCAAATCTCTTTAGGCCAAGCCATTTCTTCAGGCTTGGAAACAAGAAATAGTCACTCGGGGTTAAATCCGGAGAATAGGGCGGATGAGGGAGCAATTTGTATCTCAATTCAAGGATTTTCATAGAAATTCAATTTTTTTCATTTTCTTCTCATATCACTATTAATTAATGTCAAACAAAAAAGACCCAGCTGGTTCAAATTTCGACAGAGGTCAGCTGATAGTTGCCTGCTGACATGGTAGTGTTTGCATTTCATTTAAGAGACAGGAAATTCAAAAAGTTAGGAATTTATCGACCTGCACTCGTACAAAATAAATTGAAAATTATTCCTAAAATAATAAGTAGTTCTTAAATATTAATACCTATATATTATTTTTAATTTACTTGTTAAAATTAACTAATATTAAAAAAACACTTTTCGATTGTCAACGTGAAATTAAATAATTAATATTTCCATTAGTCAATTCTATTTTTATAATGAATGTTTAAAAATATTTTAGCCATCATCCATTAACAAGTCTATTAATTATTCCAAATAACTTGTAAAATCTATATAGTAAACTATATTAGATTTTAATTGAAGGAAAATATAAATTTGAACATGGGATCAACATACATATGAAATAAATATTTTATTTTATTTTTTATTAAATTAAAATTTAAAATTATTAATTAGATCCTATTATTTATTAATATATAATTGAATATATGTATATTTTCAACATATACAATAAAACAAACTTTATATTTTACATCGTAGTACTAAACTTAATTGGGTGAGAAATTTGTATATATATATATATATATATAAGGGGAGATCAATTGGTGGAGGACGGGGTGACCAGACAATATAAATATATAATATAAAAACATTTTATTTTGTACAAATATGTACAAACATTTTATATGTATAAGTTTTGTAATCTAAAACCTAAAACTATAAAATAAAATGTTACAATAAATTACAAATATATATATACATAAGGTAAAACCGAGGGATATGACTTGTTATCTACCATCTCGAATACTAGGACATTTGGCGTGGGAAAGGCATTGGAAGACGAGAGTAGCCACATACATGACCAGATGAAGCATGTCTACATTATTTATAAAAAAACAGTGGTGAAAGATGAATTTGTTTTGTCCGCCATCTTGAAGATCAACACATTTCATCATATTAATTTCAAAGGCTCGTAATTTGTTTTCTTTTCACATATTTCTCATGGTATGCTATTTGCAAGTCTTAATCTAAAATTGTTTCAAAATTGTGATATATCTCATTGTGTATGCGAGGGATATGGCGAAGGTTTTACCTTTGCTTAACATTGAACAATTGAACCCCAAACAATTTAGTAAGACGATGTAAACATTCATATTTCCAGATTTGGGTAAATATATTATTAAAATTATGTACCTTTTTAATTCTTAAAACTTACCTAATTAAATACATTTCAACTTTATGAGTTTTTATTTTTGTATATTATATGTAATTTCCCACACACATAAGAACTACCCCTCACACCGGCTTCACAATTTTAGGGATATTGCCGAAAAGTTAGCTTTTTTATTTTTGTAAATTTTAGTAGAATAAAGCTGTAATGTTTGCTATAAATACTTAATAGTCCTAGGTACCATTAACACAAATATTTATGTCAAAATAGGTATTAGCATTTAAGATTTAGCAAAAACCCGAATTGTGCATCATCAGGTTTACCTTAATGAATACTAATAAATGTTAATATTTTTTTACAGGTAAGTGACAATAAAAATTATATAATGAGATATATATATATTATAGAAATTTAATAGAGGTCCGATAAGAAAATTTTTGTAATTTATGGAAATTTTAAAGAAATGAGTAAAAGAGAAAGGAAAGGATATCAATTCTTTTAACCAAAAGGAAAAAGAGATGGAGACACCCACTTTAGGAGTTTATATCACTGTAACAATAAAAATACAGATGTGTCTGTGATTAAATTTACGTTCTAATGCTTTCTTTTTATCTACGTTTATACAGTTATATTCATTAACGTTTTAATACATAACCTCAAAAGGTCCGTTTTAGCATTGGGGAAATAGGTGGATTTGCTTATTTGTGTTTTTACATTAATATATACCCATTGTATCACAGGAAAATTGGGGTGAAATAGTTAGAGTATGTTGGGTGCAAAAATGTTCACTTGAATAGTTTTTTAAGGGTAATATTACACACTATCTATGCTTAAATTGACATTGAAAGTGATTCTTCCGTGGAAAGTCCCTGAATCGCTTTGTAGAATTTGATTGATTTTGGTAAAGCCTATCTTAATTTATTATTGTTTTTGTGGTCTAATAAAAGTTTTTGTTATTTAAATTAACAAACAAAACAAAATTGTGATTATTAATCATAATAAAGTCTTTTGTAAGGTTTGTTTTTGTTGTAAAATTATGTGCCACATGTAGTACAATAATGTGGCCCCAAGCCATGGAGTTAAAAGTTACACCCCTCTTTTTTCAGAATTTATTAATTTCTGTCATTTCTTAAAAATTATTTTAAATTTTAATCCTTTGTAACCACTCAATTAAACAAACTTATATTCATAAAAACAATCAAACAAGTAAAAAAATATGACACTTTGTAATAAAAATGACACAACCAGCCCACAGTTTTTCTCTATATCATTTTTACACAGTAAAAATTTCTATCTATGTATGTTTAGTAAAATGTTAATTATTTCTAAAAAAAAGTCTCTTTTTCTTTTTTGATTCATTATTAACAAAACAGGAGGAACAACTTCTTATGAAATGATGAAAAAAAAAAAGATTTTCATCTCACTAAATGAGAGTTCAACTTATTAATTTTTTTTAACAGGGCTGTTTTTTGCTGCTCTTTAAAAATGTCAAATAAAAAATTAAAATTGGAATAACCTGAGCTTGATTGGAAGTCTAGAACATAGTCTGTAATTAATATTATTAAATATATTTGAAGGGATTAGACTTTGCACGTCTTAGTTTTAAAGGAAATGAAAAAAGCCTTGTTTATTTTGATCTCTTTTGAAAAGAAAATACTTTTTTCATTAAAAATATATCCTCCTTTTGATTTTTATGAATAGTTTTAAATAATTTTTACTAGTTTAAGGAAAATTATTTTGATGATCAAAGTTCACCATTTTAAGATTCTTAAGACATAAAAAGAGTATCAAGTCTTTGAAAATTAATACACACTATTCATGTGATTTAAAATCATCTGATATACATTTTCATTGCGTTCTATAAATTTAAAGTACTGGTAGTGTCTGAAGTACTACTTCTAGCAAGTAATTTATAAACTAACCTAACATCTTTATAATCATAATCTAATATTTCTTTGGACTGATTAATTTCACTTAAAAACAAATAAAAAAAATAATTAAGTAAATTTATGAAAAATAACCATAAATATAATATTGCGATAATTAATAGTTAGAAAATTAATTTTAAAAGTTTTGTAAACTAAATCTACTTAAGCCATTTAATTTTTATAATTTGAATCAATTTTTAAATTCATAAACTTTCCATACTAAATTTCGTAGCTCATGGCCTTAAAGAAATTATAATTGGATATACAACTATATATATATCTTTATTTATTTATTTATTAGAATTATATTACAATCATATTTAATATTTAAGTATATAGTTGAATTTTTCTTTAAAAAAAATTAATTTTTCTTTTTTTATTGAGTATTGGGATTATTAAATAAGTTTTGAAAAAAAGAAAGAAGGATTGCTAATCAAGTAATTAAAAATGGTATAGTATATTAATAATTTTTATTTTATTTTATAAGGAGAGACGATTCATACATATATAATTATCGCTGATGTAATAAAATCAGAATATACAAAATTTATAAATTTGTTTAATATAGAAATTTAATTACTAAAATCTCTCTTAAAATATAAAAAAAAACCTCTGACTTTGTACGTCCTACGCGAGGACAACGCCTATCAAGCCCGTTATATCAATGAGGTGTCCTTTGATCAGTAGAACGGGTCCTCTCAACCTTTACCTTGATTTTCTTGATCGGAGGCGTTATCAAGTAGCTTTTCCCCAATGTTGTTCCCGGAGGCTGGGTTGACTCCGTCCCATAGACCCCAGCTAGGGAAATTCCTAGGGACTTGAACCCGGGACCATGTGAATGTTCGCTACCCACACACCCAATGGCGCCTTTCTCTTAAAATATTTAGTCTATAAATATAAAAAGTTTATTAATAAAAAATATTATAATTTGCAAAAACATATGAGATCATTGATGATAATATTTTTTTTAATATTTTTCTTTAATCAATAATAATAATGATAATCTCATTATAGAGGATATGACACCAAGTGTAATTTCTTTTGCTCATGAAGCTTCTATTTAAGAGGATAATTTTCTATAAAAGCAGTAATAAGAACCTGGTTAGTATCTTGCCGTTATCGCTTTTAGAATTGGCCTAAGAATACAATCAAGCGAAGGGGAAAATTTAATAAGAATATTTCTCACAAAATTTTATATATGCCTTTATTTTCCTTGCTTGATAACTCCTTATGTTGTGTTGAATAACCTTTTAATTCTATAAACGTCTTTTATAAATATTCTATATATATATATATATACTTAAATAATAAACATTATTTTAAGATTTATAAGATTAAAAACATGCTTTCAATTTTACTTTCTCACTTAATTTTATTTATTATTAATTAATTATAAGAAAAGAAAAATAGAACAATTTTATCTTGTCTCTTAATTAATTATTAAATTATATATTGCTATTCATTCATTTAAAAAAAAAAAAATATTTTTAATAATAATAAGGAATATGAACTTTACCTTGTTGACAAAAAACGCAAGCGAGCGAAAAAATTTGATGATGCCAAGATGAATCATTTAGATCTTCTTCCATGCCAATTTGTTTTGTTAATCGTATTTGTATATAGATACATAAGAAGATGATTATAGTAATTCCCATACAAGAAAGCCAAACATCAATATCAAATGGCAAAAGGAAAATGTTAGAGATGAGACTGAGTGATGGACGAAGAAAGATAATTGCCGTTCTAGGAATAGAAATGATTTTTATTAAAAATAGGTCTAAAAAATATGTCTTTTAGATAAATAATAAAAGGAGAAAACGAGTTTTGAGGATTTAGAAGGGACTTTTACTTACTTAAAAAAAAGTTTATAAATATCATCTTTAATCATTAATTATTATTTTAATGAATTTTACATATTATTTTATCTTAGCTAAAATATTTCCAAATTAACATTTTCCAAATATGACATGTTATAAATGATAGGAGTGTTTCATACTCCCCATTGGACTGGATTTCCAGAGCCCTAACATCTTAATCTTGCTTTAGAGAGCAAAACATTTCTCTAGAGAGAGAAAGTGAGGGAGAGAGTGAAGTTCATATATATATATATATATATATATATAAATTCAAATTTGAAATTAAAGTTTTTGTTGTAAAGAACAAAATTAATTATATTTTAATTAACTAAAATTATGTCTATTCCAAATTTATTTTATTTTAATACCATTATTTTTATAATCAATGGTGAAATTACAAAAATTATTTTTATATTTAATTTTTTAAAAATGTAAATAAATATTTAATTATTTTAATAATCCAATAGAATAATTTGTAAATTGTTTTCTTTAAACTCAGCCCTTTTTAGTTGAGATTATAAGATCAATTTTATATTTGTTTCAATGATTGTCTTAGGCTATCAGAGTTAGTAGACCCATACTGAAAGAAAAAGCTGAAGAGTTCGCTAATTCGCTGAAAATCAAAAATTTTAAAGCCAGCAATGGCTGGTTAGAGAATTTTAAGAAACAACATGATTTAGCTTTTAGAAAAATAGTATTAACCTATCCCTAACATAGACCCTTAATAACTAAAAACCTCTATAACTTAAAATATTTTGTGTTTCCCTTGGACTTTAACTTATCGAGGTTCTACTGTGTATATATATATATATTATTTTATTTACCATTTACTATTTTCAATTATTTATTAATATTAAAAATCATTTAATTTTTTTTAATTTTTGTTTGTTATTCTTCTTAAGGTGCCGTCTCCGTTTCGGAGTTTGGCTATCATCATGACTAGGATAGCCTTAGAAGCTGCCCAGCCATGATAATTTTTCTTGGGAATGTTAATGCGGTGGTTTCCCGTTGCCTTCCACATGTATAGAACCAGGAACTGACAGTTGATGTTAAATTGAATTTTATTAGAAAAATTCGTTCTTAGTTGGAATCGAAAGCCGACTTCTTGTGTAGAAAATTGTTATGCTACACGCTCGGCTAGCTGCCTCCTATTGTTTGTTATTAATATCGCTAATTAAATGGATTTTAATTAATAGATATTTAAATATAATTATTTATTCATTAATTCATACCTATATATATATATGTGTGTGTGTATATATCACAGTGTCAATAATTAAATAGCGGGACTAGATGAATAGAAATGTTGATTCTTGACATGATTTTTATGAATTTAAAAAATTACTTGTTTTTAATAGTATAGATATAGATCAATCAGGGCGTTTTTAAAAAGATCCTTCTACTACCCCCTCCTCCTAGTCCCCATAGAGTATTATAAACACTGTTTTATTCGGATCTTCTAATTAATAGATATTATAAGTACTATTTTTTTGAATTTCACATTAAAGGAAATACTACATTTGAATAATAAATCATACATAAAAAGAAATATCAAAATCATTTGCATTTGGATTAGTGAATTGTTCTCCCCTCGTTTTATTTTTTCGATCTGTTTTTTTTAAATGGTAAGAATGCCCATCTTTTTTTATATATTTCTTTCATTCCTTTGGATATATCGAATGGGAAAATAATAAATATTCATGTTTGAGAAATAAGGACATTTACCTGAGTTCAAAAGTATCCATTGCATATTCACAAAGGGCATAAGTGTTTACTTGCATGAATATTCCCGCAGCAGTTATCTCTATCCCTCTTTGCTCGAATTGCTCTAAGATACCATCAAGAGAACCATTGAAGCGAATTGTCTGAATATTTATACTAAGAATACAGACAAGATGTTACAATAAAGATCTTAGAACAATTAGAATTTTATATATGTTTATATAAACCTACCTAAAATTCATTTCATCTTGGAGATATTCAATTAATGGCATATTAATATCCATCCAGTTTTCATTCTGATTTTCTAACGTATCCAAAGTTTGCTGAGAAATAGAAAATAATAACATTGTAAAGAATTTCTAATATTCAATATTTGATTAATAAAATATTATTATTATCATTAAATTATATTCAAGTAATTTATAATATTCATTCTTAATAGTTTAGTTAATCAAATTTGAAGTTTTCAAATTTGTTAAGTTGAATACATTTTAATTTTATTATTATTTTTTTGTTTTTTTAAATAATTTCTATATATGTAATAATATGTACTAATTTAAATATTTTTTGGTATATGTAGTATAAAAATTGAAAAAAATTATTATTATTTATTATTTAACATGTTTCATTTTTTATTAATATTATTATTTTATTATATTTATTTAAATTAAGTATTTATTTTTAATTTTCTTATTCGAAATTATAGTAATGTTGTATTAATATTTTCCTAAGTTATCTTCTCCTTATATATTATATTTATCTATTTTTAAAGATGATCTATCTTTATAATATAAAAATTTTATTAAATATTTATTTAATATTTTTTAAGTTTAAAATTAAGGGACAAATATTAATTCAGAATATTTCTGTATCAAGTAAAACTAAATTAACAATTTTAATTATTAAAATGAATACATATTTATATCTAGGTATCTATTCTATATAATTAAAAAAAATTAATTTCGCTTTCCACGAAATATATTAAAAGAAATTTGTTTAAATATTTAAATTAATGAATGGTATATTTCAAACAGATATAAATATAATTGTTTAAAATGGGATATTAAAACAGAAAAAAATGTGATAGGACGGTGTAGGGAATTAATGAAGGTCATATCTAAATGTTTTAATATTTTATTTAGTTGAATGGAGTTTTTATATAGATAAAAATTTATTTCACTTTTACTACGTATCTTTTAAAAATTCTTATTTCGTTGTTGTTGTCGTTATATATATCTGTATATTAATTAATTTAAAAACAATTTTGTGATTTTTTTTATAGTTATAATTTTTCCAGGGGGAAAAAAATAATAATTTTCTACCTGTGAGTAAAATGTGTGTTTTTTTAAAACAATATTTCATCCGGCGAAATAGGTAGTTAGACATTTGCCGTAATAAATTCCCTAAGATAACTTAATGAAATAGTATTTCTTCTAAAGAAAATCTACCCTAAAGAACGTTACCCCATATAATCGTTGCAAAAATAAATAATCCATTCTTTATACAGATCTACAGTATTTTATTACACTTTTCTACTTCTTCTGCTAAGATATGTGCGTGCTTGATATAAATTTTGTCTAACTACTCATAATAAAAAAGAAAGATGTCAGCCAGTTGAAAATTTATTCTTTTTACAAATTATTGCTAGGAGGTCTCACCTCAATTACACCTGTTGAAATCGAAGTGCCTTTTAAGTTGGATCGTTCACTCGTATGTAGCTTTAAAGAAGTCTTTGCAACGACCCCGTCATCACTCGTTTGTAGAAATTGCACGGTCTCCCACGGGAGATTATAATAGAGACGATAGATTTCAAAAGCCAACACCTCAATTGGTGATATTGCTTGAAGCCAAAGTGCCTCACAGTCAATCAAGATATTCACCTCAGACAAGATCTACATTTTAAAGTTCAAAAAAAAAATATTTTTTTATATATTTTTTAAATTTCAATATCATTTTTTTTATTGAAAATTAAATGAAAAATAACGATAAAAAGAAGCAAAAAATCGTAAAATGATATATACTTATATAACACATTTTTAATATGATAATGAATTTGTCAAAAGAATATTTCTTTTTTATTCAAATAAAAAAATAATAATAATATTAATTTAATTTTATTATTTATTTAATAATCATTATCATTTGACAAATTCAATTTTTCTAACAAACTAAATAAAATTTTTCTAAATTAATTTTCAATATTTAAAGAGATTTAATAAACACAATGAAATAAAACCAATGTTTCATGTATTTTTAACCTAGCTCTTAGAATTCAAAATATCTCAACATATCACAAATGATTTTAGTATTTCTTTATGTTTCAAGGTTCAAAAATCTATTTATAACATTTTTGCGATATAGTTTGTGTTGTATATACGAGGGTAATTCACAAAGTAGGTTACGTTTTGGAATTAAGACAAAACTAGTACAGGAAAATGTTTTTATTATATACATTATTATTATAAAAGATCAACTAAAATGCTATTTTTTACATAATCGCCAAAAAAGTTGAGACATTTATCTTAGCGATGAACGAACTTCGAAATTCCTTACTCATAGAAATCCGCCGCCTGAGTGTGGTACCCACCTGGCACAAAACTTATAGTAGCCTAACTTTTGAGAAACAATTTCGTACAATAAAGCGCATGAAATTTACGGAAAACTGAAGGAAAGTTCGGTTATGGTGAAACGACGGTTTCCTCTAATTTTTTCATTAATCTTTTCCACCAGTTCATATTTTTTTCACCGTCGTTTCACCATAACCGAACTTTCCTTCAGTTTTCCGCAAATTTCACGCACTTTATTGTACGAAATTGTTTCTCAAAAGTTAGGCTACCATAAGTTTTGTGCCAGGTGGGTAAATTATTAGTGATCAGTTCTTTAACTCGATTGTTGGATCTTTATAATGTTTGTGTAACTTTTAGTATAATCAGATATATATCACTTTCATCAAAATAGAATTTATTTTTATTGTACTAGGCTAGACTCAAGAAGTCATTAAACGAATTTGATATTTTTTAAGCCAATTCTATTATCATATCAATATTCTCTCGTTATAATAAATTTATTTAGTATTTAATAATTGTAATAATAGATCAAAAATTTATTCAAAGTTATAAAATAATTGATAATATTATTTCTCTGATTACTTAATGGATAAAAAAAAACTTATGTTAGCCCTTAATTTACAAGGATTTTTTTATATAAAAAAATATTACTGAAATGTATTATTGACAGGTACGATCACCGGAATATTGCCTGGTAATAATTTCTATAAAAATATAGGTACCAGTCAATTTTTATTACCCAAGTAAACGTGGTCATAAAGAAATCGAGATTGATGGATTGCTTTCCAATAAGAAATGAAAAAACGAACTTGGATTATTTAAATGAAAATTAAAAAATGATAATCTATTAATTAAAAAAAACAAATTCATATATTATATTATATATTATATATAATATTAAATTTAATTGAATTAATAAAATAGATTCTTCAAATAACGAATATATATACACACATAAGAAAAGAAAATTATTATTTTTTAATTCAATTTAAATTTATATTTACAAGGGTTGTAGCTTAGTGGTTAAAGTCCTTCCTGGTCCGCTAAATTTTAGGAAAATGAATTGATCCATACCAAGTTCTCTTATATTTAAAAGATTAAATAATTAAGGTCATATAATTCCTAAAGCTGGCTAAAATGAATATAGATCGTCAAAGCAAATAAAATATAAATAATATATATACTACTAATTATTAACGCATCTTTTTAGCCTATAAATGAAAAAATGGATACTATTCGATCAAAAATGTGAAATATAAATTTTTAAACAGATTAATATCTTAAGGCAATAAATTTTTTTAATGAGAATCCGTCTGTCTATGGTCAGTATAAAACAATTACGATAAAATTTTAATTTCAATAATTTTGTCAATTTTGTTCTTTTTAGATTTATTTACAATTATATTAAATAATTAAGTAATATCGTCACATCCTAAAATTTATTGTGATTCCTATTTTTCTTTTTCTTTTAACTTAATTAAAAATATTTAGTTTACAAATATATTTTTATTCTTATTAAATCTTATCTTATTATATTAGCAAAAATTGTATAAATATTTGTATTTTTGAAATATTAAACCACACGAAGGCTTTTTTTGAAATTTATAAAGAAAAATCGATTTGTATAGGTTTTAGCCTCGGGAAAAATTATCTTTATTAGTTTTTTCTTAATTTAAAATAGGAAATTTAAATGACGTCAGTAACTACGTCAGACAGCTTTTCCTTAAATACAAAATATTATAAATATAAATAAAATCAAATTACGAAATATATATTATGTTATATGCACAGGTCATACTATTCTGTATTTCAGTGGATTAATACGTACGTTTAAGGGCTGTATGTTAAATGACTATTTTTTTATAAATTTATGTTCTTTTAAATTATTTGAACGACGGCTCGGTGAACCAGGTACTTATTATTATATTACAAGAATATTTATATTTTTTATTCAATTTTGCAAGAAATTTCCTTTTAAAAGACAATTTGGTAGAAATAAAGTATAAAAACCCATATATATATATATATATATATATATATACAAGTATTTAAATTTATTGCTACCTCCAATTAATATGTGATTTTAATCAATTTGAACAATTTATTTTAATATATATATATGCGTGTGTGTTTATAATAAGTAATTAATTTTTCTTTATAAATGAAATGACAAACAAATTCCATTGCTCCAGATAAAAATAGTGTAGGATTATTAGTTACTTTAGTTGATATACCTAAATTAAACATATTTTTTCATTTTATTTAATTCTTATCGGAGTTAGGATATCTAAGTAATTATATACATACACGGTGTGTTATCGGAAAACAAGTTAAAATGTATTTCTAGGAAATTCATGTATTCTATCTAGATTTCAAAATATTAAGTTAGAAAACAAAATTCTTTATTAATAAATTTATATTATATATTGTAAATTTTGAAATAAAATCTAAAATACTAGCGTTTACTAAGAAAAATATGTATTTTTATATACATTATATACAATAGCATAATTAATATTATTTGCAAATAACACATATTCATTTTATTTTATTAATTATAATTATTGGATCAGATTACTTTAAATATTTGAGCCTAAATAAAATATAAATGATTAAATATTATTAATAGTATGATATTTTAAGAGATGAAGTTTAAATCTGAATATAGCTCTAATGAATGAGGAAAAGGAAGAAAAATAGTTCTGCATTAGTTTATTTATTTAACGCTCTCTTAGCTGATGTTTGGGTCTTCCGAACTTTCCAATCTCAAAAAAGATATTTTGTGTAATAATAATTTTATATTTATAATTTTGTATTTGATAACTCACAAACTCTGTTGTAAGTCTCTCCCACTAGTAGATTTTAACCAAGATCGAAATATCACCTTAGTGGGTGTTAATTAAATGAAATAATACAGAACTTATTTTCTTCTTTTACCTCATTCATCATTAATATAATTATTTTTTTAATATTAATTGTAGAATCCATTTGATCTTTAATAATGTTTAATAATTTAAATATAATTATTGTGGTAAAAGCGAAATAAAAACCTTATTTTTTTTAAATTCGTCCGAATTTGTCCGAAAAATACGTATAAAAGTGGAATTATAACTTTATTTTACAAATATTCAGGTATTTCAATATGGTCTCTTTCAAGAAACCATCAAGGCTGAAATAACACAGCAAATCAAGAGTCTCACAACTGAAGACTTTCAGCGATCGTATCAGTAGTGGAAACGGCATTGGCAAAGTGCTTGTCTCAGAGGGAGTATTATGAAGGAGGCCATATTGAAATACCTGAATATTTGTAAAATAAAGTTATTATTCCACTTTTATACTTATTTTCTGGACACACCTCGTATAAATTAAATTGATTTTACTGCAAGTATTTTTTTAGCTATTAGTGTGTTTGCTTTATTTTTTTAACTTATTTGATATATTTAAGAATGTGTAAATAATTATTTAATTAATGTATATTTAACTTTTAATCGACAACGGATATTGAATACCATTTTTGTACCTTTGAAGAGAAACACCATCTTTTTATATTGAAAATCAAAAATTTTCAACCTCCTTATTGAATAGAATGTAATGAATTTACAAAGCACATTATTCTAATTAAGTTTTTTCTTGTATAAACAAAAAATAACATAAAAATATATAATCTATCTATTTTAGTTGATATATATTTGGATTATTTATTTGATTTGATAGGTATTTAATGAATAATCAATAAAATAATAATCTTTCGTGAACATTCCATGTGAATATATATGTTTTTTTAAATTAGAAAAAGTGGTTACTCTTATATTTGTACCACTCATTATTAAACCAACATGTCTTTGTTACTAAACATCCACGAATTGTCAGTGAGTGAGTTCTAATTCAGTGCAAACACTCTCTTGTGACATTTCAAATGAGATCAAATTAGTGATTAGAATTTACAAGTTTATTTAATGAAAGTTAAAAAATTTCCTGGAAAATTCTCGTCACTCACATTAAGTAAATCAGAGTTTAAATAAAATTACTAATAAAATGACTATATTTTTGGGATATATATTTAAAAATTTGTAATTTTTAAAAAGAATTATCTAATTAATCTCATTTATCATCATTCTACATATTACAATTAAACTTATTGACAATAAAGAAATCGTTTTTTAATTACATTTAGAAAGATTGTTTTTAATTAATGGGCCATTTTCACCTTTTTTAGTTGTAAAATTTCTATTTTCAAAATTAATATAATTTGTTTAAATATTAGATAAATTAATAAAACTTGAAAATGAGTTAAAAATTGTTTTATATTTTTATTTATATTAGAAATTAGAAAACTTACCTCATAAGCTCTTGGTGATATGGTGTAAGTTATATTCTTTTCATCATATTCCAAGTCCGTTTCATTTTTATTTTCAATTAATGGAGAAAAATTAAGATCATCTATTAAAATCCAATGATGCATTATATCAAAAAATCGACTATGGGAAGCCTGAAATATATATTCATAAATTTAAAAGATCCATTTTTCTAAAAAAACTATCATAAATTAGATGATATTTAAAGCCATTATGACTAAATTTTCCTCCTGCTTTTCATTTTTACCGACCGACGATAGTAAGGGAGGTATTGTTTTCACACCAAATTTCACATGTGGAGATTTTTACATATCTCCACGAATCATGCATTTTCTTAACAGAAAAAAAGTATTTTTAGCATGATGTCTGTCTGTCCGTCCGTATAGATGTGTACAGCCTGAACGGCTCAATGGATTTTGATGAAATTTGGTATATGTATTTACTTAATGCATCAGTATGATGAATGGATCAACTTTTGGTGCAAATCCGGAAACCGGAAGTGGTAGTATTAGCGATCGACGATAGGAAGGGAAGGGTTATTTTCACACCAAATTTCACATGAGGTGATTTTTTACATATCACCACGAATCATGCACTTTGTATTGGTTTTATCCTCAAAAAAAATCATCTTTATTAGTTTTTTCTTAATTTAATATTATATGTCGTCATCCAGCCATTCATGACGTCACAGCCTGGTCTTGCATATATATTATAAATAAAATAAAATTAAAAATATTTATGTTATATCCATATCTGTTTTTTATTACATTAATAGATAGTGAAGTTTTTCAGACTGAATGACGGGCCAAGCGCCGGTTGTTAATCTAATATTTTTATATATATAAATCGAGTATTAAAATTTTCATAAAATATGGACACATTCACAATGGTTTCTTCGTGAAAATCAAACAAACGAAAACAAAATAGTAAAATAATATACATACATACTTGTAAATTTTTACTTATATCATAGGTAAAGTTTTATAAGAATCAATAAAAAATTGATTTAAGTAAACACACTGAGATTGAAATGTAAATATATTCTTAATATACAACAATTTTTATAATTCTATTAATTAATTATAAATGACCTTAATTATAAGTTAATATAAGTTCAAAACAATAACAATAAATTAGAAGAGAGGGAGAGGAAAATAAATCGATTAATTCTTTTAATCATTTGAACTCTTGGTCTACTTTGTCTGTTGTGATTATTTCGTTGACACTATCGAGCTGAATTTGTTTACAAAGCTAAATGCCAATCCATAAGCCTTTCAATGAAATTTTTTAATCTGTTTTCCTCGAATATGAGTTTCATTTATTTTGCATGGACCCTCTCGTCGATCTCCCCCTTTCAACTTTTTTTTTCTCGATATGTTATCTTCGCAAATTTAATTAAACTGCAATATATTACGATAACTACTATTTAAATATCTATAACATTAATATAAAAGGCTCTATTATTTCAGCATTCTACAAAAGGACAAGTTGTTTGCTGGATATGCGGGCTAGAGGTGTTATATGATTAGTACAACGGATCCTCTATCTTGATTTTTTTTATTGAAGACCGCTAATTTTTATTTTAAATAGCTCACGTAAGCTGGATAGTTTCCATAGAATCTTGCTAGCTAGAGAATCCATTCCATTCATGAGTGTCAAGCGAGTTGCCCCGCCGACTGTGTGGCGACATATATATATATATATATATATAAGATAAGAATTTTTGAATAAAAAATGCAGAAAAATTTATTAAAGACTATTAATCGTGAAAATATTCTTTATGATTTTCATTTTATCTATTAATATTTTTATTACTCTTGCTTATCGAACCAGACTACGTCTTTTCCTTATTAATTCTAAATACTAACTTTTTGTGTGATTCCTAGAACTTAGAGACTAGAGACAAGAACTAAATAAAAAATATACACAAGTTTAAAGAAATAGTGCCAAAATTTTCATGAGTCTGGTTATAAAATGAAAAAACGTTAACTATGAGAACTTTGAATATAATCTTATCTTTTCTGTTTATTTTTCTCTTGTTATATGAAATATGTAATATGTAAGATCTAAGCTTAAACCCTAAATAGGAGAGAGAGCAGGAATTAAATAAACTAATAAATAAAATATTAATGTATGTGAACTTAATAGGAACTCAAATTATGTAATTCCCACCTCTTCCTTCCTTAGAATAATTTATCAATTAAATTTATTATAATTATAATTTTACATATAAATTATTATATACAATAATAGATCCTTATTTGGTGTTTTAAGGCACTTCAACAATAAATATTTGTAGACTGAAATCATCATCCATCGTTTATTTAATAAACTTTTTATAAGAGTGAATGAGACTATCTTAGACAGTATAGTCAGGCAAACAAATATATTGGATATTGATCGATTTTATTATATCAGGGTCTGTGTTATCCGGATAAACATTTACTAATATACACCTACAATTATTTCTAAAAACTAAAAAATAAGTTAATAAATAATATATCAAATACCCATCGAAATACTGAAGAATTCATACATAAATAACAATAACAAGAAAGAAGTTATTAGAAAATAAATTTAAAAAAATATCAATTCTCTGTGCACAAGTAAATTTAGTTAGTTATTTTAATGATTAAATAGATAAGACATTCTTATTTTTATTCCCTTGATTCACTTTGATTATATAAACATCATTTATACTTTTTTTTTTACAAAGGACGCTACAGATACTTCCCACTTCATTTATCAAATTTTTATTATACAAAAAGGAAAACTTTTACTTTTGTTTAATAAAAAAATGATTGGAGAAAAATGTTAATTGACTTTTACCATTTTAAGAGTTTTAAGTGTAGATTCACAAGATGTATCAACCAAAACTCCAGCTCTCCAAATTCTATCTTGACCTAAATAAGATTGTAGATCCATATTGTCCTGAATCCAATTGACTCGAAGCCCATGTGAAATAAAGTGGCGTCCAGCTGTTGCCTCCACTGGAAAAGAAAATCAAATTTATTTTAATATATATTATTTTTTTTATATAAACAGATTATCAGACGAAAATCAAAAAAAATTATTAATAGAAATATACTTAATTTATCTAATCATATAAAATGAGCAATAATAATTATATAATATGAAAATGATCATAGACTATAATAATTTTATTAAATTAATTAATTTGAGATAATATTTTTATAATAATTATATAATTTGAATTATGGATAATCAAATTTTAAACCATTGAACAGATTTTCATTAATATTCTAATAACTGTTCATAATATAAAAAAATATTAATAATAATACTATTAAGACATTATTTAGACCATATAATTGCACCAGATACAATTTCATTTCTCAAATTAGATTAGAGATTTCGTTTTTAATAAATTAATGTCAAAAAATATTTACCGGAAGAAAAATAAATTCATAGCTACAATTTTGGATGATATAATAAAATTAGACAGGTTTCTAGGTATTAATATTCGTGATTTTAAGGTTCAAATCTTGCTCTGCAAATGCTATTAGCTAAAATTTTAAAAATCTAGGGTACTAGATATTGTATTTTAAAATTTATATAAAAGTTTATGATATACCAAACAAAAATAAAAAGGACACAAATTAGATTAACAAATTTTTTACAATTTATCCAAGACCAATAACAAACAACGGGATTTGTTTTGTAGTATTTATATAAATTAAAATATAACGTCTCAGATCAAGAAAATTAACATAAAGATTGATCCTCTGTACTAATCATGCAACACCTTTACCTCACTTAGGCAGTAACCGACTCAAAAGTCGCAGTTTTATCATGAGATATACAAAAGTCAGGGTATTTTTTTATTTATTTATATAAATGATAGTTATTGGAAATGAATTTTTATGATATTTTTAATTCCATATATTTTCCCCCTCATATAGAGAAAGTTTTTTTGAACAAAGTTCAAAGTTCGGTATAAATCCTTCAAATGATTATATGTATTGTGTGTGATTGGTGATATTCAACTCATAAGAGGTATATATTTCTTAAGCATTATTACAACTTACCACCACAACCCTTCATCATTTCATTCCACTTTTTTCTCATTAGTTTAAGTAATGTTGTATTTGGGATTTTATCAAAAAAGAAGACTTACTTCGTGGATCACAGAGTAGAAGAGTTACGAGTGAAATTCTTCTCTGGAGAAAATACCAGACAGCCATGGAGAGGGCGGAGTGCTGCAAGGGCTCCATTGTCCAAATGTTCGTTCTCTACTCTCTCCCTCTCTCTTTCTCTCGCTCTTCTCTCTTACAACAAAATCCGACCAATTCTCATAATAGATTATTCAATATCAATAGAATGAGCTCAAATTCGATTTATTTGCCAAGCACTTATTTTCGCTAATTTACATAAGTAATTTTAAAACAAAAAAAAAAATAACATGTCCGTAATTCTCGAAATTAGATTGTGCATAAATGATACAAATGAATGCATGCACGCTACTTTGTAGTTAGAGGCATTTGAATAAATTAAAGACATTGCCAAGTGCTGATGAGATTAATAATATATTAGATAATATGAAAATTGCTACAACTACATAACTGTAATGATTTTAAACTGAAATAATTCAAATCAAAAATTGATCTTTAAAAAAGAAAATTAAATAAATAATATTTACAAAGGAAATTAATGAAAATTAAAAATTCAAATATTTTACTCTGATGTAATGATGATTGTGAACAGTTAAACAAATATTAATTACATAAATATTAATAAGATTTATTTTTTAATTATTAAAAAGAACTACAGAGTACTTTATACATAAATAATGCAGAAAAAGGCGTTGATTTGATAGAATGTTATTAAATTAAAATGAAGATGATAATTTATTTAAAATTACTATGTAGTAAATCAATGTAGTAGTCAATTTAATTAAATTATTTCATTATAATTTAATGAAACAATTGAGTTATTTTGATATTTTGATATTTTCTATTTCTGTAGCTCAGAAGTGTTAAGTCGAAGTCAACGTAACTAAATTCCTGCAATCATTTCTATCTATTAATGATTTTATAGTATCTGATTTCTCTATTGGTCCTTTTCTAATTGGGTTTTTTATAAATACATTTTTCATTTAATTATTCTTTGCTTTATTCTCCTATTTGAATAATTTCCTGTCAATCTTAATATTATTTATTTTATTAATATAACTATATTTGGAGATATATGGTATAGCGAGTAATTCACCAAGTAATATATAATTTTAAAAAATAAATATTACAAACAATGAGAAAATTAGTGCTTCAGTGAAAAAACAATGAGATTATTCTATTTCTTTACTTTATATGTGGTCAGAGATGAAAAAATATATTAAAATTTAATTTCAAATGATTTATTGGAAAAATGTTTAAGAAATTAATAGGTTAAACTAAATATGAATACTATAATTTTATGATATTAAATAAAGGAATTTTGAGAATTTTTCTTTGGTCTTATTTTAGCATTTTGAAAATTTTATATTCCTTTTATTAAAGTAATTTCCTCTATTAATAAAAATTTTTATTGAACTTTTTTCTTCACATCTTATTTTTTCCGTTTATCTCTCAAGTTATACTTTCTTTTAATATTTTACAGTTATAAATTAATTTTAATTATTAAATTCAGTTGAAAAAATTTTTGAGGAAATTATATGGATTGTACTCAATAAATTTTATTTGAAATTATTATCATTATTATCGTACTAAAATAATATTATTAAAGTTTTTTTTATAGATTTTAACAAAACTATTATATCCATTCTTGCGGAAAAATAAAAATTGTATAACAGAATAATCGCACAATATTTTTTTATATTTTTCAATCTAAAAAAATTTCTATAGTTTTTTGAGGGTAAAGTTATTGTAATCCTGATTCCCTACTGATATGTGGTTTTTGGCAAATCTCCACGTTTCAAGTCATTCTGATTTCAAAAAGTGGTTTTCTCATTGACGTATGCTCCCCTCCCCACCATTTTATTCCGATCGACCTTACAGGCTCACTTCGCTTTTCATCGCTCACTTAATTTTTCTTTTTCAATTGTTTTTGGAAGAAGTATTGAAATTTTACCGACTAAAAACTTCCTCTCTAATTAAAGTATGAGTATCTTTAACAAAAATAAAATTAGCTTTTTATACTTATAAACATTTTAAGTGATTAAAAATATAATATCTAGTCTAACCATTAAAATAATCACTTTGAAATAATATAGAAATAACATTTAATACAAGTATATAAAATATAAAATTAATTTACAAAATTCTTTGTAATAATAAATTTTCTGAATTATTCAGAATCTATTATATTTAAAATTTCACTTTTTACCGACCGACGATAGTAAGGGAGGTATTGTTTAGAAACATAATTGATGAGAAAGTGAACAAAAAAATTAATAATAAATTTTTTAATAGTATTTATTATTAATATAAATTAAACCATTCATAAAGCATTTATATTGATAAATAATTCAATTTTTTGTTTGATTAAAGTGTATTAGTTGTACAATTCATTTAATTAAATTTTCGTATGACTTTCTATAAATATATATATATATATATATATATATATATATATATAAGACATAAAAAGGACTAAATTAAAAAAAATTTATATTTTATTATTATTTAGCATCGAGAAAATAATTTATATCTTATTTTATTACTTTAGAAAAGAATTATCCATTTTAAAATCGGTATTTTATTTATTTTTTAATAACACGAGATTCAAATCTATATATTGTGTTATAAAATTATCTTTTTATTTCATTGGATAATAGTATTTAAAATAGAGAGCCGATATTGTTCCAGAAGAAATTTATTAAAAATTTAAATAAACATATATTTTCAAATTTATATTAAAATCATTCTTTACGAAATTATATTAATTTTAAATATATTAATTAATCAATTTAAGTATTTAAGTATATTTAAATAATATATTTAGGTATAAGTTGGTTAATGTATATTTATTAGAAGTAATCACCTAATAATTTATTATCAATCATTAAATATGCAAATTTAATTTTAAAATAAGCAATATCTTTTGGGTATCATTAAATAACTTTCTATCATTATCCCCAATAAATTAAGATTACTATTTAATATCAATAAATATAATTGTTTATATTCATATTTTCTTGATTATTGTATAAATTCGTATTCTTTACATTTCAAAAATATATTAATATTATTATTATTATTATTTAAATTATCATAAAATTTAAGAGATGATTTCTTTTATTTATATTACAAAAAAATCGGGTGTGTCCTCCCCTAGACTTTCCCGCATATAAATAGGTAATTAGGTTATTATTATTATGTTTTAACAACAATAAAAATAAACAAACTAATTAATTTAAATTATAAAGTAAAATGGTTTAACACTATTATATATATTTATAATTTACACCTAACGCTACTTGTATAGGTAAAATGTCACTTCCGGTAGTCAGATCATGATGAAATTTGGTATCTGAATTTTTTTCATATTTTTAAATCTATATACAAAATATGAAGCAAATATCTCGAAGCAAACTGGTACTTGAAAGGTAAACGCAACCCGTGTAGGTAAAGTACCACTTCCGGTTAACCGATTTTGACGAAATTCTGATAGAAATCTACAAACTGTAAATAATATCGTTGTACCAAATTTCGAAGTCCTAGCTTGATTAGTTTCTGAGTAAATTTGCTTACAGACATTACATACATACATACATACATACACACACACAGACATAATTCGAAAAATGGTATTTTCCGACTCAGGGAGGTCTAAAACGTCAAGATCTATCGAAATCTCGGAGTCGAAATTTTTGACGATTCCAATACTTCCCTTATACGAAGTATGCGGGAAAGTAAAAAGATAATTGAAAGCAGCGCCTGATGATTATGTAATCATATCGACAACGTAGCTCAAATTTCACATATAGTTCCAGGCGTTCTTATGTTATTGTCAAAATATTTATTAATCCTTTTCAAAAACTGTAAAAATAAAATAATTTAAATGTCTATAAATTTTACAATATTTATATATCATTCATTTATAAATCAAAAAGTTAAAATTAATTTTAGAAGAGAAGATTCATGTTATGTATTTTTCAAAAGAATAAGAAGGTTTAGATGTTTGTAACGGACAAATTATTTATATTTTTTTTTTATTCATTTTATTTTATTTTTTCTATTTTTTTTTATTATTTTAACAAATGTAATATATGTATATAGATATAATTTGTCGACTAAGGGGAGAACAATCTTCCTCCAAGTTTATAATTTTGTCTGTTGAGTATTAGCAGTTGGAAAAGACATATCATCCCGATATGAGCTTGAACCTATCACGTCCCGTGATATAATTATTTTGTTTATAATCATTTATCATCACACCCTGTGATAATTATTTCTGCTAATTCCAGTGATAATAGTGAATTACATTTTCTTATTTTTCTATTTAAACTTAATTTGTTAATTTTTTTATTATTAGTGAATTAGTGTGAGCATTATTATTGTTTTCCCTTTTCTCTTAATTTTTCAACACCCTTTTATACTCTGGGATACCCAAAGTTTGGCGCCCAAAATTAACTTAACATAATTAACAATTCACTGTCATCGTGGATCACTATAAGTGCACCATAGTTTGATCCATTACAAGTGGCGCATAACGTGGTGCAAAGTATTCTTTACAGATGGAAATTTAATAAAAATCAATAATTTAAACAATAATTTTTAACTCGGTAGGCGAAATATGAGTCCAAAAATTTTCGATAGATAAATAATATATTTATTTATACAATTCTATTAAATATAACTACCTATTATATTTAAATATTAAACTTAGCTCAGATAATTGGATTATGGAGTTTAAAGAGAAGGGTTAAAATCTCATAGTATTAACAAAAAATTTATTATAAATATTAGGTTCCGGAAAAAGTAATTTACGTTTTTGTGTTGTATTAATTTGATAGATATTTATGGTGTTCTTTAGACGTTATTCATAAAAGTGTTTATTTCTTCTGAAAGCTTATTTTTTGCTCTTTCCATCATGTATAGAACTTTGTAATCCAATTTAATTGAAATATTATATTTCAGGTTTAAAATGGTATACTCCAGCTCTATTATTCGTGCAACTTTACTTTACGAATTCAAAAATCCCCTTAAAGCAGCAGAAGCGGCACGTCGAATTCCCAATGCCTTTGGGGAAGATGCCGTAAGTGATGAAGTAGCACGGTTTTGGTTTCGGCGCTTTAAAAGCGGTAATGAAAGCATTGAAGATGAGCAACGCCAAGGTCATCCTCAAGGGTGCTTTGACGATGAAATCAAACAATTTTTGGACAATAACCCTCGTCAAACATGTTCAGAAATGGGAGTAGCATTCAACTGTGATGATTCAACCATCAGAAAAAGATTACATGCAATGAATTTTATAAAAAAGTTAGACAAATGGATTCCGCATAAGTTAAGTGAAGACAACAAAATTATGCGTCTGACTTTTGCCAATTCTTTGCTTGCACGCAACGCAAACGAACCTTTTATTGATCGTATTGTTACGAGTGATGAAAAATGGGTTAATTACGACAATTCTCGCCGGTCAGGACAATGGGTTGAACATGGTCAACCAGGTGGAACACATCCGAAAAAAATCTTACCCCAAGAAAGATTTTGATGACTATGTGGTGGACTGCGCGTGGAATCTTACAAATTGACTACTTACCACGAGGTCAAACGATCAATGCAACTGTCTACTGCTCGCAAATTGACAAAGTTCATGAAAAACTTGCTGAAAGACTGCCTTCTTTAGTCAATAGAAAAGGTGTTTTGCTTCTGCATGACAACGCAAGACCACATGTCGCAGCAGAAACACAACGAAAGCTTCAAAGCTTTAAATGGGAAGTTCTACCTCACCCACCTTATAGCCCAGATATTTCTCCGTGTGACTATTATTTGTTTTTGTCTTTGTCTAATTTTTTATGCAATAAACGGTTCAATTCTGAAGAAGAGGTCAAAACTGATATTGATGCTTTCTTTAGCTCCAAGAGCCCAGAATTTTTTTCTCGTGGAATGAACTTGCTTGTTGAACGTTGGCAAAAAATTGTTGATTCAAGTGGTGACTATTTTGTTGAATAAAAATTATTTTCAAAAAAGTTATGTGGTTTTGAAATTAATCGTTAAAAACGTAAATTACTTTTTCCGGTACCTAATAATATAATAATATAATGACCCTTCAGTGGTTAGCAAGACAGTCTACCACACTGAAAACTCTAGTTTCACAAATTCACAAATAATCATAATAATAACAATAATATAATATCGAATATGAAAATATGAAAATGAGTAGGCTTAAGGCACTTAAGAAACTTAGATTGAGATACCAACATTTTCTATTTTTACTTACTTTCTTTTATTTTTGTGAATGATAAAATTTATTTTTATCATTTACTATGGATAATCATTTTTTCTGGTCCAATTGTTAAAACAAACTTTGTTATAATTTTATATTTGTATAATAAATAAATTATGTAAATTTAAAAAGAACAACTTATGAAACTATTGTTCGACTACAATTTTTCATATCTTATCTCTTAAAATAGCATTAAAATAATAAATTATTAATATTTGTTTGTTTATATTCTGATGTATAAGTATTAAATAAATTTTAGATTATTGATTTTTTTTATTAAACACAAATTCATAGTATTGATACTAATTTTCAGATTATAAAAATTTATAATAATGGTATTATATAATTTTTCAATCAAAGTAACTGAATATTTAATTCTGTTGAATGTATTTTATAATTAATTTAATCCAATTAACTTTCTGAAATTCCCCTATCATATACGTTCTCTTTGAATTATTTTCCAGGTTAATCATATAGGCAAACTTTTTGGAATAAAATAACAATGGTTATGAAGTTATTATATATATATAAAGAGGACATTGAACATTAGTTGTTTTGAATCAACCGGTTGATCTAATGTGAAGTATACTTCTTTTTTAAGAATCTTATTATGACTTTTCGTGCTTATAGCTCTTTCACAAATGAATTACAATCTTAAAATAAGATTATATCTAAAAGACTCAATTACCAGTTTAAAAAGAAGAAATCTTATTACTAAAATGGTAAATATATGAGATAAACGAAAAATATAGAAGTGAATTCAAATTTAAAACGAACAAAAGAAAAGAAAAAAAGAGAGTGGAAAAAAAAATAAAGAAAAAAATCAAATCAAATATAAAAAAATAAAAGCAATTCAATGATGTATCGGTGGTTGTAACAAAGAGTTTCGGTTTGTCCAAATTTGAGATTTGAGATTTAATGAAAATAGCATGAAATCACGCAACATAGCGGGTGAGTGTTATCATTTGACCCTCGTCCATCCACACACATACAAATATATATATATATATATACGAGCCAACACGAATATATAGCGACATGATCACCGACACTTCACTTCATAGACTCTATCTGAATCTTATTTATATTTGTGGGTGGGAAGCTTATTAAGCGTTAATCGGATTTCAACAAGATTACACGAGTTCAAGGGTAAATAATAATTCAGTTAATAGTTAAGTTCGAGTTTGCATCTTTCACACAGATTAAATAATAAGAAAATATTTCTTATTAATTTAATACGAGTATGAATTTATTTATTTATATTTATTGTCTCTCTATTTAATACGATTTTAGATTTAAAATAATAATTTTTGTTATTTATCTTTGAAAAATTAAGGGTAAACAAAATTTAAAATTAATATTATTAAAGTATATTTCTTTTATTATATACATAATTTAATAATCAGAAATATAAGGTAGGCTGATAATATAACGTTAAACCTAAACAAATTTGGGGAGGATATGCATTGGATGAAGGTGGCAGTTTGAAATCATTTTATTAAATAAATTTTAAATAATTAAATAATTCATCTAAGGATATATATTATATATATAGTTCTTTTCAGGGATTACGTGAAATGCTTTATTTATACAAAAAATTTGAATATTATTAATTTAATATTTAGTTGATATTATCATATAAAACAAATACTGGTAAAATACTTTATAAAAAATTAAATATATTCTTCTTATATTTGATTTACCTTATATTGTATTATGGGAGCCCTAAAAGTGTAGAGCCGGATAAAAATATAAATAAATAAAAAAATGTTTTATAATTGATTTATATTTAATGATGAGGTGGGAAACTTTACAGACGTATTGGTCTGTAATACCTTTATTTTTACGTTCCACAGTAAAACCCAGAAAACAAATGGACCCTAAAACTCTAATCAAATGACTAAGAAATAGATAGCCATTTACTGGGACATCAGAAAAATTTCATAGCTAAGATACAAACTTCCTTCCCTCAATATATAATGTTTTTATTTATAGTCTTACGATTAATATTTTTATCTATTTTATCTATTAGTTATTATTTATAAAGAATTAGACATTTTAATAAACAAAATTGATGTTTGATTATTATATTTATATAAAAAATATTAGACATTCTCTACATAAATATTTGATAATAAAATCCTTTTAAATGAATGAATCAATTTCGTAATTTTAATTGAAAATAGAATTGGTTAAAAGTGTGACTAAATACTCAGTTATTAATATTCAATAGACATGTTACAATTCACTTTTACCTTTTAATTACATCTAAAATATTAAAATGTAAATGATAATTTCTACTCTCTTGTGATTATAATTAAAATAACTGAACAATTAAATCAATTTTGATTTTCTTTGAATTTAATCATTCATATGATCGCGTAGAATACATTAAAAAAATTTTATCCCAAAGAGAGCAGTCATTTCTAAATAAAGAACAGTGATTCATAATTGAAATTTTAATGGTTTTTGAATGACCAATCTAAATCAAAACAAATTTTATTTTTCTAATAAAAATTTTTTTTTAAATGCAATAAAACAAAAACGGTAGGATGAATTTTCAAATTTATTTTCTCATAGTGAAGTATAGACCTTCCGATTATTTATGAAATACTTTTTCATTCAAATGGCTGCCTCGGCTGGCCTTGCAGTACGCCATACGATCGGTCCAATTTTTGAGTACATTTGTGATAGTATAGATATATATATTATATATAATAATAAACATATTATAATAAACTGGAGTGTCTCCACTCGACTATCTCGCAATTTGAATTGGATTAATTAACATAGTATATTATATTTAAATTAAATTTAATTAATTATAAATTATAAATAATAAATATTAAACCAGCGCATGTTAGGTTTTTTGTTGATGGCACGTGATTTGTTGTATTAAAAAATTAATTCTGGTACTTTCAGCGATTCATAAAAGCTGAAATTCTATATATAGAAGTTTTATACTATTTTTAATCATGTGAAAAACTATCAAACATATATATTTATTTTTACGGTGAGTTTAGAGGGAAATAAATCAAAACGTTGTAAGTAATGACCCTCTTCCGGTTGAGAACATTTCTCAAAAGTTGATAGAATACTACAAATTTTGAATAATGCCCATGTACCAAATTTCATGGTTCTAGCTCAAACCGTTTTGACATAATCTTGTCTACATACACACATACACCCAGACATTCTTCTCAACCTTAGTGAAAATGATTCAGGAACCTTTAAAACGTATAAAAACATCAAAATCTCAAAATTTTTGTGATCGCAATACTATCTCTGGTGAGATAGTAAAAATTACTTATACATATAATACAATAATAATATATACTAGATTTATTTACTACGGATGAAGCATATTATATGAAAATATAAAATCAAATAAATGTTTATTTCAATTTTTGTATAATTAAATAAATGTAAATGTTTTGTATAGGAGTAGGTAAATTAAGAATTTTATTTGTATTTTTTTTTTTTTAATTTAGAATGATAGCAATGGAAATGTGACCAGTTTATTTATTTGAATTGTAAACATGCTAAATTATAAAAAAAAATATGCCAACCTGGCTATATGCATTAAAAGAATAAATAAATATTAATAAACTGTTTTTAATTTTAATTAGAATATTCATAAAAATATAGGTATATATTAAAATTTAAAAAAAAACAAACATAATCTACTTTACTATGTTCAATTGAATATACATTTAAATGTTTACAAATATAAAATTAAGGGAATTGTATATTTATGTTATAAAATAATATTTTTGTTGTCAAAGGGTAGTGAACTTAAAATTAAATTAAATTAATTACATATAAATGAAAAAATACAAATTGATAATGAAATTGGCGTTGGAAAATTTAAAATATGATAAATAAATTAATTTCATTAATGAATTGAAATGTTAAATAACCATTATTTATATGAATATATTAATAAATAAATATTTCAATAAATATAAACATTTTTTTTCGAATTTTCTTAAAAATTTAAAAATGATATATATTCCTTTACTTTCGCTTTCCCTAGCTGTGCCCCAGCAAAAATGACTCTATGTACCATTTTAATCATTCATAAATAGATTATTTAACTTCACTTTTTACTTTAAAATTTTGTTTTCGAATACTTAATAAGTCAATTTAATTTTCATATTTATTTTTATTATAAAAAAGTATGTGTTTTTGCTTAAGAAGAAAATATTTCATATCATGTTGCGGTATTTTTTAAATAAATAACAAACCTTAAATTTTATATGTATATATATATATTAATTTTTTCTAAAATTTCTAAAGAGAATAAAGTGAAAACATTTTAGAGAAGTTTTTTTATCGCTTAAAATGTTTAATTAAACAATCACATCATAAATTTGACATTAGAAAATAAAAAATAAATATTATAATAGGTAATTCTTTCCTAAATGAAAATTTTACACAAACAGAAATAAATACAAATACAAACGATGTGTATTAATGTTTTGATTTAAATATTTATTTAGATTTTTATCTATTTAATACTAATAATATTTAAAATACATTCATTTACTCTATTAACTGAAATAAAACATTTATCTAAAAAATCTGCTAAAATTAATTTTATGTTTTAAATTAAATTATTATTTATATTTATTTTATAAATATCTAAAATAATAATAGATAATATAATGAAGTGAAATAGATTAAATTTTTATTACTTATAAATTTATATGAAAACTGAATGAAAATCTGAAAAGAGAAATCTTAATTAAGCAGTTTTTATTTTTTCAAAACAATTTAAAAAAATACTTCAATCTCGTAAACAGTTATTAAAATTTAATAGTCTATGATTAAATCATATTTTTTTTAATATTTCTTAAATAATTAAAAATTCTTATAAAAGTAGAATTGTATGTTTCACTAATTAACATACATTTTTGAGATGCATATATTAATACCATGAACAAGTACGTTTTATAAAGTCCTTAAAAATAAGAAAAGTTGAGAGAATACACCAATGTTGATATTCTACAATACTATAGAAAACCATTGTAAATAATTGTCGCAATACAGATTGAAGTTAAAGAGTCGTTAAAGTAATAAAAAAATATAGATAAACATATAAAAATATCGATTAGATATTTTTTTAACATTTTATCTATATACTGATTATATAGTGTTCCAGGAGGAATAATAAATCGAGTTGTAACAATTTTCATTCACACATTTTCATATCAACGCTTGTATTGTCTCGCAACACTTTTTCTGCTTTTTAGGAATACTTTGCCAATTCATATCCAATTTAATACCGGCTCCAGACATGCGGTGTTTGCCAAATATCAAGCAAAACATTTGGAAAACACCTATGGTGGGGATGGGTTGCTTGCCCAGCGCTTGGTATATGCATTCGGGTGCTTGCTAGTTCGTTATTATAGCGAGCACAAGACGAATATTTGAGAATATTCAGTGGTGCTTGTACAAGTTAGGATAGGTATAAGCAATTAATTTAAGTAATAATTCATAATAATAAATATATTTAATATGAATTGTACTGAATTTATTTATTAATATAAGTTAATTAGCAATACTCAACATATATCACAGTTGGGTGAGCACAAGACGAATGAGAATGTTCGGTGCACGATCGGTGGTTAGCGAACATTCGGCATTTCACGAATGCCTGTATCCCTATGTTTATTATTAGGCGAACTCCAATACAAGCACCTAAATTTGGTGCTCGGTATTTGGTAAATATTCGTTATTTGACAAACACCCCAGGTGTGGAGCTGGCTTAAAATATACGAGGGTCATTCAATAAGTACAGAGACAAATGGCTATAACTTAAAAACGATATATTTGATTCTTACAAAATTCAGGTTATTTTTAAACATAATCACCCCCCCCCCACACACACACAGTTATGCACTTGACTTATCTTTCTTGCAGCTTCCTAATTCCCTTGGCAAAGAATTCTTTCAATTAACCCCGAAGCACCGCTTCCTTAGCTTAACTTCCTCATTGTTAGCAAATCTTTTTCCACGTAGGGCGTCTTTGAGTAGACCATGCAGGTACAAATGAGATGGGACGAGCTCAGGACTTTAGGCAGGATGTGGTAAGACCTCACAACCCAATTTTTGAAGCTTATCACGGATCAGCTTAGGAAGCTGCAAGAAAAATGGGACAAGTTCATAACTGTTCCTCGTATATTTAGTATATGATATTTTTTATATACTAACAAAGAATTTTAATTTTTATTTAGTCTTTCTTTTAATTGAAATTTCAAGTTCAATTGTAAAATATTTTTTTTTATTTATCATTTTATGATCAGTACAATATATGATACCCTCAATCTTTATCTTAATTTTTTTAATCTGAGTCTCTTCTTTCCATTTCAAATAGCTTCCCAATTTTGATCATGTACCCTATCTAGAAAGAAGATTCCTTGCCAGACCTGAGACTTGAACCCAATAATATAGGTTGAGAGTCAAGTTTGTGGTCTCCTAGACTGCATTAATCGTGTTTTTTTATAAAACTAGAAATATGTATCTTTATTTTAATTAATGTATATATTTTTAGTTTTTTGTTGGTTAATAATAATAATATTTGAGGAAATATCCAGGTTTGGAGATCATCAGATCTTGCACCATTGGGTACTTTATTGGTCGAGACCACCAATGAGAAAATAACAATTTATTAACAATTCCAAACAATTGACACATATTTTATACAAAACTTGAAGTTATGACTCTAATAATGTAGTATCTTCGTTTTTTAGATCTTTCCTTCCTCCTCGGTTTACAACATGATAGTTATATTATACTAGATTTCCACTTTTTCTTATTCACCAACCATATTTCATATATTGATATAGTTATATTATATTTTAAATTTTAAATATTATAGATATATTTACTAATTAGAAATTAGCTAAAAAATAAATAATAAATAATTCTATATATCTACAAAACAGTTAATCTAAAATTTTATTTACAAGCTCTTTGATATTCAATAAAGAATAATAATAAATTATATCTACAATTTTAATTTTTATATATTTAATAATATCTTTAGAATTTTATTGCATAATATTTAACTATATAGTAAGTCATGTTTATTTAATTAAAAATTTTTATATGAAAATTAGGTCAAATCAGATCTTACCTGAAATATCTGATAAATAAAATATAGAATATATATATTTATAAAAATACATTTTCATTTTTTTTTAATTTTACCTGATATAAATTGCACAATAGTTTTGAAAAAAATTGCTAGTAACCATTTTGCGCATATCTTATAAGAAAATATATTATACATATTATATTGAATATTATATATTCCATTATTGTAATTAATTTATTGTTTTAAATTGTTTTCGCATAGTATAATAAATCGGGCTTTTCTAACAATTAAAAAAATTTAATGTTAATATTATGTTTTGATTTTAAAGGATAAAATGTTATTAAAAAAAATAAATAAATATTTTAATTAGATCTGATAATAATTTAAATTTTTTTTTAGAAACTCTTCGTCGTAAAGGCACTCGGAAAGAAATTTTATTTTAAAACAACCGAACCGATCTCAAATTTTCAATTTCTTCTTTTCCTTTGATCTATACAACATACTTTTCAAAGTTTTAGGCAAATCGATCTCAGGATATCATTTCAAATGTTCTTTAAATGAAATTTTGAAAGAGAATAGGCATATAGAATGAGCAAGAAAGAAAGATAGAGTAGGGTGGATGAGTGAAAAAGGGATAGAGAAATGTTATGGGGGTGAGAATGAAGAAAAGGGAGGAGGGTGAAAAGTGGAGATGCATTCAAAATTGATTTTTTGATGGCCACCATCATATTGGTGTCGGAGGGAAATTGCCATTGGCAAAGAAAAAACTCCCCACTGTTAATGAGTTGTGTTTCTTGTGGCTGCTCCTTTAACGAGCGATCCCGAAGTGGCTTTCCCGGGGACTCCCTCTTTAGAACCTGTCAAAAGACGAGTCATAAAAAATTTATGACCTTTACATAAATATTCAAAAGGATTCACATTAGATTAACTTTTGAAATAATACTCTCCTGTACTATTGAATTTAAAATTGACGAATATAAACTATAACGTCAATTCTAATATAAAATTAGAAATTGGCAAAACATTCAATTTAATTTTTAATTGGTTTTTAATAAATTTAATAACAATTCAAAATTACTATTCCATTTATCTAAATTTATTAAAAATATTTAAACAGTAAATTAAATTAATTAAAGTAAATAAAATAAAATATTAAAATTTCATTCACTAAAAAACTTTATATAAAGTTATTTATTTTAGAATCATTTATGTCGCTTTCTGTGAACAAGTTGTCTATCATTATCTTTATCAAACTCTCTGGCCCTACTAAATTTGAAAATTTTTGACCATTACAAACACTGATCCTTTGTTGAGCTGTTTTAATTTAATTACTATATATATATATTTATTCCTAATTCCTTTATCCACATCTATCCATCAATGTGCGTTTAGTATTCTCTATCTAATTAAAACAAATAGATTATTATTAAATTTTTCAAATGTTTTAAAGGAAATAAAATATAATTTTATATTTAAAAAAGAAAATTTCAACTAATAAAAATAAAAAATATCAGATCTTTATGAAATAATATGTATGACAATTTGAATAAATTCTCCATAACAATAAATTTATTATTAATTTCAATTTAAATTTTTTAAATTAATTTCTATCTAAATTTATGTAAAATGATCATTAAATGAATTTAAAATTTCAAATTGGCATATGTCGAGTACTTATAAATTGGTAGATAAAACAAGTAATTACATGAAAATAGTTAATTAGTTTTATTATTTCAATTATCTCAATTTCAATAGTCTTAGAGGTTAATTTCAGTTTTTAATAATTATTTCAAAGAGAATTTGCTAAATTATAAGATTGTTTTAAAAATAGAGAAAAATATGTATATTCTATGATCCAACAATACCTCCCTTACTATCGTCGGTCGGTAAAAAGTAAAATAAAACATTCCATTTTTACCGACCGACGATAGTAAGGGAGGTATTGTTTTCACACCTCCACATGTGAAATTTGGTGTGAAATATATAATCTACATATCTCCACGAATCATGCATTTTCTTAACAGAAAAAGTATTTTTAGCATGATGCCTGTCCGTCCGTATAGATGTGTACAACCTGAACGGCTCAACCGATTTTGATGAAATTTGGTATATTTACTTAATGCATCAGTAGGATGAATTTATCAACTTTTGGTGCAATTCCGGAAACCGGAAGTGGTAGTAATAGCGATCGACGATAGGAAGGGATGGGTTATTTTCACACCAAATTTCACATTAGGAGATTTTTTTATATATCACCACGAATCATACACTGTATTGGTTTTATCCTCGGGAAAATCATATTTATTAGTTTTTTCTTGATTTAAAATTATATGACGTCATCCAGCCATTCATGACGTCACAGCCTGGTCTTACATATATATTATAAATAAAATAAAATTAAAAATGTTTATATTTATTATTTATGTATCCATATCTGTTTTTTATTACATTAATAGATATATTAAAATTATTTGAAATTGTTTCTGTAGCTGGAAATTAATTTATTTCAAACCGTCGGTCGGTTCTGAGCCTGGCCACTGGTCAACTTATTTTAATATAAACTAATAGAAAGATATAAAGAAATTATTATTATAACTATATTTATATATATATATATGTGTAGAGAGAAATTACTACTATTTGAAATCTATAAATTTAATTCGCTAATGTCCGTCCATCTTCTCATTTGACTTCGAGAACAATGATATTTTACATGCATTAATATAGGTTTATAGCCGTAAAAAATTAAAAATTGGTTTAGTAGCTCCACAGATTTCTCGAAATTCTATAAAATCAAGTGTAAATACGTATATAAATATAAATATATTTATTTATATACAGAACCCCCTACAAGGTGCGAATAATGCCGAAGGTGATCTGAGCAGATAGTTTCTTTTTATTTCTAAGAATATTATTTTATTCATTTAATTTCTAAAAAAAATCTTTGCAATTTTTTTATATAACCAGCTAATATATAATTTATTTTATCAATATTTCAAAGACACTTCTTTTAATTTAATTAAATTTCTAGACAAAGAAATTTTAACTTGTGAAATTTCTCAATTAAATTAATCCAATCGCATCTCGCGCAAAAAAACTTCATAGATATTTTTTTTAAGACACTCGCTTTATACCTTTTCCATCACCTAACCAATTAATTTTTATCTGATTGAAATGAAAATAAATGAGAAATTTCTTGTTCTGTTAAAATAGAAAAATTTAAGTGAAAATTCAGTTGATATAAATTAGCATAGTAAATAAATGGAGAATGGTTCAATTTGCTTATTTATTTATTTATTTTTTTTTTTATAAAAATAGAAAACGATTTTCACCCACCCAAAAGATGACATGTCTAAAACTAATCTGTAAAAAATATATACCCCCGTCGGTGTTGGTTCATGAATATTCTAACAAAATTCTTTTATAAATTTGGTTTAATATTTATACCAACTTTCTTGAACTTAAATTATATTCATAAATTTTAAATTGCGCATGGATAAGTGACAGGGAATTGAGTTAGTAAATAAATAAAATATACTTTATCCACTCATTCAGATAAGTAATTTAAATTTTATTAAATAAGTTTGTAATATTATTACTTTCGGGTTAGAGATAGTCATAAATTGCATTTATAAAATAAAATTTATTTTATTTTATTATGTATAATTTCTGTATTTAAACAATGAGCCAAGTTAAAAATTATATATACAAATGAATAACTAGATAATATGATTTACTCTTTTGATTATCAGAATGACTATTTTGAATAATATTTTTTGCAAATAATAATTTTAAACAGCATGAAGTAATCAATATTTTATTAATTGACTCTTATAAGTGATTAATTAATTAAATAAATTACAGTTTGTCTGATTCTATTTAATGAAGAGTAATGAACTAGCTAAACGAAAACTGATAATTTTCAAGGTATATATTTCTCATCAATTCTCAATTATTCCTCTTTTAATAATGAAAAAAAAATTTCTATTTAAAATAATAAAAATTCATATTATTTGATATAATACAATATTTTAGTTTATTTAGGTATTTTAGAATTTTTCACTTCTTTGACTTAGTTACTCCTTATTTCGTATAAATTAATAAATCCAAAAAAGTAACTAATTTTAAATATTATATTTGATAAATAAATATGAAAGTACATCAAGAAAATGTTCTTTTTATTCTTCTTTAAGTATAGTGAAATTGATTAAACTCTATTCTTTTTCCATTCAAATAATAATAAAGGTAAACTCAAGTGGTCATAAAATCTCTTAATGCCTTGATTGGATAGGGTTATTTCTCATTTAATCATTCGTTTTTAGCAAAGTAATCTATAACCTGATTTTCTTTCACTTAATTTCACTTTAACTTCATTCTAATATATATCTAGGTATATTTAAAGGGATATATTTTTTAAAAAATCTAATAGCTTTAATTTGGAGTAATTAAGTTTTTTCTATACTAATTATACACATAAGAAATTAATTGAAGATTGTCACATAAGATTATTGATAAGCACATTATAAGAAAATAATCATTTTAGTTGTAAATTTAGAAATCGATCAAAATTAGAATCTAAAAATTGGTAATTTTATCTAGAAAGAATTTTCAAGAAAAGAATAGATTATTATTTGTATTTTTATTTTTAAAAGAAAAAAATGGAAAATAATGTTGTAATCACTTTGAGTCTCAGGTAATAGAATCGGTCAATTTTTGCTTGGCTGTGCCCCATGAAGACGCCTCTATATTCCTTGTCTGAATGTTGTTAATTAGAAGAATATTAAATGTGAGTAATTAATAATGATTTATAAGTGAACATGAAAGCTGGCATTTATTTTAAAACATAATAATAATAATAATCAATTAGGTTGAGAATTAATATCTGTCCTACATTTTTTCAAATTTATTAAATTCAATTTTTAAATTCAATTTTATTAAAATTTAATTAATGAAATTATTACAATTTTAAGACTAAATTTAATGATATTCATTTTAAACTATTAGCAAAATTAGAACATCCTAATTTAATGGCTGGTGAATTATGACTGCCAGCAGACGCAGACAAAGATTTCCTTTTATTAATAGAAGACAAAGGGTGAGAGAAGGGTTTAGGTTTATTAACGTTCTTAATAATTAAATAAATCAAACCCAGGCAACGATTCAGGCAAATAGACCAACCAAGTGATAAAATGATATAAAGCACTGTTCCAATCAATGTATATAATGTAGTAAAGTAGAATATTCACACTTATCCAATCTGAAATGTTAAATTAATAAAGAATTAATTTATTCTTAAACAAGATTGTGTTATATTAAATTTATTTATTTATAAGATTGAAGATTATTTATATCATTTTAAAAAGATTAAAATTTAAATAATATTCATTTAAACGTTTCATTTGAAGTTTAGTCCTAAATCAATAGACTCGAAGTCTTTGTAAGTAAGTATATACGTCAACTTTTTATCCACTCTCTACGATTATTAAAATAATAATGCATATTATAATTTTTTTTTTTTGTATTTATAGAACATGTTTTTGGAATTTTTACAATAATTATTCTGTGTGTGTGTTTGTGAACTCAATAGCGTGTCTTTAATCTGATTATAATCAAATATAGTAAGTGATAAAGATTTTGTACTAAATCGAATTTCCGGTTCCTTTAGTCGTTGATCATTCAAATTACTTTCTAAATAAAATATTTAAAAAAAGACACATTTTAATACACAATTATTTTTTTTTAAGAATCACTTCTTTTTTAATTTATTTTATATACTATAAATGTTAACGATGATTAAAATTAAATAAATTTTAATAAAATAATGAATTTAATATGTCAATTTTTAAAAGTAAAAAATATATACTTTTTTCAAATATTGTATTTTTAAATATACATAATATACATTAATTATAATATATTATATAGAGAGTATATATGTATATATATATATCGTATCGTGATTAATCATATTCATTTAAATAATTGGATTTCTAATTTCTCTTTGCAAGAAAATCCTAAATGAGAAAAGATCCAATAAGAAACAAATGGAATGCCAAGATAGATAAATGTCTGTTAAATATTCAAAAAGATTCAAGGATATTAGTAAAAAGGATATTGGTCTTTGTAATTGCAAAATTTCAAACTGGACCTACATTATGCATGAGTGGATATTCTTGAATCCGAACTCCTGTCTTAAGGTTCATCTAATGCTGTATTAATTATCATCGTTTTCCTGACATTTGATTAATGATTGGTGAGTGTTTAATTACAAAGTGTCGGTTATGAATTGGGCTGACATTGGCAAATCGTTTTCGCCTTGTCGTGCCTGATAAAATCTTGTTATTTAATAACTCCTTCAACCCCTTGAATCGATTATTATATATTTCATATCCTGTAATTTATAAGACATTCTTTATAATACATATATATGTAGATCTATCTATCTATATATATATGAATATATAGTACATTAGAGCTTCTAAAGATAATAGTTGAAATTCTAAAAATAAAATTTATATTGATTAATAATTAATTAATTAAGCATCTTTTTCTCACCCATCTTAATCATTAGTTACAGAATTAATATATACACTAGTAGAATAAAATATGATATTAAGAAGAAGACGTACTAAGAATATATATTATAAAACATTTGGATGCTTACATACAAAATTGTGACTACTAATTAAGATCCCATTGTTTCACACATTTGAAAAATTCCTCTTCTCGTAAATCCGTTATCCTGTAACCTTGAAACACTTATCTACTAAATAGTTTTAGTTCTGTCCAAATTTTCTTTCTTTAACTCAATTTTTTAATATTTAAATTGATCACTTGTATAGTTTAAATTTACGTTATCTCCATAATAAAAATCTGGAGTGTCTCCACTCGACTATCTCGCAATTTGAATTGGATTAAATAACATATATTATATATAAATTAAATTTAATTAATTAAATTTTAAAATTAAAATTAATAAATAATATTTATTAACCAGTGCGTGTTTGGCTCTTTGTTGATGGCACCACGTCACACACACACACACACAGAGAGAGAGAGAGAGAGACAGACAGACATTTTTCTCAACCTTAGTGAAAATGATTCAGGGACCTTCAAAACAAAATCTCGACATCGAAAATTTTCGTGGTAGCAATACTATCTCTGGCGAGATAGTCAAAATTTATATACGTTAAAATTACATGTGTTAATTAAAAATAATAATAATTAATTACAATAAATAATCTCTATGAAAGCATTTAAAATGTTTTATGTTTACTTCTCCTTCTTTAATGTTTGTCAATGTATATAAATATGGTCGTCTAATGATAATGTCAAATGTGATAATATTTGTTAATAAAAATATTTATTATTTTAATTGAACAATAATATGTTACAAATGTTGACATCAATTTATGATTAAGGAACAATAAATATAGAAGAATATTTTATTCAAATTTTTATTAATTCATAAAAATAAAATTCATTCGCAACTTTGGCATCTCATTTTTCCTCATTTAAAATATATTTATCAAAGATAAATATTGTAAAATATGGATAGTAGTTTAAAAATTTATATTTTTTATATTTATTTTAAAATTTATTTTTCAATTGAATTAAGTTTAATGTTATTTTATAAGTTAAGGCTTCTAATTCTAGGATACGAATAAGTAAATATAAAAAATTATTTAATGCAGAAAAAATAACTATTTTTGTGATAAGAAACGCGGCGATTAAAAGAAAATTATATCGTCGATATCTTTTATCAAAATAATTATTTAATCTTATACTGTTTAGTGATAATCTAACTAATTGAAATAAGTCTTTAAAAAAAATATTTATTTTAAAGTTTTTTCATTTTTGAAATTTATTATGGGTAAACATTTTATGTTTTATTGAGCGCCATTTATTCATGAAAACCTAACACACGAAGAAGGTTTATGTCAAAAAATTTTACTTAAGAAATACCCTTTAAATAATAGTAGTATGCCCTGAAAGTGTTGAATTTATATAAATTTTTGAAAAATAAATTTTTTCATTAAATTTAATAAAATAATAATTATAGAAAACAATTATCTATTAACATTTTCAAAAATACAAAAAAATATGAATAATAATGGATGTTATTTAAGTTAAATCTTTATTTAATATATGATGAATAATAAAAGGGAGAAACCAATTTTGTAATATTTTATTTATTTAACGCTTATTAAGCTAAAGTTTCGTTCGAGATTAACTCCTTCTTCAAAGCCTTATCATAGATAAATAAACAATTACAAAAATATCAATGTCTAAATATATGTTAAAAATTAATTTCATGTTTATTATTTGAAATATTTTTTAATTATTAATTTGATAATTAACTAAGCAGGTAGCTTATAGTGAACTACTTAAACTGCTGATAAGGGTTCAGATCTCATCAAGTTCTCATAAATTTATAATAAAATATATTTAATATATTTAATAAATTAAATAAATGTCTATCGTAGCTTAAATGGGCCAATAATAACAATAAAAAAAAATTATTATTATAGTTATATATTTGTAGATCCAATTCCTTTTTATTTATTTTTTACCACTTATTACAACAGCCAAACCATCTTTTTTCATTAGCAAATTAATAATCATTACAATCTATTCTTTTATATAAACATCAAATATTGTTTTTTCATTATATGATATATATTCATACTCTTATATTTAGATTCAACATATATGCATATGAATAGAGACGGAAAAATGTTATCGTCATTGGGGCGTTGTTGTCGGGTTGTCGGAAAGCCCATTGCCATTGCCCGCCAAAAGTGCATTCATGGCGTTTACATTTTTCCGTCATTATACATGTTCGGAGAGCCTGTTCATTAATATTGGTCAAAGAATATATAAATATTTCTTTTAATTTCTAATCATCATAAGTACTAACAATAAGTAGGTATATAACCATGAATATAAATATACATGTACATATATCAAAGAGAAATGAGAGATAAACGAATTTAACAATAAGGGATTAGCGATATACGATACACATGTCATAAATAAACATGAATTGCATACTGATAAAAGATAAATAAAGTTTGTTTTTGGACTAGCTAACATGAAATTCGTTTAGTAGGCGGATGCCTTTATTTCGAATGTCATTTGAATGTGCTTGGTTATAATTATAAACTCAATTGGTTTCTATCACCTTTTATGAGCTCTTTGACTCACAAATTCTCAATTGAAAGTCAATAAATTATGTTTTCAAAGATCACCATTTATTCAAAAGTTTTAATAGTATTTGCTTAAGCGAATGCTACTACCAATGTATGCCATACGTTTTGAAATCTTGAAAAAATCATAATATTTGTTCCCATCATCTGAATATGAGTTCAATTTAACATTTTGAATATTTTGTCTATTTGATTTTATTTATTTTACTCATACATTATGAAATATAGTAGATATCACATTTTTCTTTGAAAATCTGTATAATTGTGTAGAAATTATATACGTGTAGAACATAAATACTTATATAATCGAACCATAATTAACAAATTACAAAATAAAAATTTCTTTCATAATCTATATATATAAAAGGCTATGTCTGTGTGTCTGTGTGTCTGTCAAATACTCAAAAACTACCCGTCCGATTACGGTGAAACTTTCAGGGATTGTTGTGGGCATCCCAGGGAAGGTTTTAATCTATATATATAAAAGGCAATGTCTGTGTGTCTGTCTGTGTTATTGTTTTGTATTTTGTACATATATATGTAAAATAAAGAACAAACAGAAATAAGAAAATAAATTTTAATTAATATAATTTATAAAAAAAAATAATGTTCATAAACTTAGAATATTAATTATTTAATTAATTAAAATCTACTTAAATAAATGCAAAGAGCCACAAATATATTAGTAAATATATAAATAATAATATGAAATAGTCAATAAATCTTACTTATTATACTAGGAAAATTTGTTGTTGATTAAATTAAAATATATTTTCCAAGAAAACAAATACATGTCTTATCTACTTATACTGATTGAAACAAAATGGATGAAAACCTTTTACATACAGACTTTCAACCAAATACCATGTATCACTCGGGGGTACAGGGGGCGGAGCCCCCGTCTAGGTGTGAAGAGCGCCTGGAAGGCGCTCGGAGCAGCTAGTAATATATATATACAATATTAACCGTTTTAGTGGCATTGATTTGTACCCATATCAACTGAAAAATGCCAAGAAAACACGACAAACGTTTTGATGCCATTTAACTTTGTATCTGAAAAAAATGTATTTTCTCCAAAAATTTTACAATTTTAATAATTTTTTCGGTGTTTTTTTAATAAAAACTTGTGGCAATTTTAGTTAAGAAGCGCACGAGCGCGATGGCGCTCGTTGGCACTCAAACGGTTAACATTAACAATAATTTCTAAATATTAACATTTATCACTTGTAAATTTTCTTATATTTAGCGCGAAACACTGTGGTAAAATGCTGAACTACTCAATCTCTTGTCAAGGGTTCAATCTTCTCTAAGATCATAAAAATTATAAATTAGATAGTTGAAAAATTTAATATGATTCACAATCTGAGACAAATTAAACCCCGAAAATGAATAAAAAAATAATTAAAACAATATTAAGATATATTTTTCTTTTAGGTATATAATCAATTCTGAATAATTGTTTTAATTGAAATTTAATTATAACAATAATTATTAGATATTTAAATGCTTTTAAATTGAAAAAGAGGAATTAACTTGAATATGATTAAGAAAAGAGAGAATAGATTTATATATTTATTAATTATAAGCTTAATTATTCAATGAGATAAATTTTAATTGTTATTATAAAATTGTATGTATCTTTTAAATGTCAGTCTTCGCATGAGATTTGTTATAAGAATAAATAATTAGAGAGAGAGAGAAAGTTAAATTACTTATAGCAATTAGGAATAGGTGTTAAAATACCATATAGGTTGTAGAAATAAGGTCTGTTGGGATATGCGCCATGTCATTGTTAAGGGACTACTTGTCTTGCTTGATAGAGAAGCATCGTTAGTTGTTGATGAGTAGGGAATCAGTCTACTGTGTGTGGCTCTGAAGTGAGATTTGAACTTTGCTGTTCAACCCTACGATACTCTACTTTATTCTTCTTCTTCTTTTTCTTCAATTTTAGGTTCTAGACCCTTGATGGCGAACCTTTTTGAGAAGTGGGTCAAATTTTGATCATTATTTTTTTAGTTCTAGCTCGTGGATCACTAACATTAAAAATTTTAAAATAAAAGTCTCATCGCAAAAATAATCAAATCTTTTAGAACCACATTGAAAAAAATTTAAAAATTTATAAAAATCAAAGCGTGGGTCAGTTAAAAAGCTTGGGTGGGTCAGTGTCTGACCCACGGGGCATAGGTTCGCCATCACTGTTCTAGACTCCACTAAATCGGATAAAATGCCACATAAGGAAAATTAAAAGTACATAAATTTAACAACACTAAGATATGATACCAAATATTTAAGATTTAGACCACACCTTTTGATAATCCAAAATTATTTTAAAATATTTCATTCTCAAGTTTGAATATTTAATAAAAAGTAAATATTTCTAATGAAAAAATGGAAATAAGTATAATTTTCTTTTCATTTAATTTTTTAGTTAAATAAAAAAAATATATTAAAAATTTAGGTATATATAGGTAAAGTGTAAATTTTAAAGGCATACACCTTCTGGTTAATTGTTTAGATTTAGATTATATGCAAATTATACCCTGAAAATAAATACAAATTTACGTTTAAAGTTTAGGCAACTAACTTTGCTACATGCAACACATTTCCTCTTTATTATTTAACTTAGATATATATATTGTAAAGGTTTTCTTGGGTTTCTAGGGGGGGGAAGGGGAAGGGGAAAGAATCAATTAAAAAAAATTAATATAAATAATTTTTTTATTTTAATTAATATTTAATTTAATTTAAATTAAATTGATAAATTTAGAATTAATCAGAAGATAATTAATATTGATTTTAATATTAATTAATAAATACATTAATTAATTTCTTATATTCCAATCAATTAGTAATTATGATTTAAATTAATAATTGAGGTTTTAAAAGATAATGAAGGTAGGAGAAATGAGGGGAAAAAATATGGCGTCCTTCTAATTCGACAAGGGTCGTGAATGAAGGAGATAATTTTAATTTGTGGTCCAGATAAAGATATAGCACTCAGATAACAGTGATTCCAGCGTGAAATAGAGAAAGAGTTGTACAATGGAAGAGAGTGATTAGCTTATTAGATGTGAACTTTTATAAATTTTATTATAAGTAAAATAAATAACGTTAGAAAATTTTCTTTCAAGAATCTTTGTTATTTTAAGCAATAAATCATATTAATTAGTTTTACAAATGGTAATAGAAATAATATCAATTAGTAACAAGAACTTAAATTATAATAAAATAAAAGGAAGGAAATAAAGTCTTATCCGTGTCGTGGTGTGGAAAAGGCGGCTGACATATGATGTCGTGATGATTTCCAAGAGGTCCAGATGAGTAGATTTTGTGAGGATCGGAAGAACCAGGTTGTCTTGTGTCTTCACGGGTTGAGATCAATTCCAATATTTAAATATTTTGTTTGGAAACGAATGAGAGTTAAAAAGCATTTAGCAACGCAAACATTCTATAAAAGTTGATTGTGCAAAATAGAACACGTCTATTCTCTCTGGTGTCTCGATAAAGAATAATCTTTCCAACAATATCAATAATCAAAATCAACACTCGGATAAATTCACTCACACTCTCACATAAACACACACAGACCTGGAGTTCTTCCGTCTCTTTCTAATTCTAATTACAAAGTTGTATTTTAATTAAATAATTTATTTTATAAATTAACTAATTATCTCTCTAAGTGAGATCACATTTCAAATTCTTAGAACTATTAAATTATATAATATTAAAATACATAAAAAGAAAGGGATAGAGATATTGGCATTAATAAATAAAAAAAACTTAAATATAAAATAAAGAAATTATTAAAATTAGGGACTGAATTGAAAATATCAGTACATCCTCCACCTTTGTAAAAAAAAAAAAAATATTTCTTTTGGAGATGAAATGTTCACAAATCACAAAAAAATATAATTTTTTTTTTTTTAACATAATTGTTATGAATACTTAAAAAATATTACATTGGCATTTGTATATAACAAAACAACAAAAAACTTTCAGATATTTGGCCCTTTTTTTTTTTTAAAGAATACCAAATTAATACTGGCAATACAGAGGTTTGATATGGTGGATTCTAAGAAAACAATTTATAAAGAAGTTAACAAGTAGCAGAAACACAACGAATTGGTTCACACTGACACCCACAGAATAATTATAGTACTCTAACGTGACACATTAAGGTTGGAGCAAGTCTGGCAATAATCATATTTAATAATAAGTAATACAGGTCCATTGGAAAATTATCAGTTTCGATTTTCTCATTTCTACTTAAATTTAATTAGAATTCATGTTTCATTCTTTATTCAATACTTTATTGCTTTCATAGCATTTTATATTCTCTTTAATTATTCATATCTCATTTTCATTTAACATTTGTTTCTCTATAAAAATCCTATTATCTATAACATCAAATTCTTCTATATTATTTTTCGCAAATATCAGAAACCTCTCCTTACCATCTCACAATAGAAGCGATTTCAATCATCAAAACAGACTAAGAGACAGACCCGCTTGGTGGCTCATATGTCAAGGCAAAGTCTTCAAATTACACTTGTTAAAAAAATGACAAAAAATTATTAATTGGAATAAAAGGGTTTCAAAATCCTCCTATTATACTTGCCGATATTTTTATTTGTGTGAGCGTTCTTAATTTCATAAGTTCTCTCTCCACCATGGAGCTTTTTATTGATTTGAAATGGTCCTTCGATTTGATTTAACCAATACCAAATCTCTTTAAAACATCAGATAATTCAATATTCTTTTAAGGGGGATGGTTAAAAGAAACTTAGAAAATTTTTTTAAAATTGAAGAAGGCAAAGCAAGGTTTTTATTTACATAAAATTTTTTAATGAAGACAAATTAAAATTTTATCCGAGGCAATTAATTTAAATCTTTTCTTTCCTCGATCCCAGAGGATATTTTGGGATTTAAATTTTAGTGTTTTAAAATGTGATGTATAATTATCTTGATTGACAAACCATTGCTTCATTCTCTTCTTTGGCTTTCCCTTTTTCGTTAAATATGGTTTCAATCTCTTGTTATTTATACATTTTTTAAGATTTTTTATAAACATTTTTCTTTTCCATTTGTACTTAATATTTTCTAGTATCTGCTTCTTTATCAGATTCTTTATTTTCATTACTTTAGTATTTTCTTTAATTTCTTGTATATTTTCTAGTTCTTCTTTTGTTTCTACTTCCATCTTTTCAAATTCATTTTCATTTTCTATATTAAAATCGGTGTTCTCTTCTTTAGAAACCATTTCTTCAGCATTTTCATCAATTTCGATTTCAATTAACATTTTACTCTCCTCTTTCGGAGTAGATTTAGAAGAGGTTTCTTCTTCTAGGGGTGTTTCATCAGTTTTTCCAATTGATTCATTTACTTTTTCTTCTTCTTTCATATCAAGATTCTCTAGTTTATTTTCCTGTTCCTCTAGTGTTTTATTTAAATCATTACTATGTTGTGGTAATTTTCCATTTAATTTTAGAGAGAAATTTCGAACATCATTTCTTAAAAGGTTAGTATTTTTATTTAATTTTTCAGTTTGATTGTCTAGTTTTATATTTAATTCACTTCTAAATTCTCCCAATAGCTGTTTCAATAGCTGAGATTGATCATCAAATTTTTTATTTATTTCACTTCTAATTTCGCCAAACAACTTTGTCATTATTGTGACAAAATCCACTTGACTAAGAGGGTTATCACATGGAACCGCCTCAACACTCACCTGAGTATCCGTGTGACCAATCAATTGACTTTCTACAGACATCGGGCTAACATCATCAAATAATTGGGGTTGAAACATCTCTGTATCAGCCTCCGTATTAATATTACTATCAGTGGCCATATTGCTTAAAAATTAAAAAAAATTAGTTACAAATAAAAATGTAAAATTCAATTTTAACAATACAAAATTTCCTGCGTGTCTTCTCTCTCTCTATTTCAACTCCGGTAAAAAACAATTAAATTAGAAGCCAAATTATTTAATTATTTTTAATTAAAACAATCTCGGGGGGATGCCTCCATGTAATGGTTTTCTTGGGTTTCTAGGGGGGGGAAGGGGAAGGGGAAAGAATCAATTAAAAAAAATTAATATAAATAATTTTTTTATTTTAATTAATATTTAATTTAATTTAAATTAAATTGATAAATTTAGAATTAATCAGAAGATAATTAATATTGATTTTAATATTAATTAATAAATACATTAATTAATTTCTTATATTCCAATCAATTAGTAATTATGATTTAAATTAATAATTGAGGTTTTAAAAGATAATGAAGGTAGGAGAAATGAGGGGAAAAAATATGGCGTCCTTCTAATTCGACAAGGGTCGTGAATGAAGGAGATAATTTTAATTTGTGGTCCAGATAAAGATATAGCACTCAGATAACAGTGATTCCAGCGTGAAATAGAGAAAGAGTTGTACAATGGAAGAGAGTGATTAGCTTATTAGATGTGAACTTTTATAAATTTTATTATAAGTAAAATAAATAACGTTAGAAAATTTTCTTTCAAGAATCTTTGTTATTTTAAGCAATAAATCATATTAATTAGTTTTACAAATGGTAATAGAAATAATATCAATTAGTAACAAGAACTTAAATTATAATAAAATAAAAGGAAGGAAATAAAGTCTTATCCGTGTCGTGGTGTGGAAAAGGCGGCTGACATATGATGTCGTGATGATTTCCAAGAGGTCCAGATGAGTAGATTTTGTGAGGATCGGAAGAACCAGGTTGTCTTGTGTCTTCACGGGTTGAGATCAATTCCAATATTTAAATATTTTGTTTGGAAACGAATGAGAGTTAAAAAGCATTTAGCAACGCAAACATTCTATAAAAGTTGATTGTGCAAAATAGAACACGTCTATTCTCTCTGGTGTCTCGATAAAGAATAATCTTTCCAACAATATCAATAATCAAAATCAACACTCGGATAAATTCACTCACACTCTCACATAAACACACACAGACCTGGAGTTCTTCCGTCTCTTTCTAATTCTAATTACAAAGTTGTATTTTAATTAAATAATTTATTTTATAAATTAACTAATTATCTCTCTAAGTGAGATCACATTTCAAATTCTTAGAACTATTAAATTATATAATATTAAAATACATAAAAAGAAAGGGATAGAGATATTGGCATTAATAAATAAAAAAAACTTAAATATAAAATAAAGAAATTATTAAAATTAGGGACTGAATTGAAAATATCAGTACAATATATATATATATATACAAATATATTAATAAAATAATATTTTGAATTAAAAATGAATTAGTTTATTATTATTTTATTATTTCTAAAATATTATTACACTGAAAAAAAAGACTTATTTATTTCAAAAGCATTAAAAGAACGGAGTAAAGATTTCCTTGATAATACTAAAAGGGGGAGGATAGGAGTAATAAAAGAGGTGTTCGGGCGAAGGAGAAAATCAAACCAGGCACACTGGGTCACGCCATCAAAGACACGCACGTGACAATAAATTTGACACTTTATGAATGCCGTAAAAAGACTGAGTGGAGGGCCGAAAAAGGTCGTTTCAGGTGTCATCGGAAGACGCCACTCTGATTTAATTGGAAGCCCTTCCCGTCAATTCTTCAATTAATGATATTGCATTTTCATTTATGAACTCAATTGGATTCAGTTTAAAAGAATCGATTCCGGTAAATTTATTCTGGTTATCAAAAGAAGAAAAATAATTCTTTCTTTCTCTCTCTCTCTCTCTCTCTCTATATATATATATATATATATATATATATAGTTGACCAAGTACAAAAAGTATCATTTACGATATCGGTATATTGTTTAGAGAATATTGCATGTCTTCCCGAGAATATTGGCTGATCCCTTTAATATGAATGAAATTCTACTATTATTACCTTACAATTACCTATACTATATTAAATTTAAACTTGTTTTTATTAATAAAATTCACTATTTAAAAAATATTTAAATTTTTAAAACTTTGATCTGGTTAGAATACTATAATGAATCTATCGTTTGCACTACAAGATTAAGTGGGTATGAATCATCTCAGAATTATTTCGAAAAAAGTGACAAACGAATCTTATGAAATAAAAAATCTGATAATTTAAAAATTTATTGTATCAGGAGATAAAAATAAATTGGTTCACCGGTTATTATAAATATGCTCCATTATACTTTTCTTATCTTATAATTACCTCTATTTGTAAATAACAATCAATTTATATATTTAAAAAGACAAAAATAAAATCTTTAATCGGAATTTATGTAAAACTCCCCTCTATTCATCCGATATCTTTTTCAACCTGTCCATATATATATATGTATGACAAAGAATTATTTTAATAATATATATTAATAATAATATGAATAATAGGAATAATAGGGTAGCGAGTAAACCCTCCACGATCCCAGTGAAGGACAGGTTTGCTTCAGCCCTTACGCGATGCCTTGACTTCTCTCCAAAACCAAGAAGAAGTTAAGTTCTAACGCCCTAGATCCTAACCAAACATCAATCCTATCCTATCCAAAACATTCCCGGGATACGACAGTCTACCCAAAAGTGATTTCTGTTGAAGGATCAAAATCCGTAAAATAAAGCTCTAGAGCAAGTCTCAATTCTAATCAACTTCTTGAAAACGGACCAGAAGGCAATATTATTCTAGACATTGTGTAGCAATGTTCCTTAACTGAACCATCAACAAGTAATATATAATGCTGAATTTCCTCTGAAGATATAGGTGAATTTTGCCAACGTATATTGAGAAAGTGTAAAAACCAAATTAATAATACTGTTCATATAAATATGATCATATAAATATAACTTTTCCCTAAACCACCTGCAATCATTATAATGTTTTAGTTTGTTCATTCATATGCATATGTTATCTTTTTAAGAAATAATATTCCTTCATGTTGTGATCACATAATTTTTGTTTTCTTGAGATAAAAGTAAATAATCAATGTAACAATTTGAAACATCTTCTAATTGTATAAAAATATAATAAACAACTGATTTATGATATAATATTATTTTAATAATGTTCAATAAAATTAACATATATATATATATTTATGTTCGATCGATCCCCATCATATGGTCACATTGGATAAAACTTTTTGATAATTGTTCTTACTTTTTTATGTTAGAATTTTTAAATGAAATTAAAATCTTACATGATAAATATAATTTTCACTTTCTATATTTAATTCTGTTAATGACTTCAATATTTACTTGTTCAAATAGGATACAATATGGCTTATATGCATTTGGAGTTTATTTATAAGTGTTCCTCTAAGTTGTATATTATTTTTCTCTGCTATATCGTTTTATCTTCTAAGAATTCTTCGACGTTATTCTTTGTTCTTTAAACATTCCAAATTATTTATTGATATTACTTTGTTTGGTTTATGTTGTTTAGTCCTAAAAAGAGAGACTATATTATTATTATATTATCATTCGAAAGAATTAATATATTTTATTAGGACCTTGAAATTTTTATATTCCAAATTAAAAATATTAACCTATGATAACAGTAGTTTAAAATTATCGATGTATAATTTTAAGTAATACTTTAAACAGAAAAATGGGGCTTTCAAAGAAATCAAATGGATGATGAACTTTTGACCTCTAAAAATATCAAATAACTTTTCTAATTCTTATCTTAAGGACCATTTCTAATTTTAATTTTTTTTTATTATTATTTGAGATTCTCGTTGTTTAATTTAACAAAAATATGCCACTTGGTTAGGGGAAAGTGTTGTACCTTATTATATTTTATTTATTTTTTACTTTGCTTGAATAAATAAACTGCTGCCAATAGCTCTAATCTAAGCTTCATATCTTTGCAAAATTTCCCTAAGTTATCATTCACTTATTGTTGACTTAACTGGTATAATACTGTTGTATGTTTTATGTCCTCGGGTACAACATACTGTTGTACCAGAGGACATGCTTTGTTGTACCTGAGGACATTGCAATAAAACACGATACATTGAGTAAATCTACATTTATTTATTGTAATATTAATAAAAAATATTAACTTTAAAAAATAATCATTAAATTTCATAAAAATAAAAAAATAATTCAAACAAAATTTAAATGTTGTTGAAGTTTAACATTAAAAGAATAATATCCCCTGTCGACATTGGGCTCAGGCATAACATTTTTTATTTGTTTACTGTTAATTGTGCTTTCATCCCTCACAGTAGGAAATACATACTGATTTTTACTTTTTTTCAAGAAATTTACTGTGATTGGAGTGTTCTCAATTTGGGTAACTTGACCCACATAATACAAATTCGTTTTCTTCCCTGCAAACTCCACAAGAATCCATCACCCAAGAACAGGAACTGGGGTTTCTTAAAAAAAACTGCATTCATCTCCATCTTCTAAGTTAGAGGTGGAAGCTGCACCATCTGACCCATCATTTTCTTCTTGCCTCTCTACTTCTTATTGGGTCACCACGTCTTCCTCCTCAGAAGTAGAATCAAACTGAATATTTCTTCCTTCTTTTGATACCTCTAACAACCCTCAATTTGGGTTTTTACAGGTGTAGAAGTTAGAATTTGTGACTTTACACGTCTTCTATTGCTTGGTTTCTTTTTCCCTTCTTTGGGAAAAGGTCTTACCTCTTCTGGTGACTTAGAAGACACTGCAGCTGAAATAAAAGAACAAGAAGCCTAAGGAGTTGGAAGACCAGAAGAGAAGGTGAACTTGGAAGGTGCAGGAGAATTTGGTTCATCCACTATTTCTGATTGATCAGATTTATCCGTAACAGATGATACAGAAATTCATCATCCCCAAAATCATCACGGTTAACTGGAAAAATTCCTGTCACCTTGAACCCACTTATGATGTTTTTTAAAGTAAATACCTGCTCATTGGCCCTACCACTTTATTAATGTTCAAACGTGTTGTACCAGTGGACGTCCGCAGGTACAACAGTCCTAGGTGTCCGCTGGTACAACAAGCTTCCACACAAATAAGTTCGATTTGTTTAAGATTCTTAAAAGGAAATTCCCTATTATAATATGTTAAAATATAGCTAAGGTAGTACTTTTCATGCACACATAATAATGATTGCAAAATTATAATTATTAACTGATCAAATCTTACTCTCACCAGAATTAAAAAATATTTACTTCTCACAACCAAAATTTAAAAAGTTATAATTTCTTGGTTATGTCGCAGAATATGAACAAAACACAAATATGGCGTCTAAGAGTTTTTCACAGCTGTATTTTAAGCATGAGTGCGAGAAGATTGAAACCATATTTTTAAGAGGACAGCCACTGTCCTCTGGTACAACTGTCCTCAGGTACAACACTTTCCCCTATATTTAAAATTCTTTTTATTCTTGAAGTACCACACGGTAGGACAGAGTGAGATTCTAGAGATTGGGTTTTAATATGTAAAAGTCTAACATTACTTTCGCTAAATATCAAATAAATAAAACTAATTCTTAATATTCTTTCAGTAACCATTAAAAATAATTAAAGTTTAAACATCATATATATATATATATATATATATTTTATAATAATAAATATTAGAAATAAAATATATACGAATATCTTAAAATATTTTTTTATTATTATGAAAAGAGGAAATAAATCTTATTTGAATGTAAATATTAATATTATAAGAATTCATTTCAATGCTTTCCATATAAATATTTAAGTATCTACAATTGAATAAGTTTAAATGTTATGTTGGATAGAGAGAGAAATGAATTATTACTAAGTACACCAATTTAATATTTTTACAATTATCCTTCACTTCCAACCTTGAATATATGAAGATTCAAAAATAAAAAAATATCTTAAAGTCATATAAAAAATATTCTGCTCACTATATAAATATATATATATATATATAATTTATTATAATTTATTTTCTTTTAATTCAAAATTGAATATATAATTTTTTCCATTTTGTTATATTTTTATTTACAGTCCACACATTAAAAAGTAAAAATGTTACCATCTGATTTTTGGAATACGTAGGAAAGGTCAGCGCCTATCAAGCCAGTTTAAGCGGAGAAAAGATGTATGATCATAACAGATCTTCTCAACTTTTATCTTGATTTTCTTGATCGGAGGCCGCTACTTCTTATTTGAAGTACCTAATTTTGAACCTCATACTAGATCCCAGAAAGAGTAAATACCACTTGCGAGGCCCGCACATAAATTATCAATAATACTATTCATTTTATTTACTTAAGTATAATACTAAAACCAATTGAACGAAGAACTATCTATCATAATGGTAATAAAATAATCTGATCTTTCAATTTCACAATATATGCAATAACTATTAAAAGTATTAAATATTTGTATCGATAAGTTTTTGAAAAATGGAAAAAGCGTAAGTGTGAGTCAAATAACCTTTTTAGCGATAATATATATCTTTTAATTAAAAATATTATAAATTATAGATCATAAAATTATATATAATTGAAATACGTATATTTCACTGGAATATTTGTAATTTTGTAAACTTAACATTCTTGTTCAGTTTAAATATCTTTTATTATTAGAAAGAAACTTTGACATCAGAATCAACTTTATATAAAGTTAAGTTTCAAGTTTAAAATGAATTGAATAAAATCTTGAAGAGGTAAATTATATCATTTATTCAACTGTTCAAAAAAAAAAAATTGTTTAGATGAAAAAAAATCTCTAATATATAGAAAAATGATTATTTTTATTTTAAAACAAATTCTGTTTTATATTTATAAATATGTATGTATATAAAGAAATATATCTACCTAATATTGTTTGAAGAATAATTAATTATTCAGGAAATAATTACATTTCTGAAAATAATTTTTTCCTCAAAAGTATTTTCATTGAAAAATTTTTCCTCTCTATTTTACTGTGTTTATTTAACATTTTAAAATTTATCTCCATTTGTCAAATCTGTTAAATTTTATTAAAAAAGTGATAATTTAAAGAAAAATAGTAAAATATATTGTATAATTGTATATAACAATTATAGGATGCATACATATTGTTCTAATTGTGTTCTACCAAAAAATGCAAATTTCTATTAATTAGTTTAAGTGAAAAAATCAAAATGAGTCCTGGAACTATTTAATAAAAAGCGGGGAAAAGTAAAATCTTTCCCGCGATTGTAGAAAAAGAGTAAATATTCAAAAATAAAAAAATGGTGACTCAAAAATATATCTATTCGCACTGAATCTTTCCCATTGATTGGAATCGGTCAGGTGATAACGCTGATCGAAGACGAAGTGGGCTCATGGATTACGTACGTTTTGGCCCAGTACTTCTCCAAGGGCTCCGAAGTTGGATTGACGTGCCTTAAACGTGTTCCCAAAAATACCGTTGTCCACCATTGCAACTCCGAGAAATCTTTCTTTATAAAACAATCAATCTTGAAAAATAAGGAATCATCTTATTAATTAAGATTTGCTAAGATCAACCTTCTATCCATATCTCTCCTGGGATTCACAATTGGGGATACCATTTTCATTTTTTTTTCCTCTAAACTGACCGTAAAAATAAACAAATATATTTGATAGTTTTGCACATGATTAAAAATATAGAATTTCAGCTTGATTGAAAGTACACGAATTAATTTTTTTAACACGTTGACTACCATCACGTGCCAGCACGTGACGTGGTGCCATCAACGAAGAGTCAAACACGCGCTGGTTTAATGAATATTGTTTATTAATTTTAATTTATAATTTAATTAATTAAATTAATTTAAATATAATATATGTTAATTAATACAATTCAAATTTAGATAGTCGAGTGGAGTCACTCCATATTTTTTTTTTTTATTTTTATAAAAATTCGTTTTGTGTTTTTCTCTTGGTTTAACACTATATCTATAACAAAACGATTCACGTTGGATTTCAAAAAAATATATCCAGAGTGTAAATAATTAATAAAACAAACGTATGTGTATATACACGACCAAAAAAAAAATATATTTTCTTTTTCTTTTACATCAATTCAATCTATAAATTCATCTATATAATTGTAAAATTCCATTACAATATTACTATGTCAAATAAATAGAATTATTGAAAGGCAGTAATAATATAAAAATTAGAAAAAAATTACCAAAATAGAATGATTTATTAAATTAAAAGGTCATATATTTCTAAAAATAAGTTAAATATTATTAATATTCAATATTAATGGTAGCTAATATTAAAATAGCTTATTTTTATTTATATGTATTTACAATCAATTATATATTATTTTAACGTTAATTTTAACTAGATATAGCATAATTTGTTTCAATCACCTTAAAAAATTAATTTTTAAACTAATACAGTTTTACATCCTTTCTAACTTAATCGAGAAGGAGGACTTGTTTGATGCTCATTATACAATTTCTAAATTCTAAATTTAATTTGAAACTGAGATCGTTTATAATAAACGAATAAGTTAATTTTAAAGGAGATAAACGAGGTATCTCAAAGATCCAAAAAGATCAAAAGAAATACGTAGATTTTTTATTTTAATTATTTATTTATTATTTTAGTTATTTTTTATACTATATATTTTGATTTTTTGTTATCTTATACTGATTTGTAACTAACATTGTGACAGAATTAATTGTAACTTTGCTTAAAGTTTTAAATAGTCCAGAACAAGAGTACTAATATATAATTAAATAAATTAAATAGAAAAAAAAATAATATGTTTTAATATTGATATTATATAATATTATATATCAACCGATATATATACAATAACCAGTTGAGAGGGGCGTTGCCCGACAAAAGCGCCACCCTGGCGTTTACTTTTTTTCCATCACATTTATTAAATAATTAATATACAGTGCATTTTTTGATTTCAAGAATTTATAGAAATTGTTTAATTACAATATTAAATTAATGATTTATTGTCCTTTTAATAAATCATTAAGTTATAATATGATTATAGTTTTAGTGATTTATCCTTAAAAGTAGTAAACATTAATTTTAATTAGTTTTTTAGTAAAATCAAGATAATAATCATTTTACTGACCTTTAAAATTGTCGTAATCGTTGATTGATCAACATTTAATGATTGTATTATTTCTTCTTTCATCATGTAATGCGTTTATTTTCTCATCTTCTGGTTTAACCATTCCTTATCTCTCTCTCTCTCTTCTATGTCAAAATTACTTTTTTATAATTTAGAAATCATTACCCACATGTTGAAATTGAATCCCATACCTAGAGTCACGTGATGTTGCTGAGACATAAAGTTTTACCATCTCTTCAAAATCCTTTAAAATTAATGTACTATTTTATTATTATCACAAATTAATTACATATACCCATATTTAAGGTTTCTATTATATAAATATATATATAACCTCTGACTCTTGTGTACATCAAATTAAAGAACAGCGCCTTTAAAGTCAGTTGCCGCCTAAGCAGGGTAGCTAAGATCAGTAGAACGGAGACTCTCATCCTCTATCTTGATTTTCTTGATCGGAGGCGCTACATTTTATTTCAAGTTGCTTCAGAATTCTTCAGAAGCTGGGTGAAAGCTAGAAAAATTCCCTCAACAGGTCCGGGACTTGAATCCGGGGCAACAATGATAGAGTCAACCATATTGATCCTAGATTAATTTATAAAAAATTTTACATTTATAAAAACTGTTCTTTATCCATTTTACTTAAAATTTAATTATATTTAATCAAAGATATTCTTATATAATTCTTATTGAATATATATTTTTGTTTTTCCTAAATTTATAGAAAATATGTATAAACAAACAATTTACCTATAAAAGTTTATTTACATATAATACTACTAATGAAATTTCGCCAAAAGTTACCAAACGTCTGTCATTTTAACTCATTTTTACTATCTCGCTAAAGATAGTATTGCGATCACAAAAATTTTCGATGTCGAGATTTTCTATGATTTATGATAATTATAAAAAAATTATGATACAATTTTTTTGTAATTATGTAAAAAAATTTCTCTAATATAAAATCACAAATCATATAATGATCACAAATCATTATATAATAGTGTCTGTAGGAAAATAATAATAATATTTATCTTGTGCCCACAACCCTAATAGTATTAATACAATGCATTTCAATAAAATTAAGAACATTATATAAAACAAATTCTCATTGATCTTTTGATGAAAATGATATAATAAATCGTTCATTTCCATCACATATAAAAGCATTTTTCTAACAAATATTTCACATGAGCAAGTTGGAAAAATGATAAGATCATCTTTCATTCCATATAAATGGAAGTCTTTATCCGTAAATAAAGTGAAATTGAATATTTGTTGAAGGAGTTTAAAGTATCAATTTTATCAAAAAGGGCTTGCTTACAATTTATTTTAGGGCTTTCCTTCATGTTAATGTTGTTGTATATTGTTTTTATTATGAAAAATGATATAAGTAGCTGAAAAGAGAATTCGCGTTTTATTTAATAAAATTTAAAATGGAGTAAAGGTGAGTGAGGTGGTTTAACTACCAATTAAAAATCCAAAATTAATATCTATTTTGTTTTTATCTTATAGAATGGGAAGAAATCTCTCAAAAGTAAAACATTTTTTTTTATAAATATATATGTATTCACTGCGATTATACTGACTGTAAAAAAAATATTCATCCAAATAATTAAAGAAAATTATTTGCATTTTAATGAAGTTGAATTATTCAGTTTTTTCTGATTAATTTAGATGTAAGCTTTTAACTTTTATGCCATTTCCATATTTTTTTTTTGTTTATTTTTTTTTATTTTAATACATATCTCCCTGAACAAATATTTCATTATTGTACAATTAATACATACGTTATTTAAATATATTTAGTATACCAAAGTGATTTTAAGTAAATAACCAAAGAAATAATGAAAATTATTAAGTTATTCGTAAATTTAATGATATTTTAATGATTGTATGATTTTTTGTTTTTAAGTTAATCATAAATCAAATGAAATCATAATAGAGATATTTAATAAAAAATTATCTATAAAAAATATTGTTAGATATTTTATTATATTTTATGTAAAATTTTTTATTTAATTAAATACTTTAATTGAAAATGATAATTATTGTTTTTCTAAGTTTTTTTGATGTCCAAGGGGTTTAATTAAAGTAATGAAACTGGCATCGCAGCTGAGACAACAGGTTAACATGTAATATTTATTTAATGACAAACGAATATTTTGATAATACACATATATATAAAAATAAACCTCTGACTTTTGTACGTCCTACGCAGGGACAACGCCTATCAATTCGGTTATATCAACTAGGTGTCCTATGATCAGTAGAACGGGTCCTATCAACCTTTACCTTGATTTTCTTGATCGGAGGCGCTACTTTTTTATCAAGTAGCTTACCAATGTTGATCCCAGAGGCTGGGTTGACTCCGTCCCATAGACCCTAGCTAGAGAAATTCCCTTGCCAGGCCCGGAACTTCAACCCGGGACCACGAGAATGTGAGACATATATATATAAGTTAATTTATAAAAAAATACGAGAGCAGGTCAATAAGTTCTTTTAGACTTTTTGAATTTCCAGTATCTTAAATGAAATGGCAACACTGCTCCTGTCAGCAGGCAACTATCAGCTGACCCCTGTCGAATTTGTACCAGCTGGGTCTTTTAATTTTTGTTTGACATCCACTAATAGCAAACTACCTCGTGATTTGAGAAGAAAATGCAAAAAGTGAATTTCGTGTGCTGAAACTGAGTTTTTGCGCCGTTTCGTAACCATGGATGAAACGTGAATCCACCACAACATACCAGTGACAAACCAGCAGACAAAACAAAGATGACCTCGACAAATCTTTTTTTTTTGTAAGGGATTAAAAAATTGGAGAAACGTTAGACGAAGTGTATAGAGCTCAAAGGAGACTAGGTTGAAAAATAAAATAATTTTTAATCCAAAAATATGTGTTTCATTCAAAAAGTCACGGACTTATTAACCTGCCCTCGTATATATATATTAATAAAATATAACTCTTATCCAAGTCCATTAATATATTCCAAATGGTAAAATAGAAAAAAAGTTGACTTGCTCAACCTAAATACATATAGTATTAGTTTTATAAATACAAATAATTGTTATTATTTATTATTAGTACATTTATAAAAAACTTTAATAAGACTATCTATCTCTTTAATTCATATTCGTTATTCTCTCATTCAAAATTTAATTCATTAAATAAATTAAAATATATTTTTATTAGAAATAATCAGAGACGTATTTAATAAAGGGTGGGGAAACAAAAACAAACTACAATATACTTATTGATTTCTACCCTTCAAAGTAGATTAATAAATTATAAACAATGTCCACACTAAACTTATTTATATAATATAAAAAAATGTTTATAAAATGATATACTAACTACTATATTAAATATCTTATATAAATATAAAAAAAATATTTAAATATAATCTACATAGATCTTTGACAAATCTAATTCGAATTATTTATTTTTAAAAATAAAAAAAAACAACAATATTCTCTTTAATTGCAAAGGATCTGTTTGAGAGGCTCGAGATGGAGGATATTTCTTAATATCGCTTCAAGAGGATGGATTGCCAGCTCAGCAATATCTTCTTGTCAGCGTGTCAGATGTCAGATAATTCTACGCGTCTGCCAACTTGTTCTCTCATTTAATTAATATTAATAAGAAATAATTTTTGAATGAAATGGGAACCAGTGCTTGGATATTTGAAATTGATAATCATCATTAGAAAATCAAACGAAATAAATCTCTAGATTAAAACTCATTAGATAATAACTGAATTGATTTTTGTCTAAGATTAACATATGAAATGCACATAATATGAGAAAGTTTTATTAGAATGTGTTTTAATAGTAGATATAATCTATAATTCGAGACGGTCTCTGTCTGTTCTCATATGACTTAGGTTAGCAATGTTGAAATATTAAAATTAAAATATTATATATATTTTATTTAATAAATTTAACTTTCAAAAAAATGATAATTATATATTTAGGTATGAATGTTTAATTTTTTTTTAAGTAAGTAAAGTTCCCTTCATGATTATAATCTCTAAACACCCGTCAAATCATATTTATTTTCTATTGAGCAAGTACAAGTCGAAATAAAAATGTTATTTTTTAATAAAGAAAATTATTATTTACTTTAATATAATGAGTAAATTTTAAAAGTTAAAACAAATATTTATAAGCAAATTTAATATTTTATTTTAATATATTCGGTTTGAATTAAAATTAAATTTATTTGGAAGAACAGTATTAACAATCTAAAGAAAATTTAAATGTAGGTATTATTATTAAAATAATGTATACTAATATCACTATCATATAAAATAGGCCCCTACCCCGAAGTAATGCTAACGCGGTTCCAGGGTAGAGGGCTCTGAAGTGAAGGAGGGGTTTTTAGTGGTTACACACCACACACGCAGTAATGACGATTATTGTATGTGTGGTCTGAAAAGATTTCCCCCACCTAACCCAAAAAAAAAAAAAAAAAAAATCACTATCATATATATCGACTTAAGTTAAATATACATATAAATAGTATAAATATTTAGACGTATTTATTATTCCTAAGATTGATAATGAAGTTTTTAAATCAAAATTGTCAATCTTTTTTTTTGACGATTGAGATACTTAATAACGACGTTTCCTTGCCTTTTTTCAGAAACGGAACGCGTTCCAGTACTTTTTCATGTCCCGACAACTCCCACTAAAATCTACTGATAGAATTTTTTGTGTTCGTTAATATTTTGTATAGTAAGAATAAGTAAAAAAAATCTGGAGTGTCTCCACTCGACTATCTCGCAAATTAGAATTGGATAAATAACATAATATATTATATTTAAATTAAATTTAATTAATTATAAATTATAAATTAAAATTAATAAATAATATTTATTAAACCAGCGCATGTTTGGCCCTTTGTTGATGGCACCACGTCACGTGTTGGGCGTGAGATTTGCAGTGTTAAAAAATTAATTCTGGTACTTCCAGCGATTCAATCAAGCTGAAATTCTATATATAGCAGTTTTATACAATTATTAATCATGTGAAAAATTATCAAACATATATCTTTATTTTTACGGTCACTTTAGAAGAAAAAAAATCAAAATGTTGTTGGTAATGACTCTCTTCCGGTTGAGCTACATTTCTCAAAAATTGATAGAAAACTATTAATTTTGAATAATGCCCATGTACCAAATTTCATCAATCTAGCTCAAACCGTTTTTGCGTAATCATGTCTACATACATACACATACGCATAGACACACACAGAGACATTTTTCTCAACCTTAGTGAAAATGATTCAGGAACCTTCAAAACGTATAAAAACATCAAAATCTCAACATCGAAAATTTTCGTGATCGCAATACTATCTCTGACTAGATAGTAAAAATAACAAATAATCATTAAAAATAAAATTTATCTAACAAGATTAAAAATATTTTGATTTTCCTTGTTTTCTTATTTAATTAAATTTTTTGATGAAATATAAAATAAAATGTTTATTAAATATTTATTAAAATAATATTTTTTATTTTTATAAAATTTCCAATTTCTTTTTTATTTTACTAATAAAAAAAGGAAGGAAAAATCTAGATAAGCTAATTAAAAAAAATCAATACTAAATAAATCACTAAAAAATAGCATATAATTATCTAAATTATATCTTAATAAACTTATTTAAAAGGAATTTAACTTGTAAGGATTCATGATCGATCTTTTTTTGTTCACATTAATATTACCTTTTCTTTTTAATAAAAAAATCCTCACTAAAAAGATTAATTAATTTTTTTTTTTATTTAAAATCTTAGATTTTTATCTATGTTCAACGAATCATATGAGTAATGGAAGAGAAAAATAAATGATAAATATGTAATATTAAAATTAATATTAAGAAGCTTAAGAACAAAAAAAATCTCTTGAGAAAATAAAATTAGCTGGAGTGTCTCCACTCGACTATCTCGCAATTTGAATTGGATTAAATAACATAATATATTATATTTAAATTAAATTTAATTAATTATAAATTATAAATAATAAATAATAAATATTAAACCAGCGCATGTTTGGCTTTTTGTTGATGGCACCACGTCACGTGTTGACGCGTGAGATTTTCAGTGTTAAAAAATTAATTCTGGTAATTTCAGCGAATCAATCAAGCTGAAATTCTATATATAGCAGTTTTATATAATTATTAATCATGTGAAAAATTATCAAACATATATCTTTATTTTTACGGTCACTTTAGAGGAAAAAAAATCAAAACGTTGTAGGTAATGACCCTCTTCCGGTTGAGCTACATTTCTCAAAAGTTGATAGAAAACTATGAATTTTGAATAATGTCCATGTACCAAATTTCATCATTCTAGCTCAAACCGTTTTTGCGTAATCTTGCCTACATACATACACACATACACACATACACACATACACACACACATACACACACACAGACATTTTTCTCAACCTTAGTGAAAATGATTCAGGAACCTTCAAAACGTATAAAAACATCAAAATCTCAACATCGAAAATTTTCATGATCGCAATACTATCTCTGGCGAGATAGTAAAAATAACTAATATGGAAAAAAATAGTTTGCTGAAAATAGGAAAATTTGCTCCCACTATGCGTTCCCTTACTTCTTATTTTACCAATATATCACTGAATATCATATTATATATTGCACACTTTTTGCAGTTAAAATTTATATAATGAATTTAATCGATGAATATAATATAGCCTGTCATATTTAATTTTTATTCTTTATCTATTAAAGGGACTAAAAAGTTTTATATGAAAAAAAAATTAACAAATTTTTATTTTCATTTTATTCACATTTGAATATTGCTTTTAAATATTAAATAAGTTGACGTGTGGCCAGGTCCGAACCGACCAACGGTTTGAAGTAAATTAATTTCCAGCTACAGAAACAATTTCAAATAATTTTCATATATCTATTAATGTAATAAAAAACTGATATGGATACATAAATAATAAATATAAACATTTTTAATTTTATTTTATTTATAATATATTTATATGTAAGACCAGACTGTGACATCATGAATGGGTGGATGACGTCATATAATTTTAAATTAAGAAAAAACTAATAAAAATTATTTTTCTCGAGAATAAAACCAATACAAAGTACATGATTCGTGGTGATATGTATAAAATCTCATCATGTGAAATTTGGTGTGAAAATAACCCTTCCCTTCCTATCGTCGTTCGCTAATACTACCACTTCCGGTTTCCGGATTTGCACCAAAAGTGGATCAATTCATCCCACTGATGCATTAAGTAAATATACCAAATTTCATCAATATCCGTTCAGCCGTTCAGGCTGTACACATCTATATGGACTGACGGACGGACAGAGATCATGCTAAAAATACTTTTTTCTGTTAAGAAAATGCATGATTTGTGGAGATATGTAAAAATCTCCACATGTGAAATTTGGTGTGAAAACAATACCTCCCTTACTATCGTCGGTCGGTAAAAATATTAAAAAAATCCATATGTGTCCGTTCGAGCATTTAATCATCAATCCAATAATAAAATAAAAACAAATATACAAACGGTAAGATAAGTATAAGTTTCTTTTTTTAAATTCAATATTTATTCTTGCTCTTTTTAGCTTTCTATGGGCATTTTTATTCAATTTATTAATTTTATTTATTTTCAAATATTAAATTTAATGATATTTAGGTAAGTTTATAAGAATTAAACTAATGTAAAAATGAATGCTATTTGTTTTCTTTCTTTATTTGATTTTGGAATTGTAATTTTATTTTTTGCTCAAAAGAAACTCAAAAAAGTTTTCATTAAAAGAAATAAAAGTTAATACGTAGTCATTAAAAACGTAGAAAGTATAAAGAATTGTCAAAAAAAGATTCAATTTTGATTTAAACTTCATTATCAGTCTTAGGAATAATAAATACGTCTAAATATTTCTACTATATGAATATTTAATTTAAGTCGATATATAGTGCTATTAGTACATATTTATAATAATACTTATTTTTTAATAAATAATACCTACATTTAAATTTTTGATATTATGTTATTATCTTATTATAATATTAGATAAATATTATATTATAAATAAATACTATATAAACACGAGTATATTTAATTAGAATGAACTTAAGAAAAGAAGAAATTTATTAGCTTAAAATTTTACCATGACAATTTTAAGATTGAATTATTTTGTTAAAAAATCAACAGCACCCACTCTGTAAATAATTATTTTGAAATTCACTTTTTGATTAATTAAAATATTTTAATAAATAAATTCGAAATTGTGTTCCTCTTTGAAAATTATAATTTAATTCAAAGTTACGAATCCAAAAAAAAAGATATTCACTTCTAATATTTTTCAATTACTTATTTATCTAAAATTAATCATCAATATTATCTTAAATGAAGTTATTAGAAAATCCGATCTCGCTCTTGTTCAGTATTTATTCCATTTGAATTTTAATAATAAATGTGAATGGGTGCGAAGTTTTAAGCTAATAAATTCACTTTTCTTAGCTTGGTTTGAAATGAATGCATTGGTAACGGAATATCTATGATCTAACTTCCAACAGACTTGGCATATAAATCACACTAATTGTATGAAATTATTGAGAAAATGTATGCTGCTTTCCTTTTTGCACATGTCACCTTTTACAGCATCACAAGAAGCCAAGAAGTGGGGTAATAAATCGACCTTGCATTGGGACAAACGGGGGTAGGGGATCCTAAGTGGTTGGTTGTGCGTTCCTCCCATGCGTCGACCTAGTTAATCGTCAAACTTGTCCGTAGAATGTTTGTGACGCCAGCAGACGTGCTAGGCAAGGGCTATGCTCCTTATGGAATGCCTCCTCCCCCCCTTCCTCACCTCCAATTCAAATGCCCCTTGAACCTTCCTTCCTAAGCCAAGGTATCGTCATAGGACGAGCGTTAATTTCGCGGATCGCTGGAGCCCGAGATTGCCGACATACGGATTCTGCGTAAGGACGCCATTGTGGCACCACCTTGTGTTGAACACTTGGCTGTTCAATGTACATGGAAATAAACGTTAACAGCTAAGGATCTTGATAACCATTTAGACTATTAAATAATATTGGATTTCGGGAGCTCGTAAAAAGTTTCAATTAATTTGTCAACAATTCCTAAACTAGATAAATAGAATGAACTCGTGAGAATAAACACTAAAATTATTAGATGACAGAACTATTTTTATTATTTTAAATGTTAGTTTTATTTCCAATCTAACGTAAAAGAAAACAATCAAAAATTAGCTGGAGTGTCTCCACTCGACTATCTCGCAATTTGAATTGGATTAAATAACATAATATATTATATTTAAATTAAATTTAATTAATCATAAATTATAAATAATAAATATTAAACCAGCGCATGTTTGGCTTTTTATTGATGGCACCATGGCACGTGTTGGCGCGTGAGATTTGCAGTGTTAAAAAATTAATTCTGGTACTTTCAGCAATTCAATCAAGCTGAAATTCTATATATAGCAGTTTTATACAATTATTAATCATGTGAAAAATTATCAAACATATATTTTTATTTTTAGGGTCACTTTAGAGGAAAAAAAATCAAAACGTTGTAGGTAATGACCCTCTTCCGGTTGAGCTACATTTCTCAAAAGTTGATAGAAAACTATGAATTATTAATAATATCCATGTACCAAATTTCATCATTCTAGCTCAAACCGTTTTTGCGTAATCTTGCCTACATACATACACACACACATACACACATACACACACACACACAGACATTTTTCTCAACCTTAGTGAAAGTGATTCAGGAACCTTCAAAACGTATAAAAACATCAAAATCTCAACATCGAAAATTTTCGTGATCGCAATACTATCTCTGGCGAGATAGTAATTAATAATAATCATCAATAATCATTTCTGCTCTTAAAAGTTAATGAAATGTTGGCATATTTAAAAATAACCTAGACGAAATTTTAGTTCGTTTATAAAATCTATATATCTGTGTGTCTGTCGCCAAAAATTTTCGATTTTTTAAATTTTGATTTTGGATTCGAGTAGAGCTTAAAAAAGTGTAAAGTGGTCTTGGTTTTTTAAAATTCGGTTGGGAACATGGCCATATCGGCGGTCAAAGTTGAAAATTCCCCATATATTATAACTACTGTAATTAGTGTTATTATAATGTAAAATTGCAAAGAAAAAATGTTTAGACATTATTGTAAACATTAAAAAAATGCCCGGGAACATTAGGGAAATTCCCGGGAACATTGGGAGTATTCCTGGGAACATTGGAAAAATTCCCGGGAACATTAAGAAAATTACCGGGAATATTAAGAAAGTAAATTAAAGATATTAATTAATAATTAATTATTAAACAATTAAATTTATAAATTTCTCGTCAATATTAAAGCAAATATTTGTTGACGCAATTGCCAAACCGAGGTATAAAGGTAAAGTGTTTTACAAATTATTTGTCATTTGATGTCAAGCACACACACAAAAAGAGTACACATCAAAATTATTATTAATTATTAATTAATATCTTTAATTTAAAAACATTGTTTCTTATTTTGATTAAAATTACATTTTCATTCTGTAAATTAAATAATTTTATTTCATTTAAATAATATCTATTTTTAAATATATTTTGCTCTCTACATTATTGATCTAATTCTCACAATATATTAAGATCATATTAATTGGAATTATTTATGCAATTTTATGATAAATATGAATAAAAGTTCGTTGATAGTAATGCTTCCTAGCATTCCCAGATGTTTTTTAATTATAAAATAATGGAAATAATGATTTTAGATGAATTTTTAATAGAATATACAAGATATATACTTAATGGTTGATACAAGTTCATAAAATATAGGCTATAAAAAAGAACTTAATAAAGAATAGATTTGGAAGATGATTAACAACAATAAAAGAACGAACAAGGTTGAAATCTTAAAAAAGTAAACAAAAATATTAAATATTAAAACTTCCAATAATATTGACACTTCAATACATACTCTGCATTTACACACCCGATCCATTTTTTAATATTCAATAAGTATTTTTTGGATTAAATTTTCAAATTTGTTCAAAAATAGAAAGTAATTTATTAACATACTAAATATATATTAAAAATTAAAATAATTAAGTTAATTTATTGATTTTAATAGATTTTTATTTGAACACACATATATCGTATATTGTATTGTATATTTTTATGTTCAGAGTAGTTGAAAACAAAATTTTACATAAAATTTATAGGCCGAAAAAAATGAGGATATTGAATTACCAGGAATCACAAGATTTCTAAGAATTCCAAACATACTTAGAGTAATAAAATCGATGAACGGTAAGGAATGGCTACTGAGATATTTGTTTGTTTTGAAACCAAGTGGTAAACAACCGTTGAGTAAAATCAAGGTCACATTGGGTTACAATATAAAGTTAGATAAGAGGGAATTAGAAGAAAATACTAATTAATTATATAATGATGCAGGAATGTGGTGTGGATATGACTAATATTCTTCCACTTCAGGAAGAGGAAGGAAGAGAATCCCAGATTGATAAAAAAAAAATTACAATTATATACACTCGCGGACAAAAAATAGAAAACTACGAATTTTGAGTAATGCCGTAATGCCCGTCTACCAAATTTCATTATTCTAGCTCAAACCGTTTTTCCATAATTTCGTCTACACACACACACACACACACACACACACATAAACAGACAGACATTTTTCTCAACCTTAGTGAAAATGATTCAGGGACCTTCAAAACGTATAAAAACATTAAAATCTCTACATCGAAAATTTTACTCTGGCGAGATAGTAAAAAATGAATATATTTTTTTTTGGTTAAAATACGTAAAACTTATGTTGAAATGTTCAAAATACATACTATTATTGAGTATTCTTATTTTATATAACAAAAAGAAAATCTAGTAGTATTTTTAAAAAAAAATATAGGCAGCTATTGTAGTTCTATAATTCTCCTCCTTTGAATTAAGATAATTTAAATAAAAAGAAATTCAAATGCGGTAAGGATTTTTCAGTGACTTCAATTAAAAAAAAATATACCTCTTAACAATTTTTCTCGCCTGGATGAATAACTTGACGACATAGAGGGGACGCCGGCAACTCAACAGAATCCTAAATTGTATTTAATGTAAATGCCGGGGTTGTTAGCAATCACTTTCCGGGCTGATGCCGGTGACGGTATTTGCTTCACAATTTGCTGACAGTACAGATTTGGGGTTGCTAAATTCCACCCTTCGCCCTCTCCTCATTCTTTTACTCGTTTTTTTTTCTAGTGCCATTTCCAAACGTGCACATTTACCTCTTTCCTTGTCTATTCATTTTGCATAATTTTCACTCACAATTTTTACAGTTATTTGACATATCATCTTCAATTCAAAATCAAAATCACGAAAATGAATATATTTTTTTTTGTTCAATGTTTAATAAAATTAGATTTATTAAATAATTATATAATATGAAAACATATTTTTTATATATTATATACAATTTTTTATTATTTCCCTTATTTCAAGGATTATGCCAAGGTTTTTTACTTGATTGCTGATGTTAAAATCTTAATGCTTGAATGAACATTTCAAGAAATATTATTTACGAATTATGTCAAGATATAATATATAGTTTATATATCAATAAAGTAATAAAAAAAATATCAATATTATTTGTATTCCTTCCTGTTATAGAACAAATACTGAAATCTTTCTCTACAATTTCAAAATCACAGAAATGAATCGCTCCGACAGGATGTGAATATTAAATTTCAAGAAAAATAAATTTTAAAAATTGTTACTGTTAAATATCCATTATTGCCATGGTCATTTATTTTTAATTTTTTACCGACCGACTTAAGGGAGGTATTGTTTTCACACCAAATTTCACATGTGGAGATTTTTACATTTCTCCACGAATCATGTGCATTTTGATAACAGAAAAAAGTATTTTTAGCATGATCTATGTCCGTCCGTCCGTCCGTATAGATGTGCACAGCTTGAACGGCTCAACGGATTTTGATGAAATTTGGTATATTTACTTAATGCATCAGTATGATGAATTGATCAACTTTTGGTGCAAATTCGGAAACCGGAAGTGGTAGTATTAGCGATCAACGATAGGAAGGGAAGGATTATTTTCACACCAAATTTCACATGAGGAGATTTTTTACATATCACCACGAATCATGCACTTTGTATTGGTTTTATTCTCGAGAAAAATCATCTTTATTAGTTCTTTCTTAATTTAAAATTATATGACGTCACATCCTGGTCTTTGTAATCTTCCATTCCCTTTTCAAATATAAATCATTAATAGTTAATTAATAGGAGAGATAATAATTTAATTATTATTATTCCAAGGTATTCATTGGTGGGCGTTAAGAGGGGCGTGTCTACAAGGTTTATTGACAAATTTTTAACATTTATTTTTTTCAAAAATTTTAGATTTAATTATGCATTTTTTCTAAAATTAAATATAGGTTATTTAAAATCAATGTTAATTGATATATAATTTAATTGAATGTAAATTTTAATATACATATGTTTCCCATATGAAAAAATAAAAATTAAATTAATTTTATAAAATCTATTTTATAGAGGATTAAAAAAGTTTATTGTTTGTTAAGATATATCAAATATATTTTTTAATATTTATAATTAATATTTGAATTATGTATAAATTGTTTTTTTTTTTTTGATAAAGTTAAAATATCCACTAAGGTTGGGGAAAGGAATATAAGGAGTTTTAATGAAAAATTCAAAAATTAATTTACTTATATACAAAAATATTTATTAAAATATAAAATTAAGAATACAATTATATTAATATAATATAATAGTACCGGGACCCCGAGCCTCGGCTCGGTACTTAAGTTAAAAAAAATGATTCATTATTATTGGGTTTGGCTGGTAATATTAATACCTGGGATACCGAGCTGTCGCTCGAAAAAATGTTTAGACATTATTATAGACATTTTCATTCTGTAAATTAAATAATTTTATTTCATTTAAATAAATATCTATTTTTAAATAATTTTTCTCTACATTATTTATCTAATTCTGACAATATATTAAGATCACACCGGGACCCCGAGCCTCGGCTAGGTAATTAAGTTAAAAAAAAATAATTCATTATTATATTGGGTTTGGCTGGTAATATTAATACTTGGGACACCGAGCTGATATACAATTCTTTAATTATTTATTACAATTATTAAATGTTGCATCATTGCATGGAACTTGGGGTCCTCAATAATACATAAATATGTATTATTAGATATGTTTCTAAGTGCATGAATATTTTTTTTTTATTGGAAGAATGATAAATATATATCGTAATTTATAATTATAAAATATTATTAAAATATATATTTTTAATTTTATTTCGAAATTAAATAAAAAATTTTAAAATATTTTAAATATAAAAAAAATATTAAAACAATATCTTTTAAAAAAAGGCGGGAGTCAAATTTCAATATGAGTGTCATTTGTCCATATATAAATTAAAAGATAAGATTAGTTAATTAAAATATATATATAAACAAAAGCAAAATTAAATAATAAAAATTTATAAAATTTTGAATTAATATTAAATTATTAGTTAATGACTAATAAGTAATTAATAAAATAAAAAAAATAAAATTTATTACAATATTACAATTATTAAATGTTGCATCATTTTAATTAATAAAATAAAATAAAAGAAATTAAATTTAATCAAAGAACAATGAATAAATAAATATAAAATAATAGATAAAAAAAAAAAAAAAATTTTTCCGCCGGTTTCGATCCTGCTAAGTTGACTATTCAAAACAGTGCCTTTACCCATTAGACTGATATATATTTAGTTAATTAACATGACATTTTTACTCTCTTTGCAAGAATTATATGTTTTTTTGTTTTTGTTTTTGTTTTTTTTGAGAGTGATTAATAAATATATATATATATATTTTATTAAAAATAAATATTTTTAATTTTATTTCGAAATTAAATAATGAATTTTAAAATATTTTAAATATATAAAAAAATGTTAATACAATTCATTTAAAAAAAAGCGGGAATCAACTAACCGTATTTTATTTTGTTAATAATTAATTAATTAAGATTAATAAATATATATATATACTAGCTGCCCCGAGCGCCTTCGGCGCTCTCCGCACCTAGACGGGGGCTCCGCCCCCTGTACCCCCCGAGTAAAAGGTTTTCATCCATTTTGTTTCAATCAGTATATTACATAAAACATTCATTTCTTTTTGTGTTTTCTTATTTAAAATACATTTTAATTTAATCACTAAATTAATTATATATATTATTATTGTATATGTTATATCTATCTATCTATGTGACTCTAAGGAACTCGAAAGTTCTAGGCCGCAGCAACCACATTTCTCCAAGTGTCCCTATCCTGAGCCCTTGTCCCATCTCTCTTACGTCCCTTCCTACACGTCCTTGGTCTTCCAAGCGGACGTTTTCCAATCCAAAATCTTTTTCCTCTCCCATTCTAGCCGCGTCCCCTGCCTATCACAGCTTTTTCGCTTTTATAACCCTAACTATTTCTGAAGATGCATAGAGGTCATGCAATTCCTCGATGTGCAGTCTCCGCCATTCCCCGGTGACCTCATCTTTCTTTGGCCAATAAATGCTGGAAAGAATAGTCTGGATCTACTCTCATCTCCCAGGGTCATAGACCTTGCGTCCTACCCATATAATACAACAGGCAAAATAATTGGTTTATATATTTTAATTTTGATTCCTTTTGATAATAATTTTGATGAGATAAGCCTGTTTACTGCATGATAACAGGTGTTTCCCGATTACAACTTCGATTTAAATATATATATTCTTCTCAAATATTATTATCCTTCGTGATTACATTCAATTTTTCTACATATTCAAATTCTACATTTTGTATATAGATTTTGTTACTAAATATTTTTTCTTATCACCATTAATTTCAATCTGAATTAGAAGAAAATTATAAATTACCTCCTCTTGCAGCCCATTTACCTATCCAGGCATCTTAATTTCTTAACACTCCGTTTTTTTTAAATTTAAAATAAAAGGAGATAAATAGTTTTAAATTATATTCGAATGGTCTATTATATTCTATATATCAGTATTTTTTTCTGAATTTAATACCAACTTGATTTTCAAAATGTTCCATTCGTTATCCATATGATTGATTACATGTGTTAAAATTTAAAAAAAATTCAAATATTCTAATTTTTAAATTTAAATACAATTGAATATTATTTTTTATTAATATCATATCAAAAAAGAGAATTTATTAAAAATTAAAAATAAAAAAAGAAGCCTATTAATAAAAAAATATAATAGAATACAATAATTTTGATTTAAAACAAATTTTAATTTTAAAAAAAATACTCAATATAAAAAAGACATAAATTTAAAACATCTCGTAATATCATTTGTCTAAAAAACATATTTTAATTAACCAAGAAATCATTTTTGCACTTAAAATATATTTGTAATTAATAATTGAAACAAAAAAAAATAATAAAATTTTGTCATTTTAATTGAAGTTTTGAAAATATTTTTGTATTGATAAAAGTTTAAAAATAATATATTCAGTTTTTTTAAGCTTTCACTTTCAAATAGAAAAGAAGAAATATTCAATTATATAGAAAGAATAAATAAAAATTAAGTTAAATATGATCTAAATATTTTATTAAATAAATTTAAATGAGAACTTTTAGAATAAATTATTTAATTTAATTGATATTTAAATATTAGAATTTAAAATAAAAAGTGAAATATTATAATAATTTTTAAATTCTGAGCAATATGCAGACAAAAACCTTTTTTTTATATATAGATAGTCGAGCTGGGGATGGCAATATGGGTTTTTCCAAAAAAAGAAAGTTACCTTCCCCCCCCCCCCCCCCGAGGCCCTAGTAGGGATTAATTTAATTATTTATTATATTTCAAAGGAATATTTTAATATCATTTTAAATGAATGAATGAAAATTCAAATTTTATATAGTTTTTTATATATGTTTATTTATGCAGAAAAAATTAATTGACATAATTATTAATTTAATAAAATAAAATTTAATAATAAAATTTAATTTAATAAAATAAAATTATTTTAATAATAAAATTTAATTTAATAAAATATTAAAATAATAAAAATTAATAAATTTAAAAAAAAAATATATAATACTTAAAGAAAAAAATGTGCCTTTGCAAGTTTCGAACTCAGGGTGCAAAGTCATAAGAAGACGCGCTAGCTCGCTCGGCCAGGAACCGCTTTTGTTTGGAAGCTTCTTATAAGGGTATATATAAGATTTCAAATTTTTGCCACCAGCGCCTCTATGAGCTAGTATGGTAACTAAACTATTTTTAATTAATTAGCATTTCCTGGACACACCTTACCAATTAGCGGTTTTCTAAAGGAAGTCTGACATGCCCTGAGACCTACTGAATATACATAAAAAATTTCATAAGAATCAGTCAAGCCGTTTCGGAGGAGTATGATTTCAAAGTTTTGTGACACGAGAATTTTATATATAAGATATATATTATTAAAAATAAATATTTTTAATTTTATTTCGAAATTTATTTTATTTTAAAATATTTTAAATATAAAAAAAATATTAATTGAAGTAAAATTGATGACGTCACACCCATATATAATTTTCAAAAAATATTAATTGAAGTAAAATTGATGACGTCACACCCATATATAATTTTCAATTAAGAAATTAATAATGAAGCTGTAAGTTTCAAGAGATGTGATCAATAAAACTCAATTTTTCTTTATAAATACTATATCTAGTGTGAATTTGAAAAAAATCGTTAGAGCGGTTTTTGATTACCAATGGTTATAGATAAATATATAGATATATAGATATATAGATACAATTTTAGCTAGCATAATAAGATAAGATTTACATAGGATTGGAGAATAGTAATATTATATAGATTTTACATTATTTATAATAAAATAAAAATTAGATATTATATAAAAGAATAATTAAATTCTTAAATTATAATAGAAATTTCTTTTTCTATGGACTCTATGACTTGTTAAGTCCAGATTTCTTCTCCTGGTCAGCCGACGATTAATCGGGTGATTGATCACCGTCTCGATGTCATCCTCGTTCGGCGGAATATTTTCTTTATTTGCCATTATATCTAAAAAATTGATGTCACCACCAACTAACCTTTCCGGGGTTTCAATTCTTATTGATTCATCGTGGAAAACATGGAAATGTTGTCTATGATGATAGTAATTGAGTCCTTCTTCTATGATATTGTGAAGAACATTCCACTCCTGTTTTAAATCCATTCTGAAATCAAAAAATCAAAAACAAAAATAATTAATGATATATAATAAAATGAAGAGGATAGATGAGCGAAGAAATATTGAAAATAGTTTGGTTGTATTGGTCACACAGAGAATTCCTTGTAGAGCAACTGCTTGCTAAGAGAGCTGAACACTGAATGACTCTTGACACTCAACACAAATTTTAGGTATATATAGTCCCTTTTTAACAAAGGAATCCAATTTGCATGGGTCATACAGGTACCTTTTGTATTGTTATTTTGTTTTGACCCTTTGAATAGCCAAAATTTTAGGGTAAATCTTTTCAATTCAAAATAAACATAAATTTGAAAAAAAAAAAATTTTTTTCTTTCATATAATTTCATAAATATAATTGAAAATGTTTAGGCTATTTTTAAAATTTTGACATTTTGTAATATTTATGACTGTTCAATTTCTTATCTATTGTTATTATTTATTATTTTTCTATTACAAATTGTATCTATCCTTTCTAACAAAATACAAATAATTTAAAAAACTAAAATTCATTGTTAAATGAACAATCCACAAAAGGAATTTCTTAATTAAAATAAAATTTTAAAAATTGACAATGATAAAAAATTAGCTGGAGTGTCTCCACTCGACTATCTCGCAATTTGAATAGGATTAAATAACATAATATATTATATTTAAATTAAATTTATTTAATTATAAATTATAAATAATAAATATTAAACCAGCGCATGTTTGACTTTTTGTTGATGGCACGTCACGTGTTGTCGCGTGAGATATGAAGTGTTAAAAAATTAATTCTGGTAATTTCAGCAAATCAATCAAACTGAAATTCTATATATAGCAGTTTTATACAATTATTAATCATGTGAAAAATTATCAAACATATATCTTTATTTTTACGGTCACTTTAGAAGAAAAAATATCAAAACGTCGTAGGTAATGACCCTTTTCCGGTTGAGCTACATTTCTCAAAAATTGATAGAAAACTATGAATTTTGAATAATGTCCATGTACCAAATTTCATCATTCTAGCTCAAACCGTTTTTGCGTAATCTTGGTTACATACACACACACACACACATACACACACACATTCACACACAGAGACATTTTTCTCAACCTTAGTGAAAATGATTCAGGAACCTTCAAAACGTATGAAAACATTAAAATCTCAACATCGAAAATTTTCGTGATCGCAATACTATCTCTTACGAGATCGTAAAAATAATACAAAAGTGCATTTTTTTTTATATTATGCAATTATTTAATTATAATAAGCAAATATTTTATTAAATAAATATTATTATATTTTTTAATTCTTTTTCATTTTTCTGATATAAAATAAGAAATTTTTACTATCTCGCCAGAGATGAAACCATAAAAGATTATTTAAGTCAATAAATTGTATACCAATAAAGCGTTAGGATAAGTATGCACAAATTTTAATCAAAATATTTAGAATAAAAAAGAATTTCAAATTATAACAATACCTCCCTTACTATCGTCGGTCGGTAAAAAAAACACCTTGAGTTTAACTTTTGTTTATAATTAATATTCAATAGCATAATAATATTGAATGTGTTATTGATATTTATAAATTTAAAGACACTTTAATCAATTAATCAGTTTTTCTTGTGAAAAATATTTAAAGAGAAAATAATTAATTACTTTAAATTTCAACTTAAAATAATTTTGTTAAACAATATAATTGTCTAAATTAAAAAGTTTATTTTATTATATAATCAAAATATATGTATTAAAAAATGAAAGTTTTAAGGTGTTTGAAAATGAAATTTTCTCTAAGATTTATAAGCCAAATATGAATTATTCTTCTTCGGAATGGTACATTATTACACTTACATTATATTTATCTCTAAATATAAGTAGTTATAATTATAAAATTGTGAAGAATGAATGAAGAATGTTGTGAGTGGTGAGCAGTAGTTCTAAGAGAGTTCTAATGGGACTAGATTAATTAAAAGTTTGTGGGGGGAAGCAAATGAAAAACGACCAGTAAATATTATAAGAAGATAATATTAAATCAGATTGCAGAGATTAAAAATTGGATGAGCTAGAAAGCGATTTGATCATAGACTATTGAAAATTCAATCTATTATCTATCCTGAATTCATATATCTATAAATTTTTTAATTTTAATAAAATTGTAAATTTTACAATCTATTTTTATCATAATTTGATTTATTAGGTGATAGTGAATATAGAATAAATAAAGATATAGAGTTTAATATAAAGAGAAAATCATTTATGATTTATATTTATAATTAATTTATTAATCAGTATTTAAGTAGAATAACCGTTGAATTTTGTTATGGACAAAGTTTCATTGAAAGGAAAATTTGGAAAATTCATATATAGAATATAGTATAATATTTTAAAACGAAAGTGATATTATTATAAACTTGTTTCAATTGTTAGAAAACTTTAATCGTAAATTTTAATAATGAAATAGATACAAAATGTTATCAACCTTACTCTTATTTTACTATGAAAGATATGTATTCTAATTAAAAAAGTTAAATCTTTACTAATTACGAATAATATGTGTGATTGAAGTTAGTCTCATTTAAATTTCACCAATTATATTTGTTCTTTTTAATATTATTATTAATATTATTTCAAATTAGAATTTAAACACAAAATAAGAGAGATATAACTTTTCAAAAGAGAAAGAGAGAGAAAATCACTTGTTTTTTAGGGGTGTGGGAAAGTGATTTTACTTCGATGATTTTTAAACCTTTTGAAATGAATTTTTAATAATACATTTATATTACAATATTAATATATATATATATATATATATATATATATATATATATATATATATATATATATAATTTATATTCTTCAAATAAATCATAAAATAACCTTTCAAAAAATTGATCAAAATCAGTCAATGGTGGTAATTGGAATCCAGTATGGGCCACGAAATGACCTGTGTGCACATTTATTAATATATAATATTATAAAATATATATAATATTAATAAATAATAAGTGACATATATTATTTTAATGAAAATATGGATGAAATAGTTTTATATTTGTTTTATTTTAATCAAGTTATTAAAATTTTAATTTTTCTATTTGTTTTCTTTTTAATTTTTTAAATTAATCAATTAATTAATTCTATACTAAAATTTAATTAATATAGCCTTTTTATTATGTGTAAAAAGGTTAAAATTTTTGTCTTTTCGATAAAAATATTTAATAACTTAGAATTTTTGAAAAAATTAATATAAAATCAAAATATTAAAAAATTAAATGGAGATGTTTAGACTGTGTTAATCTACTAAATGAATATCTTACAATTCTATATATTTTTGGATCTATATATGTAGTTTTATGAAAAATCGTAACTAAAATTTTCGATCACTGTGACGGTGGCCAATTTAAATCAGCAAGTAAAAAGTAAAGTTGCCCAATCCTGTATAGTGTATCTTCTTCTTAGCCTTATTTCCCACGGGGTGAGGGGTCGGCTCTCGTTAATTGGCGCCAACTAAAGTTGTTGGCGTCGTCTGTAGAGAGACCAGATGCCATTAGATCTCCCGGCAGGACCAGCTGGTTTTAGGCCTCCCACGCGGTCTTTGGCGCTCAACCTTCGATGACGGTGATGATGGTGTTGACGACTTTTGATGTAGCTGTGGACGATTTGAGTGAGGTTGATGGCAATGATGCTGATGCTGACCGATGTGACGATGTTCGTGTCGGTGATGATGTCGATGTTGATATTGATGTGGATGTGGATGTGGATGTGGATGTGGATGTTGGACTATCTTCTTTAGCCCACCTCGTCCACAGGTGGGTAACCCTAACCCATTTCTCGCATCGCCCGGGTGCTGACAATGCGCGTCGCTTGCAGGGGACGCCCTAGCCGTTAACCGTATAACATTTCTCCATTAATTGTTGATGCGACGCGAAGATGATCCAGCCGGCCTGTCGCTACAGCCTGACGCGTGGTTTGGAAAGAAGGAAGAGGAAATAAAGGGGATTGGGTCTGGATGGATGATTTGGGTAGGGCATGCACTCCCTCGGTCGAGGAATGAGAGAAAATGCATGTGCTCGCGTAGGGCAGTGGGCGCCACTCTCTGAGGTAGATCTGTCTCTCACCGGGATCGTGAGAAGGTATCTACCCGCTACCCGCTGTATATCATCACCAAATATATTTATTCATGAAGTTAGCAACATAATATTCCATATGAACAATTATAAATTAATAAACTTTGAACTTCGTATATATAATTATTTATATAATATAGGATCAAATATTTTATCAAGTAAATTTAAATATTTTTTTTAACTTGAAATGGAAATCGAGTTATTTTAATTAATATTTACCAATTTAAGAAACATTTATGTGTCATTTTTAGAAAACTCATTTAATAATTGTAATAAATAATTAAAAAATTGTAATACGAATATTTGTTTAAGGGATCGAGCGATAGCTCGGTGTTCAATATACTATTTGTTTAATATTAGTGTATTTGTAAGCACTGTTATAAAAAAATTAACACCAAATATCATAATTAAATTTTTAAAATAGAAAATATTAATGTGGCCCGAAGCAAATCGCAAACCGGCCCTCGGGGTAAATAGTTTAGCCCCTGATTGATGAATTGATTGATCTTCATTTCTTTAGTTAACAATGATAAAATTATTATTATTATCAATTTTAAATACTTATTATTATTATTAAAACTGAAACTTTAATTCCAAAAAAATGTTTTAAAAACATATATAATCAATATTTTAAATTAATTTTAAATTTTATAAATAATAAAAGAATTAAATATAAATCAATTAGTATTAAAAATATCCCATTCGGAGCATAAATAAATAAAAATTGTAAGCCCTGATAAAGGATGTCGGACATTCGGCAACAAATGCAGTAAATTCGATTTAGTGGCTGAGTGGCCGTACATCTATTGACAGGCTGAAAATAACACTTGAAAAATGCATTTCATTTTTTGACACAATCTATTTATGGGAGTGTTAATTCACACATAACTGTATTTTCGTATTTCATTTGAAATAATTAACATCAAAAAAAAAAAATTGTTGAAATTTAGTAATTCAAACTTATTTTTAAAGAATAAGTAAAAATTACGATACTATTTGATATTAAATTTATGAAATAAGTAAACAAGTGTACTGATTTTTTCTGAATTCCTAAAGGTAAATCCCCACTGTTTTTCGAATTTCAATTATAATCCCCATATATACTTATTTGTTCTCGTTAGTAGTTCTCATTGATTTTTACTATCTCGCCAGAGATAGTATTGCGATCACGAAAATTTTCGATGTTGAGATTTTGATGTTTTTATACGTTTTGAAGGTTCCTGAATCATTTTCACTAAGGTTGAGAAAAATGTCTGTGTGTGTATGTGTGTGTGTGTGTGTGTGTGTGTGTGTGTGTGTGTGTGTGTGTGTGTGTGTATGTATGTAGGCAAGATTACGCAAAAACGGTTTGAGCTAGAATGATGAAATTTGGTACATGGACATTATTCAAAATTCATAGTTTTCTATCAACTTTTGAGAAATGTAGCTCAACCGGAAGAGGGTCATTACCTACAACGTTTTGATTTTTTTTCCTCTAAAGTGACCGTAAAAATAAAGATATATGTTTGATAATTTTTCACATGATTAATAATTGTATAAAACTGCTATATATAGAATTTCAGCTTGATTGATTCGCTGAAATTACCAGAATTAATTTTTTAACACTACAAATCTCACGCGCCAACACATGACGTGGTGCCATCAACAAAAAGCCAAACATGCGCTGGTTTAATATTTATTATTTATTATTTATAATTTATAATTAATTAAATTTAATTTAAATATAATATATTATGTTATTTAATCCAATTCAAATTGCGAGATAGTCGAGTGGAGACACTCCAGCTAATTTTATTTCAAATAAATAATAATATTTCATTTTAGATTATTTTCTGATACCTCTGGATTTGATAATTGTTTTATTTAATATCATTGGATCATATTGAAAAGTTTATTTTAAATAAACCCATTCATATGATTTATATATTTAGCAATACATTGATAATTTATATATTTAACTTATGTTAATTTATTTATCGATGATGGTGATCGATTGTTTACATTTCAGAATAAAATATAATTTTATGGAGGCTGATGAAATAAAATTGATCATAATACAGTTTACTGTTTCCGTAGCTGTGCCCCGCTGAAGATGACTCTAAGCTGCTCTAGAATGTTTTTTTTTTGAGAAAATCTAATTAAAAACAATTTATGATGGACGATGGTTGATTAGTACTGGACTAATAATAATAAAAATAAAAAAACTAAACAACATCCAATATGATACCAATACTTATTAAAAATTCAACTAAAAAGCATTCACCATTCTTATATAATTATTTTTTAATGATTACACATAGAAACTTTACCCTAATATATTTTTTTAAAAAACTTATTCCATTCTCTGGTTTTTATACATGTGTTTACTTCTTCCCTAAAATGCTCAAGTTACTAAATACTTTCATACTTTTTTTTCACTTTAATATTTTAAATTTTATTAAAGAATTGAGAATACTTGGAGAAGAGTGATTATAACTTGTGAGTTAGAGTTCAGGAAGAGGACACGATTTTATTATTTTTTTATTTTTATTTTTATTTTTATTTTATTGCGATACCTACCTTCATAAAAACAAAATGGCGTTTCTTTTTATTAAATTAAAAATTTTACAATATGATCGAAAAAATATTTTTTTTATAGAAATTTTATTGAAAAAGGTTTAAGATATTTGTTTTAATGATTTATTAGAAAATGAATATATATATATATATATATATATATATATATATATAAACGTCACTTAAAATTAAATATAAACAATACCTCCCTTACTATCGTCGGTCGGTAAAAAGTATCTCAGTAATTTTAAATACTTTTATATCTCACACAGTACAATCGTTTACTTTAATAAATCATTAATAATACAAGTATATTAATTATATATTATACATATCTATTTTCAGGTTGATTCATATTTACATGAATTCAACTGAAGGTGATCCTACTAATTTCCTTTTTCTTCTGTTTTCTAATTTGAAATTGTTTTTTTATTACAATTAGAATAAATACATAAATTTCAAGCTTGTTATGCAAATTATATTGTATATATTATTTATATTGGAGATACATTGGATTCTATAATAAAATATTATTTTTAAAAATTTGTTGAATTTCAAAATAGAATAAACATACATACATGTCTACATCCTTTATACATAAAGGATAAAGAGAAACATGAAACCGATCAGTTAGGAATCTCCATGATGATATTCACTTTGGATAAACATTACCGAAATTTTAATAATAAACTTTAAAAATTGAAATTAGAAGGATAAGTAAGGATAATTACAAAATGAATTAAATAATACTAGCTGCTCCGAGCGCCTTCGGCGCTCTTCACACCTAGACGGGGGCTCCGCCCCCTGTACCCCCGAGTGATACATAGTATTTGGTTGAAAGTCTGTATGTAAAAGATTTTCATCCATTTTGTTTCAATCAGTATAAGTAGATAAGACATGTATTTGTTTTCTTGTAAAATATATCTAATCCAAAACATACCTGTTAAAAAGGAGGAGTTATTTGTTTGCCTAAAAAAGGGTTCAAATCCATCCCAATGCCAAGTTTAGATGCACTTGTTTGTTAATTATCATCCCATGTCCCTTCCTTCATTGTCCACCCACCTTGGTCCTTGGTCTTCCACCGGATGTTTCCCAATCGGTTTCTCCCAATTTCTAGTTTCTCCAATTCCAACCACGTCCCCTTCCCATCCCAGCCTTCTTGATTTTATAACCTTAACTATATCTGGACATTATATCTCGTTATGCCATCTCCGCCATCCCCCTGTGACCTCATCTTCTTTTGGCCTATAAATGCTGCGAACAATATTAATCTCACAAATACTCCAAATCGCCTCCCAGAGTCATCGATAGGGTGACCAAACGTCCCGTCTTTAGGTGCTCTGTCCCAAAAGAGTCTTCGGGACACCCTACTGTTTTTTCAATATTTAGGACATTTCGTAATTATTTTTTCAAAATTTTTTCAATTTAGTTCTAAAAATAAAGGTATACCGTTTGTCCCGGTTTGGTGTTTTCATCGATCAACATGAAAAATAATTGTTTTATATATTTTAATTTTGATCCTCTTTGATGAGATAAGCCCCTTTACTGCATAATAACAGGCGTTACACAATTACAACGTCGATTTAAATTCTTCTCGAATATTATTATCCTTCGTGATTAGAGATCTTAAGTATTTAAATATTTATACTTTTTCAAATTCTACATTTTGTATGTTAATTGTATATAAGTCGTATCCGTATCATAATTCTTGAATTTTTTTGTTTAATTACATTTCGGTTGATTTTTGCCCAATTTCTCTAATCACATGTCTCCTCTTCCAGTCCAATTCATTTACCTGGCTTAAGAAATTTTTTAAAATTTTAAACAGAGGGAGAGAGAGAGGTTCTAATTATATATATATATCTGTTTCTATGACAACAAAAAAGTAAACAAATTACATACATTACAAATACTCTCCTTTATATATATTTCTGGAAAATGGAACACCCGCAGCTCAGCTCAGGAGTTACCTAAGATTCTAATTTCTTTTTTATTTTTCATCATTTGAGGTACCCTTCACCTCAGAAAAATTTGGTTACCTTACTCCTTGTAGTTTAGGCTCTGGAGTTTTTTGCGTACAGACGGACACTATCGTATTAAATATATAGATTGTTATGAATTCAAAAGATGAACTGTTGTAATGATTAATAAAATACGCTAAGTTTATATTTATCACAAAAGATTTATCCTCTCCTTTGATGTTTCTGAAATTATAGGTTGAGATGATATTTAATCAAATTCCTTTTATCCCAATACAGTGTTTACATAGGTTTTTACAATGCTTGTTTGGTCTACTCATTGGTTTATATAATTTATTATAGGAATATAATTTAATTTTCGATGAAAAATTAAAACAAAAAACATAATCTCCCTGTATTTTCATTAGAAATAAAATAGGAATATAAGAGTTTACCGAGGTTATATATACAGTATATATAATAGAATTAGTAGACTACTTTAGATTAAGATTATAAAATCAAGAAAGCAGACATGAGTGAGAAACGTGACGCAAGGCAGAAAAGAAAGATTAGTAAGTATTTATAATAATATCATATTAAAAGAGACATCAGAAAAGTCATTTATATATATATATATATATATTACTATCAGATTTATCAGGGATATAATCACGTATTTTTGTGAGATTGTTTTCTCGACATTTCGGCACCCATTTTGGCACCATTTTCAAGAGATTATTTCCTCTGAGATGATGATAATGAAGGAAAATAATATCTAAATATTACTGATATTAATATATGATAATAATACAGTAGAACCTCGATATTTTAAAGTCCAATAGAAACACAAAATATTTTAAGTTATAGAGGTTTTAAGTTATCAAGGGTCTATGTTAGGGATAGGTTAATAACATTTTTTTAAAGGCTAAATCATGTCGTTTCTTAAAATTCTCTCTCTCTGGCTTTAAATTTTTTGATTTTCAGCGAATTAGCGAACTATTCAGGTTTTTTTTCAGTATGGGTCCACTAACATTGATATTTTTGTTTCGGCACTGATTGAAACACTTAAACAAACATTGTTCTAAATTATGGAATTCGGCAATTTTTCGTCTTTTACATTGAAGACTTTCTCCTGATTCTTGTTTCTTCAAGATTTCAGCTTCTGAGGGCCAATACAGAGATTACTTATTTAAATTATAGAGGTTGCGTATTTTAAGTTATTGAGGTTTTGGGCTCTGATGAGAAGGGAACATATTATTTTTTCAAGTTATAGAGGTTTTTAAGTTACCGAAGTTTGAGTTATCGAGGTTCTACTGTAATAATACCATAAATGTTGAATTTCACGTATTAACTAATTTACTGCTTATGATAGATCTATATAAATAATTTATAAAAATCTATATTGATATTTAAATACTTGATAAAATTAATAAATGTCAATATCAAATACAAGATAATGTGAGTGATTTTAGATTGAATATATAACAAATAATAGATAATGGCTGTTATGAACTGTGAAGAACATAATCCGTACCAATATATGTTCACTATTCGTTAACTGACTCATTTTTATGTGAAATTGATTTATTCGATCTTTTTGCCTATAAATTTGTGACATTTTGACAATTTCATATTCTTCTTTATCTTCACTAACTGCTTGACGATAATACGTTTTTAATTTTAATTTTTTTCTCCCTTTTGATCCGTTTAAATTTGCATATCAAGTCTTGAATTCTAACTCCTTGGATGACGATTTTGTTCTTTCACCAATTTCTCAAAATAATTTCTCATTTCTCATATAACATAGAACATTTATAAAATTTATATTATTATGAATAATAAGGAAAATACGTTAGTTTTATTATTTTCATATGATTTTTATTAAATAAATTTATTTATTATTTACTTAAATATAACATTTAATGAAATATCAATTGGATTGAATTATCTTTTTTTACTTAAGATCATTAATAATATCTACATTGTGTTCAATTAATCAATAATTAATAAAATTAAATTTATTTTCAATTGATTTCTATAATTAGTAAATGATTAAAGGCTGTTTTCTGTGGAGAAACCGCTCTCCGTCTTTGAATGCGTTGAGAATGACAACGGAATACTCTCCCCCATCCGCTCACCTGCCAGTAGCCTGGCGAAAGTGTAAGGAGGGAAGAAGGAAGAGAGACCAAGAGAAAGAGAGAGAGAGAGCACACCATCAAGAATTTCCCTTTGCCAATACTTTACAAAATAATCATCAAATAATTAAAATATTATTTAATTAAATTTATTATATTATCAATTTTAATATACCATTTATACTCGAACTATCTACAATATTGTTTTTATTTTATAACGATTTTATTTAAAATTTATTTTCTTACAAATAGAATATATAAAAAATGCATCAAATTCTATTTTTCTATGTAAATTTCTATTTGTATTAATATCCTAAATGAAAAAATATAAATATAAACATTTAATATAATATATTGAAAATAATAATTTTTGTATCTTATTGAAAGAAGTCAGCCCCCCCTCCACTTTATAATATTTTAAATTTTATCATGTATTTGTTTTCTACTGGATGCTCGAATAATAAAGTCTCAATATAAAAATTAGGTTAGGAGAACCCAGATATATAATTTTGTAGTTGCCTTCAATTAGAAAACCAAATTTCGAACATTTATAAAGATAAACAAATCTAGAATAAGTTTTTTTATTATAATTTCTATTGTTCATATTTTTTCAAAATATAAAGTTATCACATCTTAACGCAATTTATCATACTTGAGAAAAATTCGAAAATTGCAAAGTGAGGTACTGGTCTAAAATGTTTTTTGTGTTTTATAGCAATTTTTACTATCTCGCCAGAGATAGTATTGCGATCACGAAAATTTTCGATGTCGAGATTTTGATGTTTTTATACGTTTTGAAGATTCCTGAGTCATTTTCACTAAGGTATAGAAAAATGTCTGTGTTATGTGTGGACAAGATTACGCAAAAAGGGTTTGAGCTAGAAGAATGAATATTGGTAGACGGGCATTACTCAAAATTCGTAATTTTCTTTCAACATTTGAGTAATGTAGCTCATTCGGAAGAGGACCATTACCTACCACGTTTTCATTGTGTGTGTGTGGGTGGGTGTGTAGACAAGATTACGCAAAAACGGTTTGAGCTAGAATCATGAAATTTGGTATACGGGCATTATTCAAAATTCATAGTTTTTTATCAACTTTAGAGAAATGTAGCTCAACTTACTGGAATTAATTTTTTAACACTGCAAATCACGCACCAGCATGTGACGTGGTGTCATCAACAAAGAGCCAAACATGCGCTGGTTTAATAAATAATATTTATTAATTTTAATTTATAATTAATTAAATTTAATTTAAATATGATATATATGTCAATTAATCTAACTCAAATTGCGAGATAGTCGCACTGCAGCTTATTTTATTATAATGTTAATCAAATTCCTTCGGGAATATAAATATCTATTTAATCCTACATAAGAAAATAAAAAATAAAATTAAAATATTTTAAATGAACAAAATTAAATTCAAAGAAATAATAGATGTATATATAAAGATAATATACATATCTATATATGTTGTATTTTGTTAATTTATTTTTTTTTTTGAGGTCAATTATTTATTCAGAAAATGAATTCGCCACCAAGTGACTTTCCCCAACTTGTGGTAGCGATCTCGAAAGTCATATAATATAATTGGCCCGAACCTTATTTCAACTAGTTAATTTTAATATAAAATAAAATCAAGCTTAAACAGTGCCCGAGGTTATTCACAAACTTAAATTAATTTGCATTAACTTAAACCCTTTATTTAAACATTTATACGTGTCCCCGTCTTTGGAAATGTTCTTCTCACCCTTCCTTTCAATATTCACGTTCACCCTTCTCCAATTTTCTGACACCGTTTATATAATCAAAATGAAAACATATAAAAATAATTGGTTATAAATTACTATCGCTTTGAACCAACAACATTTATCATTTGATCAAGTTTAATTAGGTGCTGTGTAGAAAAATTAGCTTTACAAAGTAAATACAATATAAATTAAACCTTATTTTTTTATATATTAGTTATTTAAACATGTAGTAGATAAGTTACAATAATACTATGATATATAAATATTATCGAATATAATAAACTATTCAATTCAAAGTTAAACTTTAATTTTTTATGAATAATTATTTCTGAAATGCTTTAAAATCTTAATAAAACTATATTCAGGATAGATAATAAATTAGATAGAAGGGATTTACATTTCAATTTTCAATCTCGGAATTAAATACTAAAATAGAGATTAATTTTATTAAAGAAAGTTAATTTTCATTTAAAAAAACAATATACTAATGTAATTATAAATAAAAGTTATGAATTCAAAGTATTTTAAAAATTCGAAGTTTTAATCTAAAACCCTCTACTTTAGCGGTATTAGGTATTGGTATATATATAGTTCAGAGGGTGTAGTAAAAGAAAATTTGTAATAAAGAACAATTCAAAATTTTTCTAAGTAACAATAAAATTGTTAAGTTGTTTTGCAGGCCCCAAAAACCAAGAGAATGAGAACATCTTTCAGCTGAATTATGAAAATTAGTAGTAGGGGTTTTAAATCAGAAGTGCCAACCGCTGAAAGTTTTCTTTTCTGAATTTAACAGGAAATAATTTTCATATTTATAATAATAAGATGTTATAAAAGGTATTATAATACTCAATACTCCATAACGAGGAATTGCATGACCTCTATGCATCTCCAGACATAGTTAGGGTTATAAAATCGAGAAGGCTGCGATGGACTTAGCTAGTAGAGGAGAGGAAAGAATGGAGAAAATATATTTGTGGGGAGACCGATTGGGAAACGCCCGCTTGGAAGACCAAGGACGCGGTGGGAGGATAATGTAGGAAGGGACGTGAGAGAGATGGGATAGGGTAGGGATTGAAGGGTTGTGACTCAGAATAGGGATACTTGAAGAAGTGTGGTTGCTGCGGCCAAGAACTTTCGAGTTCCGTAGGAGATAGATTAAAACACTTTTATACAAAATTAATTTTTAAACAAAATATATATAAAACCAAAAAGATTCGAAATTTGACTCAAAATGTTTGCCATCTATAAATTTAATATAATTAATATATTTAATAAATTATTAATAGTTTTTTAATTATTAAAATCGCTTTTTGAAATGAATAAATAAAATCAAAAAAATTCACTTAAAATAAAATTAACAAAACTTATCAAGGTAAAGTTTAGAGTGTATATTATTGTGGTCACCTGTACTATTTTCCTTAGAAAAAGTAATAGTTCATCTATTTAACAAATGACAGGTAAATTTATAAAAATTGTATACATTTTTAATCACATATCTCTTGGAGATTATATTAAGATAATCATTTAGGAGGTGGGAGAGAGGAAAAGTAAAAAAAAAACATTTTTTAATTAATGTTTTATTATTTTTCTTATCGTTCTATTTTATCTTATTTTGTCATATTCGATTTTTGTTTTATTTTTTTAATGTTAATTAAATATTTACAATTTTAAAATCAAATTATAGATAAATAAGAATAAAATCTAAATTTAACTTTAAATTAGTAAAAATATATATTTTAAATTATACAAATTAATTATTTAGATAGATATTCGTATTTGCCAATTTGTAGAAAATTAGTCTCAATCCAATAAAATTAATAAATAAATCTTAGAAACAAATAAAAAATTTTAATATAAAATAAAATATGTAAATAGATTATTTTATAAAAAACTCATTTCAATACATTTTTCGAATCTTTTTAAGTATTTTTACCGACCGACGATAGTAAGGGAGGTATTGTTTTCACACCAAATTTCACATGTGGAGATTTTTACATATCTCCACGAATCATGCATTTTCTAAACAGAAAAAAGTATTTTTAGCATGATGTCTGTCCGTCCGTCTGTCCGTCTGTCCGTCCGTCTGTCCGTCCGTCCGTCCGTATAGATGTGTACAGCCTGAACGGCTCAACCGATTTTGATGAAATTTGGTATATTTACTTAATGCATCAGTGGGATGAATTGATCAACTTTTGGTGCAATTCCGGAAACCGGAAGTGGTAGTATTAGCGATCGACGATAGGAAGGAAAGGGTTATTTTCACACCAAAGGAGATTTTTTTATATATCACCACGAATCATGCACTTTGTATTGGTTTTATCCTCGAGAAAAATCATATTTATTAGTTTTTTCTTGATTTAAAATTATATGACGCCATCCAGCCATTCATGACGTCACAGTCTGGTCTTACATATATATTATAAATAAAATAAAATTAAAAATATTTATGTTATATCCATATCTGTTTTTTATTACATTAATAGATATATTAAAATTATTTGAAATTGTTTCTGTAGCTGGAAATTAATTTATTTCAAACAGTCGGTCGGTTCGGACCTGGCCACAGGTCAACTTATTATTTGTTTATCAATATTTATAGTTTGAAATTTAATTTTATTAATAGAAATCGAAAATATCAATTTTCTAAATATATTTTTAAAACGCAATTTTCTAATTATATATATATATTGTAGTAAATAATAATAAACTTAAAATTTATATATATTATACGTCTACGACAATTTTATTTTGAAATGAATATTAAATGAAAATGCCCTTAAATAATTTATAATATTATGATTATTCGTGACTGATATAATTTTAAGAAAAATCAAAAAAAATCATAAACAATAACAATATTCCTAAAAAATCATTTATTAGTATATATTAGTTTAAGCAAAAAGTTCAAACAAAATAAGTGAAATAATGTCTGAATCAAAAACCTTATTAATGCATATTCAACAAAAAGAATTTCCAATTTTAGACATCACTTTTAATTAAAATGATCGAAGCTAATATGATATTTCGGGATATATGATTTTATTTTTTACGAATTTTGCATCGGAATGTTTCAATTAAAAAAAAAACAAAATCCTTAAAATAGTGCAGCGGTCGGGTAACCAGGGTAAATTACCCCAAATGGGGTAAAAATGCAACTTTTGTGACTAAAAAGTATATATTTTTAATTTGCTATTTTATATATCTGTTAGTATTTTTAGTAATATTGTTAGTATTTTTACAAATTAAATTTTTAGTTATTGTTTTCTTTTCAAAATTATTGGGGGGCTATAATAAGAAAGACGCTAAAAAGAGGAGATTTCGTGTTTTTATGCTCTTCACCATGGGGTAATATCAACCTACACAAAAATAATTTTGGTGTAATGATTAAAAAAGTTCCCGACCGCTGGAATAGTGTATTTATGATATTATTTTCAACGAACTTTTACTTCGTTTATAAAATCTATATACATATGTTTGTGTGTCTGTCGCCAAAAATTTTCGATTTTTTGATTTTGGATTCGAGTAGAGCTTAAAAAAGTGTAAGTGTAAAGTGGTCTTGGTTTTTTAAAATTGGTTTGGTCAAATCGGCGGTCAATGTTGAAAATTTCCCATATTTTCAGCGCATAATTATAAATATGCGATGTTTTCAGCGCATCTTCGATCGTATCATTATAATCTATATATTTAATACGATAGTGTCCGTCTGTACGCAAAAAACTCCAGAGCCTAAACTACATGGAGTAAGGTAACCAAATTTTTCTAAGGTGAAGGGTACCTCAAATGATGAAAAATAAAAAAGAAATTAGAATCTTTAGTAACTCCTGAGCTGAGCTGCGGGTGTTCCATTTTCCAGAAATATATATAAAGGAGAGTGTTTGTATGTATGTAATTTGTTTACTTTTTTGTTGTCATAGAAACAGATAAATATATATATAATTAGAACCTCTCTCTCTCCCTCTATTTAAAATTTTAAAAAATTTCTTAAGCCAGGTAAATGAATTGGACTGGAAGAGGAGACATGTGATTAGAGAAATTGGGGAAAAATCAACCGAAATGTAATTAAACAAAAAAATTCAAGAATTGTGCTACGGATACGACTTACATACAATTAACATACAAAATGTAGAATTTGAAAAAGTATAAATATTTAAATACTTAAGATCTCTAATCACGAAGGATAATAATATTCGAGAAGAATTTAAATCGACGTTGTAATTGAGTAACGCCTGTTATTATGCAGTAAAGGGGCTTATCTCATCAAAGAGGATCAAAATTAAAATATATAAAACAATTATTTTTCATGTTGATCGATGAGAAGGGCGACCATATTTCGAAAACACCAAACCGGGACAAACGGTATACCTTTTTTACCGACCGACGATAGTAAGGGAGGTATTGTTTTCACACCAAATTTCACATGTGGAGATTTTTACATATCTCCACGAATCATGCATTTTCTAAACAGAAAAAAGTATTTTTAGCATGATGTCTGTCCGTCCGTCCGTCCGTATAGATGTGTACAGCCTGAACGGCTCAACCGATTTTGATGAAATTTGGTATATTTACTTAATGCATCAGTGGGATGAATTGATCAACTTTTGGTGCAATTCCGGAAACCGGAAGTGGTAGTATTAGCGATCGACGATAGGAAGGAAAGGGTTATTTTCACACCAAAGGAGATTTTTTTATATATCACCACGAATCATGCACTTTGTATTGGTTTTATCCTCGAGAAAAATCATATTTATTAGTTTTTTCTTGATTTAAAATTATATGACGTCATCCAGCCATTCATGACGTCACAGCCTGGTCTTGCATATATATTATAAATAAAATAAAATTAAAAATGTTTATATTTATTATTTATGTATCCATATCTGTTTTTTATTACATTAATAGATATATTAAAATTATTTGAAATTGTTTCTGTAGCTGGAAATTAATTTATTTCAAACAGTCGGTCGGTTCGGACCTGGCCACAGGTCAACTTATTTTAGAACTAAATTGAAAAAATTTTGTAAAAAAAATTACGAAATGTCATAAATATTGAAAAAACGGGACAGTAGGCTGTCCCGAAGACATTTTTGGGACAGAGCAACTTGGAGAAACTAGAATTGGGAGAAACCGATTGGGAAACATCCGGTGGAAGACCAAGGGCCAAGGAGGGTGGACAATGAAGGAAGGGACATGGGAGAGATGGGACAGGGTAGGATTTGGTGGATGCTGCGGCTAAGAACTTTCGAAAACTGTAGAGACACAGAGTTAGATAAATATAACATATACAATAATAATATATAATTAATTTACTCATTAAATTAAAATATATTTTACAAGAAAACAAATAAATGTCTTATGTACTTATACTGATTGAAACAAAATGGATGAAAACCTTTTACATACAGACTTTCAACCAAATACTATGTATCACTCAGGGGTACAGGGGGCGGAGCCCCCGTCTAGGTGTGAAGAGCGCCGTAGGCGCTCGGAGCAGCTAGTTATAATTATTATTCCATTATTATTTAAACATTTAATATTAAAATTTATATTTATATATTGTAATTATAAATCTTGAAAACATTTTAATCAAAAAAATGTTTTTTATTTTGATTAAAATTACATGTTCATTCTGTAAATTAAATAATTTTATTTCATTTAAATAAATATCTATTTTTAAATATTTTTTGCTCTCTACATTATTGATCTAATTCTCACAATATATTAAGAACATATAAATTAGAATTATTTATGCAATTTTTTGATAATTATGAATAAAAGTTCGTTATTTTAGCTCAAACCGTTTTTGCGTAATCTTGTCCAGACATACACACAGACATTTTTCTCAACCTTAGTGAAAATGATTCAGGAACCTTCAAAACGTATAAAAACATCACAATCACGACACCGAAAATTTTCGTGATCCCAATACTATCTCTGACGAGATAGTAAAAATTAAGGATATAAAAAAAAACAAAAATATTAATTTAACATATCCATAAAAGGGAAATATCATTTCAATATAAATATATATATATATATAGACATTTTTCTCAACCTTAGTGAAAATGACTAAATATTTTTTATATAGTTTTTCTTAATCACTTAATTATAATATTGCAATTGCAAAATTACAACTACATACTGTAAATGCATTAAAGTAAACTGTATATAAATAAAAATAAATTTTACTTTAATATATTCAATCAATATTTCTTTCAGAAAAGTTTGGCGAAACGCAACTTTTGCCATGTATTTGACATGACTAGTCTAAAGCAACGTTGCCATCGATATTTAATTTACATATATAGATACTTATTAAACTGGAACTGGTGAAATAGTGGTTACATTAAATATAGGGGGTACGTATTATCGACATCGAATACTCTTGTCACTAAGGAGGACGGTAATTGGAGTTGTCAACCTTTACTCCCTAAAACAATTCTACCATTCTATCCCAAAACAAAAAGGCTTAATTGTATATTTTATTCAATTATTTCTCTGTCTTAGGGGTGCTAAAAATATCGAATCAATAGTAGCTTTAAAAAATAAAATTAGATCAGATAATTAACGAATTTCTTTTTACATTTAAGTCCAATTGGTTTTATAGAAAAACTTACTTAAATAATGAATGACTCATCATCGAATAGTCTTGTCACTAAATAGGTCGGTAATTGGAGTTGTCAGCTCCTTTCCCTCCAAAAAACCTTCCAATAATCAATTAAGTTTTTATTAAAATATTTTTTTTTTATTTTTGAAGTTATACTTCTTTAGGCGCGTTATGGAAAATTGATGGGGAGTGAAATTTTAAGATGTGTGACACGAAAAATTAACAGTTTTTTTGTTTTTCCAGAAAAATAAATTTTTATTTGCCTGAAGTAGGATTCGAACCTACCATGTCTCTCTTCGACTACGTCATAGCGCTCAAAGCAAGCGAGCGCTCTACCCACTAGGCTATGACGAATCCCCAACATTATTATCTTATTTTAACCATATATGCCATCCCATGGATAGATTATTAACAATTTTTTAATTAAACACAAAATATGAAGAATCTTGTTGAATTCTTGATGTCATATCTAATCTAAGGTGTGTAGAAAATTATAATAATTCCAAGAGTATATATATATATATATATATATATATATATATATTTCAATCTAATACCAGACCAAATAAATAGATAGATAGATGTCAACATTTCGTTTCATTTGTGTTGTTTCTAATGGACCGCTTGAACATTTCATTTCGAATTATATATGTGTGCTAATAAATTATATTCAGTAGTGATTTAAATTGAATATTTTGATTGATATTACTTACTATTTGTGAATATTAGTGAAAACAAAAAATGTGCTTATATACTTTTGAGGTTAACTATCCGTATGTATTATTTATTGATATAAATTAATTATTTAATATAATTAACACTAAATATTATTAAATTATTAATGTTAAATACTTATTATTATATATTATTATTAATAATATATTATTATATTATTTAAATTTATATTAAATGTATATATTAAATATATTTTATTATATAAATATATTAATTTTCAATTTTTTTTTAATGATGCCAAAGAAGTATAACTTCTCACGCGCGTACATAAGTACACGCACCGCTTTTATTATAAAAATCATATATAAAATTTTAGAGTACTTTTTTTGATCTTCACATATATATCTTTATACTATTACCTATCCCTTAAATATTTTATTTATTAAAAGAATAAATCGAGTTATGTTGTTTGTAGATTTTATTTATTTTTAATTTTTAAAAGCATCATAAAAGAGAGCAACATCTTTTAAAAATATTTTTCTAAATCATATGCCAACAAATAATCCCATAGTGAAAGAGTTCTTATCAAAAATTTAAGCTCGAATATTAGACTAAAAAAAATAAAAATAAAAATAAATAAAAAAAAATAAAATAAATAAAACGAGAGAAGAAATTAAAAAAAGGAAATTTCCTAAATGTGCAGTAGCTTAATCTAAGTAACACAAGGGGGTAGCGTTCGCTCGATAAAAAAGTGACAGGTTAAAACATTAGGGCCGATATCGCGTCAGCCATCTCTTAGGAACAATGAGTCAACATAAACCTGTTGGCAATTACTCATTACGCGTTGGTTCGATGCCCGGCCAAGACCGCCGCGTGCTTGAGACACGAAAGGTCGCCGGCACGCTAGAAAAAAAAAACACCCCCCGCCACCCCACATCTCTCCATGCCCGCCACCTCCTTCTCACTGTTCCATCTCCCTACCACCATCTCTATTTTGTTATCGGCTTGCGATCAGATATATTAAACTATATAAATAAAAGGGCAGGTAACAGAGAGAATAAAAAGGGTAAGGAAGGGTGGGAATTCATTCAATAACATCGGGGTGCGTGCCGGCGTCTCCTCTTTCTTTCTTATTTACAGGGTGGAACTGTGCATCGACCTTCGAAGCAAGTGCCTCCTTTTACGAAAGAATAGAAGAATAAATAAAAAAACAATAAACAGATAAAAATATTACATTTTTTTCCTGATGAAAATATTATCTATTTTTATTTTTATTATGTATTATTATATTATTTATTTTTTTTTTAATTTTCTACTCTTGTCAATTGAAATTATGATAATATTATGACGTTTATATGTATCATTGAAATTTTTATAGTAATCAATAAAATAAAATATTTTGCAAGTTAAAGGAACCATATGGTTTTATTGATTTCAAAAATATTGACATTCTATCAGTTACATTATTTTTTTACCTTTAAATTTCATTTATGGATTATTAATTTTAAAAATAAAAGGATAATAAAGAAAAATTTTGTAGAAAAAACTTTTTATATATTATTAATAATAATATAAATATATTGTGATTTTCTTTTTTATAAGAAATGAGAAAATATTATACTTATTATAATATTTTTTGAAAGTATATGTTTCAATCTAGAACAAAAAATTATTTATTCTAATTAACTCATGAAATTAATACTTAGAAGGTAACACATCTCAAAATAAAATATGAGCTGTGAGCAAGCACAGAACCGACCGACTTGAAATAAATTAATTTCCAAACAACATTATATATATAAGTAACAAAAAAAAATATTTTTCAAACTTGAATTAAATTATATTATCTATCTTAGTTTTTATTTCTAGTTTAATTACTCAATTATTAATAACTATTATATTTTAAGTGAAATATTTTGGGACAATTAATATAAAATTAATATTTGTAAACTACTACTTCCGCTTTCCGGATATACATCAAAAGTTGATGAATTCGTGGTACTGATATGCATTAACTAAATAAACTAAATTTTATCCAAATCCGTTGAGCCGTTTAAGCTAAACACGTCTATACGGACAAACAATGGACTGACGAACGGACAGACATCATGCTAAAAATACTTTTTTCTGTTTACAAAATGCATGATTCGTGAAGATATGTAAAAAAATCTCCTCATGTGAAATTTGGTGTGAAACAATACCTCCCTTACTATCGCGTTGGTCGGTAAAAAATAACCTCCGACTTTTGTTTCTAGGTAAGCACAGCGCCCTTCACGTCAGTTGCCAAATGCGGTGAAGTTATTGTATTATACAATGGATTCTCTCAACCTTTATCTTGATTATCTTGATCGGAAACTGTTACTTTTTATTTTAAATAGCTTCGGAATTTTGATTGCGCAGGCTTGGTGGACCTCATTCGCATAGAACTAAAGAGAACTTCACCATGAGTTTGGGAGTCAATCGTGTTGACCAAACAGCGTTTTGATGGTCTTTGTCTTTAATATTTAATATTTGTATAATTAATAAATAACTAGCCGTTACCGGCATCATTGTTGCCATCGGCATAAAACTCCTCTTAGAATATAAAATTATTAACTTTATTCTTTAATTTTTTTATTTTTTTTTAAACTTAACAAAACAAAATTTTAAAAAAATGAAGTTAGTTACAAATTAATAATTCTGACAATTTGTAACTAACTTAATAATGTTACAGACATCACATACATACGACAGAAATTATATATTTTGATAAATAAGAAAATCAATAAATATTCAGCAAAAAAGGTCCAATTTTCTTTAATATTTTTTTTTTTTTTTGGGATGAATATCAGATGCAACTGTAAATAAATCTTCAGCTGACAGGCATTTGTTATAACGAGTAACAATAAATAAAAAGCTTTAAGCTATCTAGAAAGTTGGTAATCCAAAAAATAAATAATCCAAATACCAAAACATCTTGAATTGATTTTCTTATTCAATTAATTAAATGTGATTTGTAAAATTTTCTAATAATTTAAGATAATTTAATAAAACCAAACTAAAATAATTTCATTTTAAGAATTTTAGAAAAAAGTTTAGATGTTTTTTTTTAAATAAATTGAAACATAAAATTAAAATAGTAGTTTATGTGCGTATCACATTATTAATAATATACCATATTATATTAGTTGATTATGAAAGATCTTATCGTTTAAATTAAAAAAAAAAAAAAATTATGTTTTATTTAATTTTTTAATGAATTCAAATATCAAAAGACTTTATATTTTAAATGCATAGTTATATATATATTCCCCAACGTAAATGCCATTTTTTATATACCAAAATTTTCTTTAAATTAAATTACAAATTGGAAAATTTAAAAATCAAAAATAAGTTTATACAAACTAAATGAATATTATGAAAACTTTATTTATTTATTTATTTTTTTTTTTTTATTTTTATTTTAAACTTCTCTAATTTATTATAAAAAAAAAATGAAAAAATTTAATATCTATTTATTTAATCTATTTATTATTTATTATATTTACACTTACTATAGTATTTCTCTAGAATTTATTTTAATTGATAGAATTTAGTTTTTTAAAATAAAATATCTTATATAATAAAACGCGATAAGCGATTATATATATTTATATTATTTTACTTTCTTTTTCTAATATCTCTTCTTTGTTTTCTCTTTACTTTTTTCTTTTTTCTTTTGATCTATTATCGTAAACTCTAAGAGTTCGCTATAAAAGTATCAAACCTGAGTACATATAAAGTTAAGTTATATAAAAAAAAGTAATATCATTAACGGTCCTTATAAGACTCCCTCATACCAGGTAACTAGCAAATTATTCAAACTTATCTTTAAAGAAAAAAAAAATTATTTCTATAATAACAGGTAATTATTATTTTAAAGCGAATCACACACTAACTATTCAATTTTGAAAAAAGGGGGAACTAATCTAATTCCTCAATCACAACACGACATGGTGTCTTTATGCAGGTGGTGTTTGTTACTTTTGACCTCTGACCTCATTATCGAGGATTGCTATTTTAATGCGTGATAGAAATCGAGAAAACCTATGCAAATTCACGTTTATTGAGTTCATAATTGCTTATCAAGTTTCAAATCGTATGACCTCTACATGACACGACAAAATGAACTTTTTTCTACATATTAAAGATTAAATAAAAATTCAAAGAGTTGATTATAAGAATATTGTGCCTGTGATAACAAATGGAGGCACTTGATGTCAACGAGGATTTGACTCGGAAAAAAAACATTCTTATACAATTGATAAATGAGGAATCATGAATCTTCACCATTTATTATTCATTGCATAATGATGGATCCTGGTGGTACCATATTATATATATATATATAAAAATACACCTTAACAAATTGTTATCTGTACTTAAAAGATTAAATAATCGTGAAATGGATACACAGAGAAAAGAAAAATATACACAAAGCTAAGAGTTGAGAGAGAATATTTTCTAATAAATCCTACTACTAGCATATTAAGTTTATTTTTTACAATAGACGAGAAAAAAAATTCAAATTATTATTAATGAGTTTTAGAGATATTAACTTTTTAAAAAGGAAATTTTAATTCTATTCAATTTCATATCTCTGCAAAAAAATGACAAAGATATTTAATTAAAATATAGAATTACTTTATTAAATATTAATTATTTGATTAGAACAACAGGTATAATATTAATCAATCACATATTCAATAATATATACTAATTTATTTAATTTTTTTATTAATAAATATTTCCTTTGTACTCGTCGAAGTTACTTTATATTTATATATCTAATATTTTATACCATTAATTGTAATCAATAATGAAATTAAAATAAATAAATAAATAAATAATAATAATGTATTATATATTATATAAAATTTTGTGTTAATTTTATTGTAATTTTGTGTTGATAAAAGACTTTACATTATTCTATGTCATTATTAATACTATTCTATATTTTATAATATAAAATTATTTTTTTGTTTTTATGTAATTATATAAATGAAAATTTATATAGTCTAAAAAAATGTAAATTTTTATATTCTTTGGTATATGTGTGTTAAATTAGAATAAACGTGAATGTTATTAGCAAGTTTTTTTTAATTTCGTTGGTATATTTAAAAATTTGAATATGGTCCCATAAAGATAGATATATGTGATAATACATGCACATCTCCATCTTCATTTCAAATTTAATATGACTTTTTTACCGACCGACGATAGTAAGGGAGGTATTGTTTTCACACCAAATTTCACATGTGCACGAATGCATTTTCTTAACAGAAAAAAGAATTTTTAGCATGATGTCTGTCAGTCCGTCCGTCCGAATAGATGTGTACAGCCTGAACGGCTCAACGGATTTTGATGAAATTTGGTATATTTACTTAATGCATCAGTGGGATGAATTGATCAACTTTTGGTGCAAATCCGGAAACCGGAAGTGGTAGTATTAGCGATCGACGATAGGAAGGGAAGGGTTATTTTCGCACCAAATTTCACATAAGGAGATTTTTTATATATCACCACGAATCATGCACTTTGTATTGGTTTTATTCTCGAGAAAAATCATTTTTATTAGTTTTTTTCTTAATTTAAAATTATATGACGTCATCCAGCCATTCATGACGTCACAGCCTGGTCTTACATATATATTATAAATAAAATAAAATTAAAAATATTTATGTTATATCCATATCTGTTTTTTATTACATTAATAGATATATTAAAATTATTTGAAATTGTTTCTTTAGCTGGAAATTAATTTATTTCGGTTCGGACCTGGCCAGAGGTCAACTTATTATTATTTAAAATCAATCAAATTTAATTTTTTTAAAATCCTCTATAGTCTAAAATTTTTAAAAAATTTACCTAGATTAGAAATTACATATATGTGGAGAGATAATATCATAAAACTTTAAAAACTATTTAGATTCAATAATAATAATAATAATATAATAAGACAAATAATAAAATAAAATATTTGAACCAATATTTCTTTGTGTGAGGAGCCCTCTGCTACTAAATAAATATATCTAGAGAGTAAACAATAGAAAATAATATTTATCTCTTCATAATAAATAAGTTATAATATAAACAGCGATATATTCACAATATTATTTTAACTTTACTTACGATTTACGATAGTTAGGAGTAGAATTAATTATAATTATTGATCAAATGATAAATTATTTTTTCCGCCAAAATATTGATTAAAATAAATAATGTTTTTTTATTTGGCAACCATTTTCTTGCATCTGCACAAAACCAATAATACATAGTATACAATTTTAAAAAAGTATTATCTAAGGAAGAATTAGAAAAAAGGGAGGGGGAAATTAATCAAGGTTAGAATAGGGCATATTACTCATTTTTATTCCAAATTACGGAATTTCTGCAAAAGTAGGTTCAACCAGGTTCTTTATTTCTACAGTTCATTAGGTTTAAGTCTTTTTAGACTTTTGTCTTTCACATCACAGATCGATACTAACCTATCTTAATAAATTATAAAAATTAATTTACTGTTAAAACATGATGTCTAACACTATGTCGCTTTTGATAATTCTTGTTCGCAAAATTCACATTTCATTAATCCATCAATCCTTTATTCCTTACAATTCCTCCCTTTATCTTTTCAATTTGTTTTTTTTTTTAATTTATTTTTAATTTGAGGAATATTGACTACGAGCTCAAATTATTTAGCACCTATCAATTTTTATGTTAAATCTGGGTCTTTATTGGTCTGATATTCTAATTGTTTTCCCACATTATTAAACTTTCACTAATCTGACAGCAGTCATTCAAGATTAATGATCTGAAAAAAAAAAAATTAAAACAACAAATAATAATGTTAGAAATTTAAAATACTTTATGTACTTAAAAAAATAACAAGTTGTAATTATAAACATTGGATTTAATAGGAAAAGAAAGTCGTTTACAAATGATAACACAAAAAGGTTAAAAAGATTATAATATAATATTTAGGTTCTAATACATATATATTATATGCAAATTCAAATTGTAAATACAGGAAGGATATGAAAATTCAAATAAAATATAATTATGTAAAAGAATTAAAATACTTGGATTTGTTATTTGCATTAAGTTTTTGATCAATAAATTTATAATGTTATTAATATATATATATATGTATTTTGTATTATATTTAAACTCATTGATATAATTATAAAATATTTTATTTATTTATTTGACAGTGCTGATTAAATGACCAACTCTAAAGTGTATTTATCCTTTCAATATAATAAATAATCAATCATCATTAATATTTTTACATTTCATATTTTGTTAATAATATTGAACAATTTAAATAATATCAACTGAAATGAAAAGAAAAATTTAAATTGATTTTCTCATTTCAACACAAAATATGTAGAAAAAATGTAGAAATAAAAATATTTTATAAATTTTTTTTATACATATAATATATTTTCTTATTCATGATAAAATTTAAAATTTACATGTTTATTAAAATGATTGAGGAGATACTTGAGAATTCAATATTGACAAGCAATACTCTATATGCCCACCATTTATCTAATGTTATCCGTGAGTTTATGATAGCATGATTGATTATCTCTTCACTTTGAAATACAAAAAAAAAAAAAAAAAAATCATATGAAAAAAATGTTTGTATCGAAAATTATGTTTCCAATCGGCATGATGTTTATAAATGAGAAAGGATTTTCAAAAACAATTAGAAAATTGAATTTTTATAAAATCTATTCGGTATTTTTATTTTTATGTTCACTCTTTGTAATATTTTAGATAATTATATGGCTTATATACGATATCGAATAATATATTTTTTTTTATTCTTTTTCCTAATGCCTTTTTATTACAGGGTAAATGTGGATCATGTCTTCGATCAGTAAATAAGTATATATATATATATACTCTAATAATAACTTTTTATGAATTAGACAAATTTATTCACATTAATCTTATACTACAATTGGCTATATTAACATTTATTATCATATCTCCAAATTATTGATCAAGTTAAATTTCTATTAAATTAAATTTAATTTGTACCGTTAAAAAAAATGTATTATGAATATACGGACAGCCAGCAGGATATGTGAACGTTTACAAATGAAACTCTCTAAATTCTTTTTCAGTCAATGTCTCGACGTTTCGGTCCCGTGTTAGTACGTACTTCAAATAACAAAATCAAAGTTCAGAAAATGTTGTTGATATTGAACCAAAACGACGACACATTGATTTAAAAAGAATTTTTAGGGTTTCATTTGTTTTCTTGCTGGCTACTTGATCACTTATAATTAATTATTGATTTATAGCTATTAATTTATTATTAATTAAAATATAGTACGATTTATAGAAATCTTATCTATCATCTAACATTAAATTACATCCAATTCATATTTATTGATATTATTTATTTATTTTGGATTTAAATCATTTAATTAAATATGTATAGTAGAACTTTGATTATACTAACTAATATTGGAGAGGGTGTTTGAAAAACATGGATAATTGACTCATTGTTTACATGAATTTATATGATTTGTTTCATTCTGGTTGAATGATATCCCGAATAATCGAGGTTTTACTGTATCTAATATTATATTTCCCTTTTATTAATCTTTTATATACGATATATTCAATTTTATATTTATTTATTTATTTATTTGTGAATTGAATGCCAGGAGTTATGTAATTAAAAAAAAACAAACGATTATTGATTAATATTCTATTAAGATTTTAAATTAGTATCTTCTTTACATTAAAATATTCTTTGATATAAAATTAATTCATTTTTATTTTTTGGACTCATATATCAATGTATTTATAAAGTAAAATAAAATAATTTTAATTAAAAAAAAATGTTTTTATTATAGAATCTTTCTTTAAAATGAATTGAGATATATTAATAATTTATCACAAAATTCAAAATCAATTTTATTATTTTAATATATATATAAGTATATATAAATTTTATAAAAAATTTAAATTTTCAAATTTCAATAAAATTATAAGTTTGAAAGGTATCTGGATCTAAAAAAAATGTCATTTTAGATTATAGCCTAAGTGTGTCTGTGTAAATACTATAAATATTTCAAAAGTAAAATCAAAGCATAATAAATAATTAAGTATTCAAAGTGATTGGAAAGTTTACATACTATAGTATAAATAAATTAAAATATATTTTAAATTAGAACACAAAAAGAAATGAATGTTTTATGTAATATACTGATTGAAACAAAATGGATGAAAACCTTTTACTACTCTTAACCAAATACTATGTACCAATCGGGGGTATAGGGGGCGGAGCCCCCGTCTAGGTGTGGAGAGCGCCGAAGGCGCTTGGAGCAGCTAGTATTTATATATAAATTTTATAAAAAATTTAAATTTTCAAATTTCAATAAAATTATAAGTTTGAAAGGTATCTGGATCTAAAAAAATGTCATTTTAGATTATGGCCTAAGTGTCTGTGAAAATACTATAAATATTTCAAAAGTAAAATGAAAGCATAATAAATAATTAAGTATTCAAAGTGATTGGAAAGTTTACATACTATAGTATAAATATCAGATAAATTATAATGAATTAAAATTTTATAGATTTTTTTTTTCTAAACCCTGATAAAATTTATACTTCAATTTCAATCTTGTATAGTACATAATAAATATTATATCATTAATAATTTCTATTGTTAAACAAATAAATAAATAAATCATTTATTATTATTATTAATTCATTAATAATGTGAAGATAGAATTTTGATCTGATTTTCACATCATGGAAATATATAAATAAATCCACATTATAACGTTCATTGCACATGAATAGTGATTATGTAGGGTTTATTTTTTCCCAGATTGGATAAAAAATAAATTATCCTCTGAAATTACATCATAAGTACCTACTTTAGCAAGGTATATATCGTTTTTAAAAAAAAATTCGTAACATATGGTGTTAGATAGTTCATCGGTTTTAAATAAAAGTATCCTTCCGTAATTAAGTAATATCCTAATAACATATGATCAAAGAGAGTATTAATTTCATCAATATAGATAGATGCGTATTAAATCCAATGATTCAGTCATCGAACTTAACTAAGCTTAGAAGGAATTTGGAAAGGGAAACCAAATCGAGAAAATACAAGAGTTTGCAGATTTTTTCTTATATTGAAAGCTTAAGTTCTTTATTTGTTATTTTATAACTTAAACTTTAAAAGGGTGGAATAGCTTCAGGTTTTATTAACAAAACAAAATTCCTTAAGAAAAGAAGAAAAAAGTAATCCATACATTAAATCATTGATTATATTTATGTGTATCTAACTACACTAAAGGAAGTCTTAACATTTTGTATAAGGTCTCTGATGTTAAGCTTATGTAGTTGACCTTTTGGTAGATGGACCCCTGGGAATACACACACTCTTGTCACTCGGCCTTTATAATTCAAGTCGTTTGGAGTTTCCAATTGGCAACATCACACAAATATTTACAGGTATTCCATCGAGTACAATTTCATATATTTATTATTTTATTAATATAATTATTTAATATATCGACAAGTTTAGAATCATTCATTTAAATTTAAATTAATTTATTTAGTAAATCTATTATTATTATTATTAATAATAATAATCAAATCTCAAACTCCCAAACAATTTAGTATTTTTTTATCTTGATATTTTTATACGATTTGAAGATACGTATTATATTATAGAAATGATGAATATTTTAATGAGCTCCTTTCTAGTGCTTTATAAAAGCGGATTACTTTTATCGTAGCCAACTTATTTAGATTAAATACGTAGGCTATACAGAAGGTATTCTGTCGCACTTTTTATATTTAGAATACTTCACCTGCTTACCTCTTTAGTAACCAAATATCACCAAAATTATATAAGGATTTATCGAAGGTTATTGTATATATATAATAATTTTTTATTTTTAATAATAATAAAAAAACTCATCTCATTAGAAGATTTTCAAAGTAACATTTGAGTTTGTTTTTATTTTTAATTAGGTTATTAAAATGATCCTCCAAAACGATTTCATAAAATGAAGTCTATATAATTGGCTAAATAAGTCAAATATTATCATTGAGTTAAATATTTATAATAAGAAAATAATAATAATAATTGATTTAATCGTCGTCCCATGATAAATTTTCATTTAAAGGCTTCGTGGGGAGAATTTTTCTTCCGTTGGATTCCAATTACCTCAGTATTCATCGATAATAGAATTTATTTTCGTTCGATGAAAGAACGTTGCTCAAAAAAAAAAACGAAAAAAAAACTTTTCAAGAAGTACAAATCTCTGCACTCCAAGCTCCATTTACTCTTTCGTTAAATTTCTTTAGAAGAAAATTCATTTAAATTTTATTAAAACTTTTTTGGTTCGATTTAATAAAATTGTTGTTTTTATAAATTATTTATTAATAATATTATATTTTTTTAATATGTAATTATTCAAATACTCTATGGAGATTAAATTGATATAAAAACTACTAAATGAAACAATAATTTTATCAAAATTTTATAATTAACGTACAATTTTGTAGTTTTCATAATTTCGTACATAGAAAATTGGTAATATTATTGCATCTTCTAAGAATTTATATCAAAAGGTACAAATAGTTTGTTTTATTTTTATCTTTCATTTAATCCATTCAAATAAATACATTATAATTATTATTATAACGTTTATTATGGTTCAGTTGACCGGTTTTAATAGATTACTTACAAAAAAAATTAACTATTTTATTTTTCTATTCATGAACCTAAGAATGAAAAAAGTCTATCAATCTTTTGTCATTTTAGTATTTTTTTATTGTTCTTATAGCCAGCCAGCCAGCTCTTTCCATTATGTTTATCCAATTCATTTGATCATATAATTGGAGATCTTCCTCATCCTCTGTATTTGCCTAATGTCCTCCGCTCAGTGATAATTTTAGATCATCTATTATTGTTTAATCTCGCCTCGTCGTTTCTATTTTCTTTGATAATTTGTCCGGGATTGGCCATGTTTGTGTTCCCAGTAATTGGAATTCCACATTTTTGAAAAGTTTATTTATTCCAAGACCTATTCGTTTATTCAAGGTATATTGTATCTCTCTATTTTACATGTGCTAGTAATATTAATATTGTATATTATTGTTTCCTTCCCAATTGATGTGAATATATTTTTTTTCTATTCATTTATAATCCTATTCGTTTACTTATTTGGTTTAATTTATTTAAAAGTTATATCATCACCAACCCAATTTATTATTTCACTTAAAATAGATAAAAAATTAATTATTATAATATAATGACAAAATATATTACTTGTTTAACTTTGCTCTATAATTAATATCTTTAATTATTCATATTAATTAATAATACTTATTAATAGGGGAGATTGTGTCTAGTTCGTACACCGCTTTCTATTTCCTCCCTCATGGATGTAGAATGCTGTGAAAGGGGAAGGTATTTAAAGGAAGGGTTAGGATTGTTGTGATAAATCTAATTGAGGTCCTGTTGATGACAGTTTTGAAAAGAGTGGTCACATGCATATATCATAATCTTGAGTTTTTGATGTTAGGGTTTGTTAATTCATTTGGATTGGAAAATTCTTGTGGGTTCTGTTGCCAAAGCTCTGCATTTATAAATTACGATTAATGGATAGAACTCCTTAAAAAAATACTCCAACGCATTACAATTTGATCCAGGAAAATCGTTGGACATTCCAATGATTGTGAGCACACAGTTTAATTTTAACCTATAAATACGAGGGTCATTCAATATATAAGTAAAGAGACAAATGCTATAATATTAAAACTATTCAATGAATGTATAGAATCTTTTCAGGGGTGTTACAAGTGGATCAATCGGTTTAAAAGTGTAAGTGATGAACCCCGATGTGGATGTCCAGTGGAAGATCAGCGGACTATCAATATTAGCAATACTACTCTGAGATGTTAGAAGACAGGGTTAGACCAACTATCTGGAGCAAACGCCTTGGACACTTGTAAAAAGGAGACATTATTCAGCAGGATAACGCCCGTTCTCATAAAACTTAGCTGACACGTGAAAAGCTTAGACAATTGAGTTGGGAGGTCTTACCTTATCCTGCCTACAGTCCCGACCTCGCCTAATCTGATCTTTACCTGTTTGGACCCTCAAAGACGCCCTACGTGGAAAAAGATTTGTTAAGGAAGCGGTGCATAAGTGGCTTCGGAGTAAATCGAAAGAATTCTTCACCAAGGGAATTAGGAAGTTGCACGAAAGGTGGAACATGTGTATCGCTGTGGGAGGGGGGGGGGAGTTTGTTGAAGAATAGCCAGAATTTTATAAGAACGAATAAACTGTTTTTGAGCTATAGCTCTTTCCTTATTGAATGACTTTCCTACAGTTTGCATTATAAAAAAATTCGTATTCTCATTTTCAAATTCTCCAAGAACTATTTTTTTCAAATAAAAGTTAATATTTAGAATGTTAAATTCATTTAGAATAATTGAATTTCATATAAGATTTTGGAGTTTGTATTTTTTTCATTTTCTCCGATTTATAAAATATCGTATAAAAAATAATATTTTAATATTTAACTAAAGGAAAAAAATAGTTAAACTTTAATAAACTTGAGAGATAATTCGTAGATAAAACAAAGGTAATATTCCAACATTGCTACATTTATATTATCATAAAATTGTTGGTTACTAGAGCTCTCTATAAACAGGAGAACTTCTCTAAGAAAATACTAAAGATACCTAAAAACCTCATCATCATCAATTTAACTATATATTTTTTAAATTACATTTTTTATAGATTTCTTTTTATTACTTTTTTGAAAATAAATTTTGATATAAATTATCTTTATTGTTTTCTTCCTTTATCACTTATTTAATTAAGTAACCAAGAAAGTTACAGAACAAAAATAAAATGACCAAAATTATGATTGAATTGATCTTAAACTTTCAAATGCATGGATTAGAAATTTGCAATCTTATAAATAAATATTTTAATTAATTTTGATTAGCAGGATAATGCCTTCTCCAGAAATAAGTAGTCTATATCCCTAAATATTTTATTAATATAAATATTAGAAATAAACACTTTTTAATAAAAATACTATCAATGGAATGATACACTTTCCCTGGACTTTAAATGCAGGCGTATAATATCCCTCAGCTTAGATAAAGTAGTGAGAGATACTTAACCACCGTTATACAGCAATTCAGAATCCTCGTTTTCCAACATAAGAACTTGACAATAATCACAATCAACATCGATAAATCTAATATACCCTAATTTGCCAGATTCATTGTGCACATTTATCTTACCACAGTTCCAAGGGGGCATCTTTTACTATGAATAGGCCTGAGATATAATATTGAATGGATATAAGTCCGGCACTACCCTGCTGAATAATATCATAACAATAGGGTGTCCATGAGGATTTCCACACGTTATTAAAAAAAATGAATTTCAGTGACGAACCCAAATTCACAATTGGCTAAATTTGAAGATGAAGAAATGCAACTCTAATATACAAAAATAGAATATAGGTAGGGTACAAAGTTTGCCTATCAAGTCTTGCTAAGACCAATAAACTAAAAAAATATGGTAAATTCTGCCTCTCAAATTAAAATATTATATATTTAATCTTATAATCAATCTTTTATATATTAATAGAAGAAACTATTTTTTTTTATTTATAAAATGTAAAATAAATAATTTTTCAGTAAATTATATTTCGAAATTCAGGTATTTAAAAAACCTTGTTATCATAAAATAAATTTGTTACAATTTCCGATAAAAGAAAACATTTTCTTTCCATAGAAAAAAAACTGTCGTTCAACCCACGATAAATAATACAATACAATGCAACTCAGAAAAAAATAAAGAAAAACATTCTATATACCATTCATAAGGAAATATACGTTATATTTACTAAATACTTACGGAGGGGAGCAAACGAGAGATATTAAAGCTTTTGCATCTAATATTCACCTTCATTAGTCTTTTTTTGTTCTTATTGTTGGGGTTGATGATGTTTTTATCTGTCATTTATAAAAAAAACAATCCGATTTTCAAAAGAGTTAAAATATATTCTTTATGAGTGTTTTTTTTATTGAAAAATCATTAAAAGAATATACATAATCTCCCCTCGCATAGTTCTTTGTCTTTTTCTCTCATTTTGTTTTTTATATTTTTTTTTTTTTTTACTTTAACTTTAATAAATGACCGCCTCTAAGCCCAATTTCATTTTAATGGCACCATAAAACTAAATATTGTTTAAATGCACGATTTTTTCTTGAATATACATAATTGTTTTGTGACATAGCAGTGGATTTAAATGAAAAATAAAAATTAATAATTTAAAGGGAGATGAAATAATGAGATATTTCTGTGAGATGTTATAAGAAATATATATATTTTTATCAATCCATATTTTTAAAAAGATTAAATGTCAAGAGTTTTTGAGTGAGCATGGTTAAGAATGATTTTTATGGTTATTATTGTTTTGTTATAATTTAAGAAAAAACATTAAGATAGAATTTACTGCAAGAAATTCTATATATGAATTTATAAAATAAGATTTAAGTTTCAAATATTATAATTATATCTTTTTTTTTGTAATTATTAAATTACATTAATTTTTTAATTAGAACCAACTATAATCTAAATTTCTAAGTAATATTCAAATATATAAAGCAATCATATAAGCCAATGTGTTATATTGATACAAAATATAAGTTATAATGAAGAAGAATCGTTTAGAAAGTTTGAAACCTAGAAGGTAGAATCTCGGTAGCTCAATTTAAAGGGAGGAATGTGGTTGTTGCAGAATTTTTGAGTACAATGCTCCAATATAGAGATAGATATATAATAGTGGGGAAACTTAAATAGCTGATTTAGAGGGTTAATAAAACAGAATTAGACAAGATATAGACAAGGGACTTAAGATATCCCCATAAGAAAAATCACAAGGGGCCAAATCCGGTGAACTTGGTAGCCTCTCAAAGATCTTCTTAGTCTTCCAGGAAACTTAACTTGCTGATATAGAGAATTAGTAAAACAGAATTTAGTAAAGAAGAAGAAACAGAAAGATGATGAAGTGTTTCCTCAAAATCCCCATCTCAGGTAACGCCGTATGAGCTGCAGTCCGATCCTGATGGAACCAGATATCGTCTAAATCTCATTCTTTTGAACAGAGCAAAATCTAAGAAGGGGTCTTATTATGAGTGATATCCAAAGTTCCGAAGGGTAAGTAAATATCTAAATTTTCTCAGCTTGCTACATAAGTTTAATAATTTTACAAAATCCATTATTGCAGGTGTAAAAATTTTATGAAGTTTTCTTTAAAGTGAGTGATAGAAAAGTTTGATAGAATTGCATTTTTAAAATTTCTCTGAAATATATATATATATATTATATGTATATATATATGTAGGGAATTTCGTTGTCTAGGGGTTGTTTAGCAAAAAATATCTGTTTTGTTTAAATGGTTGCAAAAATATCGTTTTATTGAATAAAGATGAACAAGATAAAAAACAGTGTAAAAATAAATGAAAATGTAACTTCTTCGTTTCTTGAATACTTCTGGCGATGTACAAAGGACTGTAAAGTGTCGACTGTAAAACTAACTCGAATTGTGCTGGTGTCCTTTTTAAAAGGAAGTCCAAACAGCTGGAACTCGGTTGCTATTGGTCGGTGGCGTGGAGTGGGAGAATGGCGGCGACGGTGATGGTAGCGCATGGTGGGGAGGCGGCGACGGCGTCTGGGGCGCTCGCTGCTTGGAGCGGCGTTGAGAGGAAGCACCAACTCCGATGATATTGTGGTTGAGAATGGCTGACTTTGAGGCAGCAAGATGCGCCAGGCTTTTGATGAGTCGGACGGTGATGAGCCAAAAGGCTCCATTCCCACATTCGGCCGTCCTGCGATGTATTCGGCCTCGAATACGTTAATCTTCTTTTCCTTATCTCTCCACTTCGCCTTCGTTTTTCGATATTTATCGATTTTTTTCTTCACGTAAAATAGTATATCTTGTGATTTGGATAAATCATTTATGCCTGTTTCTAAATTTAAATCCACATTAAAATCTTCATTTTCTTTATTTAAAACACTATCTTCAGTTTCAACTTTACTTGCAGTTTGTGTTTTATCATTATCGTTAGAACTTTCTTCTTTAATTTCGTCTAATTTTAAAAGGACATTTGCTAAATTTAATTTTGCTTCTTTATTTTCTTCATTTGCTTGTTTTTCATAAATCACTTTTGCCAATTTTAAAACTTTCCAGGCGAATTTTAAATTAGTAACGTCATCTTCTTCACTGTCTTTCTCACCATCTTCACTTTCAGGCATTGTTTCATCAAGATAAAACATTTTATCATTGGGATCAATCTCTTCTTCACGAATTGTTTTATTTCGATCTTCTGAAGTGCTTTCATCCTTATCAACTTCCATTGATTCATCGTCATTAACTTTATCCTCTTCATTAACTTCACTTTCGGTCTTTTTTTCATTATCAGTCGTTAGAGATTCTTTATCTTCATTCTTTTCTTCTTTGACTTGCTCTTTATCAGTCTCTCCTTTTTTATTAGATTCTTTCTTTTCAGTCTCTTCTTTTTTATCAGATTGTTTCTTATCAGTCTCTTCTATTTTCTCCGATTCTTTCTTTTCAGTTTCTTCTTCTTTTTCAATTACTTCTTTCTTTTCTGGTTCTTCTTCTTTTCCTACCTCCATCTTTTCATTTTCACTCTCTTCTTTCTTCTTCTCTTCAGAAGAGGGCTCTTTTTCTTCTTTAACTTCTGGTTTGGTTTCTTCTGCCTTTTTCACATCTTTTTCCTCTTTAGTTGTTTCTTTTTCTTTTGGTGTTTCATCTTTTTTTTCTATGGATTCATTTACTTTAGCTTCTTTCGTATCAATTTTCTCTGTTTTCTTTTTAGTTTGGGATTCTGTTATATTGTTTAAAGTGAGTTTTTCACTATCCTCTTCCTGTATCTTGTTTATGTATAGAGAAAGATTCGTCTCTGTTGAACTTTTTATCTCGGTGTTCATTATCTCTGTTTCTTCGGTTATCTTCTTTAAAGTTATTCCTTGGGGACTTAATGTTGTTTCAGCTTGTACTAGGAGATCACTACCGATGATGACTGGTTCATTTATTACTTCTGACGGGACAACATGAATTGGAACATCATAGCTGGATGAGTCAATTATGATTGGTGTCTGGAAGTATCCTAATGGTTGAATTTTAACTTTTCCTAGTCCGGTGAACACTTTTTTGGACTCTGTGAGGTCGGGATGGTTTATTTCATGCCATGCCGATTCGCTGACTAATGTTGCACAGGCTCCGGTGTCGATTAATGCTTTCATATGGTACCCGTTAAGCTGGATGTTTTTATGGTAATTTGTTTCACCATGATATGACACAATGTTGATATTTCTGTTTATGGACTTTTTCGGGCATTGAGGTGACTTGTGCCCAAATTCGTTGCAACTGAAGCACTTAGTCCCTTTGTCTTTGAATGGACATGTATTTGTCGAGTGTTGTGGGTCCCCACAATTGAAACATCGTGTTTTTATGACTGGCTTTGTTGATCTGATCTGGTTGGGTTTTTGTTCTTCCTGTCTTCTGGCGGGTGTAACCAATTCTTGAGGTTTTGTTTTTCTCATTCGAGCGCATATTTTAATTTTGCGCTTGAAAACCTCTAAACTAGATGCATCATGCAAGAACATTTTCTGGTTTGGATCAGGTATTCCATTTATGACGTAATCCATCAAGACCTGATCGCTTGCATTTACTTGATTTGCCAATTCTTTCATTCGTAGATAATAAGCAAAGGCGTCTTCATTTTTCTCTATCATGGAGTTTCCGAGTTGTCTGAAAATGTCCGCTGCGTTAACTTTTTCAGAAAATTCTTTTAGCAGAATACTTTTGAGCTTCTTCCAGGAGTTTATATTTTGTTCACTGTCCACCAAAGTTTTTGCTAAGCCTTGAATTGATCGTTTGGCAAGTATCAGCACGTGTCTGTCGTCCAAATCGTAGAGTGAAGCGGCTTCGTCGATTTCAGTGACCCATTTATTGATTGGATACTTGGTTGATCCATCGTATTTCTTAATTGTTGATTCGATGTCTTGTATTTGGACGTGTCTTCTGTAGTTGTTATGACTCGGTATAGGTTGTTCGGTTCGTGTGCTTCGAGCCGGAGAATGAACTATTTCCAGTTCTTCTTCTTCTTCTTCTTCTTCATCATCATCTTCTTCTTCATCATCATCATCATCTTCGTCCAGTGTACATAACCAAGATAGAATTTTACCTCTAATTAGTTCGTCGCTGTCTTGCTCAGGAAGATTGAGTATATTAGATGTTTGATGTAGTTGCTTACTGGATAGTTTTTCCGTTAATTCTTCATATTTTTTCTCATATTCTTCAGAACCTTCAACAAAGTTGAACCCTTCAAAGTTGAGTAGGGTTTTTCTATTGAGGTGGCATGTTGCGTCACCGGTTATTATTGTTTTTAGTCCTTTCAATTCATATGGTTTGGCTTCAATGATGTTTTTTGCGATTTTTGTAAAATCAACCAATTTCACCATCTTGAATATATTTTTATTTCTTTAAACTTTACTGTATTAAATCTTGTATTTTCTTTCTTGCTGATTATTCACAAAAAAAGAATCTTGAAAGTGAATAAGTTTTCAATCTTAAATCTTGTATCGTTTCCTTGACAATTATTCACAAAAATCTTGACAGTAAATAAATCTTCAATCTTGAATCTTGTATCTTTTTCTTAAGAATTATTCACAAAAATCTTGAAAGTGAATAAGACTTGAATCTTGAATCTTGTATCTTTTCTTGAAGATTATTCACATAAAATCTTGAGAGTGAATAAGTCTAGGAATCTTCTTTTGCCCGAACGATAAACGAGTTGTTTTCAATCACGGACTGAGCCTCCAATTTGTAGGGAATTTCGTTGTCTAGGGGTTGTTTAGCAAAAAATATCTGTTTTGTTTAAATGGTTGCAAAAATATCGTTTTATTGAATAAAGATGAACAAGATAAAAAACAGTGTAAAAATAAATGAAAATGTAACTTCTTCGTTTCTTGAATACTTCTGGCGATGTACAAAGGACTGTAAAGTGTCGACTGTAAAACTAACTCGAATTGTGCTGGTGTCCTTTTTAAAAGGAAGTCCAAACAGCTGGAACTCGGTTGCTATTGGTCGGTGGCGTGGAGTGGGAGAATGGCGGCGACGGTGATGGTAGCGCATGGTGGGGAGGCGGCGACGGCGTCTGGGGCGCTCGCTGCTTGGAGCGGCGTTGAGAGGAAGCACCAACTCCGATGATATTGTGGTTGAGAATGGCTGACTTTGAGGCAGCAAGATGCGCCAGGCTTTTGATGAGTCGGACGGTGATGAGCCAAAAGGCTCCATTCCCACATATATATATATAAATTTCATATTTACATAAGTAAATATATATATATGAACGATTCATTCATCTCAATACCTTTTCATTACGAGGCTTTTAATAGAAAATTTACATTTTAATTTTCTATAAAATTAAATTTAAAATACATTTAAATTCAAATACATACGTATACTTCAATGTATAATTTCATAATAGTATCATATTTTCAATATTGTAATTCATGCTCCTTTTTTATTTTTTTAGATTTTTTTTTAGGTGAGTTCATATATCACTTTCAAATAATACAATTAGAATAATATAATAAATAAATTTATCTTGAGTTAAGTGGGTGATCGGATCAATTGTCATGATTTTCAACTGTTTAGATTGATATACAAACTGACACCCATCATCCTGTCTCTTCATTTAGCATTCAAACTATTCCTATCCGATTCGGGGTCATTTCATTACATTTAGTAGTTTCAAATTGTGTTGAGGTTTCGTTCTTGGTTGATAACTGTGCTTCCCATCTCTCCTTTTCCACTTGCATTCCATCCACCAAAACATCAACTCTTCTATTATCTGGTGATTAATTACATCGAATCATGAAACTTTCTAATAATGATATTCCTGTTCAAAGTTTTAGTCTTGAATCTATCTATCTTTCAAAGAGAAAGAAAAAACTAATAGCATGAAATTAAACATGTATTTATATGTAAATATACTTAGTTAAAATCAAAATTTAATATAGATATTAAAAAAATAAAAATTCAATCGATTTTTGGTTAATGAGTAAAAACTAGTTATAACAGTAAAGCTTAAAAAAACAATTAGCAACTTTAACAAAAAAAAAAAAAAAATTATGTAAAATAGATAAAATAATGTAGCTATTTTTATAGTTAAATGTAATATTTTATCATTATTATTATTAATTGTAAAGGTAAATAATTATAATAGATATTATAGGATAGGGTAAATATGTGTTATATTATACTGATCGTTTGAAATATCCAAATGTCTAAATAAAACTTAATTTTAATAAATCAACCAAGAAAAATATTTAAATATTTAAAAAAATATTCATTAAAATTCAAATCTTTCATATAATTTTTGTTTAATTAATTCAATATTTATTTATTATTAAAAATTATTATTATTTTAATAAATGTATATTAAATATTAAATTAATATATAAAATTTAATGTATAAAAGTAGAAATTGAAAATTACATTTTTCTTTTTTTCCCTCTTCTATTTATTTTATTTTATTTAAAATGAAAAAAAATTCATTTTATTTTTATTTCATTTAAATACCAATTAATCTATTCAAATAATAATAACTAATAAAAAATTATAAAGCATATATATTTCTATAGTATATGGTAAGGGTTCTATACAAAATGGCTCTTGGGAATGTAACATTGACAATGCATTACCTGTATTTATAAATATATTCATATATATGTCTGCAAGCATACATAATCATTTTATCTCGTACATGCTCACACAATGAGAATAAGTGTAATAGAAATTGGCATAACTCTTATAAACAATCAACCTTTAGACTTAAAATTCTATTTCACAAACTTTGGTCTGTCTTAATTGCCATACGTGACCCCTTGGTAAGGATTCTATACAAAATGGCTCTTGGGAATGTAACATTGACAATGCATTACCTGTATTGAAATAATTCGAAATTCACATATATATAACCATAATAATAAATAATAAAATTACACTTGACCTTTTTGGTTTATTATATAGTTGTAGTCAGGAGTAGAGAGTTATATAGTTGTAGACAGTATTAGAGAGGTAGACAGATAAATAGATAGATAGTTAGTGATTCCTCGATACTCATTTTTAGGTCATTTAAGGATTGTACTTGTATTTAGTTCACAAATAAATATATTTTTCTTTCTTTGATCAAATATTGCCTTTTATTCAACCTTTTAATTATCCTCCATCCCAGCGAGTAAGGTAAAGACATAATTGGCAAAGGAGGTTATCATAACTATATAAATAATAAAAATAATAATAAATACGTATATATATATATTAAATTTTAATAATGGAATTTGTTTGAAAATTGACAAGAGAGAAAGATTCGACATAATAATGTTTAAGAGAGAAGATGAAAAACGAATTAATTAAAATTATATTCCATTCAATTAAATTGTAATATGAATGAAATTTATTGAAATATCTTTATTCATAAATTAAGTATTGATTAAAACTAAAAATAGGATATTATTATTATATTCAGTCTGTTCATATCTAATTAAATTCTAATCAATTGTATGCATACTGTCAAAATTTAATTGATTAACTAAGGTTGTCTTAGTCAATTGGTTAGCCATGTATCTCATTCAAGAAATGTATATATACATATATATTTATAAATAATAAAGATTAGTGAAACATTATTATTACAATCTGTTATATTTCATATTAATTTCATCAATATCATTGTGTTCTATTTCATTAACTGAATATTGATATTCCCGTAGATTTTACTAAAATTATAAGGGTGATTTTTATAATAGTGGGATGGAGTGAAAGATATATTTACAAAAAATGTCTCACAAATGTTTCGCAATTTTTTCGGCACCCAATAAGTGACTTTCTTGTGCTAACAAAAATGAAAATTTTATTTAAAATGTTAATAAATTTAGATATAAGAATATCTGTTCTAATTATAAAAATAAATGGAATAATAGGTTAGCTTTCATATTATATTTAGCAACCAAAATAACAATAAATAGTTACACTATAAAAACTGAGATGTCATACTTCGATAATGAATTATGCTTTGTGCCATTTTTTACCAACCGACGATAGTAAGGGAGGTATTGTTTTCACACCAAATTTCACATGTGGAGATTTTTACATGTCTCCACGAATCATGCATTTTGTTAACAAAAAAAAATATTTTTAACATGATGTCTGTCCGTCCGTCCCTCCGTCCGTATAGATGTGTACAGCTTGAATGGCTCAACGGATTTTGATAAAAATTGGTATATTTACTTAATGCATCAGTATGATGAATTGATCAACTTTTGGTGTATATCCGGAAACTGGAAGTGGTAGTATTAGCGATCGACGGTAGGAAGGGAAGGTTTATTTTCACACCAAATTTTTTTCACATGAAGAGATTTTTTAGCTATCACCACGAATCATGCACTTTGTATTGGTTTTATCTTCGAGGAAAATCATCTTTATTAGTTTTTTCTTAATTTAAAATTATATGACGTCATCCAGCCATTCATGACGTCACAGCCAGCGCCTCATATATTACATTATAAATAAAATAAAATTAAAAATAATTATTTTATATCCATATCTGTTTTTATTGCATTAATAGATACATTTAAATGATTTGAAATTATTTCTGTAGCTGGAAATTAATTTATTTCAAACCCTCAGTCGGTTCTGTGCCTGGCCACAGGTCAACTTATTTCTAGAAGTTATATAGAATAATAATATTACTCTTTTAATTTAAAAAAAAAACTTCTCTCTACTTTTGCTGCTAAAAATTAACCTTTTCGAATTTATGGCACTAACCATATTTTTAGATTCATAGAGATCATATAATTTCACATGATACACACTTTTTGGGATCCATAAATCATTATTAGTTATTTAGATAATTTAATTATATTCTTAAAATTATAATCACATCTCTCTAATTATAATAATAGAATGAAAATTATCATCATTTGTTTAATTATAAAATACTTTTGATACTTATTTTGCAACAAGCTTTTAGATTTAACCAGCACATGACTTTTTTCAACCCTTTTAATCCATATAGGATATTTCATTGGGTCACCACCGTAAGCCGCTTTTATTGTATTCAGTAGGTAGGAGGTTCGTTATAAATTGAATAATAATTATTTTAATCTGGCCTACAAGTAAGAAAATAAAAATATTAGTTCTAAAGTCAAGATGATAATGAAAATAAAGTTTTTCAAAGGATAATTTTAACGGAAATTATTTCACACAGTAAAGGGACATTAAATATAGTTATAGGCTCAAATTTTGATAAATATAAATATATCTACCTATATATTAAATAAAGAAAAATGAAATTCGAATATTTTATTATTTTCAAAAAGTGAATTATTCAATTTAATTAGAGATTTATTATCTCCTCCTATTCCTACCCCCCCCCCCCGAAATTTATTCGTTTATTTTTTTTCTACAATTACACATATTAAATATATCAACATGTAGAAATTGAGGTCAACCCCATAAAATTAATCATCAAGGTAAGTTTTATGTTGTTGAAATCGGGTAAAAACAATTTTCATATATGAAACATATATGAAAGTGTTCTAATAAATGAAAGAGTATTTAAAAGCTTTTTATTTTTAATAAAAATGTATTTAATCAATTATTGTATTTTGATTTTTTTTAAAGGGGTTTTATGTAAATAAAGACTTAATAATAATAATAATAATAAATACTTATAAATAATAATTTAGTAATATAAATATTTATAGATTTTAAAAATATACATTTTTATTTCAATAAGCCCTACGGCTCATTCCGGATGGTTTGCCAATTGAGAAAATTTAATTTAAACAAATACGTTCTTTTTGTATGATTAATAATAAATATATGTATTTGAAAATATAGAATGATATTTATTGTTATTTTATCGTAGTGAATATAATTTGATGAATTTAAGGTATTCTCAAATAATAATCGCGAAAACGAATATTTAATATTATTTATTATTCATTTTTATTTCCGATTTTAGCTCAGTTTCTCAGCAAATTGCTGGAACCACATTGGGCTTAAAGAATCTCCTTGAAATATCCCATTTTTATTGAAATTTCTCCGATATCATGGCCATTTATTTTTAAATTAATCCTCCAACCATTCATCTATATATATAAAGGAGAGTGTTTGTATGTATGTATGTATGTATGTAATTTGTTTACTTTTTTGCTGTCATAGAAACAAACAAAAAAGAAATTTCCTACTTAACCGACACTTTACCGGTAATTTAAAATTATGAACATCAAAAAATAAGAAACGATTTCTATGAAATTACATCTGTAAGGAGGACCGTTTCAAGTTGGGGTCACTTTGTAGACGATCCTCTTACGTTGGGTGCCAATTTATAAGGGGATCTAAGTATGGGGCACTTGTAATGATCCACGATGACCGTGAATTGTTAATTATGTTAAGTTAATGATGGGCGCCAACTTTGGATATCCCAAAGTATAAAATAGTGTTGAAAAATTAAGGGAAAAGGGAAAACACAATAATAATGTTCACATTAATTTACTTTAATTAAATAGATAAAAAAATTAACAAATTAAATATACAAATTTTAAATAGAAAAAAATAAGAAAATGTAATTCACTATTGTCACTGGAATTAGCAGAAATAATTATCACAGGGGGTGATGATAAGGATTATACACAAATAATTATATCACGGGACGTGATAAGTATAGGTTATATCAGGATGATATCACTTGTTCGACTGTATCACAGGGTGTGATAAAAATGATTATATACAAAATAATTATATCACGGGACGTGATAAATACCAGGTCATATCGGGATGATATCACTAGTTAAACTGTATCACAGGGTGTGATAATAAAAATGATTATATACAAAATAATTATATCACGGGACGTGATAAATACAGGTCATATCAGGATGATATCTCACTAGTTCCACTGTCCATTCTCAACTGCTAAAAAATATTAAAACTTGGGATGGATCCTCCCCTTATGTCGAAATATATCTCTATATATATATTACATTTTAAGAATAATGCGACCAAATAACTTTGTTAATAAAATAGGGGAATAGAAAAACAAAATAAACTAAAAAATAGATAAACAAAATAAAATGTATAATAAAAAAAAATAACTAAGAATAAAAATACTTTGTCCGTTACATCCTCCCCCTCTGATTCCGAGGTCTTTTGATTGAGGGATCAGCCTTAGGAACGGACAATTTTTGGCCTTCCTCGCTTACTTAGAGGAACTAGTGGAGTAGAACGCGTGTCGTGGCTTAGACGCAATGCTGATGAATGAGGGGGAACAAGTCCTTGAGTAAATAATTGTTTTTGAGTTTGTGGTGGCTCCATAACTCCTGGTGGGCCCCGATGGGCTCTCGGAGACCCCACCAGCTGTCTATATCGGACAGCAGGATCTTCTTTGCTGATATTGGTACCGTCCATGGTTTCGACAGCCCTTTGCAGCGCATTCAAACAACCGCCTGTGTTTATATCATGTCCAGCGTAAGGAGTTGGCTCTCCCCCTGGTTGAAAGACAGTTTCATGTTCTTTTAATAAATGGGCAAGTTTTATGTTCTGTTCCTCAGTTAGCTGAATAGTGTTTTCAACAACAGTATTATTTTCTTCAGTGGTGCAGAGATTTTCTCGAATAAATTTGTATTTTCTCTTAGGATAATTATGAAAATACCAGCGATTGTTTCGCATATCTAATACTAAACCTGCTTTTCTGAGGAAGTCAAGACCTAATAGTGATCTATTTCCACTAACATTGGGTAGGAATATCATTTCTATATGTATTATTTGATTTTTGATTTTTACAGGAACTGTAGCTAATAACACGGAATGTATACGCTTTTCCCGTCAGCTAGAGTTAAGGAAAGATTATCTACTTTAAAATGTTCTCCTCGTTGTCTTAAATAGCTGAGAAGACGCTGACCGCCAATAGAGCGAGTGGCTCCGCTGTCAACGCAAATAGAACCAGAAGCTTCATAGATGGAGGCTTCTATTAGAGCGAGTTTAGTATCTCTATCTGTAGTAACTTTACACTGTAAGGCTTGTGCGTTGGTAATTTCCTGGTTCGGATTGCAAGTTAGACACCTAGGTTTGGTGACTCCTGGAGTTCCGCAGCCGTAGCAACGAAGTGTTGAAGAGTCAGTCTCTTCTTTTTGTTTTTCACGAGGTTGTGAGTTTCTAAAGGGTTTCCGATCATAATATTTCGATTTAGGGGGTTCGATAGATTTATTTGAAGGGATTGTTTTTGAAAATGGGGCCCTTAAGTTATCATAGGAGTCGAATTTTTCTGCGAGATCGAGGGGATCTACCAGTGTTTCCCAAGAGTCGAGGAAGTGATCTTTGCATTCGGATGAACACTTTCTCTTCATTTGATCAGCTAGGATCAAATTTTTAAGTTGATCAAAATTTTCAATTTTTAGATCGGATAGCCAGGCTTCTAGATAACCGCGTAGATTGAAGTAAAAATCTTTCCAAGTGTTTTCCGATGTCTTCTTGGAGGTGGAGAAAAGTTTTCTTATTTTATCCGTAGTTAATTTAAATCGGTGAAGTAGGAGCTTCTTAATATGTTGATAGTCTTGGGCGACTTCATTTGGTTCTCTAATTATTAGAGTGGTAATATCTGTGGGTAAGACCGAAATAAGATAAGTGACCCATGCATCCTCAGATATGCCAAGAAAATTCATTTGTCTTTCGAAAAGACGCAGATACGTATTAATATCGTCATCGTTAATTTTAAATAGAGGTAAGAATTTCAATATATCTACTTTCGGTTGAAGTGGGGTTGGTGATTCTACCTGGTTCACTACGGTTTGAATTCGGAGTTTCTCTAGTTCAAATTGTCTTTCCTTCTCCTTTTCTTCTCTTTCATCTTTCTCCCTTTCCCTCTCTCTTTCTTCTTTCTCCCTTTCCCTCTCTCTTTCTTCTTTCTCTCTTTCCCTCTCTCTTTCTTCTTTCTCCCTTTCCCTCTCTCTTTCTTCTTTTTCCTTCCTATCCTCTATGATGGTCATAAGTAATTCCCGTGTAAGGTCTTCATCATAATCAGGCAATGACGTGATGTCATTTTTTATATCGATCCTACGAGAATCTAAATTCATAACTATTCCTAATTCCTGTGCTAAAAGGATAAGATCCTCCTTTTTCCCTTTGCCGAAAAATGACATTTTTAATAGGATAATTAAATTTAATGTTAACCAAAGAGAAATAAAAAAAATTAATTAATTAATCAAAATTAAAAGTTATTTAGTCGCGTACAATTGAATTATACAATGTTTAATTATAAAATAAGATAATTGAAATATAATTTAAAATATGTAAGAGTATTTAAATATTTGAAAATATAGTGATATTTTATCAATTTTATTAATTCATTAATTTAAATATAATGTAGTAGAATAAAATTTAAAGTTTAAAAAAAAAAATTTTTTTTTTTCACAAATTAAACATATAAATTGATTAATTATAATTAATTGATTATAATTAATAATAATATTAATATATTCAAACTATTTTTATTGAATTAGAATTAAATAGATAAATATTCTATTTGTTAGATAAATGTGAAAATTAAAAATAAAATAAAAAAATTAACAAGTGTTAAATCTTATTATATGTATTAAACAAGAAGATATAATTTATTTAAATTTAAAGTATAAAAGTAAAAGTTTTAAATTTCTATTTTATTAATTAAATATTAAATTGTACTATAAGTCCGTTGAGATGAAAAAAAATGATGATACTGCTCACCAAAGATGAATAATGTACTTTTCTCAGGAGCCGTGGTGTACTAATCGGGCTTCACGTTGGGATGCCACTTTGTAAGGATGACTAATCGAGCCAAACGTTGGGCTGCCACTTTGTAAAGAGGACTAATCGAGCCCCACGTTGGGCGCCACTTTGTAAGGAGGACCGTTTCAAGTTGGGGTCACTTTGTAGACGATCCTCTTACGTTGGGTGCCAATTTATAAGGGGATCTAAGTATGGGGCACTTGTAATGATCCACGATGACCGTGAATTGTTAATTATGTTAAGTTAATGATGGGCGCCAACTTTGGATATCCCAAAGTATAAAATAGTGTTGAAAAATTAAGGGAAAAGGGAAAACACAATAATAATGTTCACATTAATTTACTTTAATTAAATAGATAAAAAAATTAACAAATTAAATATACAAATTTTAAATAGAAAAAAATAAGAAAATGTAATTCACTATTGTCACTGGAATTAGCAGAAATAATTATCACAGGGGGTGATGATAAGGATTATACACAAATAATTATATCACGGGACGTGATAAGTATAGGTTATATCAGGATGATATCACTTGTTCGACTGTATCACAGGGTGTGATAAAAATGATTATATACAAAATAATTATATCACGGGACGTGATAAATACCAGGTCATATCGGGATGATATCACTAGTTAAACTGTATCACAGGGTGTGATAATAAAAATGATTATATACAAAATAATTATATCACGGGACGTGATAAATACAGGTCATATCAGGATGATATCTCACTAGTTCCACTGTCCATTCTCAACTGCTAAAAAATATTAAAACTTGGGATGGATCCTCCCCTTATGTCGAAATATATCTCTATATATATATTACATTTTAAGAATAATGCGACCAAATAACTTTGTTAATAAAATAGGGGAATAGAAAAACAAAATAAACTAAAAAATAGATAAACAAAAAAAAATGTATAATAAAAAAAAATAACTAAGAATATAAATACTTTGTCCGTTACACATCACAATATTCTTATATATCTCTATGGTAACATAGGCTATAGATTTTATTAATATCTAATTCTAATCAATAACCGCAGAATTTAATTTTTTAAAGTTTATATAGTTCTCCGTGTTGTTCATTCAAGAGCCAGGCGTGGCCCACTGACTGGCGGACTCATTTTACACAATGTATATAACTAGCAATCAAAGAATTATTATAATATTTAACTTTTTATTTTAAATTCTAATATTCAAATATCATTTCAATTAAATAATTTATTCTAAAAGTTCTCATTTTAATTAATATAATAAAATATTTAAATCATATTTAACTTAAATTATTTTGTATTTATTCTTTCCATATTTGAATAGGTACTTCTTTAATTTTAAGGGAGGTAATTAACTATGATCTAAAAAAATTAATAAATGAACTTAATAATAAAAAATCAAATAAATCCATTAATTTAAATTAATACTATTAATGAATGTATATATTGTTAATTTATCTTTAGTTTTATCAATACTTTTATACCGTTAATTTTTATAAATTGTCTCAAGTCTCTAACTTTGCATTTTCTCAAATTTTATTATAATTAAAAATATTCAATAAAAATCAAGCAATGAAATTAAAATAACAAAATGAAATGATCAAGAAATATTATACTCTATTATAACATATACAATACTTATAACTATAGGCGGAGGAAATATTAGACGATATCATTGCGGGTTCATGCCAAATCGATCAACATTAATTAAGATATTTTCATTATGACAGATATTAAAAAAACCGCGAATTCAATATCTCTGTTCACTAATTATTTGTAGACTTTAGTAAAACCTACGCATGACTCAATAGATCCGGATAAACTTTTTCAAATTTTGATCTTAAAATATATCTTGAAGGTAGTAAAGAAAGAGTAAGATGCGGAAATCAATTGTAAAATATTAGGTGACTCAGACGACTTAAATATAATAGGAGATTCGGCAATTGCAATTACAGATAGCGAGGAAAAATTAATCGAGGTAGGAAAAGAGATGAGGTTTGAAATTAATAATGATAAATAAATATATTTAGAAACAAACAGGAGCAGTATTAACAAACAAAATGTAGAATTTGAATATGTAGAAAAATTGAATGTAATCACGAAGGATAATAATATTTGAGAAGAATTTAAATCGAAGTTGCAATCGGGAAACGCCTGTTATCATGCAGTAAAGAGACTTATCTCATCAAAATTATTATAAAAGGGAATGAAAATTAAAATATATAAAACAATTATTTTGTCTGTTGTATTATATGAGTGTGAGACATGGTCTATGATCTTAGGAGATGAGAGTGGATTCAGAGTATTTGAGAATAGGATTCTTCCCAGCATTTATGGGCCAAAGATGAGGACACCAGGGAATGACGTAAGAAAGATGGAACAGAGGCTCAGGATAAGGACACTTGGAGAAATGTGGTTGTAGCTGCCAAGAACTTTCGAGTAGATAGTTATAACATATTCAATAAAAATATATATAATTAATTTACTGATTAAATTAAAATATATTTTAAATAATCACAGAATAAGAAATGAATGTTTTATGTTATACATTGATTGAAACAAAATGGATGAAAACCTTTTACTACTTTCAACCAAATACTATGTGCCATTCGGGGGTACAGGGGGCGGAGCCCCCGTCTAGATGTGAAGAGCGACGAAGGAGCTCTGAGCAGCTAGTTAAATATATTAGGAAAGAAGGTGGATTATACTTTTATTTATTTTATAAATTTCAAGAGATTTCAACAGTCAATTATGAGGAATGGAGTCGAAAGCCTTTGAATAGTCATTGTAGCATGTGGATAAATTTCTTTTATTTTGACAAGCTTGTTTCATAATAATCGAATCTAGTATGAGTTGTTCCTTACATCCAAGGCTACCCTTTACGCAACCCTTCTATTCAAAAGCAAGGATGTTGTTTTGCTCACAATGTTTATATATTTTTTCATTGATTAAGGGAGTGAACAGCTTATAAAATACGGAAAGACATGTTACTGGTCTATAATTTTTTGGGTCCAGAGGGTTTCCTTTTTTAAATAGGAGGTAGGTGGTACCTTTTGTTAGAAATTGAGGCAAACTATAGGGGTTTTTAACAGCGTCAGAATAGATTTTAGCCAAAGATTCATGTATACATGAAAATCTTTTAAACCAAAAATTTTGGATTCCATCAGCTGACTTGATCGTCTTTTGAAGGATAGTCTTGACATCCTTTTCCGAGAATACGACAGGTGACATTTCAGACACATCCCGATTGATCCCAACAACATCATCAATCCATGCTGCATCGAGATTAGCCCTAGCTGACCGCGAGCAAATAGACTCCTAATAGTCTCTACATCCTTCAAGATTCATCTCGGTGTAAGACTGTTCGCTTGAGTTTTTATTAAGTGATCGATAAAACTGTTTTTCATTGAAACTGAAGATCTTATTTTGTTTCTTACGTTAATCGCATTCATTGTACCTTCTAGGTCTGGTACATTTTGCTTTTGCCTTTTGTCACAGTTCATCACGATAGTTATTTAATATATTGAAAAGATCCGGGGTATTCTGATTAATATTTAAGTTTTTTATAATAGCCTCAACTTTTCTTTTTACTTTAGGTGATGTCCCTCATTTTAAGTATTGAGCAATTAGATCTGATTTAGCCCTAAATTTATCAATACTCTTTTGTAAACGTATTTTCCAGGACGGTTCTTTTATTATATTTTGTTGCTTAACGTGGCTACTTAAAGGTGGGAATAATTGTTGATAATTCAGTTGGTATACCGTGGCTGCTGCAACGTAAACACCCAACAGGACTCTTTCAAATTTTGAATTTTCTTTGATGTATTTACTCAACACTTCATTTGTTTTGAGGATCGAAAGGACTGTGTTTTTAGCAAAAGCCAATTTAGGAAATCTTGGTCGCTTAGACGGCTCAGTACCTTCGTAAAAGGCTAGAAGGCTAGAAGAGTTGATTTGTATCGACGATTGGTTGCTGCAGTTACTTCCCGGAGATGAACTATTAGATATTGACTGACATTTCAGATTCAGTCTCTTTTTGCGTTAATCATTTCCCCACATCTCTTCGGATTACCTCTAGTTCCTCGTTGCTAAGATATTTATTTTTTTATTATAGCATTTCTCCTATCAGCAACATTTTGTTCAGACAATTTGAGTTCCGGATGTAATTTTGTAAATTCAGAGTGAAGTTTATATCTCCAGCCTGGCAAAGGATCATCTCGATAGTCATTCAAGGTGTAAAATGAGTGTATTATTTGACTATTTAATTCTTTAGTCGATTTTATACGCTTAGAACGACCTCCCAGCATTAACATCACGTGAACGCGAGCATCGAAGTGGAGATATCATTAGTTGTTGATAATTATCATGATCCTTTTGATGTTGGTTTGAAGCTGTAGCTTGTTGGTTGGCAGGGACCCGCTTCTCCAGTCCCCTGCCACCGGTGGCTCGCACACTGACACGTCCAGCACCGGCTCCAGGCGTGCCCTGGCGTACCCCAGGCAGCGGTCCTTTTCCGAGGCTATCATTTATCTCCATATTACATGGGTTTTTATAAGCTCCAGAGGGAAAGAGGCGCCATTCTCTTTCAGCTAAGCTGCTGTATCCCATTAGAAATTAGGAGGGATTAGGATCAAAGTAGGGGGTGTGATCAAGAAAAGAAAGAAGAGAAAGTAAAAAGTGTGAAATGAAAGACCCTTAGCCCTCGAAACCTAATAGAATCGGGGATAGAAGAAACAAGAGTTGGCCAAGAGGCCAGATAGGAAAGATAAAAGAAAAATATCTAGTACAAGTAAGTGGAAGTAATACTAGATATGGCACGGGACTTCATGGTTGCCAAACCATATGCTCACTAGCTATGAGCCCCGAAGGGATTATTATTATTATTATTATTATTTATTATTATTATTATTTATTATTATTATTATTATTATTATTTATTATTATTATTATTATTTATTATTATTATTATTATTTTAAAAATTTAATTGAGAATATATCTAGAATATTAATTTTAGATTTTTATATAATAAAATATAAAAAATATTTAAATTGTGAATGTTTGTTTTTTTTTATTAAATTAAAATAATTTCAATATTTTTTTATAGAGTATATAAAACATTTATTCGGAAGTTATTAATTTTATTATTATTAAATGTTTTATTATTATTATTATTACATATTATTAATATTATATTTCATATTTTTTGAAATTTGATTTAATTTCTAGATTTATTAAATCTCAATATTTTTCTAGAAAATTAAATTTATTTTATTGATATTTTTTCAATGCTTCCGATGATATAATAAAATAAATATATACATGGTGGAGCAGTCAAACCACATGATTCTAAGTATTAAAAAAACACACACAGAAACAGTATTTTAGTCATATATAGCAACAAATCTTAAGAACATTAATGAAAATCTTAATTCAAACTGACAAAAATATTTATTTTTGAATATGATACCAGGAATAAAGTAGTGACCACCATTTTGAACACAATGTCTAAGTTTCATTCTGAAATTCTCACTCAATCCTGTACCGTTGTTGAACGACTTGAGATGTCCCCATAGAAAGTATTCGCAAGAGCTCAGATTGGGCGGTCGTGGGGGCATTGAATATCTCCATTTCTACTGATCAAGCGGTTTGGAAAAATGTTTCTCAGAAGGATTTGAAAGTATGAATTGATCAAGAAGTTTGTGCGATGAGAATTTCAGTATGAGACTTAGACATTGTGTTCAAAATGGTGGTCACTACTTTATTCCTGGTATCATATTCAAAAATAAATATTTTTGTCAGTTTGAATTAAAATTTTCATTGATGTTCTTAAGATTTGGTGCTATATATGACTAAAATACTGTTTCTGTGTGTGTTTTTTGAATGCCCCACTCTGTACATCTTTAAAAAAAATTACATTACAACTTCAGTTAAATAGATAATAAATAATAATATCATAATAATATCATAAATAAATATCATAATAATATATATATATTTATATATAGAGAGAGAGATTTAAAATTAAATCATACTTATTTTATTTTACTTTACCAGACCCGATGGCGAAGAAATCCGCCTCCACAATGATCTTTGGCTTGTTACACCAGTTGTTCCATTCTCCTATCCATCAGATCATCTTAATTTTAGGCAAATCACAGGTCTTTTGCCGATTCATATGCAAGCTTCGGCTAACGTGACTGCCTTTTCGCGCCACATGACTGAAGTCGTTTCCTCTTCATTAAACCCACAATGTTCGCCTCTACCTCCTGCAGCTCTCTATTATATCGCCTTCTCCACTCCCCGGGGTCAGCATCGAATTTAGGGCCAAGTCAAGATTTTCGTTCAAGGACCAGACGCCTATGACTCTATTGGTTCTATTTGGTTTCTCTATAAACGAATTTCATTCTATCTTTTCTTCACTCATTCCAACGACTATTACCTTCCGACTATATGATTTTACTAAATAACCTATTTTCCAAAATCTTGTTTCTCACACATTTCAATACTAAAAGATAAGTTAAAAGAAAAGATTTATAGATTTTACATTTTATATTCTTCGATAATATTGATACCATGTCCGCTTAATACCTAACAGGATGCATATATCTAAATAAATAGATTTATAAATATGTATTTTTATTATTATCAATGAAATATTTCTATAATATTAATATATGTTACGATTTACGAATATAAGCTTGAATCTTTTTGTTGTTTTTCATTTTTACTAGATAACTTTTTATTTAATTTTAAAAGTACACGTAGCCCACGGAAGTTAGTTAACAAAACAATCAAAATTATCAAAGGTTTTTTCTTTATGTGTTTAGATTAAATGAAATGTCATTTTTTTATGAAACAATTGTGATAAATTTTAAAACCTATCAAATCGCTAATGACATTCATATCCGGAAGGTAAAAAAAATGAGAAAGACGGAAGCGTGTTTCTGCTTTTCATGGGAACTTCAATTGATGCTTGGTATCAATTTTAATTTAGACTTTTAATAATACTAAATATAACAATAATTTATTTGATACTCCTATGTAAAAAAAAATGCTGACTTGTACATCGTATAAAGTAGCAGTTGATTGCTTTCTCTACGGGTAAACATGTTGTATGATCAGTACAGCGGATCATATTAACCTTTAACTTGATTTTCTTTATCGTTTTTTTTATCTTTATAAATTTAATCACGTAAACTGGATGAACCCAGTTTGAGAGATATTTCTTTGCCAGTTCTGGGACTTAAACTCCTTCCTGAGGTCCCAGAATGTATGGCGTCTTAATACATCTCTATACAAATACAATTAAAAGAAAAACAATTAAATTATATGAATCGGTCTTGAATTGAAAAGTATCATAAAATTATTAAAGAAAATTAAAAGAAAAAATATTCTATTATAGGTCAAACACACCATTTATAATTAATCATAAAATATCTTCCTAATATTAGTCTAATGATTGATTCATAATTCATATATTCAAATTTGGATAGGTATATGAAAAAAAAAAGATACTGCTTTTATTGTTTAATTTTTATTGTAGGTAAATAAAAAGACAACGATCTAAGCTTTATTTTAATGAAATGAACATTTACATTTTGTATAATAAATTCCTTTTTTATTTAACAAATGAAACCACAATAATTTATTTATTTATTTTAGGAAAAAACATTTAAATAATTCAATTTTATAATTATGATAAATTAAGTCGTATAATTTATGATAAAATCAAAAATTGATAATTTCATGAGAGGAAGTTTAATTATCAACAAAAATCAATTTAAAATTATTAATAAAATCAAGCACAAATAATATAGAATAATTTTTGTTTAATAATATTAAAACACAATTATATGAAACACTTGTGATGGAATTATACCCAAATATTTATTTTTTTATTATCTGATATCGTAAATTTAAGTTTTTCAACTTACAATCATTTCTATTTTTTAAATTCTTAAAAAAAATCGATCGACAGGCAATATTTATCAATATTTTTTTTATCACTGAATCTTTTTGTATTATTGTAATTTATTATAAAATTTTTCATTTATTTAATTTTATTTATTTATTTCATTTATTATTTTAATATTTCAATCCCACTACCATCCCTGCAAGGGTGTTATCTCTGTTTGGCTCATCCCTCTTAAATGATTGCTAAGAATATAAATTTCCATTTACAATAGGATTTGTTGTTGAACAATTTAACAAAAAAATAACAAATAAAAAACTGTTCAAAAATTATTCCAAATAAACGTAGTACTAATTAGCACTCATAAAATATTTCCCCCTTATATATTTACAGGTATTTTTATTCTCCTAATAAATATTTCTTATTTTCTTGATCTTAGATTATTACACTTATTAAATTCTTACATACGGTGTTTTTTAAATTCTTACCGCACTAGAAATACATAATTTTCATTCATAATTTTATTAAATGAATTAATTACATTGCATTGCAAATGAATTTATATGTTATGTGGCATAAAAAATATTTAATATTAATTTTTCTTATTTAATTAGTTTATTAAACAATCATATACTTATATTTTAACCATTTTTATTTGTTAAAATTTTATAATATCCATATATATATTAATGTTAATGTGTTAATTATTATGAAAGTACACAATAAATGAATGTTTTTAAACTTGTATTTATTTTTCTTCTTATACTAATATTTGAATTTATTATTTTTGAGATATAAACAGATATGAGGGGAAATGAAAATATAGATTATTTAATTTAAATGTTCTTGTTATTTATTAATAAGATATAATAACAAAAAAGTTTATTTTTTCCCATTGAGAAGGTAAAAGAGTTAAATATAAACATCATTTAAAATGAAGATCTATATTTTTACCGACCGACGATAGTAAGGGAGGTATTGTTTTCACACCAAATTTCACATGTGGAGATTTTTACATATCTCCACGAATCACGCATTTTCTTAACAGAAAAAAGTATTTTTAGCATGATGTCTGTCCGTCCGTCTGTCCGTCTGTCCGTCCGTCTGTCCGTCCGTATAGATGTGTACAGCCTGAACGGCTTAACGGATTTTGATGAAATTTGGTATATTTAATTAATGCATCAGTGGGATGAATTGATCAACTTTTGGTGCAAATCCGGAAACCGGAAGTGGTAGTATTAGCGATCGACGATAGGAAGGTAAGGGTTATTTTCGCGCCAAATTTCACATAAGGAGATTTTTTACATATCACCACGAATGTATTGGTTTTATCCTCGGGAAAAATCATCTTATTATGTTTTTCTTAATTTAAAATTATATGACGTCACCCAGCCCTTCATGACGTCACAGCCTCGGGTAACGCCGGCAACGCCGGCTACTTCAGCTATATATTATAAATAAAATAAAATTAAAAATATTTATGTTATATCCATATCTGTTTTTTATTACATTAATAGATATATTAAAATTATTTGAAATTGTTTCTGAAGCTGGAAATTAATTTATTTCAAACCGTCGGTCGGTTCGGACCTGGCCACAGGTCAACTTATTTATATATGATATAAGATATAATAAAAATAAGTTAATTTTTTTTTATATATATAAAATTAATTATGAAATATTAAAAAAGTCAAGTTATATACAAAAAAAAAAAAATAAAACTGCTAAAACTCTATTTAAAATATTAAAAATCATTTGAAAATCACATAAAAAATTTGCATTCTTCTTTAAGATTCAATTCTAATGTTCTTAAGCTAAAGCTCTACCAACTGCAGTAATTGCAAGACACATCTATATGCTGCTAAATATCTTTTAAAAAAGAAATTTTTTCCATTATAAAACGAAAATTAACTATTCAAATTTAATTATTAAATTAATTAAATTAATGTATTAATGTATTAAAAAAAACAACACGTTTAAACTAATATTTTTGAATTTGTGTGGATAAATAAAGAGTATCTTATTAACGATTAAATTTTATATAAGATAAATTCATAAATTTATATACATAAGGATTGTGTGAACGAATAGTAGAAAGTAAAAAAATACAAGAATATCAAAATTTTGAAACTATATAATTTAATATATAAACTAGAATTTTCAAATATAGTAAGTACATATAAAGAAGAAAGAATATTATGTTTATTTTGAAAATTAAAAATAAATATTTTGAGACAGCCTAAGCCCTTAAGATTTAACTCAATTTCACTTATGAGAATAGAAATAAATAAATAAATAAATAAAAATATAATTTCCCAATAGATTTTGTGGAGTTATATATCTCGAAATATTGAAAAGAAAATATAATGACAAGGATATTGATTTTTTTTCCTCCTTTCATTATGAAATGATAAAAATAACAATAAAAGGCCTGTTACGATGGAATTGATTTACTCAACACATTCAATTATCCGGTTAATTATGTAGGTATTACGTAAAAAAAATAAATCTAAATAGCCAAAAAATGGATATTTTCTTCAAAGAGTTTTTTTTAATACATTTACAATCAAATGAGAATAAAATTGCTATTTTAATAGGATATATAGGAAATTCATTTAGAAAATTCAATAATCGTTCTATATTCATCAAAATTAAACGAGACTAAAAGTAATATATACTTAGGAAAAATTTATTGAAGATTTCAACGCGTAATAAAGTAAATCAATGACAGCTAATAAATTTAATGTTTATAGGATTCCTCACTTATGCTATCCAATCAAAATTAATTAATAAAAGATTTATTCTTTTAATAATACTACCTAATATAAATCAGATATTCTCAAAGTGGATTTTTAATCTATAATCGAAAATAAAATTTTTGTCTTTCCTTTTTTGATAATATTCTATTGGCTTTTCCTAGTTAATAAATTTGTAAGTTATGCTCAACCATACTACTCTAGTCATCGTCTTACTGAGTCACTTTCATAAAATGTTTATATTCTTCCAATTCCCTTATATTTAAATTTATAACGCTTCTGTGTTGGTTTCTAGAAAAATAAACCGTGAGCTAGCCTTTATTCACCTATTTTAGCCACCCTTTTTGTTTAAGGTGAATACTTCACTAATTTAATACTTAAATACTTAAATAAATTATTTATTTGATTTAATTGTTTAATTTAAAATTAAAAATCCTCGATTTATGACACCCTCTCTAGCTTAAGGAAATTCATTTGTCGTAACCCATTAGCATCTACCATTCACATCTGAAACGCAACGAAATTGATCCATTTCTGAAAAGCCTAATTACCGTCAACGAAAAGTGGGATAATGTATAACAACGTTAATCGGAAGAGATCTTGGGTGATGCAACAAGCCCAAACGACATCAAACGCAGAGATTGACCAAAAAAAGATTATTCTGTCAATCTGGTGGGATTGTAAAGGAATTTTGTACTTTGAACTTATACCACAAAACTAAACGATCAATTCAAACGTGTATGTTCAACAATTCACCAAACTGAGAGAAAGAGTAAAATTGTAAGGGGTTGTTTTCCACAAAGATAACATAAAACCTCATAAGTCTTTCGAACTGATAAAGATTTTTGTCACATCCGCCATATTGTCCTAATCTTGCACCTTCAGATTACCATTTGTTTCCTTCCATGCAGAACTCCTTAAATGTTAAGATATTTAAGAGCATATTTAATTTAGTTTTTCGATAGCAAAGATCAGAAATTTTACGAACATGGAATTTTTACACTGTCTGAACGATGGGCAAATGTAATCGGCAAGAACGGAGAATATCTAATTGAATAAAGTTATATTTTTAGACAAATTTTGAATTTTCCTTCTTATTTTCTTATTCACTTAGTTACCAACCCAAAATATTATTATGATTATCAGTGAGATTTTATGATCTTGTTGACAACCCATCATTAACTCCACATTTATAATGTGACACAAACACCAAATGATAGGTGGTGTAATCAAAATAACAAATTATTGAAGTGGCTGTAAAGGATCGACTCCGCATTCATTATATTATTTAATTAAAATCATAATAGTAAAATTTTATAAATATGGATTTAAAAATAATAAAACTAAAAAGATAATATAATCGAATGAATGTATAATTTATAATAACAACATTATTAATAATGATTTTATTTAAAGCCTTTTATCACTAAATAAAACTATAATTGAACAAATGATAAATTAAATCGTTAGTGTTTTTTTCTGAGCTTATTAATCTGTGACACTTTTTAGATAAATGAATTTAAAAAGTCAAATTTATTTAGAAAATATAATTAAAATAATTGCTTATATTTATATATAATATGTATAATCCGACCAGACTATGGATTCAAATTTATGGACATCCTCTCATTGAATAAAAATCTTTGATGAGATATTTACTATTACTCCGGATGAAGAGATGTGTGGAAAGTGGTGAAAGTATGAAATGAGAGCGAAAGGAGAGCCAAGAAAGAGAAAAGAAGAAAGCATAAACAAATTATACGTAAGAATATGTAGTCTAAACCTTAAGAGGGTAGGAAGAATTCAAAAATAAATAAATAAAATACAATAAATTATGAGTTCATTCAATTCATATTTATATATATATATATTAAGATTGGTATCTGCATCACATTATTAAAAATAAAATTTTAACAAAACATTTAAATCAATTAATAAGTTTTTTTATTTAATTTTTTATGAAAAGTAAGTAGAAAAAGTAGTCGTAGTAGTAGTAAGTAAAATTAATTCTTTTTATTTAATATATATTTAAAAGGTCATTGAGTTATATGAGAAACTTAGATATTACACAAATAAAATAGTTTCAAAATATATATAATTATATAGTTCTATTATGATTTTAGACAATCAACTAATTAATGTTAAATATTTTGGAGGTTATTTTCTGTTTTTTTATGTTTATGTTTTTTTCAGTCTCCCTTCCGATTTGGAGCTTTTGACTACATAATAAATGAAAATCTTTTTAATTATTTTAATTATATTATAAAAAATAATATGTTATTTTTTCATTATCCTCCGATAAAGTAGAACCTAAATACAAATCTAACCATAAAAAATAAACTAAATAAATTATTTTTTTCTGGAGATCTTAATTATAAATGAAACTGTAATATTTTGACATATTTGAGAAAATTTAAAAATAATTATATTATTATAAAATGAATTAGAATTTATACATATATTATTATACATAGATATTTTATTGTTTGGTTTAATACTATATTATATTATTTAATAATAGTATTCAGATCTTGAAAATCATTATTATTGTAATATAAAATAATATAAATACTTTACAATTAAAATATAATATCTATTTATAATAATATATAAATGCTAATTCATTTTATAATAATATAATTTTCTAATAAAATAAAATGTGAATAAATCATTTTTCTTATTGCTTCTATTCTTTAAAAATACTTGTTATATTAATTAAATATGTATTTAAATTAGGTATTTGTTAATGACATTAAAACATCTACATATTTAATTTCAAAATTCATATAATTTAATTTATAAAATATTTATAACTAATAATTCAACAAATAGAAAATACCCATATAATATTAATAATTAGTCAACAATTTAGAACCAGAAGTAACTTTAATTTGTGAATATATACTAATGAATTAATTTATTGATTTATAGTATTAGTACTAATGATATATATAAGTATATACATATATATGTTTACATATATGAATAATAGGAAAAAAAAATCTCAATCACATTTTTAAGCTTAAATTTTGTTTTGAATATATCCATAGATTCTAAAAATTAAATTTGTTTTTGATCCATAATATAATTTTAGATTTCAATGGAAATCACTTTTCAATGATCATAAATAAAATTTCCAGTATTTTTATTATGTATATTTTTATGTGATGAACAAACAAATACAAAAATACTCTGGTATTGAAATTTTATATTTAAAAAAAATTGGATATTTTTCCCGTAAAATCGATCAACTGGGAGTTTAATTTTAATGTTTTAATATATGATGATTACCTGAAAAAACTACTTTGATGATTTTGAATACTAAGCAAAACTCTTAGGGATAGCATTTTTTGTCTTCTCTATTTTTATTTAAAATGAGCAATTCTAAGAGACAGCAAAGCATGATTTTTTTCCTTTAAAGATTTTTCGAAAATTACATTTTAATTAAAAATTAAAAAAAAAATATTTTTTTTATATGTTGTAAATACATATATGTATAAATATATATATTTAATTTCTAATATATATATATATGATATATATATATTTAATTTCTAATATATATATATATATATTATGTGAAATTAAATATTATTTTATATTTAAAAAAAAATAATTTCAATGAATTTAAAAAGAAAATAGTTAAATAATACTAATTAAGGGGATAACCGTAGAGGTTTGAATCTGTTTCCGATATCTTTGGAATTTATCTTCCAACAACTATAACAATATAATTATAATTATATATTTTTATATTAAAATAAACTAAATTATTTATTAATTTTTTTGAAAGACCCCTCCCCCCCCATAAGTAATTGAAAGTAGAGTTTAAAATTTTAAAAACATTTCAATCAATTTGATTTAAAATAGAATTGTCTTAAATTTATTATTTTCAATATTCAAATTTGTAACAATTGGATATTTATTTTTTGTATCCTTATTGAAAGTAAGTTTTAAATGTGTGGAGAAATTTTGAAATGATGCCTCTCCTTAAGCAATAGCATTCTTTGGCAAGATGCTACCACAAGGCAGAGCAATTTTCTGGTCAATTGCCTTACGACTATCTACAGCCGGTTTTTTTTTTTTGTTTTTGTTTTATTTTTTATTTTTTTTTTTTATACTTTATCGAGGCTGAATGCCTTCAAACAATATGTGCATGGGGTTATTGATAACAGGGTGGACTCGCGATGTCGAGTGTGGGGATTACCCTGAAGCTGCTTGACAGACGGTCTCCAATCGAGGATGGTTGAGGTCGGGACTTGGGACCAAGTTAGATGACCCAAGGGCTGGGGTGTTCCAAGCTCGTGGTAGGGGTTAAGGGGTGCAACGCGTGCGCAAGCCATTCAGCTGTCGGTCGCGAGACACGGGCGTGCATCAGTCGGGCTTCGGGCCGCGCAGGTGGCACATTTGTGGCCGCTTCTATACCGGGTGTCAGTGTTACTTACGAACATGTCATTAACAACTCACATCATCAATGGCACTCGCTAAGGACAACATCAGCATGAGGGGGGCACGTAGCTGCCTGACATTCCTCTTTCTTCTCATTTTATTTTTTGGACCTCCTGGTAAGTTGTCATCTCACTTTTACACTCCCTCCCAATTCCTTCTTAGACCAGAGACCTGTGGCTGACAAAAGTTCATCGATTACATAAAGTTATAAAACGAAATCACATTTACGAGATATCTGGACCGCCTCCATCGCTTCTGTCTTTTAATCGTTTGCCGCTTGCAACTTGTAGGCCCATTACCCAAATGGAGTTTATCTAACTTGATGGGAGAAAGATAAGACGTTTGAATTAAGAGAGGGTGGAAAAGGCTCAATGACTTCTTAAATTCAACCTGAATCTGGTTTGTTCGAAATGGCAAACATTTAGTCGCCTCTAATCCCCACGTGGATGCTTAAAAGGGTGAAAAAGAGGAGACCGATGGGAAAGAGGAAACCCTTGTTACAAAAAGACATCTGTCTTCCACTAATCCGGACAAACGGCCTCCACTTCCATTACTTATAACTAAAAATGTCCACTGATTCGCGCCCGCGATGTCCTGCTAACATATGAGTCCATTAAGGAGGGAGCCTCCCCCTGGTTAATAGGCAACCCTCGCTAGAATAGATATTTTTCATGGGGAGCAATCAATCTCTATTTTAAAATTATGAGTAATATATTAGTTGATACATTAGTCAAAGAATATAAGAGGGAACATATTAACATTTTTTTTTATGAACATCTAACAAAACATTTCAATTATTTATATAATAATCACAAATCATTTTTCACTAAAAAAATACATACCAATTATAAAAAAAATTGGTTTATTATTTTATAAATATATATAAAATATAATGATGATAATGATATATATTTTTTATTTTATTTTTTTATTTTTATTCTTGTGAAATAATAATACAAAAAGTATAAGATGGATAATTGAATCCCTTTTATAAATTTCATATTTTTTTTTTATTCATTCCTATATAAAAACAAATAAGTCTATTTTAATTTTTATTTTAATATAATCAAATTAACTTGTATTAGTAATAATAATCTAGGCGAAAATTTTTTTCACCAGTGAAATATGTCCAATAATGATTATAAATAAATGATTTCATTAAATTAAATATAAATAAATAAAAGTGTTTAAACAATTTAAATAAGATAAAAGACGGAATGGTTTGTTAAGAGAGTTTGGAATGGATTCAAGTAAATTTCTCTTTATGTCAAGTTAATTAATACAAATAAACTTCCTTTAATAAATTCTTTTATCGATTATCCATTAAAACAAACAATATGTTAAAGAATATCGCTGATACTATTATAATATAAATCGCATTTTTTTTTTGTTATTGTTTAAGAATGATCTGAATAATAATAAGAGAGGTAAAAAAAAAAATTTCAATTTAAATTTTTCTTGTTTCATTATATAATATATATATTTTTTATTCATATCATGTAATGAATGATTTGTTGGATGATTCTTAAATGGTTTCTGCTATTTTTATCTAGTTACGCTCCAAAACAGAACTAATGGACGCGGTTTCCATTATTTTCCTAGTTGAATTCACGCCAAAAACTAATCAGTTCAAATCACCATTTGATTATGCTTGAATCATTATAATATATGTAAAGAACAGACTTGATTTTTGATATAATCAATCCACAAGTTCATGTTAACCAATTACATGAAAATAATTATTGTTTGTTATCTCTTTGTAAAGATAATTATATTTTATAATGATTTTTTTTTTCTTTTGTTTTTTTGTGTGAATGTTTTAATGTGAAAAGTGATTTTTAATTGATATATATTTATATATAAGTATATTAGATAGACAAAAAGGATTTATTTTTTTATGTGGGAATGAAAGGCGAAATAGTATTTAATAGTCAATTCCAATAATATGTTGAGTTTATCAGATTAGTTATATGCTAATTGGTTTAGATAAATAACTTTAATTTGATACCATTAACTTTGATTAGTCTTCCTGAACTTAGACCATATTTAACATCAAAATTGCAAAAACAAATTGTAGCTACTTAATCTTTGCATATTCAGTATACATTACATATAATTTTTTATGACAAAGTAATAACAAAAATGTTCCTGTTTGATTTTTTATTTTAAAATGAAAGCCACCAAATTGATAGTTGTAATGTTAGCGGCTTAAAGTATTTACAGTTTAAAATGAAGTTACATTAGAATAAAATTACATAAGATAATATTTTATTTTTTACTAAATTTAAAATAATATTTTTATATAATATTTCTATTTTCAATTTTATTAATCATATAATACGGTAAAACCTTGAAATAATGGACTAATAGGGAGGGGGTCAGGCGGGTTAAGGTGAAAGTCCGTTATATATAAATAAATTTAAAATATATTAAAATATTTATATTTTTTTTTTGGAAAATCCGCTAAATTTAGATATAAATAAAAGGCACAGAACACAGAAAATTATATTTCGAACTTTAATCTACTTCTAGCCATTGCAAAACATCTTCCTTAGATAATTATTCTCCAGCATTAAGTTTTGTCCAACAAACTTCTAACCTTTTTAAATCTGTTTCCATCTTCGTCATCAAATAAATTCTTCCAACGATTTTTTAATGTTTACTCTTTCAATTCTTACCATGCTATACCGAAATTAAAAATTGATTGCTGATTTTAAATTGTAACACTTTAAATTTTGCAAGGAACGCTATCCTCTTGTATCTTCTGAATTTTCTTCATCTTGCAATACAACTACTTCATCTAAAAAATTTCTGATATATCGTATATTTAAAAAAAATTTTTGAAAATATCTCAGTTGAACCATGCCTTATTAGAGTTATAATAAGAATGTTTTATTTATTTATCAGTTATACCCTTCAATAGAGGGTTAAAAATATCAAGGTTTTTACTGTGATTAATTTTATTTATCTTTTTGGTTTACCTGTCCATTATTTAAAATGGACAAAGTTTTATGAAAAAAACTGGGTTAAGAAGAAATGTTTCCTTAATATTAAATTTAAACTTATTCAACAGTTGACTACTTTTAGCTTTTATTTAATATTTATTATTTATTATTTAAAGAATTTTTATTTTGATCTAATAATAAAACAAAAACTCTAACTTTTGTACAACCAAAGAAAGGACAACGCTTATATCAATTAGGTGTACTATGTTCAGTCCTATCAACCTTTACCTTGATTTCCTTTCTATCAAGTAGTTTCCTAATTTTTATCCCGGAGGCTGGGTTGACTCCGTCCCATATACTTGAACCCGGGACTACGAGAATGAGTGCTAGCGATACTGCTTCCTACCCTGTGGCGCCCTTTGATATAATAATAGTGTGTATCAATATCCTATATATATATATATATATTAAATGCCCCTATTCTCATTCGAAAAATGATAATAAATAGTTTATTCAATGGTAAAGGTGTAATCTTGAAGATCAGGGTTCAAACCCCATCAAGATTAAAAATAGAAAAAAAAGATTTAAATAAATGGACAATAAATTATAAATGTAATAGTCTATAAAAAAATCTAGACTGTGTCACCTCAACTATCTCGCAAATTTTTGAATTTGATTAATTAACATATACTTATTATATATTTAAATTAAATTTAATTAATTAAATTATAAATTATAAGTATAAATGAATTGGATTAATTAATTAAAATATTTAAATTTGCAGTATAGTATTGTTATTCAATTAAATTAATTATTTAACATATACTTATTAAATTTAAAACCTTTAACTTCATTTTTAAGTCAAAATTTAAAAATTTAAAAAATTAATTCCGGTACTCTTCAGAGATTCAATCAAGCTGAAATTCTATATATAGCAGTTTTATGCAATTTTTAATCATGCAAATAATTATCAAATATATATCTTTATTTTTACGGTTATTATAGAAGAAATTAGCTGGAGTGTCTCCACTCGACTATCTCGCAATTTGAATTGGATTAAATAACATAATATATTATATTTAAATTAAATTTAATTAATTATAAATTATAAATAATAAATAATAAATATTAAACCAGCGCATGTTTGGCTTTTTGTTGATGGCACCACGTCACGTGTTGGCGCGTGAGATTTGCAGTGTTAAAAAATTAATTCTGGTAATTTCAGCGAATCAATCAAGCTGAAATTCTATATATAGCAGTTTTATACAATTATTAATCATGTGAAAAATTATCAAACATATATCTTTATTTTTACGGTCACTTTAGAGGAAAAAAAATCAAAACGTTGTAGGTAATGACCCTCTTCCGGTTGAGCTACATTTCTCAAAAGTTGATAGAAAACTATGAATTTTGAATAATGCCCATGTACCAAATTTCATCATTCTAGCTCAAACCGTTTTTGCGTAATCTTGCCTACATACATACACACACACATACACACATACACACACACATACACACACACATACACACACACACAGACATTTTTCTCAACCTTAGTGAAAATGATTCAGGAACCTTCAAAACGTATAAAAACATCAAAATCTCAACATCGAAAATTTTCGTGATCGCAATACTATCTCTGGCGAGATAGTAAAAATGGTAGGTAATCGTCGTCTTCCAAAAAGAGCTACATTTCTCAAAAGTTGATAGAAAACTACGAATTTTGAATAATGCCCGCTTACCAAATTTCATCATTCTAGCGAGATAGTAATAAAAACAAATATATTTCACTAAAATTATAGAATTATTAATTAATAATAATTGATATTTTTTCTTCCAAATTTATTAATAAAAAATACTAATGAAAAATTATACATTCATTAATTTTTGAGTTGAGTCCTCTTATATGATAGGAGTATAATTTTAAAAATGTCACTAATTAATTTTTAGAATGTAAATTTAAAAAAAAAAAAATAAAATAAAATAAAATAAAAACTTTTTAATATTTTTTTCATCAACATTATAATTCCACTTTCTCTAAAATTAAGAAAATAAGATTTACTTAAGAGCAAAAAAAAAAAAATATTTATTAAAATTATATTAATAAAAAAAAAATATATGAATCTATTTGTAAAACAAAATTCATTAAAAAAAATCAATTCTCAATCAAGGACAATAAAAAATTATTTTAAATATTCATGAAACAAATAAATTCAATATAAAATAATATCTTAAGCCCATCTCATCTCTCCAACACATCCGCTTGAGTTTCTTCACTCAATTTAAAAGCACTCTTTATGATTGGAGTCACCTAAATATAGAATAATAATATTATTCGTTTGGATATAAATTATTCTAGGTTTTCTTAATGTATAACCTTATCTCTTTGCAAATTTAAATGTAAGAGTAAAGAACAAATTTAAATAAGCATTGTGTGTGTATTAAAACTCCCTCACTTACCACATTATCACCCATCTCCTCTGGCTTTCACTCCTTCTCTTTGTCTCTCATTCTCGTTTATTCCACTTGAAACAAATCAACACATACATGTATATGTCGTTCTGTTGCATGTTGTTGTCAACAAAGCATTGGTGTTATAATGGTCATGTTGAACATTTATAACTTTAAGGTAACCAAAACGACAAAAGTTAACTGCTCTCTGGTTTACATGTTAAAATAGATGAAAACATAGTGGATAGAATGTATCTAGCAAACTAAATCAAGCATTTAAGTTCTAATTAGGAGAGATGTAATGAATCTTTATAGAAAAAGCAAGAAAAAAAAAATTATACTAAATTATCTTATTACATAATAAATCTTATCTTATTAATAATATATTATAATCTTACTTTAATAAATTCCCAAGTTTTATTCATTTTATTATAAATAAAAACAATTGTTTAAAAGATAGATTTAAAAAATAATTAATTTTGAACTGAAAACTTTGAAATATTTTTTTTTTTATTATCAAATATTTTTATTTTCCTCCTTTCTCAACTTTTTTTTTTAAGATGCCCTAAAATCTGGAAGATTAATTTAAATAAATTTTTTAAGACGTCTCAAATTTTTAACTAATCGACTTTTAATATTATTTTATGTTTTTAAAAATCTCATTTATCTTTGTGCGGTTACAGAATTTGAAAATGCATTGTCGCAGTAATCACATTTTCTTATTATTGCACATATTTCTCTCTATTGTCTATATGCCAATTGTTTCACCTTAAACAAAATTTTTATCTAATCTTTCTTCACTCATTCGTGCCACGTCGCAATATCCAAATCTGACTAGATTTGGGAAAGCCTAGAAATAAATTTCTCATTATTCAATCTCCACTATTTCTCTGATATTTTGTCTTTTTCCAGGCAATAAATTTTATGAAGAATGCTTTGCCAAATTCTTAGAATGTTTATTAATCCCCCAAAGTCATGGACCAGGCCTCACACTCTTACTGCAAAAATAATAACTTTAATTCTTTTTTTCTTTTTTTCATAAATTATTAAATGGTTTTATATATTTTTTTTAATTAAAAGTAATATATATATATATATATATATATATATATATATATATTTAATTATCTTCATTCAATTTGTAAAAAAATCTTTTTTTCTTAATCTTCTCAATCTTCCCATTTTATCCATAAATTCAATATTATATATTAACATATAATTCTTTTCTTTTTGTATTCTCTTATTAGTATAAGAAAAGAGTCTATTTTCTTTTCTTTATTTGTCTTTATTGTTTTTCTTTAAAATCATTTTTTATTAATTTCATGATCATATGATCTATTTCATCCATTCCTCTTAAATAGATTATAATCTACCAAATAGATTGATTAAGAACATATAAAGTGTATTGCATTGTTTTATAAAACCTTTACAAGGATCTTCTCTAATAACCTACATCGTTGTATATGATTACTTCTCCATCTGTTACCACCCTTTAATACTAGTTTCATGTCAGATTTTATGTTTTTAGGTCGTAAGGGTTAATGTTGGATCTTACAATTTTAGTCCAGTATTTCTTTATTATTATAAACATGACAGTGAGTTTTTTTTTTAGTATACTAATTATTGTCCTCAAACTCTTGAAATTCAGCTCTTTTTTTTCTTTTTTCTTTTTTAAATATAATTATCAATTAAATTTAAGTTATTTAATAAAATAATAATTTTAATAATAAAAAAATGCTTTTTAAAATTCCCGAAGTTGCTGAAGAGTCAATTGAGGAAAATTGTGATAAAATATAATAAAAAAAAATAATAATATAAATATTAACTAAATTTAAAAAATTGATTTTTTTCACATTTGTTTATCCTATGAATAAAAATAAATCATGAAGAGAACAAGAACAAGTGAGGAATTTTTGAACAACTATTTTATAAAAAGAGTGATTGTAAATTCCAATCTCGATTGTCGAACCAGCCATTCCAATTAAATCCAATAGAATCCATGAATGAATGACAGAACTGAAATTGGAATGGTTGCATATATACTTTCAATTAATTAATATAATTATTCGACTATTCATAAGATTATAGTTAAACTATCGATTAAGATGTTATATATTAATTTTTATTTTTAAATATTCTTTTTATTAAATTTATTAGTATTATTATTATCTATTCATATATATGATAATCCTTTATTCCTATTTGATAATTTATTAAATTACCTCTCTTATTTTCAATTTTTGATCAATGATTGTGTAATATTTATTACTTGAATGAATGATTTATAGTTAGTAATTTTCTTAATGGTATTAAAATATTTTAATTTAATAAGAAACAATACATTAATAGGATTGGCCATGTTATACAGCACATTATTATAAAATTAATTATTATAGATAGAGATAAATCATATTACAAATACTACAATATTCAAGTAAAAGTGATAAACTCCTGTAAATTCACAAACAATAAATAGAAATTCATAAAAATACCTGAATTTTCAATCTTTTAATTTTTAAAAATAAATACTTTTTTTAGAAATTTTATTTAAAAATATGTATCGTCTTAAAAAAAATTTATATTCATTTCAATAATTCAATGTATAAAATTTTTAATAAATTAGAAAAATGTTTTTGAATATCTTACAAAAATAAAACATCATCTGCTGTTCAAAACATCTCAGAATTACTTGTCTATCAGAAAAGTGAATTTTAGAAGAAAAACAAAACCACTCTTCTTTAGTCTAATATAAAAGGGATGAGAGTTTGTAATAAAACAACACAAGTTTTTTTTTTTTTTTAATTAAAAACATTTCCAAGTGCTTTGAGACAGCACCGGTGTAATGTGAAACAAATGACCCCTGTCCTTCCTAATTTTCATTAAATATTTAATTTAAATTTTATAATCCATTAAAAGGAGTTTTAGGAGAAGGTGATAATGTTTGTTTACTAAACCACCTACTTTTACTTAAATGGACGATTATTCTCAACTAATTATAGACTCCAAAGAGATTAAAGAAATTCTTTGAATTATATCTCAAAAATAGAATATAAACAATGATTCGATGTTTCTTCATAGATTTATTCAATAGAATCGGATTTAAATAGTTAGGGTCATTATTAAGTCCAGCTGTCTAGGTAAAAGATGTATGAATCATAATCCTTCAGTGTGAACACCCTTAGTTCAAACGGTTATCAAATTCCTGTTATAATCACCCAAGCATGTCCGTATTTATCATCTACTATCCATGAATTTATACAATTTATGAATATGTTAAAATTATGTTATATTTACAGTCTTTTATAAATTTAAAGGAAGATGTTCAATTATAGTAATGACTAAAATTTATTTATCGGTTAAGTTACATATTAATACACCCAGTAGTAAATTATCTGAGGTATTAATGTTAACACCCACCTATTACGTATTCATTAATAACTAAAAACCCAAAATTTTTATGCCAGGATAACTTGAACCAGTATGGATATGCTTCGTTGGTTACCTAGGAATTTGATTATCATGACTAAGGCCCCACACGTTGAGGGATTATGATTCATGCAGCTCACAATTGGACAGCTGCTCTCTTTTAATAATACCTTTTATGATAACGATGGTAATTTAATTTACTTTTACATTTCGTGAATCAAAATTTCTCTAAGTGAATATTGTCCAGGTTTTTTATTTTAATTCTAATTATATTTATTTTATCCTATATATACCTATATGTATATATATATTTCATATTTCAAATAATATAAATTATAATTAATTCAGTATTATTCTCATAAACATATGTTATAAAAAAAGAATAGGAAATCGATTGTCTTCTCATAACGAATTAACGTTAAGTTAAACTGTTTTTTTTTTCTTAATTTGAAAAAATAATTAAACTAATTTGCAAGAAATAGACGTATATTTTTATTAAGACTATTTACAAATTAATTAAAATTTCAATTAGGCAAAAAAGGCAAAAAATAATAAATTATATTGTATAATAATTTAAATTTATTCAAGTTTTAATTTAGAAAAAAAAAACGATTTTCAATTGGTACTCATAAAAGTAAAAAACAAAAACAAAACAAGGATATAATAAATTATAAAAAGTCGTTTAGTATTTTTTTTTATCATATAATGATACTCGTACGTTTTCCATGAAAAATAACTTCTTAAGTCTCTATCAGTGTATATACTCAGATTGTCTTTTATCCACTTCATGTCCTTCATACACGAATGAACTTTATTACGGAAGCCAACATTCAACCCTCAAATGAAAAAAATCTGAGAAAATAATTTAATATTATTTTTTTTTAGCTTGACAAAAATATAGCTTCTAATTGGAATAAAAAAAGTATATAATTCGAATTATATAAAATTATAACTAATTGAATTGAAAGGGGTCTGAGTCCAGATCATTGATTATGTCATCAAATCCCGGATTATGTAATTATAAATATGTATATTTCAATTTAATTAATATATTAATACGATAAGCAAACGATTGTAACGATGGTGACAAAAAACAAACGTTTAATAATATAACATAGTGAACTTTTTTTTCACTCTTTATTATAAATAAATAAATATAACTAAAATTTCTAGAATTTCAAACTAAATACAATTATATACAATACATATAATTGATAATAATAAAACTTATTAAAATTGTTGAAACCGGCTTAAATTCTAATTGCATTAAAAAAACTATTATTATTAAGTATGTATTATAAATTAAGATAATTTTATTATTATTATTATTATTGTCTTTAAACCCATCAAAACCCATTAATCAGTATACAAATTTAAATATTAAATGATAAATTTTTTGAGAACTTTGAACCTTCATCCTCAATTTCAGTAGTATAGAACTTTACCAGCAAGCTGCGCTCTTGATTAATTAAGATAATTACCTATTTATGAATAAAAAATATAATAAGAAAATTTACAATAATATGACGAATTAAAATTATCTTAAATAAATTATAATCCACCACTTTAACAGAATGATAGTATGGAAATGAAAATAGTGATATGAGAAGTTCATATGTATACCAGGTCTAGAAGCATGAAACCGGAATTTCCTTATAGATAGTACTCGCTATCAGTTTAAAGACCGTAAGACCGCTTCTGTAGTGCCATCTCCTCCCTCTAACAGCTGACTAAGTTTGTCAACTCATAAAAACCCTAAGTTTCATACACCAGTATATTTTTCTATAATCTCAAACAGGTCGAGTTGTGTGCTTACGAACTATGGTTTGTGGACAGCATTGGTTTTCTACTATAATTTGAAGAAAACTGATGCAGAATCGCATAGAATGCTTGTCGAAGCATACGCTGAACATGCTTTTGACAAAACTCAATACTTTGAGTGGTTTAACAAATTCAGAAAGAAAGATTCAGAAAGTGGAAAAACTGGTATCACATGAAATGAATGAAAGACAGCTAGAAAATCGAAAAAACACTTGTCAAATGCTGCTCGTCAGATGTAAAAGAAAATAATTTCTTCATCGAATACTGACAGGTGATGAAAAGTGGATATATTTTCAGAATCCTAAGCGTCGAAAATGATGGTTTAATCCAGGAGAACCATCAACACACACTGCAAGACTAAATCGTTTTGGAAAGAAAACAATGCTGTGCGTTTGGAGGGTTCAAAAGGGTATAATATATTATGAGCTACTAAACCTGGCGAAACCGTTAACACTGATCTCTACTAACAACAATTGGAATCGAGCAATACTTGAAAATATGCATGATGATGCAAAAAGACAACATAAAGTCATTTTGCTTCATGGTAATGCCCTTCACACACAACAAAACGGGTCACGGATACGATCGAGGCGTCATTTGGGATGTACTAGCGCATGTGGCTTATTCTCCAGACTTAGTTCCATCTGATTACCATCTATTCACATCATTGGGACATTCACCGAACAACACTTCGATTCCTATGAAAATGTTCGAAAATGGCGACAACTGCTTCGCTTCAAAGAAGGAATTACTTTTTGACATGGTAATCATAGCTTTCAATGAAGACTATTTTGAATAAAATTTTTTTTATAATTTTCAAATAACAGACGTGCAATTTTTACAAAAAATTCAGGTTTCATACTTCTACACCTGGTATTTGCAAAATAATTAAAAAAAAAATGAATAAAAAAATATATTAATAAATAAGGTAAAACCGAGTGATATGACGCGGTTAGATATATAACTTGTTTTCTATATCGTGAAAACTAACGCCTTTGGTGTGGGAAAGGGATTGGAAGACCATAGTACCCACTTACGCGACCTGATGAAGCATGTCTATCTTATTGTTAGTTTTAAGGGAATCGTCGTGTAAGGAGGATTTGTTTTGTATGAGGCATTGAGTGTAGGAGGGATATGATATGCGTTTTACCTCTGCTTAATAGTAAAAAATTACCCCCCTCCCCAATAATCTAATAAAAAGAGGGAAATATTAATAGTCAGAATCTGTTAGGGATATTGCCGAAAAGTTAACTTTTTTATTTTTGTAAAGTAATTCTTATTTTAAGGATAAAACTGCAATTTTTACTATGAAAACCTATTAATCCTTGGTACCATTGACACCAATAATCATGTCATAATAGTTATTATCGTTTGATATTTTGCAATCCACCGAATTGTGCATCATATCCACTCGGTTTTACCTTACCTATATATAATAGAGTACAATATAATAATAACAAGATCAGAATAAATAAATAATGTATATATTAATACACACATTCCAAACCTACCTCTAAATTTTACAAGTCTAATCAAATCAGATAACTACAATTAATTGAAATAAATAGAAATTGTTGATTTCAAAAGTAAAAACTAAATTGAAATATTAAAAATAAAAATATTCACAAGTAAACTTTTAATATTTTTGTTTATCTAACACTTTTATAATAATATAATTGTATGTGCCAAACTTTTATATTACTCAGAACACTCAAGTATATGACTTCATTATAAGACACGCTATAATACTATAATAGTCTAAAGAGAAAATAATTAGATAAATATTACATTCTCGAAATCATATTTTAATCCTTGTAACAAATATATATATATTATAGTATGTATATTTATTAATATTTATTTACATACGTACTTGTATAATGTAAATTCTTTATGACTTATAAAAAAAAATTGCCATATTTAGGACAATGATGATTTCGTGGAGTGGCATTCTGAAAGGACATTGATCTGAATATTTTTATATTTTTACTAATATCTTGTCTAAATAATTGGATTATTTTTATAATCGATCTTTAAAGGTCTCAATTTTCAAAAACATGATTGCAAGAATTATTATTTTCATTTTTTTAATTAAAGTATTTAATAACAGAATAATACATCTCTCTATTTCTTTAATTGATATTCATTTAAAATGATAAATTTAAATATTATACTGAAATATTAATACTTATAATTCTAATTAAATAAACATGACCTAATAATTTAATTAAATGAATTAAAATGATAACTTGTTGAAGAAATATAATAAATTCAAATGAAATTTGATTGATGATTATAAATTAAAATAAATATAAAAATAAAAAAATATATTTTAATAATTTAACAATAATAATAATAATAATGGATTAATAATCATTTATTAATAATGGGAAATATTTGAATTGATATTTTGGTATTCTTTTTAAAACGGAAAGGATAAGTTCACTGAAAGCAGTGTCGAGTTAAAAATAATACAAAAAAAAAAACCTCTGACTTTTGTACGTCCTACGCAAAGACAACGCCTATCAAGTCGGTTATATCAACTAGGTGTCCTATGATCAGTAGAACAGGTCTTATCAACCTTTACCTTGATTTTCTTGATCGGAGGCGCTACTTTTTTATCAAGTAGCTTCCCAATGTTGATCCCGGATGTTGGGTTGAGTCCGTCCCATAGACCCCAGCTAGAGAAAGAACATAAACCAATTCAAGAGTTTTAAACCAAAAATTAATTTGAATATATGTATAATCTTTAATCTATAAATTTAGTGTACAAACAAATCGTTTCTTTTCTTAGCAAAACTATTTCTTAAAATCATTTTTATTCTTTTTGTGTTTTAATTTTATTGTATTTTGGAATCTTTTAATTTAGCCAACCTTCCTCTTTTTTTATTTGAAATTAATTATTAAATCTTAAATCAAAGTTAACTTGGCCTGGGTCGATCTCTTGAGCTCTCATTCGCTGGTTCCCTAAGTTACCCTCCTGATCATTCAAATTATTTAAAGTGATTATAAATGAATTGCAGTTTTATCAATTCATTGGTTTTATTATTATTATTTTTACTTATTTCTTATTACATTCTTTATTATCGTATGTTGAAGATGAAATTAATTTGATGTTCGTACCAGATTTTTATTTCAATCATGATTTGATGTTTAGTAATTTCAATAATTTTCTATTTGATATATATATATATATATATATATATATATAATTAATTATTATGATTAAATGTAAATAGAATATACAATTTTTTTAGAATGTTTAATTATTTTAATTGTGTGTCGCGAACTGAAAAGTTAATTTCATTTGCCAGTAGGTACTAATAATTTAATTATATTATTTTATCAATGATTGATTTTCAAAATATTTAATATTTTCATACAAAATCGAATAATTTTAAAATTTAAAGTTATATTGATATTGAAAATTGGAAATTGATATTCAATTAAATTATTCAAATTTCACTTTGGAAAGTTAAACTATATATTCTTAACGGGCATCGAAATTTAGGTGGATCGCCTCGATATTCTTACATCCAATCAATTCTCTATTTGATATTCAATATGTGTTTAAACTTTAAACTTAATCTTTCTATGTTGTTTATCTATTCTTCTAATCAAATATTCTCTCAGTGAAGAATATTAAATAGTATATAGATTTGGAAAAAGATTTGTTTTTTGTATATTTTCATAACTTTTTTTTCTAAAATTTCTTTATATGTAAATAAAATATTTCATTTTTTCAATATGTAGGTGTATATATACATATTCATCTATGTTGTACAATGCACATATATACTTAGTAAGAATATATATATATATTTGTTCATTTAGGTTTCTGTGATAGATTTTATTATTATGAGAAATTATTTCCGAGTTATTTTCACGACGGCCATGGGCTAGGGATGGGCTAGGGCTGTCGTCAGGAGCATTAAGTGTTAGTGTTAGTGCCAAGGATTCTTCAGAGCTTCGGAACACAGTAAGTCCCAAATCACCCACCCATTTAACCCATAGTCCCAAAATTGAATAGCATTTGGTCTGTTATCTAATGGTAGTCTGATATTTGAACAAAAATTAAAGATTTTAAAAATAATTTTTATAATCAATTTAATATTAGTAATAAATTATTTTTAAAGTAATAAATTTATTTTTATATTAAAAATAGCAAAATGAATTTAGTTTATATATAAAAAATGGAGGGGGTGAGACTTAGAAGCTATTATATATCTCAATTATAAATATGTATAAATTATGTACTGACAAATCCTTTAAATTTTAGATGACAGGTAGATCAAAATTATTTGGATTATGAATCCGTTGGAACTTTAGGAAATTAAGAAATTAAATTCAAATAGAATGTTTTTCAACACAACCTCTTGTTTCTCTTAATATATAATATATAAATTTTTGATTTATAATTAAATATTCAGTATAAATAAACAAAATTCTTCCTTCTTACTTCTTAAAATTCAAAAATTTCCCAAAGTGTTGAACTCTTATAATATATATATATATATATATAAATATTGTATATGACTTTTTTTTATTATCCAAAGTTTATAAGTATAAATATTCTACATTCTGAGTTTTAAGAAAGAAACCCTCATATTATCATTCAAACAACTTCAGACAATTTATTTTAGAAAGTTGTTATTTATATTATATTTGTATTTTTATACTCCTATTATAATAATATTATATATTTAAATAAAGAAATTTAAAAAGAAATAATAATAATAATAATCTTTATTGACAAGTATTTATTTATTTATTAAATGTAAACCATTTAATTTATAATGTGTTCATTAAATATCCAGTTATATCTTATCTTATTATAATAGCTATTATTGTACATGTTATATCTATCTATATCTGTCATCTACGGTAGTCGAAAGTTCTTGGCCGCAACATCCACATCTCTAGAAGTGTCCCTTCATACATTGTGAATCCACCCATAATAATACCTTACTTGAAAATGAAAATCCAATTATGAGATCAAAATTAAAATTATTTATTCATATAATCTTGAATGTTTTCAGTGTTTTATAAATAATTTAAAAAGGCCAATATTAGAAAAATAAAATTAAAAATATAATAAAATATAAATATAAATATAACAATAAACATTGTTTGAATGACAACATGTAGATATCAAATCAGGTTGAGAATCACTGCTCTACTCGAATCCAAAATCAAAATTTAATGGGTCATTTTTAGAAATCCCATTTAACAATTATAATAAATAATTAAAAAATTGTAAAATTTTTAAAGTATATAAAAATAAATTGTATAAATTTGTCAAAGGGTCGAGCGATAGCTCGGTGTCCCAGGTATATATTTTATATCAACAGGCCTACTTTTCTGGTTGTATGTTATTATTTGAATGGCGATTCGGTGAATCAGGTATTAATATTACCAGCCCAACCCGCTAATAAATAATCATTTTTTTTTATTGACCGAGTGGTGGCTCGGTGAACCAGGTATTATTATTGAGGACCCCAGTTCAATTCATTTTAATCACATTGATGCAATGATGAAACATTTAATAATTGTAATAAATAATTAAAGAATTGTATATCAATATTTTTTAAAGGGTCGAGCGAGACCTCGGCGTCCCAGGTATTAATATTACCAGACAAACCCAATAATAATGAATTTTTTTTTTCAACTTAATTACCGAGCCGAGGCTCGGGGTCCCGGTACTAATATGATTATATAATAAATTTTTTAATGATTTTGATTACTCTTAAAATTTTAACTATTTCAATAATCTTATAAAGGATTATATTTTTTTACGTTTTTAATTTATTTTTAAATAAAAATGTTTTATATTGTAATTTACAATAAATCCAATCCCATATAATCTCATTATTTGCTTTCATACGAAGTAAATATAGAGTAAATAAATTTTAACAGCATGATTAACTTATTTTTTTGTCAGTGGTACATATAGTAGAAGTTATACTTAAATTTATAAGGACCCTTTGGCTCATGTATGTATGTATCCATGAGAATAGGTTAAAGACCACAAAAGAGCTTCTCTACTACTACATTTTCTTTAAACAGAACAAGGCTACCTGATTAGATTTTGGGCATTAAACCCCCGAGTTTAGTGTTTTTGTGTGGCCCTCCTATATAATCTTTTTTTTTTCTATTATTTTTTTAAATTATCATAGCCAAGCCAGTAAGAAAACAGGTGAAAATGTCTAAATCAATTATTGGTCTAAATCTGGATCAATTACTTGAGTAAATATTGATTTTCAACTAGTTTTGGTTTTGCGCATCAATACCTATCTAGTCAGCAATCAGAAACCCTCTCATGGGGGATCATCCTCCACTCAAAACAGAATGGAAATTTAGAAAAGTCAATGAATTGAAATTGATGTAAACATTGGAAATTGGTAACATTGGATTAAATTTTCAAATAGAAAAAAAATTGTTAAATAAATTAAATCAATTTGTTTGATTATTTTCATTTAATTAATCACTTCTTTAAAAATAAATTAATTATTTATAAATAAGTAAATTTGTTAAGTAAAGCACAATTATTAATTATATAAAGGATAATTTTTGTAAGAAGTTTAATTAATTATGTCATTTTGGGAACTTTTCCCTGTATTAATAAAGTCTATTATTTTTTAAAGACAACTTTAATGTAAAGCTTAGATATATTAATAATCTCTTTTTTATCTAATTATATCTATTTATAGTATTCCTATGAATCTGTTAATGGTAAAATGATTATTCAATGCATATTAATCAGATGCATGACCTCTAACCTCGTACAGTCTCAAACTTACTGAGAATAATAAAATCGAAGAGATTACGAATGAAAGAAGAAAGATTAGTGAAAAGTTTATTTATGGGAAAACCAATTGGAAAACGTCCGATGGGTAGATCAAGAATGCGATAGAAAACAATAAAAAAAGATACGAGCGAATTTGAGAGAAGAATTGGATGGTGGTGGCTCAGGATAGGAATGATTGGAGGAGTGTATTCGCTGATGCCATAGAATTTCCAGTTCTGTAGCGCCATACAGATAGATAGATAAGAATAAAACATCTTTGACTAAATAATAAATTGTTAAATAATAAGAAACAAAGTTTCACAAGAAATATAATGCTTATTTATGTAAGCAATGTTTTATTCATAATATTTTTAAACAAAATTCTATTTTCAGTATATATATATATATAGTAAAAATGTAAATGAAACAATTTTAATATTTTCATGAAATTAAATAAAATACATACCACAAGGAAACAACTCAAAATAATTAATAATTATTTTATAATTAAGAATTCAAGTGTATTTAGTAGAGCGATAATACAAGTTGATTTAATATTAAAGTAGTAAATAGTACAAATAGTGAAATTTAATTAGTAAGTTTGGGATTAGAGAAGAAACAAGAATGTTTATAGAATTATATCTATCTTTATCGACATCAGGACCATGCATAAATATAATATTTATTAGTAACCAGATGGTGTGATTAATATTATTCATAAATCATATTATTATTCATAATATAATTTTATGCAGATAAAAATGTATAAAAATAATATAAAATTAATGGCTGTTTTAATATGTATAGATAAAAATACATAAAAATTAATTTTATTAATTCAAGAGTATAACTCAGAGATAAAATGCTCAACTACTAAACTTGAAGATAAGGGTTCAAACCTCATCAGATTCAGAAATATTTAAAATCATCAAATGGAATCAAAATAAATAAATGTGTATTTTGACTAAAATGAGTATTGATTTCCGGAGTCAATAAAAGAAAACAAAACAAATAAGTTGACCTGTGGCCAGGTCCGAACCGACCGACGGTTTGAAGTAAATTAATTTCCAGCTACAGTAACAATTTCAAATAATTTTAATATATCTATTAATGTAATAAAAAACAGATAGGAATATTTTTAATTTTATTTTATTTATAATATATATGTAAGACCAGGCTGTGACGTCATATAATTTTAAATTAAGAAAAAACTAATAAAGATGATTTTTCTCGAGGATAAAACCAATAAAAAGTGCATGATTCGTGGTGATATATAAAAAATCTCATGTGAAATTTGGTGTGAAAATAACCCTTCCCTTCCTATCGTCGATCGCTAATACTATCACTTCCGGTTTCCGGATTTGCACCAAAAGTCATACTGATGGATTAAGTAAATATACCAAATATCATCAAAATCGGTTGAGCCGTTCAGGCTGTACACATCTATACGGACGGACGGACGGACAGACATCATGCTAAAAATACTTTTTTCTGTTAAGAAAATGCATGATTCGTGGAGATATGTAAAAATCTCCACATGTGAATTGGTGTGAAAACAATACCTCTCTTACTATCGTCGGTCGGTAAAAATTATTATACTAGTCTTATATATTTCTCAGTTTCTTTTCCTCTTTATCGTTGTCCAAGTAATGTATATTTTAATTTAATATTATAAAGTATATTATGAATAAATTACAAAAAATAAATATATATTTATCAATAATATGTAAATTAACAGAGAAAATTATTATAGAATTCAATGATTTCGATATTTTAAATTTGTATCCATAAAAAAAAACATTTTATTGGATTTTATTCATACATAACAAATCCCAACTAAATATGTTGAGTATATTTATTTTACATACACATTATAATTATATATAAAATAAATTTTATTCGTGTATATACTTTCTCTTTTATTAAATCACAATTTTATTTTTAAATAAATGTTTATAGGTATATTCTATAATATGGAATATATTCTTTCTTTAAAAAATAATTATTCACATGAAAATATTTTTCCAAAAAAAAGAGTACATATTAAAAAAATTTTTTTGATTATGGACAATGATAAATGGGATTTACTAATAGAACTTGTATTAGAATAATGTAATCGGATTGCTCTCTATTTCTGTAATTAATACATAACATATTTATGAAAACATGATTATAGTATGAATTGATCCCGCTCATTTAATTACTTAATCAAACTATGAAAACATATATATAATAGAAATAATACTGGAAAGTTAAAATAATTAAAATAATATTCAAGAATGAAATATAAAGAAATTGAAAGATTAATCAAATCGGAATTTTTTTCAAGATCTGGAATGTCTTCACTCGACTATCTCACAAATTTGAATTGGATTTATTAACATATATTATATTTAAATTAACTAATTTAATTACTTAAATTATAAATTAAGTATAATTGAATTGAATTAATTAAAATTAAATTTACAATATAGTATTGTTATTCAATTAAATTAATTAATTAACATATATTAAATTGGAATTTTAAACCTTTACCTTCTTTTTAAGTCAAAATGTAAAATTTTAAAAAATTCATTAGCGTGTTTGGCTCTTTGTTGATGGCGCGTGATTGGCAGTCAACGTGTTTAAAAATTTAATTCCGGTACTTTCAAGTTGAAATTCTATATATATCAGTTTTATACAATTTTTAACAGGTGAAAAACTATCAAACATATATCTTTTATTTTTACGGTCAGTTTATAGGGAAAAAAATCAAAACCTGGTAAGTAATGACCCACTTCCGGATGAGCTACATTTCTCAAAATTTGATAGAAAAATACGAATTTTAAATAATGTCCGTGTTCCAAATTTCATTATTCTAGCTCAAACCGTTTTCGCGTAATCTTGTCTACATACACACAGACATACATTTTTTTCAACCTTACTGAAAATGACTCATGGAGTCTTCAAAAGGTATAAAAACACCAAAATCTCTATATCAAAAATTTTCCTGATCATAATACTATCTCTGGCGAGATAGTAAAAATTAAGATATTTTTGTTTGTTATATTTAAATTTCTATTATTATTATTATTATTATTATTCTATTCTATTTATTATAATTCCAATGATTTTTTTTTAAATTCAAAAAACGTGAATTTGAAATTATATATTTATTAGACAATACAATTTTTATTTTCCTGGATTTTTTCATTGATTAAAGAATTTAAGAGTCTCGATCAAGAGCATAAATTTTCCAGTAGGCATCCCTTCCAAAACAGAATCGAATTCAGATATCAAGATATATTAAAATAACTGCTGATTTTATAAATCCTTCCAAATGCTTTTTATGGAGGTAGTGGAAATTATAATTTTCATCTTCATTTCTAACAAAAAAAAAAAAAGACTGAAAGATTTATGTCATATTTTTATTTTAATTTCTAACATATTTTATGGTTAATAATTTTATATTTTAACTGAAATTTTAATTTCAAGGATAAATCAAAGTGAATTTAGCAATTTACTCACTATATTCCTTTTCATATCCCTTGGGTGAGTGTGGTAATTGAATTCCCAGAAAGGCCACCATGATAATCTATTTAACCTTGATTTTCCTAAAAGTAAACGGATCATTAATACACGCTCAATTAATCTATTATATTGACATATAGAGCAATAATAAATTGGTATTATTGTCTCTTAATTAATAAGCAATTGGTCTACTAAACTGTACTGATTACTGATTAATATTACTCTTATAAAAATCTCTCTTTCTTTCAACTATATATATATATATTAGAAGTAAACATAATGTTAGCTGGCAGGCAAGGAAAAACATAATTACCAATTGTATAACGTTTGGTTTTGAAAACTGATTTGTTTCGGGAAGTTCAGCCATTCCCACCATAAAAAAATTAAAATATTTGGTTTTAAATATACATATATAGTATTATATCCATAACTAGGGTGACCATATTTCGAAATCACCAAACCGAGACAAACGGTTTACCTTTTTTTAAACCAATTACGAAAGTACGAAATGTCAAAAACGGGACAATAGGCTGTCCCGAAGACATTTTTCGGGACGCCGGGATAGAGCACCTCAAAACGGGACTATCCCGGAAAAACGGGACGTTTGGTCACCCTATCCATAACCAATATATATATATATATTCAATTTATTCAGAAATAATAAGATTAAGTACATAGATAATACTAAGATAATATATTTATTTTTATTCATATTATTTAATTTAAAATTCAATTAAATAAATATTTTTATGTTAAATAAATATCAACAAATTGGTTTATTGCAATATATTATTAAATTTATATTTTATTAATTAAATCAGAATTTTTATTTAGACCCCTGGAATCACCGCAACCCAATAGTCCTATTTTAGAATTGAGATATTGTAACAATTTAAATTTGAAAGATTAATAGTAATTAAGAAATAATTAATTTAATAATTCACAAATATTCATATACTTATATACAAAATATAATTATATATAAAAAAACAATCATTCGAACTTATATTTACATAATACTATTAAAATTTTAAAAAATTATTCTTACATAAATACATTTATCTGTAACGAATACTCAGTGACGCTCTCTGCTTATCCTGATGTGATGTATCAGTAAGAAGTCAGTATTGTTGAAATATTGAAATTAAAATATATTTTCTTTATTATTTGAATAATTTAAAATTCAACTTAAATAAATTTCAATTTAATTATTAAAAAAAGAAAATTATATATTTGTAAGAGATTTCCTGGTTGGAAATCGCTTGGTGGAAGTTATCCCACGTGGTCCCACGTTGAGGGGTAAATTGTAGTAAAATGGTCCCGCGTTGGAAACCAAGGTGTAGAAGTCCTTCCCACGTGGTGTCACGTGGAGAGCCAATTTATATTAAATTCGTCACAGGGTGTGAGGAGAGGCCCGGGTCGAGAGCCAAGTTGTAAAGAATTTATTTTCTCAGGGAGAGAAAAACACAAATATATATTCACAAATATATTTAATAAAAAAATAACTTTACAGAGAAAATGATTATCTACACTTTTAGAGAGGAAGCGTCATAATAATGGCGTTGTTATCATGCCTGCTAGGCTATATGCTCCCCTGAGACACGTGATCTCAGGCGACCATTCAGAGCTCCCCAAAGATGACGTGTATAAGATGAGAGATTTTCACAAATTGACAAACTAATACAATAACTAATAATATAATTTAACAAGGAATTATTATAATTTTAATGAATCGAAATGCCCATTAATCCATCAAGAGAATATTAAATAGGAAAGTGACTTGTTACATAGTAACGCCATCTCTTGATAAAACAATGAACACCTCTTATCCATTATCTTAGAACTAATATTTTAATATAAACCTATAAATATAGCATCCGTTACAGACTCCCCCTCTGATTCCGACATCGTCCCGATAAGGGATCAGGTTAGTTCGTAACAGATGGATGCTTCCGCGGTCTCCCCCTCCTTCGCAGAGGAATTACGGGGTTTGTCTCCGAGGTTAAACATGGCTTAATCGCGGAAACATGGTAGGTGCCTAATGGAGTGTTAGGATCTTCTAACGAGGCGATCTCAAAGGTGACTGGGGACCTTTGGGTCCGTATTATATATGGCCCATCGCGTCTTGGGCAGAACTTGGCAGTTCGTTTGGAGCTGGCCTTACTGTGTGGGTGTGAGGTAACCCATATTTTATCCCCAGGGGAAAATCTCATGCTAGGCCGACGATGTTTGTCCGCATAGCTCTTGCGTTGTTCCTGTTTCCACTCTATTCGTTCACGGACGACTTGAGATATTTTTGCGAATTTTCTGAGATATGGGGTTATTTCAGGTATGAAGTTGTCGTTATCTATGATTTGTCGGATGTCATGATGGACGTCCTCTATTGTTCTGAGTTCTCTGCCGAATTGCAAATACGCGGCGGAGTGTCCGGTAGTGTCACAGGGGGCACTATTCATGGCAAATCGGATCACAGATAATTTCTCTTCCCATGTATCATGTTTATCTTCTACCAGAATGGCTAATCGTGGTTTGAGGTCTCGATTCTTTCGTTCAACAGGGTTGGCTTGTGGATGATATACAGGGGTGAAACATTGATCAATTTGTAAGAGATAACATAATTGCTGCATGACCCCACCTACAAACTGTGTTCCATTATCACTAATAAGTCTTCTAGGTAAACCATATCTTAAAAAGACTTCTTCCAGTAGGATTTCTGCACACTCTTTGGCTGTGGCCTTAGTTAAAGCAAACAATTCCACCCATCGAGTGTTACAATCTTCAACAATAAAAATCCATCTCTTTCCAGATTTAGTTTCAGGAAGGGGGCCAAACAAATCGATTGAAAGGGTTTCGAATCGTTGTGCATAGATAGGAGTTCTTAATAATCCAGTGGGTTTTTGGTTTGAGGGCTTATATCGATTACATTCTGGGCAATTCTTAACGTAATTAGTGATATACGTTCGCATTCCAGTCCAATAATATCGTGAAGAGATCCGATTGTATGTTCCGTCGGCTCCATAGTGTCCGGCGGTAGGAGAATCGTGGTATTCTCTCAGAATTTTCTCCCGGTCTTGTGCGGGAACCACAAACTGGGCTTCTTCAGAATCCGAAGTCGGTGAATACCTGTATAGAATTCCTTGATTCATTACGTAGCCCTTTTCCATCAGGTTGGCGGAGTCACTATCAGGATCTTCTTTTTCTAGGGAGATAATTTGAGGTCTTAATTCGTCATCTCTCATCTGAGATTCTCTCAAATCTTTCGGACTGCGGGTAGGAAATGTTACTTGGACTGTGGTTGTTTCGTAGGAAGTGTCGGATTTAGGTAGGATGGGTCGGGAAAGCATGTCAGCTATGACATTTCTCTTACCAGGGAGGTAGTCTATTTTTAGGTTAAAACTTTGTATTTGGAGGGCCCATCGTGCTAAACGGCCGGATGGAGTTTTGATGCTCATAAGCCAGCGCAAGGGTTGATGGTCGGTGTTGATGGTGATTTCCGCTCCTTCTACGTATCCCCTAAATTTATTCAAGGCCCATACTACGGCGAGGGCTTCTTGTTCTGTAGTTGAATAGTTGCACTCGGCGGGTGATAGCGTGCGGCTAGCATATTCAATGGGATGCTCATGGACTCCCTCCCCCTGAATTAATACTGCCCCGAGAGCGTATTTACTGGCGTCTGTTCGGATTATAAAAGGTTTGGTTTCGTCAACCTGGGCGAGAACTGGTGCGGAAACTAAGCACTCTTTCAAGAGTTTGAAAGAAGTGTCTTCGTCTGGTCCCCACTTCCACACGGAGTTTTTTCTTGTTAATTGGTTTAAAGGGCGGGATTTTCCAGCAAAATTTGGAATGAATCTGCGGTACCATGAACAGGTTTGTAGAAAGGATAGTAGCTGTTTTACATTTTTGGGGGTTGGTATTTTCAGGATTGCTGAAATTTTATCAGGGTCCACTTGAAGTCCATTAGGTGTGATCCAATGTCCAAGGTACTTGACTCGATTTTGGAAGAAATGACATTTTTCAACATTGACTGTCAAATTAAACTCGCTTAGTCTTTTGAAGACTTCGCGAAGATCATTCAGGTGGGTTTCGAAAGTAGGCGATAAAACGATAATGTCATCAAGATATATGAGTATTTGGATGTTGGGCAGTCCTCGGCGAAAACGGTCCATAAGCCTTTGGAACGTAGCAGGTGCGTTCCGAAGACCAAATGGCATTCTAATGAAGCGGTAAGTTCCAAAAGGGCATATGAAAGCAGTCTTGTCTCTGTCATTAGGATGGACAGAAACTTGATGGTATCCTGATTTGAGATCAATCGTGGACATAAATGAACAGCTCTTTGCATCATTTAACAAATCATCCATTCGAGGAAGTGGATAAGTATCTGGAATCGTGACTGCATTAAGTTTTCGGTAGTCTACGCAGAGGCGTACCTTTCCGTTTGGTTTTGGCACTAACACCACTGGAGCGGCATACGGAGATTCGCATTCTTCAATGATGCCTTGTCGAATAAGGTCATCAATTTCCTTCTTTAGAATTTCCTTCTTTGGAGCTGGTAATCGGTAAGGGGGGACTGCAATAGGGAGATGATCATGGGTAAGGATATGATGTTGTACATGTGGGACGGGTTTTCCTGTTGGTTGGAACCTGTGTTTGTTTTCTTCGAGGAACATTTGGATTTGATGGGATTGGTTCGTGGACAAATTAGGTTGCATTAAGTCAATTTGCACGTGGCCAAATTCATACGTGCTTTCTGAAAAATTTATTTCGGATTCCTTATCGAATGAGTAGGATTCTTGAGGGTCATCATGGAATGACCATCTTCCTCTTGTTGGGTCTAGAGTGATGTTTGATACTGATAAAAAATCCATTCCTAACAGCGTGCGGCGAGCGTTTTCCAAAAATATGAAGGGTATTTTAAATGTGCGGCCGTGTATTTTAATTGGTAGAATAGCTGTAGGGGCATCGAGTGTTCGGGGATATCCATCGGCTAATGTGATAGTGATTGTTTGATTTTGAAGAGGATAAACTATTTGTTTTAAATGCCTGTAGAGGTGGTCGCTACCTATGGTTTTGTTTGACCCAGTATCTGCGCATGCGATTTCCTCAACCTCTAAGATCGATACCCTTATTAGTGCAATGGAACATTTTGTGTGTTCCACTACATTTAAGTGGGCTGAAGTAGTTGAACTTCTTCTCTCTTCACGAGGTGGATTGCATTTCGGACACTTTGGTTTTATGTATCCAATCGTGCCGCAACCATAACAAGAGACGGTTTTTTCAATGATTGGTGTCTGGGGTCTAAACCTTTCCTGCTTAATCTTCTTATCTTGCGGTTTCTGTGTCCGCGTTAATGGTTTGTTTAGAGGGCGAAGACTCTCATAAGCATCGAGCTTATCTGCTAACTCACTGGGTGTGTTGAGGTTTTCCCAGTCGTCAAGAAAATGTTCTCGACTTTCTTGAGTACTTTTTCTCTTCATTTGATCACAGATAATCAGGTTCTTCAGTTGATCAAATGAAGAGATTTTTAATTCTTCCAATCGAGACTCAAGATATGTCCTTAATGAAAAGGAGAGCTCTTTCCATGTCCCGTTAGGTGCCTTTACCGCCGTCGAGAATAGTTTTCTCAGTTTCTCGGCTGAGAGTTTATATTTTTTCAACAACGCGCCCTTCATATGGCTGTAGTTGCGTGCCATATCTGCTGGTTCGCGCAATAGCAATGTCGCTATTTCTGTAGGGAGGACGGATAAAAGATTTGGAACCCAGTGTTCCTCAGGAACGTTTAGAAATTTCGCCTGGTTTTCAAATAGGCTGAGAAAGCTACTCATATCGTCCTCTTGGCTGTTGAATTTAGGGACGAATTTAGACAGGTCGATCTGTTGAGTAGTCGACTCTACCGACGAGCAGGTTTGTGAAGAAGTATTTAGAATTCTGAGTTTTTCCAGTTCAAACTCTTGATCTCGAATTTCTTTTTCTTTTTTCTCCTGTTCTATCCTTTCTTGAGTTATCGTGCTCAAAAATTCTTGGGTGAATTCCTCATCGTAGGTTTCAGCATTAATGATTTTGTTTTTGATTTCAATTATTTTGTGATTTGTATTGACTTCAATTCCTAGTTCAGAAGCCAGGGTAATAAGGTCTACCTTTTTAGCTTTCGCGAGATAAGCCATGCTTAAACTGGTTAAGTTTACTTATATTTTTATTAAGATTTAAAAATTTTAAATTAAAGCCTAAAATTCAAGATTAAATCGAAAGTATGTTGAATTTATAAAGTATTTATATGTAAATACTTAAATTACGCAAAATAAATTAGAACACGTGGGGAAAATTTAAAATGAATTAATAAAACACTTACATATAATTATATAATCCATACAAAATCAATTAGAACACGTGGGGAAAATTTAAAATGAATTAATAAAATATTTATACATAATTATATAATCCATACAAAATCAATTAGAACACGTGGGGAAAATTTAAAATGAATTAATAAAATATATACAATTATATAAATATACACTGTGAAATTATATAAGAACAATATCCACGTGGTGTTTATTAAAACTAATTAATAAAACATACAAATATATACTGTGAAATTATTTAAGAATAATATTCTCGTGGTGTTATTAAAACTAATATATCTGTATATAAATATTTGCAATTTTGTTGAATAATATTATGTAAAATGTTTTGTTTTTTTTTTTTTACTTAGCACTAGTGTATCTGGTAGATTCTTCAAGATGGATGTAGTGCTTGGCTGGATTCTATGTGGATTCGTAGATTCGTACCACGAGTTGGGTGCCAATTTTGTAAGAGATTTCCTGGTTGGAAATCGCTTGGTGGAAGTTATCCCACGTGGTCCCACGTTGAGGGGTAAATTGTAGTAAAATGGTCCCGCGTTGGAAACCAAGGTGTAGAAGTCCTTCCCACGTGGTGTCACGTGGAGAGCCAATTTATATTAAATTCGTCACAGGGTGTGAGGAGAGGCCCGGGTCGAGAGCCAAGTTGTAAAGAATTTATTTTCTCAGGGAGAGAAAAACACAAATATATATTCACAAATATATTTAATAAAAAAATAACTTTACAGAGAAAATGATTATCTACACTTTTAGAGAGGAAGCGTCATAATAATGGCGTTGTTATCATGCCTGCTAGGCTATATGCTCCCCTGAGACACGTGATCTCAGGCGACCATTCAGAGCTCCCCAAAGATGACGTGTATAAGATGAGAGATTTTCACAAATTGACAAACTAATACAATAACTAATAATATAATTTAACAAGGAATTATTATAATTTTAATGAATCGAAATGCCCATTAATCCATCAAGAGAATATTAAATAGGAAAGTGACTTGTTACATAGTAACGCCATCTCTTGATAAAACAATGAACACCTCTTATCCATTATCTTAGAACTAATATTTTAATATAAACCTATAAATATAGCATCCGTTACATATTCGGATATGAATTTTTACCGACCGACGATTGTTTTCACACCAAATTTCACATGTGGAGATTTTCACATATCTCCACGAATCATGCATTTTCTTAACAGAAAAAAGTATTTTTAGCATGATGTCCGTCCGTCCGTATAGATGTGTACAGCCTGAACGGCTCAACGGATTTTGATGAAATTTGGTATATTTACTTAATGCATCAGTATGGTGAATTGATCAACTTTTGGTGCAAATCCGGAAACCGGAAGTAGTACTATTAGAGATCGACGATAGGAAGGGAAGAGTTATTTTCACACCAAATTTGACATGAGGAGATTTTTTATATATCATCACGATTCTCTCATGCACTTTGTATTGGTTTTATCCTCTAGAAAAATCATCTTTATTAGTTTTTTCTTAATTTAAAATTATATGACGTCATCCAGCCATTCATGACGTCACAGCCAGCGCCTCATATATTACATTAAAAATGAAATAAAATTAAAAATATTTATTTTATATCCATATCTGTTTTTATTGCATTAATAGATACATTTAAATGATTTGAAATTATTTCTGTAGCTGGAAATTAATTTATTTCAAACCCTCAGTCGGTTCTGTGCCTGGCCACAGGTCAACTTATTAATTTTAACTTATCTTTGATAATTATAAACTAAAATAACGATCAAGGTGAGTTTATTATCTAATATATCTATTAATATTTTAAAATTGAAATTTATAATTATATTGTAATCAAGGCATGAATGTTATTCATTAAACCAACCAAATGTTTATTAGTAAATAAATTTTATGTTTCTATTATTGTATTGCTTGTTGATTGACATGCTTTCTCTCTCTTCGCCCATATATCTATTTATGACTTTCTAAAGATATCATTAAAAAAATAAATCACTCCGCTATTTTCAGCAATAAATATTTATTTCAATTCATCCAGTTAATAATCTTTACCTATTTTAAACCATTGTATGAATAAACACATAACTATCCGTTTATTTGTGGTGATGGGGTTTTTTATTTCTTTACTTCGATATCTTTTAAATATATAAATTAAACTGTGAGGTTAATGATATAGATTAACAATGATCTTATCATATTTGAAAGCGTTGGATCAAATAACTCCCAGTGCACACTTTTTTTTTTTTTTTTGTTATATATGTTTCTTTCATTTAAACCAGATTCATTTAGATTATTTTTTAAATCCCTGTAGATCTCATTTATGAACGTATAATCAAATATATAGAACATAACAAACAGAGTTATAAATAACATTAATTTCATTGCTATTATTAAAGCATATTATCTATCTGTATATTTATATATAACATCGCAGTTTGATGGGAGGAACGGCCAATGGTTATACTCATAGATTAGAATAATCACTCTTAAGTTCATCTGAATAATACAAAACTAATGATGAGCAAGAAAATGGTGCTGAAGTTTAATTATTAGTCATTACCATTATTACCATTAAAGTCATATCCATAACGCATAAAAAATATAAATCGGAAGGTGGTTGTTAATTTGTAAGACTCATAATATTTTCCCTTTGTTTTTATAATAAGTATTATTACTATTATACCAATAATACAAAAATTCCAGTTATTTTTTCCAATGGTATATGGTATGTGAGGGGTATATTAGAACTTTCATTGTCTGGTTATATGTTTACTAAGCATGGGGACTGAAATGTTAAAGTAACAATACATGTAAGACATTAAATATTAATCTAATTAATGTACAATTCGAGGAAAATTCAAGGAAATATTGAACTGGTAAATTCGAGTTAATCCATTAGAATTAAATAAAATAAACACAAAGGGAAGTAATAAGGCATCTTAAATAAAGGATTAAAGAGATTTTATATAACTAATCCAACAAAATTGTTTAAATTAGACAAATTATATTTTTATTTTCACTTACAAGGGTAGATCTACATTCGCATTTAGTTAATGTAAAAATTTATTTAAGAAATTTTCACTTAAAATTAATTAATTATAATTTTTTAAAAAAATCGCACATTAAGTATTATAAGATTATTTATCGATTTATTTATCGATTTTATTATATTGTTTCAAGAAATCTTATAAATATACATATATAGAAATACAAAAAAATCAAATACAGTCTTTAAATCATTATATCATAAAAACATTAAAGATTCTACCTTTAATGATTTAATGTAGTAAACGACCATCTAACCATGCCGCCATTAAATTTGCATCATTTAGAATTAGTGGTCTAGTGTTTATTTTATGAGAGATAAAAATATTTCTAAACCTTCATTCTAAACTATTTAATTAAAATATTGATTTAATAAATAACCAAGTGAATTAAAAATTGAAATAATTTTTTTTTTTACAATCACTGTAGAATATCGATAATTAATTAATCCATTCAAAAGAAAATAGGAAAAAATAAATGAAAAACATTCTAACGATGTTGGAAAAGGGGATGTATTTTATCTGAAGACTCCACTTTCAGCAAGAAATATTATATTTTAACCTTTATATTCTATTTCTTTGGAATAGTTCCTTCTTTGGATTTTACTTTACTTTAAATCATAGGTTCCCAAACTTGTTTGTGTCCTAGACCCCTTGCCATGTTTTTCGGTTTTGGGTAGACCCCCTAAATTGATTTTGCTTTTTTATAAAAAAAAATTCAATAAAAAAAAATTTTATTGAAAAAAATTCAAAAAATGAATCAAAAGCCATTTTTTTAGAGACATACCGTGGAAGGTTGAAATAGACCCCCAGGGGTCTATATAGACCACTTTAGGAATCTATGCTTTAAATCAAAAATTGATTCAAATAATTTTGCTTTTGCCACTTTTGAAAATTTTTCAGAAATATTTTAAATTATCTGATAATTCCAAATGTCATTATGACATTTTTATTTTATTGGTTTTTCTTTACAAATTAACTTTTACTTATCTATATACTTGTATATGAATATATTGATAGAGATGGGTTAAAAATTCGAATTCTTATTATCAGAATTACAGGACTGTAAAAAACAGTCCCAAATGGTATTTTGTCTAAATAACAAACGTGTCAGTGATTGCTGATCGATAGTGCGAATTTAAATCGATGATTTTCCCTTTTTAATTTACAAAAAATAATGTTGTAGTTAAAATTTATTGACAATAATAATTCTTAGATATAATAATATATAAATCTTGTTTACTTATAATATGAAAAATAACATTAAAGGAATTGATGTAATCTTTAAAATTAGTGTTCTTAAATTTTTAATTATAAAATATTAAACAAAAATATATAATAATAATAATGTAAAATTTAAATTTATTTAAACTTGAATTTTATAATTATATATATTTTTAATGGGTATAATTAGGGAAAAGATCCGATGGGCTTGTATAGGCTTAGTATTTAAATAATATATATACTCTGGATTAATTAACGTTTATTTAAGAACTTTAATCTTTAAAGTATATATTATTTTTCTATTTACTTTATCTCTAAAATTTGTGAATTAACTACATATGTTTCTTTAAATGAAAATTTTTTTGTTTATACAGTTTGGAGTATATAACACAGCAGCTTATTTCAAAATCCCAACTGCAATGTGGCATTGGGTCAATTACAGAGCGAGTTAATTTATTACTTTCATCTAAGTTGAGAATATATATATATACATCGTATAAATAGGATTCATCTAGATTGAGTTTCAGGGAAAATTTCAATTTTAAATGTCCCTGGATCGAATAACTCCTATTTCCAGACAATGGCTGTCTGTTTTATTTTTTTTCTATCTGTGCAAGGTATTCAATAGAAATGTAAATCAAATCAAATTTAAAATTTATCAAACATTTGTTTCTAAATGTTAAATGTAGATTGTATTTTTTAAATTAATCAATATTTTATATATATTTTATTTCTATGCTTTTTACCGACCGACGATAGTAAGGGAGGTATTGTTTTCACACCAAATTTCACATGTGGAGATTTTTACATATCTCCACGAATCATGCATTTTCTTAACAGAAAAAAGTATTTTTAGCATGATGTCTGTCCGTCCGTCTGTCCGTCTGTCCGTCCGTCTGTCCGTCCGTCTGTCCGTCCGTATAGATGTGTACAGCCTGAACGGCTCAACCGATTTTGATGAAATTTGGTATATTTACTTAATGCATCAGTGGGATGAATTGATCAACTTTTGGTGCAATTCCGGAAACCGGAAGTGGTAGTATTAGCGATCGACGATAGGAAGGAAAGGGTTATTTTCACACCAAAGGAGATTTTTACCGACCGACGATAGTAAGCGAGGTATTGTTTTCACACCAAATTTCACATGTGGAGATTTTTACATATCTCCACGAATCATGCATTTTCTTAACAGAAAAAAGTATTTTTAGCATGATGTCTGTCCGTCCGTCCGTCCGTCTGTCCGTCTGTCCGTCTGTCCGTCCGTCCGTATAGATGTGTACAGCCTGAACGGCTCAACGGATTTTAATGAAATTTGGTATATTTACTTAATGCATCAGTGGGATGAATTGATCAACTTTTGGTGCAAATCCGGAAACCGGAAGTGGTAGTATTAGCGATCGACGATAGGAAGGGAAGGGTTATTTTCACATCAAATTTCACATGAGGAGATTTTTTACATATCACCACGAATCATGCACTTTGTATTGGTTTTATTCTCGAGAAAATCATCTTTATTAGTTTTTTTCTTAATTTAAAATTATATGACGTCATCCAGCCATTCATGACGTCACACCCTGGTCTTACATGTATATTATAAATCAAATAAAATTAAAAATATTTATGTTATATCCATATCTGTTTTTTATTACATTAATAGATATATTAAAAGTATTTGAAATTGTTTCTGTAGCTGGAAATTAATTTATTTCAAACCGTGGGTCGGTTCGGACCTGGCCACAGGTCAACTTATTTTATATATCACCACGAATCATGCACTTTGTATTGGTTTTATCCTCGAGAAAAATCATATTTATTAGTTTTTTCTTGATTTAAAATTATATGACGTCATCCAGCCATTCATGACGTCACAGCCTGGTCTTGCATATATATTATAAATAAAATAAAATTAAAAATGTTTATATTTATTATTTATGTATCCATATCTGTATTTTATTACATTAATAGATATATGAAAATTATTTGAAATTGTTTCTGTAGCTGGAAATTAATTTATTTCAAACCGTCGGTCGGTTCGGACCTGGCCACAGGTCAACTTATTTATTATTTTTTAATCTTTTTCCAGATTCATAATAAGTATGATTTATTTTAATATATGACTTGTTTGTAATAATTATGTAACTTTAATAATTGATAATAATTGAAAGACATATTTATTCTTTAAAAAATTTTTATAAAAAAAAATCATGAAGAAAATTTCTAAATATTATATTAAATTTTCTAAAATTTTAATAAATAAAAAATAATTCATTTCTTGCCATATTTATTTAGAGAGTTGAGTGAATGACAACTCAATTTTATTCAGATGGTTTAGTTTTAAGTCAATTAATTCATGAATTTTAACTATTTTCTTTTTATTATTCATTAAATTTTATTAATTTAAATTATATATTTTTAAAATTTTTTAAATTTATGAGATTTCAACTCTCGCCTTTAATTTCAGCAGCTCAGCTTTATTACATTGAACTACTGAGAACTTGAGAAGTCAATTTTAAAGGTTTTTTTTAAATAAATATTATGTATAAATATTAAATTTTTTTGAACATTGCCTGGCATAATACAATATTGTATACAATATAAATTTAAATTACTATATTTTTTTTATTGGCTGTTTTTATTATAGTTTGAACAGTTTGTTCGCTTCAGAAATTATCAACAGTTTCTTGTAACAATATTGCATATTGATTTTGTAACAGAATTTAAACGATTATTAATTTATTAAAACGGTCTTTAAAAAAAAATTCTTAAAAATTATGTGATCTTAATTACTAAGGAAAAAAATATTTAAGAAATTATCAAGTCATGTTTCCTTTTGTTTTACACTGGGTTAAAAATCGTTATTCGTAAATATATAATTAAATTTTGTAAGTATGTTAAGTACAAGAATTTCCAATGATTAGATCGGCGAAAAAGTGAACGAAAATAATAACTTAGCGCTTATCTAAGAAAGGGATCTTAAGTTCTAAACAACGAAAACCCTCTGGAATAAGCTTTAACTCTTGACGAGGCCAAGTGGGCCCCTCGACAAACATCGAAAATCCTTCTCACACCAACAACCCAACAACTCCTAGCTAACTATTAAATCAGTAAAAGCGAAAGTACAAAATAAATCGATTAACTTCTCAACAAATCAAATTTCCAAGATAGTCCATGTCTATGTACAATTTCAAGTAATTTCACATTCTCTAATAAATTAAATTTAATCTAAAAAAATAATATCTTAATTAAAGGAATTTAAAAAAATTAATTTAATTAATAAAAATTGTATTTCAAAAAATGAAAGCTAAATAATTTCAACCTCACCAAAAAGAAAAAATTTTGAGTTACTATAATAACCTGTTTCATCTGATTAGAATAGAAACAAGTTCGTTTGTTACAAAGTAATTACTTTGGAAGATAAAAATGTCTATATAAACTTGTAATGTCAGAATACTTAAGACAAGTTTAGATGAAAATACTTTTTTTTAGAAACGAATGGAATAATTTTGTTAGTCTTATGTGCGCGCCCAGTTTTTACTTTACTTTTCCCAACTTTCTATTAGATCTTCCGACTTCAGTTGGCCTTTTGCCTTTACTAATTTATCAACTGACAACATATATCACAACTTAAACAAAACGAAGGTTTGTAGATTATATGAAAATCTATCTATGTCTTTGATGATACTGAACCCTAAACTGCAATAACCAAATTTCTCAGATCCACCTCCATCCAATAATTATCCTTTCTTATTTCCCCTACAACTTTTTTATATTGTTAGCCTATTAAGTCCTTGATTTAACCACCGGCTGTTACTTAGTAATTAAGTTATTAATTTTATTATTGCTAATATTTATATATTTATTTTATAATTTTAAAATATTTGTGCTTGTGAGAGATATAAAAGCTACAATATAAAATAAACAGACAAATTTTGATAATATTGTTATATTCTACATGTTTTTTTACAAATTATTATTAGAATATTACTCAGAATTTAAAATGATTTGCATATACACTTATTTATGTAACATGACCTGGAAAATGTTGATATAATTTTAATTTTTTATATGTCTGTGTGTTTCTCTGGAAATTGCTGGACCGCTTACTATGAAATTATTCCATATTATTCATATATATTGATTTTCGATCATAACAAAAAGTTTTACAAATAACTAATAAAAAAAAATAGAAATTAATTTTTCACAATTTCATATGAAGCTCCGGATTGCTTATTTGATGCCTTCTTCGACTCAGTGAACCTTTTTTAAACGCGTCCATACATGATTCACAGAATGAAAATAAAAATATTAACATTATTTCTAGGAATTCTCATCCAGAATAAAATATATTTATTTCTATTTTAATTTCTAATATTTAATCAAAGATCATTTAAATATGAATGTTTTTTTTATACATTAAATACAATTATTACTTAGCTTATTTTTAAATTATTATTATAGTATTATTATATAGTTATTTTGTCTATTTCAATTAGGGTGACCAAACGTCCCGGTTTTCCGGTTTTCGGGTCAGTCTATTGTCCCGGTTTTTAAATATTTAGGTCTTACAATCAGTTATTTTCGATTTTTCGAAATATGGTCACCATAATTTCATTAGATATTAAAAAAAATATTCATCATTATGTTTAATATTTTTATTTTGTGATTTCATATTGATAAAAAATGATATTAAATAAACAAATTAAAAAAAATATTATCAAATTTTTTTATACATATAAATAATCAAATTAAAGTATTTTACCTGTTATAATATATGGGAATGATGTGTTAGTAAGGATTTTGGAGAACCAGAATAGATTTAGAATTAGATGAAAGTGGTTTTGAATGGGAACGGTTGGAGGATTGTGGTCCTTATTGCCCAGGACCTTCAAATTCTGAATTTCACAGATTTAGATAGATAGAGAGAGGGGGAGAGTCAGATACTAGCGGCTAATACCTACTATAAGTAAAAAACTAAATTTATAATTTGAGTCCATGTTTTGGAGTTATATTCCATATTACAAAGCAAAGTTTAACTAACATAAACGTGTTATTATATGATAAGAAAAAAAAATCTTAATTCTATAATAAATTTTTGATTTATTTCTTAATTTATTTTATTTAGTATTTGTTCTTTATTTATATTAAAATTAATTATCTATGCGCGCGGCAGTGCGCCGGCCAAGTTCCAGCAAGCCGCGCGCATGCCGTAAGTATATTTACACGAATGGTTTGGAGTCACTTTTGACCCCCCTGTATCTCAGTGCCTATTGTAAGTACAAAGATAAAATTTTATCTACGTAGTCATATACTAGAACTAAAGCAGTATGCCAAATTTCATAGTTATAGCTTCAGTAGATCCTGAAATATGACCCTGTGAAAGTAGCTTATTTTGGAACTGATTCACTGATTGGTCAACAAAATTCTTAGGGTATTTCCAATTGTCCTAGCGCTATGAAATTTGACATACAGGTCGTGTGTTATAAGTAGGTTAACAAAAAATTATGAAATTTAAGAAATCGGTCAAGCTTGAGTTGTTATAATCGAATATCAATGCGATTTTAACGAATTCAAACGAATTCATTGGTTTTGTCAGAAACTAATCAAGCTAGTACTTCGAAATTTGGTACACCGATATTATTCACAGTTTGTAGATTTCTTTTAAAATTTCGTCAAAATCGGTAAACCGGAAGTGGTACTTTACCTACACTGGTTGCGTTTACCTTTCAAGTAAAGTACCAGTTTGCTTCGAGATATTAGCTTCATATTTTGTATATAGATTTAAAAATATGAAAAAAATTCAGATACCAAATTTCATCATGATCTGACTACCGGAAGTGACATTTTACCTATACAAGTAGCGTTAGGTGTAAATTATAAATATATATAATAGTGTTAAACCATTTTACTTTATAATTTAAATTAATGTTTGTTTATTTTTATTGTTATAACTTAACAGTTTCTATATAATTTTCAATTAATATTAATAGTTCAAATTATTTATTATTCAATACAAGTTGGAAATTCAGAACTATAAAATAAAAGAATAAATAAAATTATTATATTTAATATATAAACAAATATAATTTTAATTTAAAAAAATTTGCAATTTTTTTAAACACAAAATTACTTCAAAGGCTAAGAATGGACGCGGGCGCGGCACAAAAAGGAAAAAATAGGAAGCTTTCTTAAAAAAAAAGTATTGAAATCTAATCAAAAACATACCTGTTAAAAAGGGGGCCAAGTTCCTATCGGCTATTTGTTTGCCTAAAAAAGGGTTCAAATCCATCCCAATGCCAAGTTTAGATGCATTTCAAAATCATTCATAATCATTTTTATCAACAGCCTGATCCACTGGTAAACATTTGGCATTCCAAAGAATCGCCACCACACCCAGTCCTCCGCCTCCTGCATCCAGGCACGCCACTTTATTCACGTCAACGGTCCATCTGGCCGAAATTCACTTTACCATACACCCAACTTAAAATATGGTATAGTTGTTAAAATACGTAGGTACATGGTTTAAAATATCTAAAATTATAATACTTAGAAATTTGAACTTGGCAGGTTTTCGTACTGTACGTAACACTAGATTAATTGTATAATTATATTTTTATTATTTAAATATATAAATTAACCTGCTAATTCTAAGTATTAAAATTGTAGATATTTTAAACCAAGTACCTACGTATTTTAACAACTATACCATATTTTAAGTTGGGTATATGGTAAAGTGAATTTCCGCCAGATGAACCGTTGACGTGAATAAAGTGGCGTGTAGTGTGCCTGGATGCAGGAGGCGGAGGACTTGGTGTGGGACTGAGTGTTTTGTACAGCACGAAAACCTGCCAAGTTCAAATTTCTAAGTATTATAATTTTAGATATTTTAAACCATGTACCTACGTATTTTAACAACTATACCATATTTTAAGTTGGGTGTATGGTAAAGTGAATTTCGGCCAGATGGACCGTTGACGTGAATAAAGTGGCGTGCCTGGATGCAGGAGGCGGAGGACTGGGTGTGGTGGCGATTCTTTGGAATGCCAAATGTTTACCAGTGGATCAGGCTGTTGATAAAAATGATTATGAATGATTTTGAAATGCATCTAAACTTGGCATTGGGATGGATTTGAACCCTTTTTTAGGCAAACAAATAGCCGATAGGAACTTGGCCCCCTTTTTAACAGGTATGTTTTTGATTAGATATTATTTACTTTTATTACTATCTCGCCAGAGATAGTATTGCGATCACGAAAATTTACGATGTCGAGATTTTGATGTTTTTATACGTTTTGAAGGTTCCTGAATCATTTTCACTAAGATTGAGAAAAATGCCTCTCCCTCTGTGTGTGCATGTAGACAAGATTACGCAAAAACGCTTTGAGCTAGAATCATGAAATTTGGTATATGGGCATTATTCAAAATTCGTAGTTTTCTATCAACTTTTGAGAAATGTAGCTTAACTGGAAGAGGACCATTACCTACCACGTTTTCATTTTTTTCCTCTAAACTGACCGTAAAAATAAAGATATATGTTTGATAGTTTTGCACATGATTAAAAATTGTATAAAACTGCTATATATAGAATTTCAGCTTGATTGAATCGCTGAAAGTACTGGAATTAAATTTTTAACACGCGCCAACACGTGACGTGGTGCCATCAACAATGATCCAAACATGCGCTGGTTTAATACATATTATTATTAATTTTAATTTATAATTTATAATTAATTAAATTTAATTTAAATATAATATATTAATCCAATTCAAATTGCGAGATAGTCGAGTGGAGACACTCCAGCTTTTATTTTTATATCAGTTTGGTATATAAAAATATAGAGGGTATCTTAATTGGAATCGGAGATAATGTAGTGTTTATATTATAAAAGATGTATATTCCGATAATTTCGACATATTTATATTCACTTGTGGCCTGTCCATTTCGATCAAATATATTCTAGTATTTTATTTTAGTTTAGTTTAAATTCAAATATAATATGCTTATATGTGTACACCATAAAGCGTAATAACTTTTAATGCATTTGTTTTTTGTTTTAATTTTTTTTTTCATTTTTCGTTGAATTCATACAAGTTAAAATAACATATTATTTTTTCAAATTATATTGGTATGTTAATTTTATGTAAATATAAGTCTATATATATATATATATATATATATATATATATATATATATTATAATAACTTTCTAAAAAATTTATTTTTGTTTTTCTACTCTTATAGATAGTATATATATTATAAGCGTGTAGATAAATGTTATTTAGAAAATTATATAACCAAGTTTTGAACATCTGCGAATATGTACCTGAACATATATAATAATTATAAAAACTTAATTTTATTCCTAAAATAATCAAAATAATAGTAGATATATGTATATAAATTTAATATTACTGAAGCATAGTGCCATTGTCGAGCTATAGTTGTACAATATAGAGTATATGAAATTTAACATATTCTTTTTAACATTCCAATAGTATTAAGAATGAATTTTAAATAAATTTATACACTTTGTATTACTTACATTTGAAGATATTAACTTTTACGAGGTCCACCTTGCCTACATGACCAAGAAAAAAGAAATATTATCCGTTGTACTGATCATACAACACTTTTACCTCCCTTATCCGACTTGATAGTTACTGTCCTTTAGTAAGATATACAAAAGTCAGAGGTTTTTTTCATTATAACTTTTTTAATTCATAAAACACCTTTTAAAAAAGAATTAAAAAACAATAAAATAGAAATATATGAATTTTATAACATGGATTTAATTATAATTTAATTTAATAATATATATTTTATTCAAAGTGATTCTTTCTTTGAATGTTTACGTATTGGATAATTAGTTATTAAATTTATCTCGTAAATGTTACGTTCATGCATACTCCCTGGAAAGTGGATTTTAATCGATTTTATTGATATTACCGCCTGACACAAATAGAGATACCCTTTCCATCCACAGATACCATTTTAAATGAACATGCAATTCTCAAGGCCTCATTCACTCATGATATGTCAACACACCTGCTTTTCTTTTACTCGAAATTATTACATATATATTTCAGCTGAGATTTATTAATAAATTTTTTGTCAAAAACTTTAAATATATATATATTATTCTAACTAAACTCTCTACGCTTGTAACTTTTAAAATAATACCTAAATAATGTTTTATATAATATACATTGACCAATGAAAGGACGTATTTGCATGTTTTGGTGATTATGAGAAAGCCTTTGACAGGGTACAACACACCAGACTGGATGAACTTCTTTGCGAAGCTGGAGTGGACGATAAAGACGTCAGGACTATAAAAAATCTGTAATGGCGACAATACGCCGTAGTCAGAGTAGGAAAATCCACAACACCGGGAATTGAAATACAAAGAGGAGTCCGTCAAGGATGCATTCTCTCTCCCCTTTTGTTCAATCTCTATGCTGACAGAATTTTTAAGGAGGCCATGGAAGAACTGGATATAGGGGTGTAAATAAATGGCGTACCAATTAGTACAATTAAATATGCCGACGACACTGTAATCCTGACTGAAAACATTGAAGATCCCCAATTGCTTCTAAATAATTCTCAAATCGGAATTAAAGCGGCCAAAACAAAATTTATGGTCTTCAGGAACGTGTGGGATCCTTTAGGTATCTCGGTTGTACCATAAATGCATAAATGACCAGCTAAACCCAGATATCGAAATCAAATCTAGAATTGAGGCTACGCGATCTGCTTTCAATAAAATGAGATCCTTCTTCTACGATGACAATCTAAATCTCAAATTACGACAGAGATTGGTCAATTGGCCCATTCTCTTATATGGGGTGGAGGCATGGACACTCAAGGTCAGTACAATAAATCGCCTGGAGGCCTTCGAGATGTGGATCTTCAGACGAATGCTGAGAATTCCCTGGATCGAGAAAGTTACCAACAATGATGTCTTGAAAAGATCAAACACACAGCGAGAACTCATCAACACTGTGCCGGAAAATCTCTTATCTTGACCACATTTTAAGAGGTAATAAATATCACCTTCTTCAAATGATTCTCAAAGGGAAAATTGAAGGTCGTCGTGGAATAAGGAGAAAACAACAATCTTGGTTAAGAAATATCAAGGAATGGACCGGCATGAAGAGTGTGGGAGAACTGTTCCGAGCGGCGGAAAACAGGGATATCTTCGCCAGAGTGATCGCCAACGTCAGGGAGACCAGACAAGGCACTTAAAGAATAATAATATACATTAATATAAATTGATGATTTATTTATTTATTTAAAAAATAAAATAATTAATTCTTAAAGCCAACATTTATGAATAATACTAAACAAACGACAATGAATTAGTTTGTATTTGTATTTGTTATATTATATATTTTTTAAACGATTTCAAACTTTTAAAAAAAATGCAATTTTTGTTCTGTTTTTATATAAAATAAATTATTAAATGAATAAAAAAGTTTTAGAAGTGAAAAAAGGAATAAAAATTAAATTTCTTTGAATTATAATTAACGAAATATATATTTTAGCATGCAAATTATTATTTAATCTTAATTATTGAAAAGAGTGTTTTTGAATTCACCATTTTTCAGGTCCGAAAGTCATTTCTTGTATATATATATAATATATATTATATATATATATAATAAAATCCTATATATATATATATATATATAACAATACAATGACGTAACTAGAACTTTGGCCGCCCGAGGCCTTCTCAAATTTGCCACCCTTTCTATGTCGATCAAATGTTTTTTTATAAATAAATGAATGTAAATAAATATAGACAAACTATAGATGCAAACTTTTATAATTATTTAAGTCAAAAGAAATTTACGAAGGCCGCAGTCAAAATACAATATATCCCTAATTTACAAATCAAAATTACCATTAAATATTTTATATTTATATACCTACATTATAAATCAATAATTTTATTTATTTTGGGTAAACAAATTGTACATTTGGTGAATGTAAACATATTTATATTATTTAACTTTCATTGTATTGTAATCACTTTAATTATAATTTTTTGTTCTTTGATCAAGATCGGAAATATTTTTTTTACCATCTTAAATTTGTGAAGTTAATTTAGCAAAAGTTAGATGATTTTGTTATTATAATAATTATATGTTCTTAACTGGAAAATTTGTAAATCGGATACATTAAATTTATTCATCTGCATTGCGTTTTTATACTATTATAGAATTTTAACACAAATTTAAAATTTCATAAAAACTTTTTTGTTGATAAGAATGATACATATCTATTTATTTGTTTTAATCATGTTTGTAATGCTTTATTGAATGTATGCATATGTAATATGAAAATTTCGTAATAATATACAGTCGTTGGTATTGTATAATAAAAGCAAATAAAATATGACCTAATAATAAATTAATAGTATTTATTATACTTGTCAAGATGTTCCCTCTATATATCCATATATTTACATTAACCAACTTTTAATTTCAAAGTTTTAGATGGAGAATTAGTTATTTTAATTATACTAATTTATTAAATCTTGTTAAAAGCACCGGTTCCCATATGAATTGAACTTAAATAATATGTGAATAGAATAAAATAAAGATGGCATATTAATTTTAATTTTTACTTTCACTTATTAATATGAATGTTTATTAAGTTAGTTGTATGATTTATTGAGCGATACTGAAAACATTGTATACCACTTTTAGAATAGAAATTTTTCGTTATATAATTTCATTTGAAAGGATTTTTAATCTATTGCTATTATTGAAAGATATAATTTATTTTAAATGAATATTAAAATTAAAATATATAATTTGTTAATAGAATTTTATTAAATATTATTTATTGATTTTAAGTAAATGTGTAGCATGATCTTAAGAATCGAGAATGGTGTAAAGAAAAGATTACAACTGACAAGTTTAGACAATAGAAAGATAAGTATTAAGGAATTAGGAGAAGATAGGGAATGGATGGAGAAGTAGACTGTATTATAAAAAATCTTATTAAATTTAGCTATTTATTTAAATAATATTGCAATAAATAATAATTTATTAAATATATTTTTAGAATATGGACATTTTTTTTCTGTTCCCAATTGTTAATTAATTTAGATTTAAGAGACTTAAGTAATATAATAGTTAATCTATTAATAATAAATTATAATAATAATAATAATCTACTTATACATAGTTTATTCTTAAGATTCTCACATATTATATATAATATTTATATTGAATTTGTATATTTCTTATGAGCAATTAACATATATATATGACAATTTTAATATGTTTAGATAAAATCCCCTTACAAATAATTTGTTTTGTAAAAAATACACCAAAAAAATTATAATATTTCTATCTTTTTTAATTATATTTTGTAGATATTCTTTCATTAAAAACAAAATTAGGTAATATTAAGCACAAAATTTTTATTAACTTTGATGTTATGTCATATTTTATACATATTTTAATAACAGAAATGTTTAGATATACATTAAAGTCCCACTTTCATAGTGAGAAAAATTTGGGCACCTGAGCTGGAGTTGTATAAAACAACCTCCCATAAATATTTATAGATCATTAAAAAGAAAATTTGTGGTTGCATAAGCTTCAAACATCACGAAATAAATCTTGACACGCCACTGTCTATATTAAAAGAAATGTTGTAGATCATAAATCAATAATATTTATTTTAGTATGTAATGTAAAGTGTTGTTAAAATATTAATTAATCAATATAGAGATTATCCAAATTCTAAATTATTTTATGTTGGTATATACTTAATTATCTATTCAGGAGTTTAAATCATCGAATTTATATTATTATATATTAATAATAAAAATTACCAATTCCTCGGATTTTGTTTCTAGATGGTCATAATTTACTATTTACAATCACTGGTTAAGTATTTTTATAATTTGGTTTATTTTTTTTATTTTTATTATATTTATTTATTTTTTTTCTTGTTTATTTGTTGTTCACGCCCGACGCGATAAGACGATAAAGTCTATATTAATATTAATAATAATATATATAACTATATATATATATATATATATATATATATATATAATGAGTAGATAAATATTCAAGTTGTTTTGATGTTGTGTTGACTTTTATTTACACTTCTTAGAAAAAATACTAAAAATAAATGATAGTTAGTGAAAAAAGCACTTTATAAAATTTCTCTATGTCCGAATCAATCTATTGACTTTCTTTTCAATAGGAATAGAGAGAGTGGTACTGATCCTTGTGGAATATTAAATTGGAAAAATAAAAGAGAACGTTGGGTAGAATGAAAAATTGAAAATAAGAAAAAAATATAGGTCGAAGATGGTGATAAGAGTGAGAACAAAAGACACTTTTGGAAATAGATACAGAAAAAAAACGATGATGACACCCATGAGTTACATCAATAAAGGATACCTTGCAAATTTTAAAAGAATGGAAGTAGAATAGTGCGACAACACCAAAGAATAAATGAAAAAAAGGACAAACGTGGCCTTTAAGTTTTTGCTGTTTTTTTTTTCACTTGTGGAAAATATTTACTAGGGGAAAAATATTCGATTGGATTAATAAGTCCACTCTTATATATGGGATTAAATAAACTACTAGTTTTAGGATAGTCTGAATCGATAATTGAATTTTAAAAAAAATATTTTCGATCCTATACTTCTATATGACGCTACACATTCTGGAAGACTCACAACTTCGTGGTTCCATGGTTCCCCGCGGTCACGACCTAGGCCCGGTATAGGTATTTTTCTCTTTCTGGGATATATGTAAACGAGATTCATCTATCAAAATTGGAAAGTTCTTTGAAATAAAACATAGAGGTTTCTAAAGATGTAAATCAAGCTATAGTTTGAGAGGTCCCGTTGTATTGATCGTACAACACCTTTACTTTAATTTAGGAGGCAACCGACTTCATACTATGTACAGAAGAGAGCGTTTTTATCCTTTTATGATTGAATCAGCACGACACGAAAGAAGTGTTGATTTACTAGCAATACAATTTAGAAAAATATTTTCTTTTTTATTTCTTTTAGAAATTAATTAAACTTTCCTTTATGAGAAATTAATTCATGTTTGAATTGATATTCTCGAATATTTAAACGTAGTATTTGATGTACTAAGAAACACTTAATTAAATTAGAAATAATAAAATATCATTAAACTTTTTATAATTTCACACATATCATAATATTAATCACAGCATTTATTACATTTATTTAGTTCTCTTCTCAGAATAGATTCATGTTAAATCTTACTTATTTATAATTTATATGATTTAACTAATTCAACACATTCTTTTCAACTGAAACTAAAATACATATAATTTAAATTATTTTAAATTATTTTTAACATTTTAAAAGAAAACTCGGAAGGATATGTGAGTATCAAGTCTCTTGGCGGACATTGGAGGGGAAAATATAAAATTATATTGTAGTTTATATTTTCCTATTAAGATAGCTCAGGTGTGTTGAGTATTTTTTCTTCTTCCCTAAGATGGGAAATTTTAAATATTTTTAAGATATTCTCAACTTTTATAAATATATTATAATTAAAACACATTCTGTTTTATATTTTAGTCGAAAAAAGTACTTGGTTTTTTAAATTGACATTGGAGAGACATAGGTATTTGTGATTGAAAGGTATTACTTAAATATAAAAATAAAAACTTCTGACTTTGTACGTCCTACGCAAGGACAACGCCTATCAAGCCGGTTATATCAATGAGGTGTCCTATGATCAGTAGACCAGGTCCTCTCAATCTTTACCTTGATTTTCTTGTTAGGAGGCGCTATCAAGTAGCTTTTCCCCAATGTTGTTCCCGGATGCTGGGTTGACTTCGTCCCAGCTAGGGAAATTCCCTTGCCAGGCCCGGGATTTGAACCCGGGACCATGAGAGTGTGAGGCAGGTTCGCTACCCGCACACCCAATGCTGCCTTATTACTTAAATATAAATAAATATTTTTCCATTCGATAAAAAATTGTATTTTCTTTAATTAAATTTGTTAATTTTATGTGCATTGCGGTGATTACACCATCAGACACTTTTAGTATTAAAAAAACAATTAAATTGAATCAAAATAAAAAAACATTGTTAAAAATTAGATTAGATGTTTTTTCTTTGTCATACGAACAAAAGAAAAATATTAAAATATTAGAAATAGAAATTAACAAATAATATTTATCTCTTAGAAAGGCCCTTCTATTGAGTGAGTTAGCCTAAATGAATAATGTATTAAATGTGTCAATTTTAGATGAATAGTAATTAAGCTATTCTAATTTTAATGAGGGGAGTTACTAAGTGATGTGAAATGATCATCACACAAATTCATTTTCATTAATTTTTGAACAATTTTAATTAATGAAATTTAGAGTAATTTTTAAATTAATTATAATTAATTTTATATAACATCGATTTGAAATAAAATTAACGATTAAAATAAATTATTATTAAACATTTATTTAATATAAATAATAATTATATTTAAATAAATAAAATACTAAATATAATTATAATAGATATTTATAATTAATTAAAATTACTAGAATTATAATCTAAAGTACCGGGACCCCGAGCCTCGGCTCGGTACTTAAGTTAAAAAAAATGATTCATTATTATTGGGTTTGGCTGATAATATTAATACCTGGGATACCGAGCTGTCGCTCGAAAAAATGTTTAGACATTATTATAGACATTTTCATTCTGTAAATTAAATAATTTTATTTCATTTAAATAAATATCTATTTTTAAATAATTTTTCTCTTTACATTATTTATCTAATTCTGACAATATATTAAGATCACACCGGGACCCCGAGCCTCGGCTAGGTAATTAAGTTAAAAAAAAATAATTCATTATTATATTGGGTTTGGCTGGTAATATTAATACTTGAGACACCGAGCTGATATACAATTCTTTAATTATTTATTACAATTATTAAATGTTGCATCATTGCATGGAACTTGGGGTCCTCAATAATACATAAATATGTATACCGGGACCCCGAGCCTCGGCTCGGTACTTAAGTTAAAAAAAAGGATTCATTATTATTGGATTTGGCTGGTAATATTAATACCTGGGACACCGAGCTCGCTCTACCCTTTAAAAAATATTGATACACAATTCTTTAATTATTTATTACAATTATTAAATGTATTAAATAATATTTTATTGAAAAAATATTAAAAATTATAAAACTATCTAAAACTTAATTAATAAAAGAACAATGAATAAATAAATCACGAAAATTGATAAAAAAAAATGCACGCGGCGAGTTTTGATCCTTCGAACTCGGGGAGTAAAAACAATTGTTCTTACCACTGGTCTATGATATTTTGATAATTACAAAGATATTTTTACCATCTTTCAAAGACATTTATTTGTTTTGTTGTTTTTTTTGAGAGAGATTAATAAATATATATATATTTTATTAAAAATAAATATTTTTAATTTTATTTCGAAATTAAATAATGAATTTTAAAATATTTTAAATATAAAAAAATGTTAATACAATATCATTTAAAAAAAAAGCGGGAGTCAACCAACCGTATTTTATTTTGTTGTTTTTTTTTTGAGAGAGATTAATAAATATATATATATATTTTATTAAAAATAAATATTTTTAATTTTATTTCGAAATTAAATAATAAATTTTAAAATATTTTAAATTTTAAAAAAAATATTAATACAATATCCTTTAAAAAAAGGCGGGAGTAAAATTTCAAAATGGATGCCATTGACGTCACTCATATATAATTTTTAATTAAGAAATTAATAATGAAGCTGTATGTTTCAAGAGATGTGATCAATAAAACTCAATTTTTCTTTATAAATACTATATCTAGTGTGAATTTGAAAAAAATCGTTAGAGCGGTTTTTGAGAACCAATATATATAGAAATATAGAAATATATATATATAGATACAATTTTAGCTAGCATAATAAGATAAGATAAAAACAAAGAAACAAAAATATTGTAAATCAGCCCATTTTACTGTTAATATATTTTAAGGAGAGAATTTCCGCAACATAAGTATATTTAAAAAAAAATTGTTAAAAAAACTTATTTGGAATTAAAAATCTCTTTTATTAAAATTTTACATACATATAAACTATTTTCCAAAATAAATTTTAGTATTTAAAAAGCGTTTATTTTCTTTGAATATTTAACAATTATATAATTTAACTAGCTGCTCAGAGCGCCTTCGGCGCTCTTCACACCTAGACGGGGGCTCCGCCCCCTGTACCCCCGGGTGGTACATAGTATTTGGTTGAAAGTAGTAAAAGGTTTTCATCCATTTTGTTTCAATCCGTATATTACATAAAACATTCATTTCTTTTTGTGTTCTTATTCAAAATCTATTTTAATTTAATCAGTAAATTAATTATATATATTATTATTATTGTATATGTTATATCTATCTATCTATGTGGCTCAAAGATACTCGAAAGGTCTTGGCCGCAACAACCACATTTCTCCAATTGTCCCTATCCTAAGCCCTTGTCCCATCTCTCTTACGTCCCTTCCTACGCGTCATTGGTTTTCCAAGCGGACGTTTTCCAATCGGTCTCCCCACCAATATCTTTTTCCTCTCCCATTCTAGCCACGTGCCCTGCCTATCGCAGCTTTTTCCCTTTTATAACCCTAACTATTTCTGAAGATGCAGAGAGACCATGCAATTTCTTGTTATGCTGTCTCCCCCATTCCCCGGTGACCTCATCTTTCTTTGGCCAATAAATGCAGGGAAGAATCCTATTCTCAAATACTCTGAATCTACTCTCATCTCCCAGGGTCATAGACCATGCCTCCCACCCATATAATGCAACAGGCAAAATAATTTTTTTATATATTTCCTTTGATAATAATTTTGAAGAGATAAGCCTCTTTATTGCAAGATAACAAGTCGTTTCCCGATTGCAACCCCGATTTAAATTCTTCTCAAATATTATTATCCTTCGTGATTACATTCAATTTTTCTACATATTCAAATTCTACATTTGGTATCTTAAGATTTTGTATGTTAATACTCTTCCTCTTTGTTACTAAATATTTTTTCTTATCACTATTAATTTCAAACCTCCATTAATTTTTCCTCGCTATCTGCAATTGCAATTTCCTAATCTCCTATTATATTTAAGTCGTCTGGGTAACCTAACATTTTACAATTGATTTCCGCATCTTATTCTTTCTTTACTACCTTCAAGACAAATTTGAAGATCAAAATTTGAAAAAGTTTATGCTGATCTATATTGAATCATGTGTATGTTTTACTAAAGTCTACAAATAATTAGTGAACAGAAATATTGAATTCGCAGTTTTTTTCCTAATATCTGTCATAATGAAAATATCTTAATTAATGTTGATCGATTTGGCCTGAACCCGCAATGATATCTCCTAATATTTCCTCCGCTTATGGTTCTTAAGTATTTTCTATGTTATAATAGTGAAATAGAGTAATATTTCTTGATCATTACATTTTGATATTTTATTTTCATTGCTAGATTATTATTGAATATTTTTAATTATAATAAAACTTGAGAAAATGCAAAAATAGATACTTGAGACAATTTATAAAAATTAACGCGGTATAAAACTATAGATAAATTACCAATATATACATTCATTAATAGTATTAATTTAAATTAATTGATTTATTTGTTTTTTTATTATTAAGTTCATTTATTAATTTTTTTAGATCATAGTTATTTTCCTCCCTTAAAAGAAACTTATCTAATTCTGTGGTGCTAGGGGATTTGAAAATTATATTAGTCGCAATATGAAGATTTCGCTTACAGTTTTTCTGTCATGTCCGACCTCCGTCCAACAGTTATTTCCCTCAAGTTTCTTGATTCTCTTAATCATGTGATCTATATATTTAATTTTTTTTGATTCATTGTAATAAAATTTAAACAAATAAAAATTTTCACTTTGTTAATTTATATAAATTTCAATTTACACTGATTGTGAGTGATACGCTTTGCCAATACTCTGAATAATTTGTGTATAGAAATATTGAATGTTCTTAGCGAGATTTTTTAACCTTTTACTTTCATATAGAAAAGAAGAAATATTCAAATATATAGAAAGAATAAATAAAAATTAAGTTAATATAAATATGATCTAAATATTTTATTAAATTAATGAAAATGGGAACTTTTAGAATAAATGATTTAATTGAATTGATATTTAAATATTAGAATTTAAAATAAAAAGTGAAATATTATAATAATTCTTTTATTGGGAATCGCTATGATAATTCATTGTTTGAAATAATTCCGCTAGGCCGACAGTGAGCCGCGAGCTGCTCTTGAATGAACAACACGGAGAATTATATAAACTTTAAAAAATTAATTTCTGCGGTTATTGATAATATATTAATAAAATTTATAGCCTATGTTACTCTAGAGGTATATAAGAATATTGTGATGTAATTTCAAAGAAATCGGTTCAGCCAATTCTGAGTCTATAAAATAGTAATTTTCCGGACAGACAGACCGACAGACAGACAGACCGACAGACAGACAGACAGACAGACATGAAAAATTCTAAAGTCACTTTTGGATTCTAGAGGTCATGAAACGCGAAGATATGCAAAAATTTTTAAATTCTGAGCAATGTGCAGACAAAAACCTTTTTTTATATATATAGATTTGATACCATAACTTTCATTTCTATATAATTTGCATTCTGTTTCTTGACCTTGATTTTCATTTTATTTTCGCATACTACTACTTTTTTTACATATTTAGATATTTACATACTTTAGATTTTTACTTGGACCAAACCTTCTTTAAATAAATTATTCGAATTAAACCCTTACGATAGCTTTATCTGGAATTTAGATTATGCGTAAATAAAAGTAAAAAAAAAAATATTAGTATTTAATCTAGAAATGTTATGATTACCCTTTGTGTATAGAAACGTAGAATATAAATTAAAACAATATTATATTAGAATAAATATAATATATCTCTCTAGTAAGAGATTTCATAATTGGAACTTTTGAAAGTTCTTTTGTTTGTAATTGTTAAATTAATATGAATTAATCAAAACATATTATAAATTTCTAAATATAACTGTCAATGTCAATTATGATTTGACCTAAATCTATTTTAATTTGACGGATATTAAATAATTGTCTTCACTCTTAATTATTTGATATCTGATATACAATATAGGATCGATCAATTTTACTTAAATGTATTGTTTTGTCATTTCTGATTTAATTTCGAAAATTTGATCATGTTTTAGTTTCAACATAGATTTTTTCTATACCAACAATTTTTCATTTTTCCAATTGAATCCATATCAGAAAATTAATGTTTTGGAAAGCTTTACAGAACAATAAACAAAATTAATCTTTAGACAAAATATTGTATATATATATATATATATATAAATTAAACAAATGGATGATTATTAAATATATGGTAGTACCTGGTACATCTTCCGAAAATATAAGACTACCTATAGTCCAATTGAACGACTTTGAATAATTGCCTTGATTTAATTTTGATATCCATTGATATTTATTGACATCTGTTAATAATTGCTTTAATTAAGAAAATAGACAATTAAATTGATTTTGCACAAAATTGAGATCTGTATAAATCAATTATTACATTCAAATCCTGTGGGCTATTTTCAAGATAAAATAAAGGTTGCTACTCTCTCTTAAAATAAAAAAAACTTATAATACTCATAATAAAATTATATATATTTATAGGTATTTATATATATATATTTAATTTTTTAAATGAAGTTTTAATATTAATAATTTTAATATTTATATTCTCAGAGAATTTTTTTTCTAAAAATAAATTCTCAACATTTTCTTAATTAATGAAATTGAATAAAATATGAAGTCAAAAATTTATTGCTGAATTTTTATTATCTCGCCAGAGATAGTATTGAGATCAAGAAAATTTTCGATGTCAAAATTTTGATGTTTTTATACGTTTTGAAGATCCCTGAGTCATTTTTACTAAGGTTGAGAAAAATGTCTGTCTCTCTCTCTCTCTGTGTATGTGTCTATGTATGTAGACAAGATTACGAAAAAATGGTTTGAGCTAGAATCATGAAATTTGGTACATGGGCATTATTCAAAATTCGTAGTTTTCTATCAACTTTTGAGAAATGTAAACCAACCGGAAAAGGGTCATTACCTACAACGTTTTGATTTTTATTCTCTAAACTGACCGTAAAAATAAAGATATATGTTTGATAGTTTTTCTCATGATTAAAAATTGTATAAAACTTCTAAATGTAGAATTTCAGCTTGATTGAATCGCTGAAAGTACCGGAATTAAATTTTTAACACTTCAAATCACGCCTCAGTACGTGTCGTGGTACCATCAACAAAGAGCCAAACACGCGCCGGTTTAATAAATATTATTTATTGATTTTAATTTATAATTTATAGTTAATTAAATTTAATTTAAATATAATATATGTTATTTAATCCAATTCAAAGACACTCCAGCTTATTTATTATTGATTCTAGGGATCTAAACTCATATTTATTTATTTTTATTTTATCACATTAAATATTATATTAGATTAAAAAATTTTGGAGAGAGTGCATCACTGAAGAAGTTAACCCAATAATTCATCAAAATAATAACAATAAAGGTTTTTTTTTGACAAAATTAATTAACTAATTATAATAAAATTTATATATAAAAAATATTTTAATATAATCTATTGATTAAATTTATAAAACTCAGTGTTATACAATAAATTTGTTTATTTTCATTTCATTTAGTCATTTAATTTTTTCATATCAGGATAATAATGTCCATAATTCCAAGCCCAGTTTTATTTACTATATATTATATTTTATTATCCGATTATATTGTTTGAGGTTAGAAATATCTCTATACTAGTAATTTCGTAATTTTATTTCTTTTTCTTTTGTTATCGATATATCAAAATTCTTTTTCTATTTTTCTTCCTCCTTCCTCCAACAAGAATTATCGATATTGCTTGTTGTCAATCTATTGTTAGTTGTTGGGTGTGAAAGTTTTCTTTCAACTTAAAATGAAGAATATTTTATTTGATTGGAAAATTGATTTCATTCTTTGACAAAGACAAAGTTACATTTCATTTTATACGAGTAGATGAACTTCTTTCCTTTTTAAAGTTTGTAGGATAAAAAAAAAACATTTTTAAACTTGTTACCTGATTTCTAGATGTAAGAAAAAAAGCAACGGACATTTAATGAATCAAGAGTAGAAAAGATTATCCAAATTGCTAATTATTCATATTCAGAGATAAAAATTTTCAGGATAATAAAAGTTTTAATAACTTCTTAATTTTTTTCTTTTAATATTTGAAATTTAGGTCTTATGATAATTGTAATACAATATATTAGAGGATGCTAATAATCATTATTTCAAATGAAGCTTATTTATTTGAAAATCAAAGACTTAAGTTAAATAGAATATAAAACAAATAATAAAATTAGAGTAGATTAAAAAAATAAAGCAAATAACTTTTTTTAGTTCTTATAAAAGAAAACTAGATGGCTATAAGAGAGAGGTAAATGGTATATTAATATAAATTTTAAATTAATTAATTTAACTAAATTATGTAGCATAAAATTCTAAAAATTATTTGAACGTGCTGACAATTTTATTATTCTTTAATGATGAATGTCTTAAATTATTCTCCTATTCAAATTTTGTAAAATTATAATCATTTAAAAATTTCTAATTTATTTATTATTATCATTAAATTTGGAAAATATTAACACTTTAAGGTAATATTTCGTTTTATTTAGATTTATTTACAATATATATACATACTATTCCATGGAGAGAGGTAACAATAGTTGCATTTAATTTTATGACAGCACTAGGAATTGTATCAAGTAACTTCAAAACTTATTCTCAATATTGCTGACCGGATCTGCTATTTGGAAACTTTAGAAATTCAAGGAGTAATATATACTAATATAAGATTTAGTTTAATAACTCAATATGCGATTCAACGCAAATCAAATTTTTAAAAACTAATAATAGTTCATGATGAATTTTCCTTTTAATTAAAATTATAATTTTAATTTAAAGTTTATAGCTGATTGAGCTGCTAGAAACCTTATTAAATTATCCGTTAATGGAGTTGAATTTCAGTTGAAACATTTTCTATTTTATATATATTAATAAAATACTATTATGAATTTCCAATTTGTTTTATCCCATTCACATTTTGTTTTTCTTTGCTCTATTACATTTTATTTTTCTCTGAAATATTAAACTTATCACCATTTTATCTCAGATAGTAGATACTTATTTTAGGTGCACTAAGATTCTCAACTTTATTAATTAAAAAATGTAATATTGATAAATTAGATAAGTATAGAAAACTTTATTAATTTGTAATTTAATCCTTTTTCTTTTTTATTTAAATTATTAAAAACACAACTTTAATCTTTACGTATTATCAAGAAATTTTAGCACTTAAACTGAGTGCACTAATTTTGATATAAATATGAGATAAAAAATTATTGAGATACTATTCATACAATTGTAGATGCCGATTCAAACCTCACCAGGTATATCAAAAAATTAAAATTTAATATTTAATGCAAATTATTACAAAACTGACTAAATACGCTTAGTAGATCATGAGAACCAATAAATAAAAATAAATTTGTCTATTTCTTAAAATCTCAAATTTTATTTATTTATATTTTTGTTCATAAGTCATTCAATAGGTACAATTTTTAGTTCATTTTTGTTTAATAAAATTAATTATTAAATAATTCAATTCGTTTCTAATTAAAAACATATCTCAAATACTATCTGTTTAGTTGTTTTTGGAAATTCTTTTTATACCGGGAAATACCAAATCAACTTGGAAATTAACTTTCTGATTTAAATAAAATAATTTAATTTAATTGATATATTTTAAACTTAAAAGAGCATATATAAAAATATTAAAATGAAAGTATATAATTTCACAAGGTATTTTTATTTATTTCTAATATACCAGGGCAGGTCAATAAGTCCATGATGATCTATATAATGTAATAATTAAAATGAGTCATGTTGCGCCTTTCGAAGTCTTGATTTTGCCATGATTGTTATAGACTGAATCTTGGTGATACTTTGATAAGAAAAAAAAATTAATTAGGTCTAATTTATAATGAATGATAATCGTTGGCATTAATACCCTTTACAGCTGGTGTGCCTTTAAAACTTCAATAATAATAATAATGATAATAACATCAATAATCTATTCATAATTCACAAATGAAAAATGAGTATTCATAAGAAAAATTCACCCAGAAAAAATAATAATATAAGAGAAAGTTTAAAAGGAAAAATTTTTTTCTTTTCATTAAAATTTGAACAATATCCAATTTTAATTTTCTTTGTTTAATCTATAAAAATAAGATTTTTAATAATAATTCATTTTTTAAAATTATTATTTAGTGGCTCTTGCCAGATCAGTTAATAAACTTGTTGCAAATGAGAGAAATTATTAAAAGGCGAACGAGATGGTAACGTAGAGGAGTGAAGGAGTGTGTGTTGTAGTCATTCACGTATAAAGCATCTTTAAACAAAGCTATATAATATTAATGAAAGTTGAACTTAACCAGTATTCCTAGGAAAGTTTTCTTTCTTAAGAAATGATTTAAATAACCCCGCAGTATTTTAATTTAAAATATATATTAATTTTTCTATTTTACCAAACCCCAAGAAGTCATTATTTTCTGTTGACATGAAAAATAAATAAAATAAATGGAGGCCGCTTGTGCCATAGTTATTTCTAATAAACTTGGTTTTTTATTGTTCTTGAAAGGATTACAATATCAAACAACATTCCAAAGTACTATAAAGAGCGCTCCCGGGGAATTATCAATGCTAATTATAAAAGTAATATCTGCACATTATTAAAAAGATTCCAACTTTATTTATAACATTCAAAATAATAACTTCTAACGGAAAAATGTTTTTTTTTTAATTTCAAAATATTCAAATAATAATTATAATAAGTAAAAAAAAAAATAATGGATAATAATAATTGACCAGTGTGTTGACTTCTTGGGTCCATGACTTAACTTTAATTTCGACCTTCTTATAAGGATAACTTAAATCAATCAAACTTACAAATATTCTGACATAAAAAATAAATAAATATTCATAATGTAATAATAATTATACTCTTTTTATATAAATTTACTAAAGAATAATGTCGCCTTGAGGGGTATTTACAGGTTTTTAATTAAAGAAGGGAATTTTACTTACTTTAAAAAAATAATAAACACCGATACCGATTAGTGGAATATATATATTTAAAGCTATTGGAATTTCACCCCATGTTAGATATTTTTATTTATTAAATCAATTTGTGAGTTTTGAAACATCATTCTCATTTTCCATTGTTCATGACTTAACCATTTGAGCTACGATTAAATATTTATATATTTCATACTATAAATTATTCAATATTAAATAGTAGGAATTCAGGAGGTCCAAACAAATATGTATTATTAAATTGAATTTCCACATTTATTGCACTATTTTTGAAAATATTTATCAAAACATGAAACATAGATTATATTAATAGATATATATATAAATATATATATAGTATATATTATATAATCGTTTCCAATGTTTAAATCGTGTCTTGTTTTCTGTATTATTGCCACAAGGCATAAACAGACACGATACATTAAAATTTAATTTATTTGATTTCATATTTGAATTTCGCATGTTTTTAAATTAACATCTAGAAAGAGTAATTATGAATTTAGAGTATTTTTTAAAAATCATTAATTTATTTTTTTAATTAGATTATTTATATTTTTGAAAATGTCAAGCATCTCCATCCTTTTAAATTTACCTACTATATTTGAGGACTAAGGTAGAAGATAACCTGGTCCCCCGCCCCAAATAAGGAGAATATAAACTAAATGGTTATAAAATGAAATGAATGAAAAAAATGTTGATGTAATCAACTAAAACAGTAATTTTTTTAATTATATATAAGTTGGAAAGTTAGTTAATATGTATTAATTTCTATATAATAGATGTATAAATAAGTATTAATTTTATTTACTAATTACTTATAGAACTACTAATTTTGTATAGAAATAAGTATATTTAACATGATAACAATTCTTTGTGAGATTTTGTATTTGTTTAACTTATATAATTTAACAGGAATTCATTTTGGACATTTTTATAAATATAATTGTGAATGGAAGGGGGATATCAATTATAAGTCAAACATTACTTACATGTAAATTGTCATTACCACCAAAATTCTGTAAATATTATTTTAGTTTAAATTTCTTTCAAAAATTAAATTCTCATTAAATTTTTATTTTCATAAATCTATTCATCATTTTTTAATAAAAAATTCAGAACTTTAAATATTGGTACGTTTACAGCTAAATTGTTAAGTTATTAAACTTTTCCTCCTAAGATTATAAAAAATGAATTCAAATTTCATAAAATTTTAATGAATTTTTTTAATAAGTAATTACAATTCATCATTATTATAAGAATGAACTAGGTTGTTTTTAATAAACATCATTTAATCACTACATATAAAAAATTAATATCTTTTCGCATTTACTAAAAAATAAAATAACATTATTAACACTATAATTTAATGAAACCTTTAGATTAAATTTTTTATTATATTATTTTATTTATAATAATATATTATATATTTATTCTCAAATGATAGTTTAGTGTGAAGTTTAAAAATTTCCCTTAATAGTAAATCTAATAAATGTTAATAATGGTATTTCACTATCAAGACATATGAGTTGGAGTAATATCCTCTTATTAGCCATTGTTAAAGATATTTACAACCCTGAAGCTCCAACGACTCAAACTATTATTAATGCTTGCTTTCATTTATTCAATTATTGAACAATAGAAGTGTTCAGTTAATAAAGGGGTTAAAACACTTTATTAAAAGATCATCTAATTTTTTTAATGTTCAAATAATACTAGTAAGTATTATAAAATATTATTCAAAGGATAATATAATTTATGTTCTTGTAATTAATTATTTTCGCAATAAATTATATTTGATTTTTTTTCTTTTACTTTTTTTAAAAACACTGTCATTGTTGTTTAAATATAGTAAATATAATGATTGACAAATCAAATGAGGCTTAGGTTATTTACGTTATAATATTATATTCTAAATCAACGCTCTTCAAATTTGTTGAAGTTGCTACCACAGAAACTTCCATCAAAAAGTTGAGGTACCACTAAAATGATTTGTAAACTAATTGTATTCTACCATAGGTACCACCGTCAGGTTATAAAGTACCACAGTTTGAAAACCCTGTTCTAAATATTACATTTTTTGAATTTTTAAAATAATAACTTGCCATTTTTTTCATTCTTTGGACGTTTATCTGTGAATATTGTGTATCCCGATGGTCATCAATCAGATTCAAATATTAAGAAGAATATTTTGAATTCTCTCATACTTACTAAACATTTCTATAATTTGAAAAAAATTATCTTTAAGATTACGTAATTTGAATATTAATAAATACAATTGATTTGATATTTAGAACAATAATACATTCTATAAATTATAGAAATAAAAATATCAATAAATCATTCAATTCCAAATGTTATCTTTGTATTGAATTATTTTATTATCTATTTTAAAAAAATATTTTTTTTAGAACAAGGATAGATAAAGTAGAAGTCGATATTATTCATATATTATGAAGATCAACATCATAGTTTACATAACAACACAAATTCAAATTCAAATTATTAATACTTTCTCCCACAAAGTCTTATAAGTGCTATGTAATGCATACATATACCTACAAAATAATAAAATTAAAAGAAAAATGTAATAAAATAATTATTTTATAAATTTTATAGTAAAAATAATACACTTATGCCATATAATTAAAATTCCATTTGGATAAATAATTTTCTTTGATTCTCTGATCAATCATTTTCTCCCCTCCAACTACAAAGCCTTTCCTAGATAGATAGCAGGTTGTCTCTTTTGGCCTTGGACTAGTTGTTGCATATACAAGTCCTGCTCTTTTGTCTCTTTTGATCTATGATGAGCACTTGATTAATTCTTGCTTACAAAGCTTTCAACTGTCAAACTGAAACTTTAGCGTTGAGGCGTTAACTTTTAATCATTTCTTTACTTATAAAGAAAGATCAATAATTATACAAAAGAGAAACAACTACCTTATTGTAATTTGCATATAATAACAATTTTTAAACTTACAATTACATATGGATGTTCAGAAATATTACAGTATAAATAGCAAAAATCCAAATAATTTGTGTATAAAATATTGCCTATTAACGCATGCGCAGTTAGTCAATTAGAAAAAATTAGAATTTTATATGTAAAACTATTCAGAATAGTTATTTAATACAATATCTAGATATCAAGAAATTTAATTTTTTTATATAAAAATTAAAAGATAGGTAATTTTGTAAAGATTTCTGTATCATTTATTGTATATCATGTAAAACTAACATAATATACACTTGTAGATGAAAGTATGACTATTTACTATAACTATTTACTATACTATAACTATTTACTTTTATAACTTCTCAGACTTTAGACCCCTTTAATTTTGATATCATTTAGGTATTCTATTATACTTTTTAATTCGGAAATTGTATTTCTATGTTTTCAATTGAAAAATTATAATCATAAAATAAATTAAAATTTAAAGAAAAAATAAAATTGTCTATTTTTTTTATTTATATCTGTATGATATAATTTTTCAATTAATAATTAAAATAAATGTTTAATTACTTTTATTTATTTTAAAATTTTTCTTTTGATAAATCAATTTCTTATTTTAATAAAAAATATCATATTATCAATCCCTCGAGTTACACATTTTAATTTGTTATATTCTAAAAATTGTTAATTTGAATTTTGAAATTTTTCAGAGATTTAATATATATTTGATATTCAACGAATGTTACAAATATCTTATCTATTTTACTAATTCGTGACAATCTCTGATTGTTCTAATCTGACGTCATGTGTCTGAATGTTGAAATATTGAAATTAAATTATTATATTTTATTTATTTTATTATTATTAAGTTAAATTAAAATTCAATTCAAATCATTTTAAATTTCAAACTAATTTTCAAAAAAAAAAGTTATATAATCATTTACTCATATCTCGACACCTTAAGGGAAAATTAGGTGGAGTGTCTCCACTCGACTATCTCGCAATTAGAATAGGATTAAATAACATAATATATTATATTTAAATTAAATTTAATTAATTATAAATTATAAATTAAAATTAATAAATAATATTTATTAAACCAGCGCGTGTTTGGCTCTTTGTTGATGGCACCACGTCACTTGTTGGCGGGTGAGATTTACAGTGTTAAAAAATTAATTCCGGTACTTTCAGTGATTCAATCAAGCTGAAATTCTATATATATCGGTTTTATACAATTTTTAATCATGTGCAAAACTATCAAACATATATCTTTATTTTTACGGTCAATTTAGAGGAGAAAAAATCAAAACGTTGTAGGTAATGACCCTCTTCCGGTTGAGCTACATTTCTCAAAAGTTGATAGAAAACTACGAATTTTGAATAATGTCCATGTACCAAATTTCATCATTTTAGCTCAAACCGTTTTTGCCTAATCTTGCCTACATACATACACACACACACACACACACACAGACATTTTTCTCAACCTTAGTGAAAATGATTCAGGAACCTTCAAAACGTATAATAACATCAAAATCTCAACATCGAAAATGTTCGTGATTGCAATACTATCTCTGACGAGATAGTAAAAATGGTTAACTGGTTAACATTTATTTATGATATATATATATATATATCATTTGATTTTTTAGAAAAATATTTATTAGTATATTTTTATCACAATGTAAAAATGTAGTTTACCTTAAAAACTTCCAAAATACAATAAAATACAATAAAACTCATATAAGCGAAAACTCCACTTCTCTCTTAACTGCGGGAGATCTCGATGGGTACCAACGGAACGGTAAGTGCACTCAGAACAATATATTTTCTAAGTAAAAACTAGTACATACAACTAATAATACATACAAACACAACAACAATACAACAATACATTCCCTACCTATTTGTTGCAAGTAAACTTGGGCCCTTAATAATCGTGGTTTTCGGGATCACTCAGGATACTGTTGTGATTTGAGTTTCTTCCAAACTAATTAATTAATTAAATATGCATACACTAGAGGCGCTGTTTAATGATAATATTTAATAATACATAAATAAATAAAGTATTTTTTTTCAGACATTACTTAAAATATATAAATCACGAGAACTCGGTATGTCAATAAGAGAGAATCATCATTCACCATTACCGACAGTCGAATTACATATTTCTTTAATAATAGATAACAGCAATTCTCTCTGACTGACTATGACTACAATTTGGGCATAGATCTATGTTCTTGATTGTAAATCCCCAAAAATTGAATGCATCGCTAACATGTATTATCGTTATCAATGACAATATTATACTTCAAGCATTGAAAACTATTAAGCACGTACCTAATATTTATTTTCTTGTTCAATCTTTGAGTTTTCATGACTTTCGCTTGATAACACAACACTACCCCTACAGGTTATTCGAGTAGCTAGTGCAGACTTCTATTCGAAGTGTCGAGATGTCCCTATATGACACTAAATATGTTATGTTTAATTATTTTTTTTTTAAATAGTAAATAAAATTATTTTTCATAATAAAAACCTATAAACATTCGTTATATCTTATTCTAAGTCTGATTTATTATATCAAAAATATTATCTGCTTTAGTTCTAAAAAAGGAAAAGGGAAAATTGAATTATTAAATTTTTTTAACTTATTTGAATAATTTCAGAAATTCTAATAAAATCAAATCGAATCTATATATATAAAAGGCAATGTCTGTGTGTCTGCGTGTCTGTGTGTCTGTCTGTCTGTGTGTCTGTCTGTCTGTCTCTTATAGACTCAAAAACTACCCGTCCGATTACGGTGAAACTTTCAGGGATTGTTGTGGGCATACCAAGAAAGGTTTTAGTGTAGTTAAATCCAAAATTAATTTATCCAAAATTAATTTAATTAGTAATATATTGCTAAAAGTCTGTAGTGTCACAAAACTATCGACAGATGGCGCTACATATAATTTTCAAAATTCAAATATTTTAAATTTTTTTTAAACTTAATATTTCTAACTTTGTATTACAATACAATAATGAGACGGAATTGTTGTGTGTTAAATTAGATTTTATAAATTGAAAACCATTAGTTATACTCTTAAGTTATTTAGTTTTATTGATCACATATCTGGAAAAAATCATCTTCATTAGTTGTTTTTAATTTAAATGTATATATGTGACGTCACAGTTACCTCCTTTTAGATATATATCTATTCTTAAAATAAAATTAAAAATATTTATATTATATTCATATATATGTAAAATAATAATCTCTATAAAATAAGAGAATATACTTATTCCGAAAACTGTTAATTAAAATGTAATAACTATTAACAATTAATAAAGTAGAAATAATTTTCGAACAAATAAAAATGTAATAATTATTAACAAAAAAAATAAAAAATAAAAATAAATTATTAACAAAATAAGTTGACCTGTGGCCAGGTCCGAACCGACCGACGGTTTGAAGTAAATTAATTTCCAGCTACAGAAACAATTTCAAATAATTTTAATATATCTATTAATGTAATAAAAAACAGATATGGACATAACATAAATATTTTTAATTTTATTTTATTTGTAATACATATGTAAGACCAGGCTGTGACGTCATGAATGGCTGGGTGACTTCATATAATTTTAAATTAAGAAATATTCGTGGAGATATGTAAAAATCTCCACATGTGAAATTTGGTGTGAAAACAATACCTCCCTTACTATCGTCGGTCGGTAAAAAATAAAAATAAAAATGTAATAATAAAAAATAAAATTTCAATTTTATTAATTTAATAAATTATTATTATTATTATTATTATTTTCACGTATTAAACGGTATATTATTATTTGAAATAATTCCAATAAAAATAAATAAAAATAAAAACCAAAAAAAAAGTGCAATTAAAACTAAAATTTCAATTATATTCATTTAATACATTATTATTATTATTATTATTCAGTTATCATATACGTAGATATGTATGCAGACACACATGCAAATATTGGGAAACATCCGGTGGAAGACCAAAGATCAAGGTGGGTGGACAATGAAGGAAGGGACATGGGAGAGATGGGACAGGGTAGGATTTGGTTGTAGCTCAGGATAGGGACTCTTAGAGAAAAGTGGATGCTGCGGCTAAGAACTTTCGAAAACTGTATAGACACAGAGTTAGATAAATATAACATATGCAATAATAATATATAATTAATTTACTGATTAAATTAAAATATATATTTTCTAAGAAAACAAATATATGTCTTATCTACTTATACTGATTGAAACAAAATGGATGAAAACCTTTTACATACAGACTTTCAACCAAATACTACACTCGGGGGTACAGGGGGCGGAGCCCCCGTCTAGGTGTGAAGAGCGCCTGGAAGGCGCTCGGAGCAGCTAGTAAACTATAAAAATAATAATATAGATGAAATTTGAATATAACCTTCATCAAATCATCATTCAAATTGTTGTAATTTTTTTCGTTATAGGAGTATTATTATATGTCAAAGATCACACAAATCGATTAAAATCTTTTTCCAATTAAATAACATTATATATATAGCGAAATTAATTTCATGCTTGAAGTTAAACTTAACAGGATATTAATTAAAGTTTCGCCAGACACCTGTTTGATTATAATAAAATAATTCTCAAGCATATCCCGTAATATTATAATAAATGTATTTTATTTGAATTTCAAAGAAATGCAAATTATATTTAGTTATATAATATTAATAATACTTTAACAAATCATTTGGATTGATATTCACGGCTAACAAATTATATAAAAAAAATAATTTGTTAAATGAACTCAATTGTCTCCCTTATAATATAAATTAGTTATAAAAATATTATAATTTTCTAATTTAAATTCATTAACTTACTATTCCAACAATGCATTAGAGAGGAGTTTATTTGAAGGAATAGTTTAAATTTTAATAAAATTATCCACTTTATATGCTCCTACATTCTATATAGCTTTCAAAATTTATATCTAACAGCTTGAATAAATAATAAAAATTAAAAATAAAATTTTCATCAAATAATTCAAATATAAGATTAACTTTAAAAATCTCTTATCTCATTACTCTTGATTTTGCCAGTTGCTTCCTTTTTTAATTCAAAAGCAACTTTCCTTATGCAATATTTCTCGGTCGCTTCTAGTTTACGAGATAAAAATTATTAAAATTTGAATATAAATCCATTGATATTATATTTAACTACCATGTTTTATTCATTTGGACAGTAAGGGCTCCACTAATTTTCTTGGGTGTTTTTTCAGTTCGGTTTGGATATATGAAAATTAAAAAAAATAATTAATTAAATAATTTTCCTATATTCAAACCGAACCGAAAATTGGTGAATAAGTGAATAATTAGTGAATTAGTCAATGAAATATTATTTAATTGCTGCACATTTCGACGTCTGGTAAATTAGAAGAGAGCAAAAATATTGCATAAGGAAAGTCTTTGAAATTAAAAAAGGAATCCACTTGCAAAGTTTCATTCAAATCCCTGAAGCTTCCCGTTTTGTAAACAATTAACGTTTATATTAAAAGATTTAGAAGGATATATTGTCGTTGGATATGGTCAACATATAATAGTTTAGGAAACCCTAGAGAGAAGATTCTTCAAATAAACGACTAATAAATTGTAATTTATTTCTTTGTTTATATTTTTCTGTTATTTATGTATTTATTCGCAGTAATGTGAATCGTATGTATTTAGGATTATTTATTTACATATTTAATATTGGTTATACATAGAGAGCAAACAAATCAATTCACTATCTATCTATATATATATATATATATGCATTATATGTATAAATCATCTCTTTTAATAGATCATATAATTGCCAAATATTAAGGATCTTTTTATAATATTTATTTATGCTCCTTTCAAATGCTTCTATTCAGTCATGTGGTTGATGTTTAGTGCCTCCTATGTTTCCTGTATGTGTGCCGAACTAGCTCCGTCATATGCAAAATTTCATCGACTTCTACATCAGGGGCAGCCATCTTCATATTTGACATCAAAATTTCCGGAACGGAATCGAGCAACTCACTTCTTCAGGGTTCTTCCACAGCAGTTTCAATGTAGACTTTACAAATCTTTAGGAATGGTTTGCAGCATGTTTATCTTTTTATAATAAAAAACATCATATAATGAAAGTGTATTTGTCCAGATATTTCACTCATTTCAAATTAAAATAACATTTTATATGGACACTGAATTTGAAAACGATTTTCATAAAAAATGTATACTGGCATGCCACTTTTCAAGCACATGTTCGTTTATGGTTGAGCGTTTCCTGATATATAAGCATCAACAACATGGAGAGGCTTAAGATGACCCAATTTTATAGGAAAATATCGAGCTTTTTCTCTTATAATTTCTTGTAAATAATTATTACTACTGAAATTGTTTCTTTTAAGTAGAGATGCAACGAATAGTCATTTGGCCGAATACCGAATACCGAATATTCGGCCAAAATGAAGGCCGAATATTCGGCTATTCGGCCGCCGAAACAAAATACTGTATATACTATATGTACAATTATAGTACATTTCACAATTAAAAGTATCATTTTCTAAAAAAATATGCAAATTTTTATTTTTGAAAAGCATTATTTTACTCCAAAAAAGTATTCGGCTATATTCGGCCTAAAAATTGACCAAAAAAGAAGTATTTTTCATAGCAATATATCCTCATGATCAAAGTTTTGTAAATAAACTTTTTAAACAGTGTTCTGTTTCATTAGAATAATTATTTCATGGAACTTCTGAAGTAAATTAAGATAGAAATAATTCAAAATAAATCAAACCTAATAAATTAATTGTGGAATTGCTTCATTTCAGTAGAATCTTTAAGATGCTATCTTAAAGATGTACTCAGTATAATGTTTAAGCTGATAATTTTGATATATTACATATACATATAGCAGAGGAATATTATTTGTAATAAACAGTATCCTTCATTTAATTGTTTTTAATTTCTATAATAATTGGTTGTAATATTTATTTGAAATGAAATACTTGGTTGAAATATTTGAGAGTTATATATTTATGTGAAAACTGACATCTTAGTTATTTATTCTATTGAATTAAATATAATTAAAAAATCATTGCAAGCTTTCTTTTTTATTATAACAAGGCATAAGTATTAACCTTCCTATTTTGCTTAGAAAAATTAGAATTTGCTCGAAGACCAGTTTTGAATTGGATTAATTTTAAGTATTAGGCTAGCTTATTACAGATATTTTAGCACTTATTCATATAGATAAATGCTGTAATAGGATTCATAATTTACAACTTTTATCTATAGGAATAAGTTCTTTTATAGAAAATGGTTGATAAAACCCATTTAGGGCATAAAAGAAAAACAAGTTAACTAACAATAAATACATTTCTACGTACCTGTAACTATAAATACGTTTGTAATGGTACTATTCGGCCTAAGGCCGAATAGTTGATTTGATATTCGGCCGAATCCGAATATTCGGCAGACAGGCCGAATAGGCCGAATATTCGGCTTCGGCCGAATATTCGTTGCATCTCTACTTTTAAGTGAATTTGAAAGATTTTAATTAAAGGTTCTTTGTAAAAAACAAACTTCTTTTTTACTATCTCGCCAGAGATAGTATTGCGATCACGAGAATTTTCGATGTTGAGATTTTGATGTTTTTATACGTTTTGAAGGTTCCTGAATCATTTTCACTAAGGTTGAGAAAAATGTCTGTGTGTGTGTGTGTGTATGTATGTAACCAAGATTACGCAAAAACGGTTTGAGCTAGAATGATGAAATTTGGTACATGAGCATTATTCAAAATTCGGAGTTTTCTATCAACTTTTGAGAAATGTAGCTCAACCGGAAGAGGGTCATTACTTAAAACGTTTTGATTTTTTTTCCTCTAAAGTGACCGTAAAAATAAAGATATATGTTTGATAATTTTTCACATGATTAATAATTGTATAAAACTGCTATATATAGAATTTCAGCTTGAAATTACCAGAATTAATTTTTTAACACTGCAAATTTCACGCGCCAACACGTGTAGTGGTGACATCAACAAAAAGCCAAACATGCGCTGGTTTAATATTTATTATTTCTAATTTATAATTAATTAAATTTAATTTAAATATAATATATTATGTTATTTAATCCAATTCAAATTGCGAGATAGTCGAGTGGAGAAACTCCAGCTAATTTAATTTTCAAATACCTAAAGTAAATATTTTTGACCTAACGAATCATAAACAAAAAATTCCACATAGAAATTTTATTAAACTTTATTTTGCATAAAAAAATAAAATAAATTAGTTTCTTTATCTAAATCGTTATAAACCATATCCATATTAAAAATCGTACTTTTGAAATTATAATTAAGATTTGATGATTTTTCTCATGAGAATATGAATAATAATATTAATAATATTGACCTATTACTTTAATTATTTATCTATTCTACTTCGTTGTCTTTAATACACTAGCGTGCAAATTTCCTTAAAGAACAATGTATAGCAACTTTATGCTAATCAGATAGCCTACTATTTTTTAGCTACCAAAATTTATTACTTCTTGAATGTGTACAAATAGTTGATTAATCTATTTTTAGTATAAATATATAAAATTTTAAAGAGTTTTGTTGAGTTGAAAATGACTAGCATGATAAAATCTCCACTCCACTAATATTGATAGGGATCAAAGTGAGGAACCTCCCTTTGTTTGTAGATGTTTTGCCTTTCTAAACGAAATAGCCAAGTGATGATAGCTTAGCTAGAGGGAATTTAGGATACTATGTATAACTAGTGGAAACGGAATTCCGGTGGTCAGATGACCAACCTCAAGTTTGTTTACAATTCATATGTCTTTGAAAAGTTTTAATAAATTAAACTAATTACTTATTTTTAATAAATGTAAAAATCAATGTTACAATGAAATATACTTGAACATATACTATAGATTATGTTTAAATATATCATATAATACAGAGGTTCTTAATCTTATGTACTCTGCGGACCCCCACTTGAAAAAATTTTTTTGACGGACCCCATTCCAACTTTAGGTACTTTACGTCATTTTATTAGTTAATTTCTGGCTTACGATCTCACATAAGAACAAGGATATATGATGAATATTTCTAACAGTGATTGGTGAATAACGATTTTTTTGCATATTGTAGAACACATTTTATTAGAAATTATAATATTGAAGAAAGAAAATTCTGCTAAATATGAAGATGGAAACGGTAGCAATAGTTTTCTTGCACATTTCGTTGAATTTGGGTATTTGATCTCTGTTTCCTCACAAAGCCATGCCATCGCTTCTTTTATATTAAATAAAGTTTTAACCGACTCATCATTTTCTTGTGCACCTGTACGATGGCTTTGCGGACCCCCAGTAAAGGCTTCGCGGACCCCCAGGGGTCCGCGGACCACAGTTTAAGAACCTCTGATATAATATATTATTAAATAATGAATTATTTTATAAATTCTAAACATAATTCAATGTGGTTTATATTTCCTTTTATTAACTTGTTAGTTCTATAATCAAGAATTTTTCACTTATTTATATGAATTCAATTTTATTATATTATGAATATTTACAGTATTATGGCATAACATATAGCTATAAATAGTAAAACAAACTTTTAATTAAATGCAAATAAAAATGAATTAACAGTAATTTGAAATCAGCGATTATTGATTGAATAAACAAAATAAAAATTACATATTAATTGGAATTGATTATTTTTGGTAAGGACTATCTATTAAAAAATAATAAATTAAATAAATATGTAACGTATTTCATATGTAAAAGATATTGCATTTAAAATTTAGAACAATATAATTTAGTCCTCTTGTAAAATTTATTTTTATATCTATCTATTCATCACTCTGAACTCGGAAGATCTTGGTCACAACAAATATTATACATTTGCCCAATCTTTCCTATTCTGAACTATCTCCATCTAACTCCTATTCCCTTCCATCTCCCAGTTTTATCACATCCCTTTTTATATTATCTTCAAACGGCGTTATTGACATACCAAACGGTGATCTCCCATTATAAGTTTCTAACCGTTTCTTCAAATTTTCTAATCAATAAATATCTTTATAAAAACTAGACATCTTAATTCTAGATGGTAAATTGTTACTAATGAATAATTTTAATAAATTAATATATTATTAATATATTAAATTTATTAACAACAACATTAATACTAGAAAGCTCTTTAAAATTATTCCCTATTCTCCCTAGCACATTAATTTTTTAGTAAATGTTTGAACTGTATAAATTTATTGGTCAAGAGGTCTATACTTAATAAGTTTAATTTCCCATTTTATCACATGTATAGTCATATTTTAGCAATTAACTAAGGAAAGTTGGTAACAAATCTTTAGGCTTTCCGAATTTTTCGAATTTTTCGAATTTTTCTACAATACTAAATAAATGTAAGTGAATGAACTGAAACCGGAAAATCAAAAGTCAAGTTAATTTATATACTCTATTATAGTTATTATACAAAGTCTAACAACAATTATCGTATCACTATGTTTTGGGATAGATTTCGTTTAATTACGAGTTAATGTCCCATTAGTTTTTACCGACAGACGATAGTAAGGGAGGTATTGTTAGGTATGTTGTTGAACAACATATTATTATACCTTCTGTAACTTCAGAAGTGAAAATAAATTAAGTACTTTTTTGATAACCATGAATTAAATAATTTTATAAATTGAATTTTAGTAAAACAACATAAATATATTCTAAAATAGTTCCAATGAAACCTTAGATTTCCTATAATTATATTCTCATATATGTCCCCCTTAATAATAATTTATAAGTTTTTTTTTTCTAATTGAAATTTGCATTTTATTACTGATAATTTTGAGAATATCAAAAGTATACTGTTAAAGAAAAAATTCATTTTTTTTTATTTTCGATAAAATATTATTATTTTTTTAATTATATTATAGATTGTCAAAGTCAAATTCAATTTTGTTTTATTTTGCTTTTTATTTTTTTATAAGTTATTTTTTAATTTTATAAATAGTTGTAAAAAAATATCGATTAATTATTAATTAAGTTTCCAATAAATGTCAATTATCAATAAATATTTATATGTAAGAATGATTAATTTAATAAACTTGAGCAATAACATCTCACTATTTTCATTTATAGAATAATAATTAGAATAATCAAAATTATACAACTATAATTTATTATTAAAGAGGTAATAACTATAATTAAATTAAATTTAATTAAAATCTATTTGAATTAGTTATTAATTTGGAGTTTTATACGCATCTGAAATTGAGTATATTAATATAACTCTTAAGTACCATATGTCTTTAATTTATTTATTCATAGTACTTATTAAATAAAAATAAACTTCAAAATGAGATAACTAATAATTATTTTTTTAATTAGAATAAATTTAAATCTTATAACTAATAATATAAATATTAATGAATTTTGTATTTCATTATTCATATGTAATTTAATTTGTTTAACTATAGTTTAAAAATAATAATAATAACCTGACACTTTTAATAAACATGAGCCACTTATCAGTTTATCTATTAAAATTGAAATATACTTTATTTTCAAATAAAAAAAAAATTCATTGTAGATGCGTGAGAGTGGAGAGCGCTCCTTCTTGTCTTCAATTTCACTGAATTGATTATCACGAGAAAAGCTTTAATAATATTTGATGAACCCGCAACCCATCGTAGAGTAAACAGTGAACAATAATTTCTTGTAGATGAGGTCTTCAGATTCTATCTATTTGAAAACAAGAGGTGTAATCAAGGTGATAGAACGAGTGCTTGGGACTCACCAGGCTCAGATTGGAGATTAAATTTAAACCCTACACTTTAATCCATCTCTTGTATAAAGTAATCAAACTTAAGTAGAATCAAATAAAAAATTAAAATCATTTTCTTAAATTTTCATTATATATACTTAGCTATATCATATTATAATGACAATTTAAATAAATAAAATTTGAATTTCCATTATTGGTTCTTTTTTTATATGTTTATATATTATATAAATAAATTTGATAATAAATTAATGTTTTTTAGTATTAATATTTATTAAAAATTAATAGACACTACACAGTTTGTGGGGGGTGGAGGCAACACGTTTGACTATAGGAATAAGATTTACCTAGTCAACGAGAAAAAAATCAGGAAACTAAATAAAATAAATAGTAGCAGCCTGTGTTTAAAAAAATCAAGAAAAATGCCAATAGGATCAGTTGTATGATCAAACATCTTTACGGCAACCAACTTTACAGGCGCTATGGACATTATGATAATAAAATCTATTTGTCACAATCAGAAATATTTAAATAGTATTTTGAACTCGAACCCATATGAATTCAATTTTATCTATTTTATTATTGTCCTATTAGATGGAAAATATATATTTTTTTTCTTCGAATCTTTACTTTATATTATGTACTAATATAATTTAAATAAAATTTAAAATTTCAATTTTGTAGATATATTAATTTATTCTTAAAAACTATTTTTTTTTCGTTAGAGGTATTATAGAAAGGAAAAGAGAAAAAGGTGCAAAATTATTAAGTGTTAATTAATAATTAGTTATTTACAAGATGTATATCATTTATGTCTAATACAATATAAAAAAATTTATAAAGATATCCTCTTTAGTAGATTATGTACAGATTCACCTGTTAATCCTTATAAATTACATTTTATTCCACAGAAATATAATTACTATGATAATTTAATCGCAAGCTTTATATCAGACAATCCATTAAGATTTTTGTAGATAATTACATGGAACATAAAAGAAAAGCGATCTCTAATGAGAGAAGATGGAGGAGAGAGACCAAATCTCTTGCTTTCAAACGTGTTAAAAAAACTACATAGAAATTATCCTCGTCATTTTTATGTTTATTTTCATTTTAAATTTACTTTGAGTAATCATAAAATAAAATATTTTAAATTTTATCAAAAGAGACCTTTTGAGGACTAAATACCATTCAATTGATTATTTTTAGAGTGAAGTGTATTTTGAACTACTATATTACTGTTTAAACAAATTGTTTAATCTATATTAAATTGGGTTTTATTTATAATTGAAAATATATTATTATTTATTGGTTTCAATCAAGAAAATCAAGATAAAACTTGAGAGGATCCGTTGTAATGATCATAGAACACCTTTATTCCGTTTTGGTTGCAACCGACTTGATAGGCGCTGCGTTTCATAGGATCTACAAAATATATTTTTTAATCTATTTGTTATCAAATCCTTTAATTTAAAATTTAAAATAAACTAATCTCTGAATTCATTGCAATTTATTTCAAAGTTTCAGTTAATCATGAAAAAATATCAAAAAATAAGAATATAAGGGTAATAGGAGCTGTAAAAAATAAATTACTTCTAACAACTATTATGTAATAATTTACTAATTGTTAGAACTTAATTATTTGATTTCGTTCGATAATTTTGATTTATTTATTTATTTTACAAATAGATTAGAACACTTAGAAATTTTCTATATGATTGATTTATTTATATTTTTTAATTTTAATTTATATAGTTTATTATTATAAAATTTTTCAACCACTTTATTAATTTCATATTTTTAAGATAGATAATTATTTCTATAGGATGCTTCATGCATGACCAATAATTTGAAAATCATTTAAATTAAATATGCATTTGCATTATTAATTTATTTTCTCTCTAAATATTTTACTGGTTCATGTGTATGATTATAAAGGGAATAGAACTGGACAGCTCAGAGTGAGTAGAAAGGAAGGGCGTAAAAAGGTTAGGATAATAAAATGCATTATTTTATTCTTATCGACCTGAGACTTCCATTGTGTATTTCGGATATTCGCACTGAGGTAATTTCAATTAAAATTATTTGAAGATGATTTTAAAAATATGGGCGGAGCAAACTCTTTGTCCGCGTAAAATAACGTATATTAAGTAGATATCTGAAATCAATAATTTTTTTCTTTTAAATTTATTTTTAAAGGACGATTAGAGCGATGAAAATAAATTAAATTCTTTATTCGAACCTTTACTTTAGTGGGCCTTACTAATTTTTTTCGCGCCACCTAACCTTTTATTTAGAATAATCTAATATTTTTATTAATTTGAAAATAGAAATTAACATTTATAAAAACATTCATTTTCTATTTTTATAGAAAGAAAATAGAATGTTATTTATGAATATATAAATTTTTTCTAGTCTCATAGGTAGTAAAACACTAATATAAACCGATATTATCATGTGGCTATTCTTAAAATAGTATCTAGTAATTGAATAATTTAAAAAAATAATATTTAATCTATTGTTAAATAGGTGAAAAACGAGGTAAATTAAATAAATCGTTAAATATACTTAGTGGATAATTTGTAAGTTTAACCTTCAAGAAATATTCAATCAATTTGAGTCACCTCCAATATTAATTGAAATTGAAAATCTGATCGGTTTAATAGATAGGCTGGATCTAATTAGAGTATTTATTCCTTCGAAATAATTATATATGCATGAAAACTAGAAAATAATCCTTTCTTGAGTTTTTTATCTTAATATAATTATCATTTTTAAAAAAAAAATTAAATTTAAATTAAAAATTATAAATTGATTTTTATATAAATATAATAATATAAATAATAATATAAATATAATAATAATAATTCCCGGCATTTCTTCAGGACGGTAATACTGACAAAACAACTTCAACTATGATATTTCGAAAAGGCAATTTTTATCCCGCAACTGAAGGATTTATCATTGCAATCCAAGATAAAATAATTAAAACCAGGAATTATGAAAAAAACATCTTGAAAATCAAAGTGGAAGATAGATGCAGAAGGTGCGGAAGTGTAAACGAAACAATAGAGCATATAACTGGTGGATGCAGAGCATTGGCCGATAATGAATATACTAATCGCTACAACCAAGTAGCAAAAATAATCCATCGGGAGCTTGCTCTCAAAAGAAAACTATTCGAAGATCCAGAGCCGTTTTACAAATACAGTCCTCCCTCTGTTTTAGAAAATTCAAACACCACTCCCTATTGGGAACGACCACTGTTAACTGATAATTGATCATAACAGACCCGATATTATACTAATAGATAATCACGAGAAAAGGGCTATTGTTATTGTCCCATTGACTCATAATCTGGCAAAAACGGAGCGGGAGAATATCTCAAAATATCAAAACCTTTCTTTCGAGCTGAAGCGATTGTGGAAGTTGGACGAGGTCAAAATTGTTCCGATTGTAAAGTCTGTGGAGGGACTAGCCAGCAACAACCTGAAAAAGAACATAAGATCGCTACGAATATCAGATGAATTAACACCTCTCGTCCAAAAGGCTGTAATTTTACAGACTTGTTATATAGTTAGAATATTCCTAGCGATGTAATTTAATGAAGAGAAAAACAAAAAATGAGAATAACTGTGGGTTAGGGTGAATTCCCTCTCCACAGCGTCCCTGCCTAACCCCACATAAAAGAAAAGATCGACTGGGGTAGGTCAAAGTTTACCAGCACATGTGCTGAGTAAGTGTGAAAACTTGGATAATAATAATAATAATAATAATAATAATATAAAAATGACTTTAATTTTTATATTTCAATGCTGGTAACTTCATAATAATGACAGTCACCAATACCGATTAGTGATATATTTATATATATATTATTTCGGATTTAGTGCACCTTGGATGGTTCTTATTGGAGTTGTGGATCATGTGGTTGGCAATCATACTAATAATATTCTAGAGTTAATGTTTTGTTGTGTTATGTTAATATAATAAAACGGTGCACACTTCCACTAAGTTTTCCCCGCTATATCTACTATATGGAGAAGAATCAGAGATAGTTTCTGTAGAAGTACAGATAAAAAGAAATTTAGAAGAAGATAGAAGAACAGCAATAAAAAACACAGAAGAAAATTTAAAAAAAATAAAATAAAAGAAGAATCGATAAAATTAGAACAGATTATAAATTTAAAGTAGGGGATCTAGTGTTTACCACGAAAGGAAATAAATTGAATAGAAATAAATTAGAAGAAATACGTAAAGGACCATTTAAAATAAAAGACAAGGTATCAAATTCAATCTACAAAATAGAAGATAACAAGAAATCTGGAGGCAGTAATTATCACATCAATAAATTGATCCCACACTCTTTTAATTCTACCTGATTAAAAGAGTGGATGGCAGGGGAGATATAAATCGGAAATGTGTTATTTCGGATTTAGTGCGCCTTGGATGGTTCTTATTGGAGTACTGGATCATGTAGTTGTGTACCATACTATAATAATATTCTAGAGTTAATGTTTTGTTGTGTTATGTTATAAAATTATATATTATATAAATTGTTTCATCATCTGCCAAAGAATCTACAATTAATCAATTCTATTATTTTAGTTAAGAATTGATTTTGTAAATATTGTAAATATAAATAATAATAAAAATCTATTATTTTAGCAATTGGATTAATGTAGTTTTAATTCGCTTACTTCCATATATATATATAAGTATAAGTAGGTATATTCGAAAATAAATTCAAATAATTTAATTACTAATATTAAATAAATATATATGTACTATTAGGATAAATGATAATTAAAAGTATTTGACTCACAGAAAAATGGATATTTTTCACCACTTATGATCAGATTTCAAAATTTTATTCCCAGTTTCGAATTATTATTTCTAATTGAGATTTATTGTATTGATTTTTATTTTATTATATTTTCCACTAAGAGTTATATATTTTTAAATTAAAGTTAATATCTTATATAAAATATAATAAATAATTTATGTCACTTAAGAAAATATTTAATAATTTAATAACAAATTTAAAAAAAAAATAAAGGTAAAACTAAAGTAAAATTAATCAATTAAAAAAAGTATATATGTATGAATGTTTAATATAAAGAAATTTACACCTACAAAATATTTCCATATTCATAAAATTGTATAATAATATTAAGACAATGAATAATAACATAGAAGCACTAAAAATAGATAATTAATTAAATAAATATAAAAACAATTATTTAATTTTATTTTCAATTTGAGAATGTAGGTATATGGTGTGTAATAAAATTGGCTAAACTATAACCAATTCAAGGAAAAGAAAAGAACCACTGAATTGTTAATGAAGAATATAGGATGGTAGCAACCAAGTGATTAACATTGAAGATTAAAAGATAGCTCGGGGTTACAGATAAATGATAGAAGAAGGCGAAGGTGACCACGGAATTGATAATAAAGAGAAGAAGAATAGGAAAGGAGAAGTACCAATAATGGCTATAAGAGAAAGGCTGCCTTTTGATCCCAGAAATGAAATGAAAGAGAAGTCGAGAATTATAGTTTTTTAAGGTTCAGATCGAAGTGATAAGGACCTTTGGCTTGTAATCAATATCTACGGTAAAAATGAAAGATTATTATTGTGGTATTTTTTATTATTACCTTTCAAGAGGGCTGACATGGGCACATATTAACTTCTCTAAAAAAATATACAGGCAGCTCTAAAACTTTCTAATTTTATTATATAAATTCAAAAAATTGAAGATTTATTTATTTATATTTTGATTTATATAATTTAATATATCCTTTAAGAATAATATATATTATTTTTAATAAAAATATTTTAAACACTAATTTTCATATCACAAAATGTACACCAAAATATATTTTCATTATTGGTATGATAACTGTTTGAAAAGTAATTATATCAAATTCATCATCTAATAAGAAAGTTAATTGCTTTTTATTTTAAATTAATTTTTCTATGAAGAAATATAAGACGTCACTCAGCCTGAGGAAAAATATGCTTGAATCTGAACCCCGTGGTCCCGGTTAACCGGGTTAATCTCTCTAGTTGAGATCTATACAGTTTACCTGAGCGGCCTCCTATGAAGAAAATCAAGATAAATATTTTAAATTAATTTTTCTATGAAGAAATATAAGACGTCACTCAGCCTGAGGAAAAATATGCTTGAATCTGAACCCCGTGGTCCCGGTTAACCGGGTTAATCTCTCTAGTTGAGATCTATACAGTTTACCTGAGCGGCCTCCTATGAAGAAAATCAAGATAAAAAAATGATAGGATCCGTTGTATAGATCATACAACATCCTTATCCTATTTAGGCGGCAACCTTTCATTAGAAATAGAAAAGTCAGAGGTTTTTTATATGAATAAATAAATATAAAATATATATAAAATAAATATAATAAATAAAAAGAGCGTCTCTTCTAAACTAATATATTTATTTAAAATAAGATAATTTTTTTTTAATTAATATAATTATAGTAGGTATACTTATAAAAGTTCATTAAATAATATATTTTAGAATGTACCCTGAAAGCTAAATAAAAATTGTAAAAATCCCATAACATATCTGACTTGAAATTGAATTTTGAAATAACATGAAAAATGAAACTCAATACTTACACATCGTAGAATAAAATTTAATAAAATACTATAATTAATAATTAAAATTAACTTAATGATATATCTTTGTTTAATTAATTAAAAAATCTTATAAATAAAAGTAATCGGTCACTTTGCCGATATTATTAATCTACTTTTCTATGAATATTTTTTTTTGTTTAATTTTGACCCTAATTTACGAATTAATTATCAACTCTGCATAAATATATTTTTCTAGGTATTATGATTAAATTAATTGGTATATATTTTATATAATAAAATCCTCTTTTATATATATTTCAATAAACACATTAAATATACCGTTTTTAAATAAATCAAAATAAGTTTTTTATATTAATATATTTAATCAATTAATGTCTTTATTTATTTTATAATACGTGAATTTAGTAATTTTTATAAAATATTATGATTAAATATTAAATATATATTTAATTTTAATACATTTGTTTGCTAATGGATATAAATAAAATGTATATGAAAGTTTTATGGAATATTTATTTCAGATTTTCAGTAACCAGTTATGGAACAAATTGATATTTATTTTTCGAATAAATTAAAAATAAATTTTCATGTTTAATTATTATGTTAATAATTTGTTTTAATTAAATTAGATTTATTAGTTTTAATATTATTATAAAATATTATATAATATAAAATAGTTACTTATATGAAATTATCTCTAAGTCGACAATAACTTTCTCAGAAAAAAATTGGGAAAGAGGGATGGTATTGAAGTCATTTATGGAGGCATTTTTATTTGTTTCTTTTTCTAATATTTTAAAATTAAAATCAAAACAAAACCTACATACTATATCAATTTTTCCGTTTTTACTCCTTGGTCGTTTCATTATATGAAAATATTAAATAATTTATTATGGTTTTCTTTTTTTATTAAGATATCATTGATATTTATACTAAATAATGTTGTCATTTCTCTGAGTTGTTTAAGCATAATTGGACATACACGGACTTTTTTTAAATGATGACAAAAATATACTGTAAAAATATTTATTATATGTATAGCTATCATTTTTTTATAATTATCCACTCTCTGTCCATGAGAAAAACGTTATTTTATAAAAAAAATTTATATTTATATTATTTATTATTAGACATATGAATTGAAATATTGAATCATGACATAAATTTAACGAATTGAGATACATAGTAAAATTGTGATATTAATGTTTTTTATCTTTAAAAGTTAAAATTCTTTAATGTCTTTATTTGAGACTCTGCTTTAATAGTTTCGAAAAAATCTTTTTTCTCTATTATAAGTAAGTATTTTTAAAATAATACAGCATTCAATTTATATTTTTCTATTCTAAAGGCGAGGGATGCTTTAAGTACTTTTTACTTTTTGAAAGATTGTTTTTAGAAAATAATTATATATCCACTTATATTCTGTAGTGAAATTATAATTTAATGCCCTTTATAGTGATTTTAAATCATCTTTTAAATAAAAAAACTCATCAAGTTTATTGATTTTTTATTTTATCGATTTTTCTATCTTTCTTTTTGACTCTATTGAATTCAAATTTCTCTAAACATCTCTATCTTTAGCTACGCCCATCCGACTTCTACTTTCTCCCATCTCTCTTACAAAGGATGTATACTTTCCTACATTATTTGCCCACAGACTCTTTGATCTTTCTTGACCTCCTCGATTTTATGTCTGGAGATGCATAGAGGTCATGCAATTAATCGTTATGAAGTCTCCACTATTATACGGTCACTTCTTATATACAGCTAAGAATCCTTTTTTCAAAAGCTCTAAATTCACTCTTGTCTCCCAATGTCATAGACATCGATTATTCTTTCATATTTATTTATATAATACTAGCTTCTCTTCACACCTAGACGGGGACTTCGCCCCCTGTACCCTACCCCCGATTGTATTTTGTTGAAAGTAGTAAAAGATTTTCATCCATTTTGTTTCAATCAGTATATTACATGAAACATTCATTTCTTTTTGTGTTCTTATTTAAAATCTATTTTAATTTAATCAGTAAATTAATTATATATATTATTATTGTATATGTTATATCTATCTATCTATGTGGCTCAAAGATACTCGAAAGTTCTTGGCCGCATCAACCACATTTCTCCAAGTGTCCCTATCCTGAGCCCTTGTCCCATCTCTCTTACGTCCCTTCCTACGCGTCCTTGGTTTTCCAATCGATCTCCCCACCAATATCTTTTTCCTCTCCCATTCAAGCCACGTGCCCTGCCTATCGCAGCTTTTTCCCTTTCATAACCCTAACTATTTCTGAAGATGCAGAGGCCATGCAATTTCTTGTTATGCAGTCTCTCCCATTCCCCGGTGACCTCATCTTTCTTTGGCCAATAAATGCAGGGAAGAATCCTATTCTCAAATACTCTGAATCTACTCTCATCTCCCAGGGTCATAGTCCATGCCTCCTACCCATATAATGCAACAGGCAAAATAATTTTTTTATATATTCCCTTTGATAATAATTTTGATGAGATAAACCTCTTTACATAACAGGCGTTTCCCGATTGCAACCCCGATTTAAATTCTTCTCAAATATTATTATCCTTCGTGATTACATTCAATTTTTCTTCATATTCAAATTCTACATTTTGTATCTTAAAATTTCTTCCTCTTTGTTACTAAATATTTTTTCTTATCACTATTAATTTCAAACTTCCATTAATTTTTCCTCGCTATCTGTAATTGCAATTGCCGAATCTCCTATTATATTTAAGTCGTCTGGGTAACCTAATATTTTACAATTGATTTCCGCATCTTATTTTTTCTTTAGTACCTTTAAGACAAATTTTAAGATCAAAATATGAAAAAGTTTATGCTGATCTATATTGAGTCATGTGTATGTTTTACTAAAGTCTACAAATAATTAGTGAACAGAAATATTGAATTCGCGGTTTTTTTTCCTAATATCTGTCATAATGAAAATATCTTAATTAATGTTGATCGATTTGGCCTGAAGCATATCTCCTAATATTCCCTCCGCCTATGGTGCGTAAGTATTGTATATGTTATAATAGTGAAATAGTGTATAATATTTCTTGATCATTACATTTTGATATTTTATTTTTATTTTATTTAGTTTAGTTTATCATTTTTCAAATCATTTTAGTTCTCATTCACATAAAATGACATCCGATTTACCAAACATTTGTTTATATGTTAATTTATGTTAATGAAAGTTATTTTAAGAATTTTTTATAATTTTTTTCATTTAATTTAATTTTTTCTTTCATTGTTTACATACATGCATATTATAGTTATAATACATCATTCCATATACCTGCTATAAGAAGTTTGATAGGAATAGCTTTATATTAAGCATGCAAAAAGAATTTATTATTAATATATAAATGAAGTGTGTTGATTAATGAATTGATAATTGATTAAATAATTCAATACTATAAATATATATATATTAATATATAAATGGTATAGATATGTTGTTGAACGCAAAATCCATTAATGCGATACGCATAAATAATGTATATTCATTTGTTATAAATATATTATTTATAAATCAAAAAAAAAAATTAAACATAATTTTCATTCGATATATTATATATCAATAAATACATTCTGTATTTGATCTATCTTTTATCAAATAATCTATATTTTTAATAGGTAAATAAACAAAATATTTTACAGTACTCTTGATAATTAATTATTTCTTTTAATTATAAATCACAAATTATATTTTATATGTAAATGATCTTGAATTTAAATATATCTAAACATGATTTTAATGAAATAATGTATACTATACCTTAAACAAGAATAAAAAGATACACAAATTTGAATTTTGTTAGAAAATAAATAACATTAACTTTTGATGATTTTTATATCAATAAAAATAGTGTTTTTCATGAAAAATTATGAATATTCATATACCTAAGCGGGATTAGCTTGAAAGAGCTTAAAGTTAATCATAAATATATATATATATATATAAAACCCTTTCTTCAAAATTGTTGAAATTTGAGTAATTTAATGTTAATTATGTTATAATAAATTTTAATCGTAATAATAATAATAATTAATGAATAATCCTGGGTCTAGAATTACTTCAATTCCATCCACACTTATATTCATCAATAGTTTCAAGAAATTTTAAATTATAAACAGATAATTTAAATATTTTATTTATAATTTATAAAATTTTAAACAATTTTTAATAATTTTTTTATTTTTATGTTTTTATATATAGAATTTGTTTATTCTATTCAGTGGCAGTGTTTTGGTGAAGAAGACTAAATGCTCCCTGAAAGGGTTGCTTAGTTAAGAATGAAATTAATCATAATGATTCCTTTATGATACAAATGGTCTTTGTTGCTAAAGTGCCCCGGGCTCCAAACAATAATAATAATAATATGAATTGACGGTAAACAAATATACAACAATTTAACAATTGTTACTGAATCAGTTGTTTATTTATTTTTTTTCCAATCATGTGAGTGTAAGTAAAAGTAAAATTTTTAAAAGCGCACATTTCCACAGGGATTAAAGAAAATAAATTAAAGAAAAGTATGGCTGTGAAATAAAATCAATCTTTGACCTTCGACCCTCCAGAGGACCAAGTTCGAGTCTCACTGACAATCACTTGGTCAAATAATAGTTGAACCTGGGATGAACCTTCACTGACTGCCAATGTTCCGCAATTTGATCGATACACTTTCACAAATACAAAGAAACACTCCCATACACATCGAAACATTCCTCTTTAGATTTATATTAAGATTAAAAAAAAAGGTTGACAAGTGGTAGAGATTATGAATAATTACTCTTTTTCTTCCCTCGATTAAGATTATATCCATTCTAAGTTTATCAATTAGATGAATATAGAAAGTTGTTTATAAACTTAAAAGAAATTAATCGAGTATGGTAGTTTGAATAAAGTCATGAATGAATTCAACCCAAAAGAATCACTTAATTTAAAATATTCGTTACGATATAACAATTAGTAATTATATATTATATATACATATATTTAATAATGATAATAATTCAAGTGAAATTAATTTATTCTAATAGATTATGCAAAATATTTTTATTTTTATTCTATTTATTTATAATACTATTAAGAATATATAGTAAAAAAATCTGGAGTGTCTCCACTTGACTATCTCGCAAATTTGAATTGGATTAATTAACACATATATTATATTTAAATTAAATGTAATTAATTATAAATTATAAATTAAAATTAATAAGTAATATTTATTAAACTAGCGCGTTGATAGCAACACGTCACGTTCTGGCGCGTGATTGCCAGTCAACGTGTCAATTTAAAAAATTAATTCCGGTAATTTCATGGATTCAATCAAGCTGAAATTCTTTACTTAGCAGTTTTATACAATGTTTAATCATTTGAAAAACTATCAAACATATCTTTATTTTTACGATCAGTTTAGAGGAAAAAAATGAAAACGTGATACCCTTTACCGAAAGAGCTACATTTCTCAGAAGTTGAAAGAAAAGTACGAATTTTGAATAATGCCCCTTCTTCATTCTAGCTCAAACCATTTTTTCGTAATCTTGTCTACATACATACACATATACATACACACATACACACACACACACACACACAGAGAGACAGACATTTTTCTCAACCTTAGAGAAAATGACTCAGAGGCCTTCAAAACGTATAAAAACATCAAAATCTCGACTTCAAAAATTTTCATGATCGCAATACTATCTGGAGAGAAAGTAAATACGTCTTTTTGTATGTTGTCATACTAAAATAAAAACCATAAGTTGAAATTTTATATTTAAAAAAAAATAATTTCACTGTTTTGATATATAATCTTTTTTATTTTGAAAATGGTCAACTATAATATTTGATTTTCCATTGTAATAATAAGATTTTCTGAATATTTTTAAAAAATTATCTTTAGATTTTGAAATACAGTTCAATTTTTTTTCAAAATTATAATTTTTATTATAATTAAACTACTTTAAAGTCGCTCTAAATTGCGTTTTAATACAAAATATTCTTTGTTCTTCACAATTTACTTAACATATCATAATCGGATTATATTATATATAAATCTACATCTTTCTTGCATTTGTTTTAAAGTTATATTTTATGTTTAGATAAAATTTCCAATTTCAATAATTATTTTATTTTATCTTAAATTTTATTGTAACAAAATAACCGTTAAAAGGAACATTTTTTGATATTAAAACTGTTGATCAAATGATTAAAATATTTTTAGGCTTTTTTATTATTAAATGAATAATAGCGTGACTAGATTTTCTAAAAACAAGAACTTTTTTTTATAAAAGAAATGCTGTCTCAGATTATAAAAGTAATTATTTTCCAATCCATTGTCCAGAACCTGATCGAAGGGGAACTATTCTGAAATAATTGATAATATAAAAATCTTGTAAAAATAAAATTTATTTTATGTCAACAAAAATTTGTTAAAAATACTACATTTTAATATTAAATTGCTATTCAAAAGCAGTCATATAAATAGATAATTGAATCGATTTATGAATAATTCAATATATCTATATAAGTAAAGCATTTAAATAAATT